>OX438535.1:32270347-32918756 GCA_949316355.1 Bruchidius siliquastri | reverse complement strand
AGTCTGAGCTGGAGCTGGACGAAGACGAGTCGGAGTCTGAGCTAGAGTCAGACTCGCTCCCAGAGTCGTCTGAATCATCGGGAGGAATTCGGTGCAGCTCTTCGTACAGCATAGTGTTCAAAGGGAGGTTGTTTATCTCCGTTGGAGTGAATTCCTGTTAAATAAAATTAACAAAATGTGATATAGATAATTAAACTCAAGAATAAGTCCGTTAAATTTAAACCGTAATCCACAATTTAATATTGAGAAGGAAATATATCACGATCCAACTTTTGATTAGACAAACCTAAATCTAGATTTTCATATGATTATATGGTATAATATCAAAAAAACGCGAATCTTCGAAACATTCAATTTTAACAAGAAAGTTAGAAGAACGGCTACGGGTTTCTTAATTTTTTCTACCAATATTGATCTTCAAGGAGGCAGCTTTCATCGTCAACAACGACAACGTTCTATCATGTGCATGAGGTCGCTATTATCCTCATGTCTATACAGAAATGAGTTGAATGTTACGGAACAAAAATCAAAACATAATGAGGAGTAAAAAATCAAATATACAGAGATATAATTAATTACCTTGAAATAGTCAGTGAACTGTCCTGGTACAAGTGACACAGGGTAATTTCCAACTTTTGGTTTCAATATTGGTTTCAGTCTGCCTTTTGGATAATGCACTGTCAGTGTCTGCAGGTCCATACAAGCTCTTCGCTGTTCTTTTCTCGTCTAAAAAATATATATTTAATGAAACATTTCAGATATGGTTCTGTTAATTCAAAGTAACACATTTAACATACTGCTACAGATTTCCAAATATGGTGACAAGTATTTGTGAATCAGTATAACATACTTAAAGGTAGTAGCTTGAAGCTGATCTCAATCTCCTCAAATGTTGTCGAATGATTACATTGACAATACTACAATTTCAGACAAGAATCTCTATTTTCATTTGTTCTGTTCACCTGTATATCAATAACAATACTTCAGTATTCCATTCAGTAAGATTTGAACCACATCGTTTAGAATCCTATCAATTTCCAAAAAAGAGGATAACAATTTTAATACAATTTCAAAATGCCAGCAAATTACTGTATTCGAAAATAATTGATGGATAAAACCTAAAAATATGAAAAGCTAAGCTTCCTTCCACTGTACGCTGCAACCGAATCGATTATATGATAGGTGTATCCCTTATATGCTGATGAGAGTATACATTTTAATTATCATCCTCCAAATATTTATGACTTATCTGAAAAAGCCAATAGCCGAGACTCCTCAACGATATATATTTTTAATCAGGCGTATTTCGAACTTGTGAATCGCGTTACAGTGAATATTATTATATTATTTTATTGGTGAAACCATATTGAATAATGAAACATTTTGTCAATGAGGGAATAGTTTAGACAAGTGAGAACATCTAGAATCTATATGAATTTAAATGGTACAACATTATGCATCAAATATTAGTTAAAATTAATATAAAGTTCCGATAGTAATCTCGAAACCATTAACCAATCCAGGTCATTTTAGGGAAATTTTTTAATACTCCCATTTGACACCTTACCTTATTAAAGTTAGCATTCCACTGTGCCGCGGACTGCACTGCTTGCGTCGTGATATCCGCTTTACTCTTCTCATGACTGGCTGCCAAAGATAACGCTCTTTGTTTATTTATGAGCTCCTTTGCCTGCCTGTCCCTCAAGTTCTTGCAGTAGTCCTCGTATTTATCTTGGAAGTCCGCGTACATGATGTCTAAAATGTCAACACTGTTGACAGCTGTCAGACCCAAGTCACACATGTGGTCACTCGCTAAACCTTTCTCTCTTTAAGTAAAAAAATATATTAATTATACACAGCTAAATCAGAGCAGGATCTCATCCAGCAAGTGTCCGAAAGCCAGCACGCAGATCATTCAGCCCACCTCTCTTGCAAGCCCTCGATCAATATCACTTTACGAAGTAATCTATCATAAGCATTTTGTGTTGTTGTAAAAGTATCACGTACCGAACGCATGTTGGTAATTCAGTTTAATATTAATACAACAAAGGGGCTATCTTTTTATTCCATATATAAACATACTTTACTATTTTAAATTAAGGAATTTCAGTTTTGATATAAATGCAGCAATATGAAATCTCTTCAAAAAATAGTAATTATAAGACTTATTAATAATCAAAATTATGGATAATTTAAGAATCTCCTTTACTATTGTTAACAACAATGTCCAAGAATGGTTCAAATATATTAAATTTAGATTAGCCTCACTAATTCTCCAGATACTGAATGTATGTCTCCAGGTTTTTATAGAAAGTCATTCTTATCACTAATCTATAAACTTTTATACATCATTCATTACTGGTATAACTACATTTTGTGTTGATGGAAGTCGAATATAAAATATCATAACAATTAATTTTCAATTCAGAGGAATTTTTGGAAAAATATGATTTCATAATTTATTGGGCAACTTTGAACTCAGGATGATATTTTCAAAACAAGTGGTGCATACAACTGACATAAACACAAATGTCGAGATAGACACAACAACAGCACTCGAAAACAAACATTTTTACGAGTGACAAAAATTGGATTAAACGTGAGAAAATGCTGGAGAGCAACTATTGCAAAAGTGAATTTCGACAATTCAGCGCGGACGTCCCCATTGTTTCATTTGGAATGTTTGCCTCTTACAATATTTTTTAGTGCATTCGGGTGCTCGAATTTCCAATTCGGAAATCAAATCAGGAAATCGCATGCATGTACGGCCAGCCTAACGAACAATTACTGTGGAAGAAGTGGAGTACAGCAGGGCTGTCCAACATACACGCGATCTATCTCTTTCGCACTTGCATGTTTTTAGAATGCTCTCTTCCTTGTCTTTCGTTAATTTACCCTCAATGTATAATCATCTCAGGTAAGGATGTTACAGCAATATCAGAATAGAGCTGAGTGGAGCTCCATGTATGTAATTTTTATTTCGTCTCGTGTTGGATTTTTTTTAAAATAAATCGACTTCTCATGGAAAGTTGCGTCGCTAGTTAAACTCTATGAAATATCTCCATGTATATATTCATCAATAAAACTATATCAAGTTTGGAAATAACAATATGTATAACGTATAGCTTACCTAATATAATCCCTCTCTTGCATATCTAACGCCCTCCTCATGATACCTGGGTATTTCCGTTTAAACGACTTGATACCAAGGTATTGCGCAACTTGCTCTTGTAGCATGAAAGGACCATTTCCATTCCAGTAGTATTCAGTGAGCTGATCTGAAGAGATGCCGGATGTGGATTCATTTTCTTGCACCTCTAGTCTAGGCGCCTTATTGGAACGTATCGACGGCGTTTTGCTGCTCTCGGAATTATTTCCAGTGCTCTGAACCGAACAGCTTTGAGATTCCTCAATGGTGATTATTTCAGACACAACCTATGTTGATTAAGGATATATTACATTAGAACTTGAAGCTGTGTATTTTCATAGCAATTTGTTCTGTTTGATTACCACTCATTGATTAAAATTCAAGATAAAAAATGGAAAGCCTGGGCGTGTGACAATGACCATGATCAATAATCTATTAACAAATGAAGTAGAAGTTATAGACTGTAAATGCTTGAAAATTCATGGTAAGGCTGGAAATCGTCCGAAAGAAAAACGTTTCAATGGATACAGATGCAAGGATGATTAATCATATACAGCGAACAGTGAAAAAGTTGACTGCTGTTTCCTTCATTTAGTTGATTTCACCTGACGAAGGGCCAGAGAGAGGTGGAAAATAATGTACAGAATACGTAAGAGAGGACAGATGAAACAAAGAAATTGTTCATTAGATGACAAAGAAGTGAAACAGGGAACATAAACCGGCAGACACCTGATTTTAAACAATTTTTTTCGCAAGGAAGCTGTGTGGATCCACACCAAAATGCCCTTGAAGTGACATGCTTGCTTTGACAGCGACCAAAGGGAGAATAGGGGAGAAAGTAGGAAATTACATATAAAATTGTAATATGTGGTAGTCTTCATTTTTGCGATTTGCGCTAAATGGAATATTGAAACATTTCTAGAAGCACAACTGAACTAGAGATATAGCTAAAAATTACCTGCTTGGCTGGTGTTTGCGCCCTACTATTCGTATCAGCACTCATTCTAGTCTCTTCATCCACCATTATCACATCATCCGATGCTGAGGTCGATGCTAATACTGGGGCAATATTTGTCACATGCACTGTCAGTTCTGGCAAGGGCATTTCTAACGTCGGCACTTCGGGTTGTGGAGCCAGCGTACTGGACTTTTCTGAATGAGGTTTGGGAGAGGCTGGAATGAAAGAATTTAATTAGACCTTACGCATATATATATACACTCATTACTTCCCGCGCGACAAGCATTTTTTGTCGACCTGTCTGTCCAGTAATCATTTGCTTCCTTACAAACAATATCAACGATCGTTCTCAAAAACTGCCAGATACAACTGAATTATATCTAATCTCTTTGATTGTTCTACCTTTTGAAAGTTTCTCCAAAACAGTATACAGTTTATGCAACACCTCTTTGCAGCCAACCATACAAGTAAAAAAATAATTAATTTGTAGGTTGGGCTAGTAAACAAGAATAGTCGAAAGGCAATGTGTTATTACTTTTTCGAATATTGATTATACTATCAGGAATTGGAGTCTAGTGGGACAGGAATATGTTTGGAAGGCACAAGCTTCGCGCTTAGAGCTTGCACAAAGATAATCCCGAAAGAGATATTTTCTGGTCAGGCCTGTATAATTTAAATTCCATCACATATTCGAAATATACTTACGTAAGGGAGTTGTTTCTGCACTAGAAGACTTTTCTTCAACCTCCGATGTAGTTTCGACCCTCCTCTCTGTGGTAGGCCTTCTAGTTCCGATACCCCTCCGCCCCCCTCCTCTTCTTGCCACCTGCTGCTTCAGACGCACCTCTACTGGTCGCACTTCTATCTCCACAGAAGCTATCTTTGGAGGTTCTGGAGGATCAGGATCCAGATCTATGATTTCATCGATTAACATAGGCTTGTTGAAGGGAAAAGATTTTCGGTCACTGTGAGTAGGTCCTCCTGGTCTTTTGGGAGTTTCTATTGAGAGTTTCCTAGGAGGCAGTGATGCGAGATTTTTCTCTTGAACAATTTTCTGGTCTGCCTCGGCGTCTTCGAGCGGATCTTTATTCTGTTCATGCGTGGATTCTAAGGATGTTCCTTCCTTTTTTAGTTTTGGTTCCGTTTCACTGAAGTTTTTATGCTTGTCTGGACCTACTTCACGTTGTAGTTGTCCTGTTCTTTCTGTCGATGAAGGTTCAATAGATATTCCTTGTTTTTGTTGAAGTGCTACAGATACTTCTTTAAGAGGTGTTTCAGTAGTTTCAATAATTTTACTTTGCTTGTGCGGAGGTTCTTCGAGTTTAGTGACTGCATCTTTCCCTAAATGTTCAAAAGATGCCCCTCTTTTAGTAGTGGTTTCCGTCGCCTTACTCAGCTTGTGCTGAGACTCCACTTGTTTTGCCTCTTTGGGAGAGCCTTCTGTAGATTTTCTTTTTTTGTGTAGAAATTCGGCAGGCTTTTCTTCTTTTTGAAGGGGTTCTATATTCTTAGGCAGTGGTTCTACAGATCTCCTCTCAGACCGTTTTTCTCTGAGTGAGGGTTCTACCGTCTGTTTTCCTACTTGAGAGATAATATCGCCTTTCCTAATTTTATGTACAGGATCTTCTGTTTTGCGTAGCTTTTGAAGTGGTTCTCTCTCAACTAGTGGTGGTTCTGCTGACCTCCATTCCCCCTGAAAAGGTAGTTGAGAATCAATAAATATTTTTCCTTTTTTTATCGTGAGAATAAAATATTTCAGATTTTCTCAATTTGAACTAGACAGATCAACATTTTATATCATATGACTGATATAGACATTCAAACTGTGGAATATAATTCATAATCCTGCATGTTAGCTTTGATGCTGATATCACTAAACAATTGGCGACATAAAAACATCTAAATCTTGTCGACACTAGATCTCAAGATGGCTTTCGCAAGTTTCAGTTATACCAAAATGTGTTACGCCGCCTTAATAGAATTATAATTATCATAAAAAACTGACTCTACATTTGGGTTTTTTTAAGAGGAATGAATGAAATCATTAACTAAATGTATATACACAGCACTAGTTAATACTGAAAATCAATTGGTCTAAGCCGCCAGACAGACAGGACTGAAATGAGGAACATGGTTTTTCTAGATGTATATGTCATGCAACACTAAGAAATCACAGAATCTCGAATTCGAAATTTTTCGGAATTCTTTGCCAATTGGTCTAAATGTCTTCTAATCGCGTCAAACATAATACTCAGATTTCACAACAAACTTTGTTGTATAACTTTTTATGTAATATATTTTTTCATAGAGATTATTTTCAGTCATCTATAATTAAAAGCGAAGGAATGACAAATTTTTGTATAGCTCTGAGTACAGTACAGCTTGAAAGGGTATTTTTGAATAGGTAAATACTTTATTTACAATTGTCTCCTCGCCATGTCTCTCTTTTACTGAAATTCTGATATTATCCTTTATATATAAAATAAACTTATATATCAATAGGGAATCATATGTCATCGTTAATAGCATTTCTCTTGGAGCAATAATTTATGAAAGTGAGAAATTGTACCTGCACAAGATCTGCACTGCTTGTTTCTTTTTGTGGTAGTTCCACTACGTTTTTTCCGACCTGCTGAAGTTTTAGCTCAGTTTTATTTCTGTCTACAGCCGGTACTACTACTTCTAAATCTTTGACCAGAATCAAATCCCTACTAGGGCAATGAGGATCCGTAGCATCTGGTGTTTTGTGTTCTTTATGCGAGTCTTTCTCTAGAGCTCCAGCCGGGTTTCTGACCTAAAAACAAAGTTATATTAGTATATTAAGAGCATTAACACAAACATACTTTTAGGGACTGTGAGTAATGTAGAGTAATGAAAAATGGATACAAAATTTGTGGGGTGTCCCTGAAAATAAAATTTGTGTATAACTCTTAATAATTGCTCGTTTGTTAAAAATTAATTTATATCATTATTGCATTCGAGACAAGCATGCTTACCGATAATACTTAAAAAAATATTGTAGTAGTACTACCACTAGCAACAAATATCTAAAAAGATGGTTTAATTGATACCCGCTTAATCAAAAATTGAAATGGAATTTAATATTTCAGATGCTTGGTAATTTATAGTTGGACATTTTACAGAGTTCAGCATTATGTTGCTCAATACAAAAGCCTAGTCATAAATTTATCTTGTAAAGTTTCTGATTTGAATATTTATACGTTCAATCAGCGATCTCAAAAGCCTCCCATGTACAATTTAAATAAAAAAGTTTGGCATCCCGAGTTTTGGCTAAACAATCAGGATGTTAGACCAATGCGTGAAAGTAGATTAAATCGAATGTAAGTGATTCCTGGGAAACGAATGAAAAATAAATCTAATGAAATAGGTTCCTCTTTTCTCCTGATACCTGAAACATGGTCCTACCATCTTTTGATAATAACAGCGATCTGATAATATTGAGAATGAGAAGGATAATTTCACCGAGCATTAATCAAGATACATACTCGAGTATAAAATATCATATTCGAACCGGCTCATACATATGTATACTGGATCATTTTAGATTTTATTTCAAGTACACGGAATGCAGATGTAGAAAATTGTCTGTTTATATGCGCGTTATAAATGAACATACAGATGTTGCAATATGTACAGTTCTCTTGGAAATATCAGTTCTTTACCGAAAAAGTCTAACAATAAGAGAATTTATGATGTATTGTGCTGTGAAGTAATTTACTCTAAATAACACTGATTTCTTCATATTCAGCAAGACAATTTTTATCGAAAAAATTGTTCCCATTATTCATTTAGCACAATTCAGCAGTCCTAAATTGATATCATTCATGATTGCTTATAGCTTGAACGTTTTTTTCATTTAAATTCCGAATAGTTTAGAATTCAAGATATTGTGTTGTTTCGATGATATACATCACGAAGAATATACCATTATCATTTCCGTCGGATGGAATTTTTGTACTCAGCAGACACTTGACCCCTATATACCTCGACACATACTATTCGAATTTTAATGAAAATCAGGCGCAAAGCTTTATAGTTTGTATCAACTTATAACGTCATTATACAATTCATATAAATATAAAAGCTTCTTGCGAGATTTAAATACTCGTATTTACTTACTTTGAAAATTTTAAAAACTAAAATCAATCGGATTGAGTTATTTAATTTAATTGTTTATTTACATAGATAAATCTAGCGACAAGCTTTCATATCATATAAATTGTTTACTGACGTTATAAGTTGAGTTATTTAATTTAAGTTGAGTTGAGTGATTCACATTGAAAGTATCATAATCTTACTTAAATCCATTTTGATTCATTGTCGTCGGTGCATCAATGGAATCCTTATTTCCAAATATGTAAGTTTATATGAAAGATTAAAAGTAATTCAACGATCGTTATAGCATTCGTACCATTTTATTTTTATTTCTCCTGAAGTGACAAACTCAATAGATCAGTATTGATTAAACTGAATTTTCAACATAAACTGTTATTATCAAATAATTTCTCACATTCTGCACTCACTATCTTGAAGTTTATTTTTGCAATCAACGGTACTAAAATCATTAGTTTCAAGTTGACAAAAAAGTTTTTCTCTTTCCAAGTTTAAATATGTAATTCGATAGCAATGTGTTTTAAGACAGTTCAAAAATTTTTAAGTTACTATTCCTGTACTATAACGTTACGTAAGCAATGATAATATATATACACACGTTCCAAAAATATATATGTAATATTCAATGACTATAAACCAGCAAATCATATCAATTATGTTCTAATAACCATATTGAAACCACAAAACGCCTAATTATATTTTTAAGCATGACCTTATCGCATACTGCTCGTGTAATCACAAACTGATCTACAGATGATCTACTTACTCCTACTTTAGTTAATAAGAGAGACGAACAGCGTCTAGAATACACACGACCGACGTTTAAAAATACTGAGTTAAGACCAACCAGTGAAAAGTGTGCATTTTATCAAGCTACGTTTACTGCGGAAGAATACTGGAATTGTAACAACGAAAAATGGAAATAAAAAACTATTAGGTGTGCAGGTGAAATGGAGCTATTTTTAGTGCATATGTATTTTAATATATAATTGTTCGTTTTTGTGGGTCGTGACGTCGGTGTCGAGCGTTACTAAGCTACTGCCATAAGCCTAATATAGAATGGTTGCCAAGTAGCTATCGAGTGTGTGTAAAATACGTATTGCTCGTAAAAAAATCGGAAATCGTAATCGGTTGAGTAAGATAATAGTTTCTTAGCACTCGGAATGAAATGAAAAAAATTATTTTGACAAAACAGTTTTTTCAACTACCATCAAAGCTTGTAGATCACACATTCACATATTTTATCAAATAATTTTGATAATAGTTTCCATGCATAGAAATATTACTGTAACATCCAATACTTTTGAAAATAATGAAATTTACAATGTTTTATTGAAATGAAATGGACAGTTGAATATTTTATTGCAGTTATATAGAAAAATAGCAAACGCAGATACAATAATTCCCACCGTTTCATGTCGTCTCATAATCATAAATTGGTTGCTTCTAACTAAAAAACGTTGTTTTCGGACATTTAGACGTTTAGATTGAACAAAGTCAAATAATCAAAACGTCGTGACACTGAAAAAATATATGTATACAATGATCACAAACAGCACTTGGTTAAAATGCAATGATGATCTTCATTTCTTCTTAACGTTTCCGAACAGATGGATAAAAATATGAAAATAATAAGCTTTAACTCCACTGCAATTTTAACGTGATACAAAACGTCGAGAGGACAGAATCAATAATGTTCAAGTTTGTGAAAGGTACCTAAAAAAGCGCTCCTTTCAATGCACTATGTAATAAGAATTAACCAATACACATACTAATAAAGAGCTTTTAAACTCTATCATTTTTGTGAGGATTTCTAAAACCTTATACGAGGTTGATCAAGTTAAGGCAAATATCGGAATGCCGAGAGACAATAACCTTGAAATTCAACGTCAAATAAATAAGAAAGTAAAACTTACATTTCTACTTTTAGTCATTTCGCCTTAATTTTAAGTTACTGGAAAACAAGTAACATTTACTGTACCCTATGAGGCTGTTCAAAAAAATAACTACAATGTTTCAATCAACATGTTTTTATCGCAAAACTTTATTTTCAAGCCTTTCAGCGACTGTCGTATCTCATAATTCTGCTCAGCCTTAGTATGAGTTTTAAACAACGGCACTACTGAGCTTCTTATAGTACTTATCAGCGAATTTCTATCGCAGGTGAATTTTCCCCGTTAAAACTGGAACATGATTCATTCATAAACGCTGAAATTTAAGATTTAATTTCTATTTTTTTGGGTAACCATATCGCATAATACTAGAAAAATATTTGTAGTACAAATTAGTTTATAAATATTCAATTGAATATACAAATGTTATTTTCTCGTTTATCTATGATAATGGATGATATAGGTTCCAATTTAATGCTCAAATATGGATTGCATCTAGTTTATTGATCTATTTACCATATATAAAAATATCGATCTTTCGTAACATATAATAAAATACATACGCATTCATATAATTTATATGAACCCCTAACAACTAAATCATTTGTAGATATTTTACTATACCTTATTCCCAGTTTTATGAGAATACAAAATGCAAATGATACGCCGCCTCTCTCACCTAAAACACTGTGCGGTGTCAGCGTTGGACTGAAGTTTATTTTTGGATTGGATACACGTGCTCATGTAATTGTAATTGATAAAGCATACAATCTCATGGAATTGAACACCAAAATATCATGAAACACAAATATATGGTATGGGTAAACAATCTTCAATACCGATGCCTCAAATTTCAATATTTTACTTATTATTTTATCGATTGGTATATCTGGAATCTAGTATGATCTAGTATGAATGTACGTTTCTCCGTTCAACTGTATTTCCCATTATTTAAGTGTAATGCAATATCAAAATTAAGACTTCCAAAGTTTTGATTCCTAAGGACGGAGGATTATTAATTAACCTGTTATATAATCTATTATGAATAACTTCCCGATGATAAAATGTTTTATACATTTACGATAGCCAGCATTTAAATAGTTAGTTATCATTTACTTAAATATTTTAATCAATAAATGGATTAATCGTATACTGTGCATTTTATTTATCATATTTCAAGGCATTTCTTCTCTGGCATGGATGATGTATATCCAACATATAACAATACGTTATACATTTATCGAAATTTCAAACGACAGATTGTCTTAATCATCTGAAGATTTTGGTTGTATTATCCCCCACATTCAGCGCGAGTCACGCAGTTTATCGTTCGATATGAGGACTTTTCTGTACTGGCAGCTAATGAAAACTGAATAAGATTAACTGAATAATAACTTTAATTACGTTTCAGCTGCGTCGACAGCCTGTATTATATAGAATATAAATAATAATGCCATAATTTCAAAAAAAACATATTGTACTTTGAAAAAGGCCGCCGCTGCATCCGAATATATATATATATATATATATATATATATATATATATATATATAATATGTGGTTTCAATTAGCGGCCAGTAGAAAACATAATAAACATGAAGCATTTAAATTTTAAAATTAATACGACTGCTTCCTGAGCTATCACTTCGCACAAGATCTTACTGTGAACTATTATGGAAGGCTAGAAAAAAGATTATCTGTAATTTCGTTTTTCCGCCTCCTCTGCTTGTTTGTACTCATTCATTTGTGTTACGAATTTTTTGTCAGATTTTTTTTAGCCCGTCAGGAGAGAGGCTGACCCGGGGGAAATCTGTCACGCCTTTGACAAAATGAACCCTGCTGGAAACCTAAAAATAATTGCAATACAATTATACAATGTATAATTGCATGAAATTCCCCCTTAGTTTAGGTAAGTTTCATCGATTCTGACAAGAACTATACAGCAGCAATTTTCATGCACAGACAGCAATAGACAGCTTTCTAAACTTGGCTCACAAATAGCTATTTATCAATTGGAAGAGTCTTATAAGTATAATTCAATTTGAAGAAATTTTGGAGAACACATAGACGCTTTTTTGTACCTGAAGGAACGAAAAACAAATAAAACCTTGCTATGATACTTGATTTCTCCAAAAAATCTACGCGGTTTATGTACAAAATAAAGATTTTCCGGTGTTAAGATAGAGTAAAATATCCACCAATAATCACATACATTTGAAATGCCTCAAAATCAGTTGTGTACGTACGTAAGTCATTGGAGTGTAAAAAATAAATAAAAACCATGAATACTCTTAAATGTAAAACTTGAATGTGACCAGAAAACATACTTAAAACGTACATCAAACTAACTTGGAAGCAATCAACGTGATATATAATAATTATTCGTCTGAAATCTGTTTAACAGATATTACACAAATATACGACATAAAAATTTTAAACTTTTACACATACATTTTCTCCCATAGAAAAATTCTATAAAATATACTATATCTCACGGCGCAACGGAAACTTATACGGTGTTGGGCAACACTATCTTATTTGGATCAGACTTCTCAGTAAAGCTTAGCTACACATACAATTTCTATGTACAGCTCACACACGACTATTGTTCTCCTGTCACTACTTGTGCCGCTAAAAACAAATTGATCGTGTCAAACTGTGAAATAAACATGCTCCACACTCAAAAAATAGTATCAAGTTCATGAAAAAGCAACTCACAGATCCTTGAGAAACGCTCATGTGATATGCGATGCTGCTTTATGTTGTTTTCCAATTATTTTTTTTCGTTTATTTCGTCAATAAATTGGAGTTTCAACGCCGTTGGACCTTTCATTACAGGTTACCTGAATTGTAGAGACTGACACCTACAGTCGCCCTCAGAAGTAGGTACCAATAATATTATTGCTTCAATAAAATTGACAGTCCGAGAGACACACTAGGGAAATTCAATGCTGGCATAAGTCTACTTGCTACAAGTACTCACCTCGGCAGCTCCTCTCTTTCCGCCCCTTCCCCCACCCCTAGAGCCTGACGCATTCGGCTGTCTCGGCTTCCTCGGCTTGATGCCCAACACGTCAATCGCAGATTGGCCCCTACAACTCCTTTTGGGCCTACCGGATTCATGCAACGCTTGGACGGGAACCGCGACTTCGACCGACGGTTCCGTGCCGGGCAAAGCTACGTTTTTGGACGCGGCTTTGGCTGCATTTGCTTGTTTTGCTAGGGCAGCTTGTTTGGACGCCGCGATCTGTTTGGATGTGGCTGTTTGCTTTGCGGCGAGTGGTACAGCCGGTATCGTTTCTAGCTGGTGGAGAGGGTCAAGCTCCATGGTATCCGCTGGTTTCCGCTGAAAAAAATTAAAGTTCTAACAGTGTTTTGAGTAGCGAACAAACGATATAGTAAAACGGCTATATTAACTAAATTTACCCCACGGCAACCTAGCATATTGAATATAGCGTGAGTAATTGTATCTCGGCAACCTTTCTTCAAAAACAAAAAATACAAAATCTGTATCTCGGCAACCTTTCTTCAAAAACAAAAAATACAAAATCTGAGAGTCCGACGATGATTTAATTAAAAATCCAAACGCGTCACTGAAAGAAAAAGTTTTATTTGTAAAACAGAAAAAGTCTTGCACTTGAATGAAGACAGTATGAAGTATTATAAAAGTATAGATGATGCATTTGCTTTGTTGATTAATCCGCAATAGGTACATAATTCATCGTACTATCAAAAAACTGTTTGACTGTCTTATGGACAACAAACGAAACATACAGCAGTGTCATTCTAAGGCAACGACACAGAATCCTAACATTTAAGATTCAAGGAAAAACCAAAACATAACCTGAATGCAAAACGTATGGTCCAAATGTAGCTTTAAATTAAATAGATTAGACAGCACATTGCGTAATGCGTCAAATTATGTCTACATGCCAGCAATCAGAAGCAAATTGGACCATTCATTTACTTGTCAATTGGTGACATGACGCATTATGCAACGCGCTGTGTCTGGAGACCAAAGCCTTAGAGAAACAATTATAATTTAACTGTACAGAGGGAGATTCTTTGACCCTCCTCTTGAAGTTCTTGTTCCTGAAGTCTTCCCAACTATCCATTAGATTGTGACCCAGACTGGTCGAGTATGCTTTTGAGAAAATTGTAATCTATGTTCTCCAAATCTACCAATGTACAAGTTTTTTCTCCAACTTTTCTAATGGTTTGTTCTTGGATCCCTTATGAAAGATTTTGTGTTGTTGGCTTGGAATGATAGACAATGACAGTTTTTTTTGTCGAATGAGGTTACAATTATTGTCCAAATAAAGCGCAATTATCATGCAATTGTGCACTTGTTTAATTAGACTTTTTTATATTGCTTACATTTTACTGGACTACTGTCAACACTTCTAGTATAATTGATTATAATTTGCCCTGGAATGGAAGTCTACTTTCTGATTCAGACAAACTTACCTTCTTTGGCCTACCACGCTTTCTTGGTGTAGGGGTAATATGTGGTGATGTAACCTCTGAACTGTCAGCTATTTCAAATTCGATCCTCCTCTCGCTATCTGGCGTGATTGTATCCTCTATTATTATACAGCTGCCACTATCTTGAGATCTAGAGTCCTCACTGATCAGTATTGGAGAGTCTATCCTCGTGTTGAGAATCTTAAGTTCCCGTTCCTCCGGTTCGACCACCTCTTTTGATCTGGATCTCACGTCTCTCGCCGGCGAAGGACTCAACTTTGTCCTCTTTGCATCTACGGGAGACTCTGTTAGGTCTTTGTGTTTTGTAGGATTGAACTTTGATGCCTCAGCAACACTGTCTGTCTCTTTATGCCGTGATCTAGTTTCCATTACAGGCTCTGCCATTGAGTGTTGCTTTAGATCTGTTTTCTGCTTTTTGTTTTTCTCCACCACAGGTTCTTCATTTGGACGTTTTTGATTCTCCTCGGGTTGTTGAACTATGTGAGCACCACCCTCTTTGGAAAGCTTCAAAGTGATTTTCGCTAACTTCTCGGATTTTTCGTCTTTGGCGGGAAGGTTGCCTTTGTTAATCTTCAACACAATCCTTTCTTTCGCGCCTTCATCATCATCATGAACGTCTTCTGTTTCTTGGGGCTTCACTAAAGGCTTTATAGTAATTTTCGGGCTTGATCGCTCCTGAATATTTTCATCATCTTCATGCATTTTCAATCTCAACCTCGTCACTTCCACCTCAGGCTTAGGTATAGGCTTAATTGTAATTCTAGGACTATGGAGTTGCTCGACGTCTTCAACAACCTTTGCTAACTTATCGGATTTTGCTTTCTTAGGACTTGACAAGCTGTCCTTGGAACACTCATCATCAATAACACCCTTAATGTTCATTTTTGGACTGGCTCTCTTGGCACCTTCATCTCCTTTCAGGCCGATCTTTATTTTCAGTGGACTGACTTCAGGCTTTAGTACAGGCTTAATAGTGACCCGTGGACTGCTGGATCTTTGCGTAGACCCCGTCGGCGAGTATGTCTGTTTATTTTTTGACTTTGGACTGTGTTGTTCAGCTGGTGGCATTATGGACTTTATTCTCAGCTTGGGAATATGGCCCTCTTCATAAGCCGTTTCAGCACCAATGGATTCAGAATCACAAATTTTCAAAATAGAATGAGTGTTATCTGATTGCTTTGTGATGGTCATCTTCAGACACCCTTTGCCCACTTCCAAATCTGAGTTACTAGTAGTACTAATTTCGTCATCAGGCACTTTGATTGGCTTTATGGTCACCTTTGGGCTATATGGTTTTTCCTTTTCGGGAAGATCAACATTAATGCTCAATTCTCCCAGTTTTGAGTCTGGTATCACTTTCTTGCCTCGCCTAGGCCTTTCATTTATCTTTTTCGTCTCTTTTTCTTTAATTGTCGAATTTTCCGAACTCTCTGCCTCAATACTCTGAGAAAAGTTACCCATCTCTCTACTTCCTTTTATGATAGTATCATTTATATCTTTAACAGTGAGTACTTCTTTTGTTGCCTCAACACTTTTTTCGCTTCTTTTACTAACCTTCACTTCAGAAACATTATTTTCAACCACCTTTTCCGCATCCGAATCTCTTACAACGCCAGTATTCACTTCATATCTTATAGTTTCAGCTGTGATTCCTTCGTCCTTACTGGCAACAGTGATACTGTCAACGTCATTTTTCAGTGCTTCTGTCTCTTCTGTCACATTTCGTAATGTTTCACTTTTCTGTTGAGATTCTTTTTCCTCTGGTTCTTCAACTTCCTCAATCGAAGGCAGAGGTGAAGTTTTAATGGCAGGAGGAGATTCATCTGGTTCCAAGGCTAGAGCTTCCATCTCTTCTTCTGATTCGAATGACATTGCTGTAGCGCCACCCACAGATTTTGGTGATTTGTAATCACCAGCTTCTAGAATAGGAATTGTAATCGCCTCAACATCATTATTCTCAGACAGTGCTGAAACTGGTAGTTTTTCATCTGAAGTTACATCAATTGCTACCATTTCACTGGAATCATCCTTTTTGTCTTTATTTTTCGAAATTTCAACGTAAGATACCGTATCTGCTTCAGATGTGGAACCTAGTAAGTTTTCATCATGTGTTCCACTAGTAAGGCTCATGACAGCTTCAACTGCAGCTCTTGTCTCCTCTTCATTAACAGCCTCATCATTTTGTGCGGCAATTGCTCCATCAGAAATGTTGCATTCTTCAGGCTCAGCTATATCAGATACTACATCACCTTCAACTTCATTGCTAGTATTTAACATAGCTTGTACTGTACCGGCTGTTTTCTGATCCCCAACAATATCCTCAACAATTAGGAATTCGTCAGAAATTTTAGTAGAATGACTCTCAACCACAGTTGTTGTAGTTTCATTTACAGCTGCAATTGCATCTTTATCAGGACATATAATAGGTTCTTCGGGGATGTTTGGTGAGTAGTGATATGGCAGCTCATTGCATGTTAGAGCTGCAACTGCTGCTTCTGTTTCTTCATATTCAGGCATTATATTAGATTCATGGACGAGTATAGAAGATGGAGTGTCAACATTTTCCAGAACAGCAATATTTAGAGATTTAACAGCTGCCTCGGTCTCATCCTCAGGGATTAAAATAGCTGTATCAGTAGCACATTGTAAATTATTCTCAACACTCTCAACACATTCTACATCATCATTGTTAGGTACACTAGTATCTTTATCTAATATGACGGTTTGTGATTTTTCAATGCTGCCATCAATAAAAACTCCCAAAGCATCAACAGCTGCTTCAATTTCTTCATCTATGATTTGTTCAACCTCAGCACTTGGAGAAGCATTCTCAACAACATCTCCCTCATTTCTGGTCAAATATTCGGTCTGAATTTCCTCAGCTTGTCCAGCAACTTCAACTTTCTCAACACAAATACTTTCAGCAACAGCTTCTTGCTGCATAGGTATTACTGTGTTACACTCCTCAGACACCTCTGTACAATCAGTTTGACTTTCCTCTATGGGTACCGTGGGTTCCACTAGTGAAGGTTCATTAGCGATTACTTCAGTTATATCTTCTTCGGTATCACAATCTGTTTTATGTTCAATTACCTCATCTACTGCAAGTTTCTCAACGCCATCGGCTGCTTTGACTGAATTTGGTAATTCATCCTCTACTGGCCTAGCCATTGTCTCATCTTCTGCTGTTTCTTTGGTAATATCACTTTCATCTGGAAGCACTTTTGCTATCCTATTCTGGTTTGCTTCCAAAGCACTTTCTATAACATCCTCACTAACAGTTTCTTTACATGCCTCAGTATGTCCAGCAGGTTCAAGAGATGCTTCCAATTGTGTTGTTTCAGATATTGAGACATTCTCAATATCTTCTTCCTTGTCCTGAGTTCTAACTTCTCCAGTCTGTTCAGTTTCAACTGCAACTTCCTCAATTTCAGTTTCATGTTGTAATGGAACATCTACAACTGGGATATCTACAGTTGTGTCATCTTGAACTTCATCAGCAGCAGTTACTTCTGAATCTTGTCTAACCACTACCACATTTGCACCCATAGTTTCTTCTTTTTCTCGTTCCTCTTCAATTTGAATTAATTTAGTACTGTCGAAATATTCTGCTTGTACTGTTGTACTTTCTATTGTAGTATTGTCAATAGAAGTCACATCATCTATTTGTTGGACTTCAGTTACATTATCATCTGTATCTGTTTCCAATGGGTAATTAATTCCAGACACATCTGCAGTTATTTTAAATATTCTTAATTCAGAAGAATCGACATTCTTTGTACTAGCACATTTATCGCCTGCCAAAATTTCTGTTGCTGGAGCTTGTGCGTTATCTACAGATGCTTCTGATGAATCAACAATCGTAGCTGTATCACTTCCATGTATCTCTATAATGCAGTCGTTGTTTTTTTCATCTACAGATGGTTCTACCAGATCTTTTACAGTAGCATTCTGATCTGCTAGAGACAATTCTATTGTTTTGTCTCCAAAATCCTCAATAGCTGTAGACACTTCAGCTACTTCTTTCTTATTAATATCTGTTTTAGGAGCTTCAACATTTAAAGGTATTTTCTTTGGATCTTCACTATCCACAGAAGCTTCTACCAAATCATCAACAGCAGGACTGTTATCATTGGCATGTATTTTGACTTGTTGGTCCTCAGTGTCTACAACAGAAGCTGTTACTGAATTGTCAACTGTTTTGACTGACTCATCAGCAGAATGCACATCTTCCATCAGAGTTTCTACTGCAACTTCATCTGGAACTTGGTCACCTTCTACCTCACAAGGTATGTCATTTCTTTCCTCATCAATAACATGAGATAAGGTATCTGTTTTTATTGATAAATGTACATCTGATTCCGTTTGATCTCCTCCACTGACTTCCTTTTCAATATCAACACATCCTTCACTGGTCACTACTAATTTGTCTATATCTTGAGGTTTGACCGACTTTACAATCTCCTCACTCTGCAAGCCTACTGTTTGATTTTGTTCATGTATGTCAGGCTCTAATTCAGAAACGACCACTCTTCCAATGGTATCCTTTTTAACCCCTAACGAATCTGAATCATGTTCCATACTTTGAGGTTCAACATTTTCGCATGTAGCTGCTGTTTCCACTTGCTCATCTGAAGGACCATCTGCTTCCACATGAGCTTCTGCTAGCTCAGCACAGATTCCAGTATTTTTGTTCAATTCTGTTGGCCACTGTTCAGCAGCATCTTCAATAAGATTAGTCGCATCCTGCTTTGAACAATCTGCTACATCTTTACCCACTTCAACTTCCCTCTGCTTCTCAACTATTTTAGTATTCTGGTCAACTAATTCACAGGCATTGTCTACACTATCTGCCTTATCTTCTTCTAAATCTAATTTGCCTTCTGATCCAATACATGCAACTTCATTTGAAATATTCTCAATGTTTTCAACAACTACATGCTGAGCCTCAAAGTTGTCAGATGATTGAATGTCTACCTCTTCTATTTTTTTTTTACTTTTTGATTCTTCAATAGATGTTTTCTCTTGCTGTACATGTCTTGTACCTTGTTGAGCTACTGGAAAAGGACCTTCTAACAAACTCTCCAAGTCATGCACCAAATCTTCCACATCCTCAGTAATTTTTTCATTGGGCATATTAGTTATGCTAATGCCCAGCAAATCATCTTCTGGTGGAATTACCCCACTCATTTGGGTCATTGCTGATTTGTTCTGGTCAAGTTCTGAAGATGTGCTGCTGATTGGATCATCTGATACTGGAACAAACATAATTATGTTGATTTGCTCACGTAAATAGTGCAATTTAAGGTGTGATGTAATTTCCTGGCAATATTCCAAGATTACCACAAAAAAATAAATATCCCTGAATTCAATATTTTAGCCCAAATATAACATATTCTTATAATGAAATTGCCTATTTAGGATGGCGATTCCGAAAATGTATGCCAAGAGAAATGGCCCAAGACACTGGACTAACACTCTCAGAAGAACTGCAGAAAACTACATTAAAATGTCTTGATAGATTTTACCAAGAACTGGACCAACATAACAGAGTAAAGCATAAAATAGAAAAAAATAGAATAGAATATACTCTGAACATCTGATATTAACATAACCTTGCACCCTCAAACAATCAAAATTAATTATTTTGCCAGAGGAAAAGAACTTTTATCTGATAAAAGTATTTCAAATTAGCTACTTTTACAATTTGAAGGAACAAAAAGAATTTTAGTTATTAATGGAATGCATCTTTTTCTCAGAGATACATTTTAGTAAAAATAATACTCAGGCTTTCAATGGGTGTCTTATACATCATGTGATAGGCCAGATATTATTGCAATCTTTCTGTTGTGAATAAATGAAGAATGTATTACATACTTACAATTTGATGAATTGATTCTTGTTTACCCATTGAATTTTACCAAACAAACTTCTGGCACATATTTTCATGAATGTAATTATTTGTTAAATTAGTTTCTGTGTTTATTGCATACCTGTTTTAATGGTAATGCTTTCAATGGTATTCAAAAATCATATCTACTTTCAGTATATCAGATACTATTAACAAAGATACTTTAATTTTTTTGTTAGCATCTTAGGGAATTAAAAAAACTAGTTACATTAATATCCATGATACTTTTGTAAGTATATTTTCCAACTCTGGCCATAGGTTTCTGTCTCTTAATAATTTCATCCAATCAAAGAGAGCAATGATTATACCAAGTATATATGCTAGTGGTGCACATCAGATCTGAATACTTTTGCAATCTGGATTTGATCCAAATTTGCACAAATTGGACCTGGATGATCTGGATATAGTGTTTGTACCTGAGAACTGGATCAAAGATCTAAAATAGGGATCAAAGATCCAAATTAGGGATCAAATATCCAAGTTTGGTATATAGGATCCTTGTATTCACTATTGACTATTGCTACTTCATTATAGAATTTTGCTGTATTGTAGTAGTGTTTTTGCATTATATTCTATTCACATTTCCTTAAAGCTGCATCAAACCATACATGGGCACTTGAAAAAAAGATGATTATCAAATTATCACTCAATGATAGTTATTACAAGTAACTGTGTTTATTTTCACAAAGCATGAATGAAATCTGAATAAACTGTAGTAGAATGGCAGGGAATCTCATATGTCCATAATAAAACAGAATGATGATTCCATTTCAGTTCTGGTCAAACTAGAAGACCATTTGATAACATGATTATACCAGCTTTACATTAGATTTTGAGTGTAATACACATCAATGTTGCTATAATTTAGCTTATAGCCAATTACCATTCTCTAGAATTTTTGAATGTAATATTACACACAAAATACGATGTACTCTTTCATCTCATTCAATGGCATGTCAGAATACTATGAAGTTATACCAGTATTAGACCAAAAGTAACTTATATCAAAACATATCTGCTTGTAAACCTTGCTTTACGCAGATGAAAAGCACTTTTCATACTTGCGATATTTAATTATGCCGCCAAAATGCTTACAGTTACGATAAGTGGAAAGAGGAAGCTTAACAATTGTTATAGAAAGAAAACTTGAAAAACTTCACAAGACCATAAATCAGCTATTGACAGCATCAGAGCGAATGTTTTTCAATCTCAATATCCTAGTCTGGATAAGTACCTAAGTGGGGTGTTGTCGCAGCTGTTGAAGCATCCGTTGATGAGGTGGGAATAGCATCGCTGGTATCACCTTTTTCCTCTTTGGTGGACGTTGACAGGACATCTCCTACAGTTGAGGTTAGCTCCTTTTCATTCTCCACACGATCGCTCGCCATTATACGTAGAAGGTATAACACTTCCCAACAGTTCTTTTTCTTTTGAGCCGGTATTTATATCTTTAGAGCACGATTAGAATGCCGTATTAAACCCATTTTGTTTACAAAATCCAAAGGTAACGCTAAACATGAAACGCTAAATTGTGGAAAAGACGTTGACTAACAATCAGTGTTGCCAGGCATGAATAATAAAATATATAGTAGAAACGTTTCATGTCAAGACCGGTTGAGTCGACCATATCGATGTTGAACATCGATATTAAAATCGAGCAATAACATAGATGTGAAAACATCGTTGAAGTAAAATCGATGATTTTGGAACATCGATGTTTTAACAATACAATATAAAACCCTATAAAAAATATCAGATGTTCTGAATATGTTAATACATATCGTTGAAATAAACACAATATTTACGACGTTTAGCCCTGTTATTAGAGGTTGCGTTCAATATTCAACGGCCTGGACGTCGAACTGAAAAGCGAATACATACATTCTTTTCCGCCACTTAAAAACATGAAAGTGCCAAAAGGGTATTACGGTTTACGGCATTAACAAAAAAAGTGCGGCACTGTTTTTATACCAAAGGTACAACCATAATATTTCATAACGCAAGTGCTTTTCTGTGTAAAAAACACACATGTGATGTGTCACAAGAGCGACAAGTGAGGCAGTGAATAGGGAGAATAAGTTAACCGATGTTTCCGAAAACATCGATTAATGTTTTACTCAACATCGATACTGAAGACAGCGAACATCGGATGGAAAATATCGATGTTCTGAAAACATCGTCCACCACTACCAAGGGCTGCGTACCATGTTGCAACAGATAAAACTTGCTATCAAGTACAGCTTTCAATACTGCTCCAAGTTCCAACATCAACACGTGAGTTTCATGCACAATCATGCTTTTTATTATAATACTTTTTATATTGCAAATCGTCGGACAAACAAGTGATTACATCTGGCAACAGCGCTCATTTCACAAAGTAGAAAGTACGCTGTTTAAAGAATAATAATGTGACATAACTAATATAACTATTAGTGTTGTAAATACTCGGATGATTTTGATACTCGAGTACTTGAATTTGAATTATTTCAATACTCGGATGATTCATTCATATCAAATGATTCGAATTAATTTGCTATCAGGCGGCGCACGCAGCATTTAGACTGGCGTTCCGTGAATCTGCTGATCAACTATGAAGCGGAGAACCATAACATTAACATAACCTCGATTCAAATATTAATTTGTAAAACAGAAATTCGTAGAAATGTGTCGTAAAGTAGGTGTTAAACTCAACATTTTAACTGGAATGTTATTGCAACCCACCTACTATAAATGGTTTTTGTTATTACCCACTGTTAATATTAGCCGTCAATCGTCATCCGTCATCGAGAACACATTGCGCACGCTGCTAAAACAGAGTATTAATTCGGATAAAAATATTCGAATTCGAAATGTTTTCTTGTTTGCACTACGCGACACCAACGACGATAGAAGTGTTCTATCATCAGTGCGCGACACAGTACACACGACAGTACACTCTCTTCTTTGTGTAAATTTAATTCGAATGCGAGTATCTTGATACTCGGATTCAACCTAGGATTTTAATACTCGGATTCACCGAGCATTTTAATTCGGATTCTTACAACACTAATAACTACACAGAACGTCAATTTTTTTTGTTTTCAGATGTCAAAAGTACAGTGTAAAGTGGGAAAATTCATATTTTTTTGTGAAAAACATGGATTTACCGCACTGGATTTGTTTCAAAATTACAGATTAGACCATCCTCTATTTGGAATACAGTGAAAAACAATTTTATTCTTGAGGCACATGCCACCATTAACTGAACAGATTAACTTGAAACAGTATCGTCGTACAAACTTTTGAAAATGGCAGATCGCCCTCCGCCTAGAGGTCGTGGAGCCTTAATACAAGAGCTCCTAAGGAAGCGTGAGGAAGAGAGGGCCCTAGGTGTAGGACCTGACCCAGAAGGGCAGTCTAAGGAGGCACCAAAACCTCGTGGCAGGGCGGCACTTTTGAGAAAAATCCAGGAACAAAAACAGAAGTTAATAGGTGCAGAACCCTCATTGAGCACAGGAGAATCCTCTACATCTGCAGCTCAATTCACTAGTTCAGCTGCAGCACATCCTGCATCTGGAACAGATATACAAGAGGTATTCGAGCATGGCATATCCATAAAACTTGAAAATTTATTAATTGTTGATGCATTCACAATGTTATGAGTAAATGTTAGGTGATATCAGTTTACAGCATTTTATGGCCAATGTGAATAGACATCTTCTAACTTCTCTTCTGAAGCTTGATAGATGTCTTGTCTTTGCAAGAATCTATTAAAATTGCATGATATGTCTTGAGTCTGAGATGAAAATGGTCATTTACTTTGCAATATATGGATGTATGGGTGATTTTGGATCTAAACTACCAAGTCTATTGCAAATGAAATTATACCTAAGAATTCTTCTCAAATATATACATATTAAATTTAAGATGAATCAATAATAATTTAATCTTCTTTATATGCTTATCCTCTCTGGATGTTAGCAATTACATTTATTATTACTAATGGATATAAATTAATAGCTAAGGACATAGAGGAATATCTATTAGATACAAACGATATTAAAGTAATCTCTTCTTTGTTTGCAGTTGACGGAAACCCTCTCACAAGTTTCATTCCAGGAACGGGAACCAGTCTCTTATAAAGGTGAGACTGGAAAACCACACAGAACATCCTCCAACTACATCCGGCTGAGCATCATGAAAGATGGTGGCGTTTTTGAGTATGAAGTCCAGTTCAATCCAAACCTTGATGCAAAAAATCGTCGTGTTAAACTTGTTTCTACAGTCGTGAGAGAGCAGTTGGGAGGTATCAACTTAGGATTAATTAGTGTATATCAGAGACTACAATAGAAAATAAATATATTAATATTTTTATTTTGATCTCATATGAATGATAGGCGCATTTCATCATAGACTTATTTTTTTGATTCATTTGCAAAATTTGATTCAACATCAGCTTGTCTTACTCTTAAGAAATAAGCTTCAGTAAGCCAGATATAATCTGATATGTTAAATGATTCTTTCAGTGAACTGCTCCTATGCGAATAGTTTCCTGAACATGACACATGATATTGTAATGTTCTTATCACACTTCAGACACCACTTTCAATGTTCTTAAGACACTAATTTATCTCCACTGGTAACCCAACAACTTATCCCTAATTTATATCCACAATTCCTAGTTTTTAACTATTTGACGTCTGAAGACTGACTGATGTGCTTACAGAGTTATTGTTCAGCCTCATAGCTTATTCTGAACTATATTTAGGTTGTAATACATTGTATCATTATTCGCACAGGTATACCAAGAGTGTTCGATGGAGGTAGCTGTCTTTATCTCCCCAAAAAGATAACTGATACCTCACAGACATTCACAGCTACTATACCCGGTCCTGATGGGGATCAAACCCTCTCATGTACCTTCATATATAAGAGGAAGAAATCGTATGCAGAAAGAGAATGCCTGCATCTGTATAACTGTCTCTTCAAAAGAATTATGTATATTCTGCTATACACTCAGATGGGAAGAAATTACTATGACACACAGCATAGGTATGACATATCATTATAATTCATAGTAAAAATTACAACAAATGTATCATAAATATTAAAGTTGTGTTTTGCTTGATTTGTCCAAAAACTTATTGGGATGACTATATACGAAGTTTGAGCATTCTATGATGACAGTAAAAGTTGACATGTCATGTAGACAATAATATGGTCGGCACTTTTTAAAAGTATGAAAAAATAAAATAAAGATATGTGTGATTGCTACTATACATATGTATACATATGTTATAGCATCTTCACTCAGGTGCAAGATTTACCTTCATGAAAACCTAGTTTTCCATTTCTATTGTATACATTCATTATTATTACTATTATTTAGGTATTTGATTCCACAACATAAACTGGAAGTGTTTCCTGGCTTTGCTGTAAGTGTGGACGAACTGGAAGATGGACTGATGTTGTGTCTTGACACTCAGCATCGGGTGCTTAGAACACAGACTGCATATGACTTGTTAAATGAGCTCAGAGCTGTAGATCCCAGGAGATTTAAAGAAATGGCAACTAATAGCCTCATAGGTTAGTAGAATCAGTGAAATATTGCTATCTTGGTAATAATTTTATGAGCTGATACACCATAATAAAAAGTAGATCCTCAGATATATTTTCTTTATATAGTTATAAACATTCATGAATTTACAGCTCTAAAAATCCATTAAATGGAACATTTTTAGGTTATACATATAAAGCTACAATTTATATGACCCTTAGCACCTAGTTTCACTGGCATAAAAGTTAAGTCATTGATTTCCATACCAATGGGTTTGTAACCTATATGTGACAAGCATTTACTTTTCTATTATACCTCCTGGATTGCAGTTTCAAATATATCCACCATAGTCCATGTCAATGGCAATATCTCATTTATGCTGTTTACTCAACTTCTAAATTATGTGACTCAAAAAAATAAACAAAATCTACATAGTAAGTGCTGGAAACGTGTGTATATTTTAAGGATAAAACTACGTGATTGACGAAAAAACTCTACTAACGATTCGACCTATGGCTTAAAAATTATGATACCTTTATCATTGATTATTTGAAATTTGATTATTCTATTCGTTACAGGAGCCTGCATAATGACCAAATATAACAATAAAACTTACACCGTCCACGACATCGCTTGGGACATGAATCCAATGGACACATTCCCCACCAGGGATGGAGGGTCCATCTCATTCGTTGGATACTACAAGAATCAATATGACATTACCATAAAAGATACAGAACAACCATTGCTGATCAACAGGAAAAATGTATCTGAGCCTGGAAGTAAGGATAAAGTTGAGAAAATTGTTTGCTTAATTCCAGAACTAAGCAATATGACTGGTTTGACTGATGAAATGAGATCGGACTTTAAGGTAAAGATATATCATACTTTGTAAGTATAGTTTTGATCGATGTTCGCGATATAAAATCTTTCATGTGAGTGCTGAATAGATTTGAGCACAATTTTCAAAAAAAAGGGAAATTTTGCAGTGTTGGATTTAATATAACTTCATTGTAGGTGATGAAAGACGTTGCACAATATACCCGCATCACTCCCAATCAGCGAATGAACGCTCTGAGAACTTACCTAGAGAACATCAAAAAATCGCCAGAGGCTCAGAAGGTACTTAGTGATTGGGGACTTGTTATTGCTCAGAACCCTATCGATTTACATGGCAGGCAGCTTGACAATGAAATCATTTATTTTGGCAATAATCAAGTGCAGACAAATAACAGCGCAGATTGGAATCGGGCTGTAGGCGAAAACAAGGTTAGTAGTTGATAAACATTACATGTATTGAAGAAAGCGTCAGATGTGAAATAATATAAACCATAGGCTTCTGGGTTCATGCGGTGGGTTGATGTATAGAGATGCGAACACAACATTTATATATTAAAAATATCCGTACATTGCTCCTTTTCCTTTTCTAAAATCCATTATTCCTAGGAACATTGGAAGAGTTGCTATATTCAAAGTAGTACAAGAATATCATCAATTAGACACATTTCCACAGATTTTATTGTGATTGCTTTTATTTCCTCATAGCATTGAATATTATTCTGAATCCATTACATGCGAATAATATAATTTCATTTGAAACTCTCTTTCTAATTCAATTCAGGTAACTGGTCCAGTAGACATCTTCAACTGGATCGTGTTTTTCACGGATAGAGATGCAAAGAACGCGCAGATGTTCGCTCAGACGATGATGAAATTGGGCCCAGTCATGGGATGTCGCATCAGCCAACCAAAACCGGTGAAATTGCCCAATGATAGGACGGACACCTACATGACTTACTGCCAAGAGAATATCGATAAAAACACGCAGGTATATGATACGATATAAAAAAATATTTTTCTAATTTTCAATGTAATGTAATGTATCGTTTGATGATAGTTCTGTAAGGTATGGCTATAATTTGTTATGCTGATTGATTTAACGACCTGAGGATTGCTGGTCTGAGCGGTGTGCTGTCTAGGTCGTTGCACGGTAGGTGTGAAAGTGATTCAGAGATATGGATAATATGAACGATATCGTGCATTGCAAGAGATCTCTGAAAAGATTAAAAAATAGAAATTATTCTAGATAATCACGACAAAATTTTTGCAGTTTGATAAGTGATAAGGTTTCCATCGCTACAGCGTATTGGACTGTTTCCTCTTTTCCTCAATCTTTCTCTGTCACATTTTCAAGGGGCTCATTAAAAGTCAAGCGTCTCTCCTAAGAGTCACGTGATATTCAATGTAACCATGACTGGTTTATGGGATCGTACGTTAATTCCAATGTATGTTTTTGATTTCAGATTGTGGTATTCATCTGCCCAACGATGAGATCAGATCGTTATTCTGTTATAAAAAAAGTGTGCTGTACCCAAATTCCGGTCGCCTCACAAGTAATCAATTCCAGAACGTTATGTAATCCTCAAAAAGTTAGATCTATCATCCAGAAGATTGCTCTACAGATGACCTGTAAGCTAGGAGGTACACTGTGGACAATTCGATTTCCTTTCAAAGGTAATATGAATTTATTCAATGTCGTAAAGCTTACAACAAGCACAAAAATCATTAATCATCATTTATATCAGGATGTTTTAATATTTTTTTCATCATGAAAAATGCCAGTAATATTTTAATTTCATATGTGAGTCACAGAAGAAAGACTTCTGTTTATGAAACCTCATGTGCAAATCAAACAATTTCATCTTGATGATGGAAGAGTTTCACTAAGTAAGAGCATCTACAATCTCTATAGTACTCGTTTTTTACGTTTCTTTGTTCTTATTTTTTTTTTCAGGTTGGATGATTTGCGGTATAGATGTGTATCATGGCACCAAAAGTGAGAAAACGTCAGTCTGTGGATTTGTAGCTAGTTTGAATGAAAGTGTTTCCAGGTGGTTCAGTTTGGCCATGTTTCAGGATAAAGAATTGGGCGATTATCTCAAGATAGCCTTCACAAAAGCATTGGATAGATGGAAAATGGAGAATGGCACATTTCCGTCGAAAGGTAAGGAACTTGTTCTAGTATTACAATCATAGTGAATTGAAGGAACAAAATCAATTTTGCCATTCATTTCAAACTAGGAAGGTATTGGTTGGTCTCTGTCTGTTACCACATTTGCCACCAGGGCAGTTTAAGTTGCTTATTTTTTGAAATCTTGTCATTGGGACATCTCCAAATTTTTTTCGTATTATTGGGGTGGTCTTTTCATACCAACTGCATTGTATCCAATTTTCTGTTAATTTTGGGGCCCATTTCAATCGCACATTCTGTTTCAAAAATCCCCCGCCTCGACGGGAATGTTATTCATTTATTTTTCCCACTGTCATTATGAAATTACATTAAGTGGAAATTAGATGAATCATCCAATTTACTGTGATTTCAGTTATTATTGTTCGTGATGGTGTAGGTGATGGGCAACTGGATCACTGTAAGCGGTATGAAATCGAACAGATGGAGTGTGTTTTGAGAGATTTGGAATTACCAGTACAAATATGTTTCATAGTAGTGCAAAAGCGTATCAACACCAGGATATTTACAGAAGGTATATATGAGAGTGAGGTCAGATCAAACAGATTTTGCTCATCATAGCATGAGCCTTAGTGTTTTCAAGTGAAAAGCGACAACTGTTCTGTGATAACAAATACCATAATCAACCACATAATTATACGATGTCTAAATTAAATGAACTAAAAAAACGCCCATTAGGAGTGTATGATGATACGCCAACAGACCAACAAATAAATCTACAGACTGATCGACAGATCAACCGACAGACAGGCAGTCAGACCGTCACCGTTGCCACCTTATGTCTCAATTAATTGAAATGTAGCTACTAAAATTAAATAAAGGAAAAAAAGCAGACCGACAGACATACAGCCGCCATTGCCACCCTATGAATCAACTTATCAAATCTTATCAACAAAATCTCGCGTGAAATCCTTGAAGGTTAAATAAATACTAAGTAACTACGGAAGACGAGAAGCCCAGTGTTTGTGATCCCAAAGGTATTTACTGCAGCGAGGCATCTGGGGATGATGACATAATATTTCAAATGTTAAATGCTTCATGCTATTTTGACATATTTGTGGATCATCATGACAAATTTGGAGAAATCAACTTAAAAATGACAATCCTTTAGGTAGAGAAGGTTACGATAATCCACCGCCTGGCACAATTGTGGATTATGGAATAACTCGAAGATATCTGCATGATTTCTTCCTGGTACCGCAGAACGTTCGGCAGGGCACAGTGAATCCCACTCACTACATCGTCTTACATGATACGATTAAACTGAAACCTGATCACACGCAGCGGTTGTGCTACAAATTGTGTCATTTGTACTATAACTGGCCGGGTACAATTAGGTAAGTGGTTATCATTCGTTAGACTATTTAACTATAATCAGAACTATATCAATGATACAGCATTAAGCAACAGTTTGACAGTCTGTTTTGCAAAAAAATCGAGTGTTCTAGCGGCGCTGTGGGCGGGTGCGTTGTCATGGTGCCATTGAATACCCCGCAGACCAGTCTTTGGATGGCTCTTTTTGGAAGACTACAGGAACACATTTGGTTATATACCATTCAGAAGTAACTGTCCTTTGATTTTCCAAGGCTACCGTTGTGATGTATCCACTTTTAGAAAAAAATATGCTACCATTTTCTTTCTAACACTCTTGGAACGGCGAATTAAGTTAGTCATTACTACGCTTTAAAATAAATGTTCAGTACCAATTCTTTTTATAGCATTTGAAAAAGTGTATTTTGCGTATTTCTTCGCGGATTAATCCCGAAATCAGAATAAAGTTCTTATACAAAAAAGCGCCCAGGATTAACATGATTAAAATTTCAGGGTACCGGCTCCATGTCAGTACGCTCACAAATTGGCCGCCTTGGTAGGCCAACACATCAAGAAGGCTCCCAGTGCTTTGTTAAGTGATAGGTTGTTTTATTTGTAAGATGTAAAAACAGTGAGAATGTTGAAGAGTATATTACGTTGTTATTCGTATTTCATTCGAGAGCTGATTTCAACTAGAAAAAGCTGCTTTTGATTGTTTCTCGTCATGTACATCAATGTAAACAGTCATAAATAACGCAAAAAGAATATGTGATGTACCGTTGACTACTTAACAGTATCAAAAACAAGGACTTGCAGTGAATTTTGTCAACGTAATAATTAGAATCGAAATGTCCTGAGATACATCAGGGGTGAGCAACCTTTTTAATCAACGGGCAAAAATGTTTATTCAATACATTTCAAGGCATTCTCAGAATTTTCGGAAATTTCTTGAGATACTTAAGTGGTTAATCTTAATTACTTTATCTTATTACTTTCAATTATCGGATCAAATGGAACCTGGATCTCTGAGTTTTTCATGTTTAACACACTTGACATAAATGATTGCTAATTTTTTTTTCTAAAATATTTCTCCATCGTTATACTTATGTTACAATGAGTATGGCAAAGCAAGGTTTGAAAATACAATGTAAAGGTGGCGTTGCAGATAGCACTGATTTGAGGATTTAATGAATATAAAAACTTTTCATTCCCTTAAAACTTTACAGTATTTGTATATCTAATTCATCATGACCACTGAGCAATCAGCCTGATCTTCTGTATTTGATGTAGCAAATAGTGGCTATCCGATGCTGAAGTCACTTCCGAAAAATTTGATCAACACTACGAATGTGGAAATCTTTCAGTTACTACCTCAAAAATACTAATTTTGATACCAACTTAAAATGTATGGGATGTATCTAATTTCTAACCTCAAAATACTAATTTTGATACCAACATGAAATGTATGGGATGTATTTAATTTCCATATAATTATTGTTTATTTTCAAAAAAAATTAGTACCTTGTGTTTGTGATGAAAAAATATATTTTTTTTTAATTTGAGTTTATCGTACACGTGTGTGTATAGTTTTGTCTTTGGTACTAATGTTCCCAAATTATTTACATCCTGTGTATATTGTTTATCAATTTGAGCCTATTATTTGTTATATAATTACTGATATCAAACTGATTTCTTGCAAACATATTTGTTCCTTTTCAGTTATTATATTTTGCCTATTGGTAGTTGTATCATTGAAACATTGTACAAAACATTTTTCTGTTTTTTATTTTAATATTTTCTGTGAAAATATACAATTCGTATTCCATAACTTGGGGGAATATTTTTAGTTGAAATATTCTTCCTTTTCTACGTTATTTAGGAATCATATTGATACCTACTTTTAGTGCATAAGTTATTGTTAAACCTGTCACAATATTGGAGTATTTTTATATTTTATAATAAATATGAAGCAATTATATTGTTGTTTTAGTTTAATCCAGTTTCGTGATATTTGAAAACTAATACACATGTAGATTGTAGATGCTCTTACTTGGTGAAACTCTTCCATCATTCAGATAATAAGATTTTATGATTAACACAGTTCCACTAATATTTGTGAATCACACAATCTTTATTTGCTAATACACGTTTTTACTTCCCACACCAATAGTATGCTTTCTTGATCACAAAAAAGCATGTCTATTCCTGTTTGAGATGTCCAGTGATGTGGACGTCTGCATCAGGTGCTCAGGTAATTTCATAGTGTCATATTAAAGTAATTAATGCAGTTTATGTACAGAGTGTTTTAATCCAGTGTGTGTTGGCATTACGGATAATCTCAGCAAAATTGACAACCTGTTCTGGTTTTGTGATGAATGTAAGGTGGATCTATTCGCAAATATTACCAGGAATACAATGTTTGCAGTGGATAAGGTTCTACAGAAAAAAAAACGAAGGTTGCGAAATGAATCGGAAATATGCAAAAACTGATAAAAGTGAACAAGCTGAGGCAATTTCTCCCCAAAAAAACAAAATCTCGCAACTAAAATGAAAAAATGTTATCAACCATCCCTTTTTTTGGATGTAGTGGCATCAAAATCTATACCGATGTACAATAAAAACATCAGCCAACGATTCAGGTGTGTTGCTGAAAAAAGTGAAACCCAAACGACGATACGAAGTTATTACCAGTGTGAAATCAAAAGTTAAACCATCAGATTTAAGTATGATTATGAACAAAACAAGATCTATAAAAAACGGTATGTTGATTACCTGCAGTAAAAACAATCTGATGTAAAAGAAATTATATCTAGCAAGTTAGAAAACTATTAAATAGGCTACGCATATATAGGTTGGTGCCGTTGTTCCGTTACTGATTATTACCCAGCTCTTGCTACATGTGGTAAATGTTCAGAATATCATTCAACCCAAAATGTATAAACGTTACAAAAAAAGTATAAACTGTGTTGAATACAACTGTAAATTCGAAACATCTCTTTCTATAAATCACACGCGCACAGACTGTGGACAATATCAATTTTTCAGACTTTATGTCAATAACAAATTAATCACAGATCATGTTTAAAGGCTCTGATAAAATTGCCCCTTTGTTAGAAGTCAATTCTTATTATATTCTGCTGTCACTGAAACATGGTTCAATGAGAAGGTTCAGTCGGAGGCAGTTGCAATAGATGGTTATGAATTTTATAGAAGAGATAGAGCAGGTCGCGGTGGAGGTGTAGGATTCTACATAAAACAGTCTGTACAGTCACACGAAAAATGTAGGTGACCCTGAATATTTGTGGATAAATGTAGAAAAAAATTGTTTATGTCATATATAGATCCTTCCACTCAAAATTACAAGACTGTCTTCAGTACCTGGATAGTGTCCTCCTAAATGTCTCTGAGAGTTCAACAATGTAATATTATTTGAATTTTTGAAGACCTTGCAGGTATTGACTGCTATGAAATCTATGCAGATAACATTGATACAAAGGTAAATGTGTTAATTGGAAAAATCGATACGCTTTCGGACTTACATGCATCTTACAAATTAGAGATAATGAACAATTCGCTCCATGGTTGACCGATAGTCTAAAGCTAATATCCAAAAGTAGAGATAAGGCGCTTGCTAAGTTCAAATCAGAATACAAATGCAATTAATTGGAGAAATTACAAACAGAAATCATGCACTAGCTTCGGTAAGGCGAGAAAAGGCTGGTTACCCAGAATATCTACAACAAGAAAATAAACAAATAGGGTGACGGAAAACCCTAAAAGCCATTAACGTATAACAAAAACTCAAATTGTCTTTATTAATGAATTTACAAAATGTTGATGAGATAAATGCATATTTGTTTGCATGAATATAACAAAATTGATGACTAAAATTAACCATAACTCATCTTTCATTTTTCACGTCAAAACCCGTTGACACTAAAACAGTTGAAAAGAATTTGCATTCAGTAAAATCCTCAGATGGAATTACACTATATATTCCAATGCTGTGTTTACCGACAATTTTGCCTCAATACGAGTACTGTATAGTTAGCTGTTGCCCGGAAATGGACTATTTTCCTGTAAATTGGAAATTGTCTGTTGTTACTTCTTTGCCTAAAATCACTAATCTGGCTTGTCTAAACGATTTATGACCAATAAGTTTGTTATGTGTTTTATACAAAGTACTCGAAAAAGTAGTATATCAACAATTTGTAGGTTATGTGAATTAACATAATATCAGATTTTCAAAAAGGATTCAGCACCAACTCAGCTCTGCCAAATTTGACAGATACCATCATTAGAGCACGTGATAAGCAAACATCATCAGTGCCTTGGATTATTCTGAGGCGTTCGACTGTTTGGACCATGACTTGATGCTAGCTAAGCTGCACTGTTACGGTTTTGATAATAATTCAGTAGCATATTCCAATTTTTATCTTAAAACAGGCAGTAGGCTGTCACTCGATGATACATTTTCATCGCCGACTTATAAAGGGTGTTTTTTTTAGAGGCGGAGAACTTCAAATTGAAATAAAACACAGAAAAATAGTTTTGACATACGAGTATATGAAATTGGCTTTATTTGAAGGACACTTTCATGGCATTAATGTTTGAATATAATTTCGGGCATGTGGCCGCCACGGCTGGCGCGTAATCTGGAGGTACAGTGTTCACATACTCTTCGTAATAAATGAGGCTGTATTTCGGCAATAACGCGACGAATGTTGACTTCTAAGTGCTTAATTGTTTCTGGTTTATCGGCGTAGACATGAGATTTTACATATCCCCAAAGAAAATAATCTAACGGTGTCAGATAGCTTGAACGATGTGGCCAGTTAACAGGTCCATTTCGTGAAATCAATCGTTCGTCAAATGTTTCTTTGAGTAAATTAATTGTATCGCGCGCTGTGTGGCATGTAGCCTCGTCCTACTGAAATCAAATGTTTGCAACATTAATGTTTTCCAGTTGAGGCACGAGAAAGTTGGTAATCATGTGTCTGTACCGCACAACGTTGACTTTAACATTCGAATCATCTTCAGTTTTGAAAACATATGGATGATTCCACCGCCCATGAGGCGCACCAAATGGTGAATTTTTCTGGATGTGATGGATTTTCGAAAATGACTTCTGGATTATCACCGCACCAAATGCGACACCTTTGTTTGTTGACGTAGCCATTTAACCAAAAGTGTGCTTCATCACTGAACAAAATTTTCAAATGGAATTGTGAATCAATGGCAATGTTTCTTTCTGCCCATTCACCAAATGTCCAGCGCAAACGATTATCATCTGGCTTCAATTCCTGCACAAGTTGGATCTTGTAAGCACGTAAACCAAGATCTTTACGCAAAATTGTCCATAAAGTGGACGAATACAAGTTTAATTACTGGGCACGATGACGAATTGACACATTTGGATCATCATCAACACTATACGACGTCTTACGGAATGCGTATTATCGTTGAGAGTAAACGTCTTGCGAAAACGATCTATAGTTTCTCGTATTAATTTCCCGATGTGTTTCTCGAACTGAGCCGTGTTTTTCAAAATAAATTTGAACAATTTGCACACGTCGCTCCGGCGTGATTCTATTCATGATGATTTGCCAAACCAAACTAGCCTCAAATCAATCCAGAACTAACAGTTCGGCTGTCACAGAAAAAACACCCGTTATATCTGAAGTGCCGCAGGGATCCATTCTCGGCCCATTACTCAGATCTAAGTAAAAACGTAATTCCTTGTGACTTGTGATGTTCAAACGTATGCTAACGACACACCAGTCACTTATCATCTCTTCTGCAGCCAAGACTGTTAGCCAAAACCTATATTATTAATCTGTACGACCATTAACAAAAGAGGATGGGTCTTTCGCCTCCATTCAGTGTCATAGCTAGGGCACGCCGCCTTATGAAGCGCAAACTCGTGTGCGTCAAGAGCAAAAAAGCGATAGCATCTACTCCACCTCTTTTCGAAAACAAAAAAAAATCAAGGAATTTTAAATGACATTGAATAATGGTTGATTCAATTAAGTTGATCCAAACCAAAGGGTGTAACATGAATGTTTGCCGGACATGAATTCCTATATTAAGTCAATTAAAGTCATGATATGATATATATACCTACCCTTGAACATTATTTCTTGTGTCGTTTTTACATAAAATGTTGAGAACTGTCTGCTCGGTCAAGGTACCAAATTTACAACTCTGACTATTGTTGAAAATTGTTTTGAATCAGTATCATCAACTTTTTCAATCTTTTGTCAAAATAGTTTTGATAACGAGGTTAGTTTCATTACAGGAAGTATAACAGATGAAAACTGATCTAATTTAATACAATAACAAAAATATTATGCAAATTAGCTTTATTGGATGATCTATTACGTACAATGTATGCATAATACGTTTTAGTGTATGTAGTTAGATGCTTACTTTGTGCGTGGGTGTTGTATTTATATGCGGTCGTCCAACAAAACCGAATACAAATAGATAAAATCAATCAGGAAAACCGAATAGGCCAGGAAATATCGGTAAGCTAATAGACCATTATTATAGCCAATGAAGTTTTGGACTTCCGGTGTTTCCCCTGAATTAATGTTTGATTTTACCCTACTCCAAGTAATTCATTGAAATCGATACAAAAAAATCATGTAAGAAGTATGTATGTATAATGATATTGATATCTCCACAATTTCTACAGAATATTTGAGACAGCGTCAAAATACTTCCTAATTTTTTGGAGCACACACAGTCCTATTATAGTGGGGTGTTCCGTTCAGGAAATTCAGGTGATTAGAAACCTTAGGTTGGGTTCTCTTTTGGCAAGTATATTGTTCAAGTAAAAGTAACTGACTTTTCATTGTGGCGGCATTCAGTTGAAGTCACCACCTGAAGTGAAGTAAAACAACTTGATGGAGAGTCGTGAGTCGTAGCGCTCTATATATGTTTCGGTATGGTGTGGTATGAAAGACTTCTGATCAAGATTTCTGCCTATGGGTCGCCACCGTTTCTTCAGAGATATGGTTCCGATTTATTTACCATCGACGCTGGTGTTCCACTGGTATCTGCTCTTTCTCCAACGCCCTTCTGTCAGCCTTTTTAGGTCGGTGTCCCAGAAGCTAGGCGAAAGTCTTTAGATATTCCTAATCTATACAAGTTTAAACAAGTTTGAGCACGCAGCTATTTTGTCTAAAGTGTCTCGAATGCATCTAAGTGTTAGCCGAATTTTAACGTGAAAATGGAAACGGGTAGTCGCGATTTTCGAACCATGATTTGATATGACTATAAAAAGAGACTAAAACAAGCGGAATGTCACGAAAGCTTAGTGAATAGCTTTGGGGTTTCTGGCCCTTCTAGGGTTACACGTTTCAATTGGTTTGCTGAGTTTGAAAGGGGCCGGATCTCACTCGATGATGAACCTTGCACAGGTCGACCGCCCACTGGTGCTACTCCGGAAAATGTAGAATATGTGTAAAATATGGTAAGAAATATCGATACATAACCTACACCGAAATTTTTCTGGGGATTGGATCGGCAGCGGTCCGAACAATCATTCATGATCACCTTCGCCTAAGGAAGCGGTGTTCCAGATGGCTGCTACATATGTTGACCAGTGAGCAAAAAGCAACAAGAGTTGATTGGGCTAAGTTTATGCTTGAATAATTTGATAATGGGCACAGTAAAAACACTTTTAATATCGTAACTGGAGACGACAGATGGTTATATCATTCTGATTCCGAAACTAAACAGCAGTCATTAGTTTGGTGGAGCAGCCTCCAACGAATAGTCGTCATTCCAAGAGTGCCCTACACTAGGTTTTACCATACATTCAAATTTCTGCTGTAGAAACGAATTAATTTTATCTCATATACTAATAACTACCTTCGCAAAAAGCTATCCCTAAGAAACATTTGACAAATTTAGCTTTACAGGGACCGATTAGCCTCTACGCATCGAACATGTTTTTTTAAGTGAGAAAGACTGTAAGCTGCATAAAAGCAAAACATGATATTTTCAGACAGCCTGACCATTAAACTGTAAAAATTCACTTCTGGATGATATCGATGTACTTCATCAGATGTAATGTTGGACCGATATAATTTTGTATATCATGAGCTCGTCCTAATCTTATACATTCCCAGCTCTTAAATTCATATATAACACACAAACACACAAAAATAATATGACCAATTGATATAAAAAATATTTCCAGGCATTCCTTACGGATGTAGATTGTAGATGCTCTTACTTGGTGAAACTCTTCCATCATGTAGATGAATAGTTATGTTATTAACACACAGTTTCACAAATAAAACTGATTCTTTCAGTAACTCATTTCCATTTATATTTAAATCGAAACACGTCACTGAAAGATTTTTATTTGTGAAACTGTGTGTTAATCACACAACTTTTTATCTACATTCCTTACTGAGTTTATTCTCATAAAAGTTGATTTCGGTAAATGTATATTATTTACATCGGGATAGCACACATTGAATGTTTAATAACTACCTGTCAATGATACCAAAATTAAGTGTTCTTATTCTGATTTAGTGCCCCCAGATCGTGTCTCCCACAAAAAAGTTGAAATATATTTCCACATTTTTTTATTTCAATGTTAATAGGTTGTGAATACAAGTAGATTTTATGATCATGAGGTGAAGTTGAGATGACGAAACTACTGCCAAGCAGTTGTAATATATGGTCAATAGCTCTCAAGTTTATGGCAAAAGCTATTGGTCAAGACAATAAGTTCCATTTAACGAGCATTGTTAAATCGAAAGGATCTACATTTTTCTGAAATGCACTGATATACGAGTTTACACGGTTTACGACTTACGACACGTTCTAATAGGTACAACCTTGAAGTCCAGCTCAGATTTAATGCTCAAAATCGCAGTCGAATGTAGTGGTATCTACAAGAGTACCTTATATAATTATAAATCAATATTTGAACAGATATTGTATTCGTATTTCATTTCTCGCGCAACTGCCTAGGAAAGATTAATCGCTGAAGAAGTATTAGAAAATAGATTTTACGATTCTTTGATATCTCGCGACTTTGGTCATTAAAAGAGAAAAAATAGTCAGCACAAACCATTCCAAATAATCATATGAAGGTGAAATGTTTCACAGATTTATCAAAGGTATCTTTATACCATGCAGACTTGTCATATATCATGCATTGCCATTCAGCTGTCGTAGAGAAAATACATCATACATTTTATACAAGCATTATTGTATGCTTGTATTCTTGAATCTTTAAAAAGTATTGTTATTTTTTTTAGGAAAAGAGCATCGCAAGGCTTATTAAAACTCAAGCACAAATATCTTCAATAACTCTTTATGACAGTTTCAGTTACTTTTTCTTTCGAGTACTCCAAATCACCGCTGGAGGATAAACGTCTATTTATAATGACCTTAAAACATTGTAAACTGCTTATTCCACAATGCTGGGGTTACCCATAATTATGACTTTTGGAAAAGGTTCGGTGGAAGTGTTGGAATTCCAACCTGGTGAATATGCCCCCACTGGGGCGCTCTAGTGTTTATTACAACGATTACGCTTGATGTTATAATGGGAGACAAGTCAGTCGAAGATATTCCATACAATAAAGACCAATCAGTTACCTTTCTTAGATGTTCTAGATTGTGGCGGTCCTTTCTGAAAATGCCATTCTTCAAATGAAAGGGTTTGCTGAGAATAACTCGAAAAATAAAGTGAAATCACTCTAAATTCAATATGGCGGACTTCTAATGATGGTGGACTAAAGAATATCTAATAAAAGGACTTGCTGAGAGTACGAATGAGAGTGAAAAAAAATATGATGATCATAAACTACGACGCTCCAATCCGTCTGAAATTTTGGTGTACTGGGCTTTTTGCCGACCTGCCCAGCCATAACTAAAAAAAGTAAAAAATAAATTGAAAATAAAAAAACTTTAAGAAAAACAAGCTTTTATTTAAATGCGGTAAAAATAATAAAATAAACTTTTACTACCAACGTCATTACACAATTTATATGATATAAAAGCTTGTCTTAAAACTGATCTAGTAGTGGCTACCCTTGATATGCTGAGAAGATCAAAAATATTTATGTTCAAATAAATTCGGTGTTATGAATAAAAATACAGCATTTGCTGCAAGTAACTGGTAGACGAAAAAGCAAATACTCCATAGCATAACATCGACTCAGTAGAAAAGACATCAGACGTCGGAGCAAATGTCTTCAATGAATAGCTAGGAACGATTCATCCAAGTGTCTCGCAGAGTGGCGCTGCCCATTGGCATCTTTATAAAGACCAGGCCCTAACAACTTGGACTGCGGCGACAGATTCCCCTTACGACATAATATGTCAACAAGGGTAAGCTGATTTACAACATCCCTTGTTCTATGAGGTTTGGCCTGCCTCAGCAGGGATAATTATAACAACCTTGACCCTATTTTTTTTGCTAAACTGTATCAGCCAAATAGCGCAAAAAAAATTTTATTAATTAAATCTTACCAATTAAGTGTGCAAATCATGTTTAACGATCATCCAATCCAACAATGATTGCGAAGTTATGCCAACTGTCGTCCACACCTTGGTAATCGTGATATGGATAGTCGATATGTGTTGTATACTAGACAGGCAGCAACCACAAACGCGATATAGGTATATGCTCGTATATATATGAAGTATCATAAATTGGAAACAATAGAAACTGTATTTGCAATGGATATATATCGCGGTTTCTGGCCTATAAAAAGAATGCCAGTTTTGAATGCACTAAGGCTAAGTTGAAGGTTTACTATTACCATCTAAAATTACGAGTTTTGATGATAACTACGTAGGTGACGCTGAATGCTTTTAGATACAGAAAAACTACAAGGTTTTTTTAAAAACGTTATCCTATTTTTTCAACATATTCTCCCTCTACCTCAATACATTTACGCGTTCGGTAAAACCACTTATCAAATTATTGTAACAACGTTCTTTTGAAAGGTTGCTAATTTGCTCCTCAAATGCAGCGATTGCCTCTTCATCGGTGGAAAAATGGCGACCGCTTAACTTTTTTTTGATCTTAGGGAATAAGAAGTTGCACGAGGTAGGATTATTCCGACTACTGCCGATCCAATCCTCAGAGAAACCCCAATCTCGGTATAGGTAATATGTCGATCTTTTTTTACCCTTTTTTGCACACCTCCTACAGTTACGGATTAACAGCAGTGGGCGGTCGACCTGTGCGACGTTCATCATCGAGTGAGACCCGGCCCCTTTTAAACTCAGCAAAACAAATAAAAACTGTAGCCATAGAAGGGATAGAGTCCCCAAAGCAACTCACTAAACTTTCATGACATTCTGCTTGTTTTAGTCCTTTTTTATAGTCTTACAAAATCATGGCTCGAAAATCGCGACTACGCGAAAGGATTAATAGTAAAAAAAGACAAAAATGTGTATTAAAGTATATCTTCCTAGAAATATTCATAATATAAATGCATTTTATGAAGGAAAATCCTGTATACAGCGTCACACACTTCACTTATAAATGACTATGGATTTTCAAATGATTATTGCCTGTTATATGTTTAAGATGATAAATCAGTTGTAGATTTATTAACAAGAAATCGACTTTTGTGATGAAAAACATCATGATTTCAGATGACGTTAAACATTACTATTTTTTTTGCTACCCGCATTTGAATACGGCGTAGAAGACCACTATTCTGACGTCGATTGGTTCTTACGTGAGACGTCATACATACAAAAAATATATTATACTGTTTTTATGCAAAGATACACGTGCTAAGTGTTATTGACTCATCTAACTTCTGATACAACCGGTTCCGGTTATCTAAAAACATGTTCAGGTATGGGCCATACCAAACTTAATACCGCACGGTAGCATTGAGAATGTTTACCTGAATATCAAGAACTCCAATTCAAACAGTTCGATAGAAATTAGAAAGCAAATATTTTCTGAAAGAGTCCTGTTTTTATTTAATGACTGCTGATTAAAGGCAAAATTCTGTCAAGTAGGTTGACACTTTGTTTTGACACAATGATATCATCTTAGAAATTGAGATTTGAACCAGATTTTAGAACTGTTGATCTTTGGGAAATAATTTTAAAAAAATATTCTGCTAACTCACTTATAATTTTTTTACTCTTATTTTTGAGTGCTATGAATTTTCGATATAATAATAATAATAATAATAATAATAATCATAATAATAATAATACAGCGACTGGGGCTGGAAGAAAAGTTACACAAAACCTTCCAAAAGTCTGTGATCCTCAAGACCTGTAGTATTGTACGAAAAAAAAACCACTGAAAACCTGAAAAACGGGATGTGTACAAAGTTCTGAATGTTACAAAAAAATAAAAATTTCGATAAAATTTTGATGGTTCCCAAGAAGCGTTCTCCGCTTTATTTGGTTTCGATTATTTATGCAGTGCTGTAAATAGTAATGTTATCTCAAAAACGTACTATAAATTCATTACCTAACTACCCACCTACCGTTCCATAGTTATAACGTGCTGAGTTGTGAAAACGATATGAAGATCATACAAAGCCTGGGTAAAATGTGTCAATTTGTAAAATTCACATTATCAGTAGGTATAGCGTTATTGTTGCAATTAATGTCAGCAGTGAAAGTAAAAAGAATGATGTCAATAAGGATGACCTTGTACTTCCCACATTTTAATGATTCCGCTTATCGCTTGGAAATATCATTCATTCTATAAGGTTGAACATTTTAAAATTTAGCCCCCTATTTACAGTTTTTTTTGCGAGGTTGTCACATTTATGTGTCACGTGGCTTAGAACTAAAATTCATAAACATTTTTGACAGAGAAGGACTTGGCAGTTCATAATTATTTTGGCTGTTATATTACAAACAAAATTGAGGTATTGATCCATAGTGATTTGGACTTTTCTCTGGTACGATTGCAACCTTTCGATAAAGTTCGGTTCTAATATCTTGAAAAATGAACAGAGACTCGAGGAACATAAAAAATGAGATGCAAATCCAATAGTGAAATTCAAGTATTTCTAATTTATATCAATCGTGTAGATATAATGTTTAAAAAAATGAATTGAGGATGATTGGAAAAAAGAACCTAATATGTTTTCCACTCGACCTTTAATTCATACAGAACATGTTAAAAGGAGTTTAGACATCTTTAAAAACTATTGAAGTCTTTCACTACGTTCCAAAATTATTACATAAGCTCAAGTTATAGCATAGTTAATCTTAACCATATGATTCCTTTATTCAATGATATTATGTAAAGATGATGAAATTACTACTGATATGGAAAATCAGATGACTCAAAGCTTTGTTTTTTTAAACATTAAAAACCCATAAATAAAGGGGCATCAACAAATATGAAAACCTCAGGAATTCTTGAAGATGAAGAGCGATTTATATACTTTTGGAAAGTCAGAATTATATTTTAATCTCTTCGTATTTGTTTCAGTTTCTAACCGGTTGGTTAGGACGACTAAACATTTCCTTGGAATATATAAATGCGGATATATTGTTTGATCTTGACATCCTACTGACAAAGGGTAACAATTTGTTGCATAAAATATCATTATAGGCTGTATTTATTATAAGATACTAAACTTGAGTGACATCCGCTCCGAGAAGTGAAGAGTGACAAAATACATACACATGTTATGAATCAATACAATAACAATAGTCTCATTAATATTATAATGAATCAGTTTATTAACTTATTATTCAAGCCTCGAGCATATTTTTTCATTGTGAAGTTTTTTGTTATTTTTTTAAAATCTACAGTAATAAATGTCTAATTACTTCGCTGTGCCTGCGCTTTTGCTAGACAATGATTTACAATTTGCTCTTTGGGCTTTTGCATATTTTTATCAAGGCTGTTAGACACTCCCTCATAAAAACGAGCTGTTTGAATTTTATATAAGGTAAAAACATGCTGCTATTATGCAAATAACATTTATTACTAAAAGCTATATTATTATTATATTTATTTTTCTAATCATTGTTCATAAATCCACCCAGAACAATTCCAATGACTTTTTGAGTATATTCTGATTTTTAATTAACACATTATAGAAGATAACAAGTACAGTTTCGATATGCATCCATCTTCAGGGCTACATTAACAATATTCTCTCGATGTACCTGTGCAATTTCCATCTTTACCAATGTTTACAACTAGACTTATCGTCTATATTAGTACTTGCTGTAACAAACTCAACCACTTCTTAGTGAGCATAAATATTTTATAATCCTTGATGCGTGGATGGATGCATATCATCCGAAAGTTTGAAAAAATAAAGTGACATGAATCCACTTCACAAACCAATTCGTCTGGTGAGCGCTCAGAGGTTCGCCAGAGGCTCTCCTTTCAGTCCGGGTGCAAAACCAAGACTGACAGAGGCTTTCCTTTCAGTCCAGGTGCAAAATTGACACCGGATTCGTAATCAGCGCCTCCAAATTACCTAGGAAACGATTTTTCGTCTTGTTTGAAAGAATTCGATTTTCCAATTAGAAGCGAATCAGTAGGCAATGTCTTACAAAAATTGATGGGCGATATTTCAAACCAAGACAACAACTCTTCCTTGAGTACTCCTTGAAGATGAAGCAATCACATGACGTGGTTGAGGTTGCATCACATCTAGGAAAGTGAGACTCACGGTTGATAGGTTTTCTGTGCCTTCACGAGCAACTTAACATTCATGAAATTTCATTGATTGTATTGGATAATAACGTTAATATCAGATTATGTTTTCTGCATGGTAAATACAAGTCATCACTTGTATTAAAATTTTGCCACAAACATTTGTTACTCCTTATTTATTCGTTATATGTTGAAATTTGCGCAGGTGAATGCCTCTATTCCTTCCAAACCCTCCCCGCCATCAGAATAGTCCAGCTCCAGCATCTCACTCGAATTTTCCGCCGAGTTGGTGAAGTTTTCATAATGGGGTTGATAGACATCCCCCTTCGCCCCCACAATAACAAGCTGAACGAACAAAAAACAAAGTAGCCCGCGCCGTATCTAGAGTGCTCCATCGATTTTAGAAGGCACTCTTATAAGAAGCAGCGTGCTGGGAGATGACATGCTTGAACAGATAATTCAGTTTTCATCGATCGCTTTTCTCTATTATCCTTAAACAAAGAGAGTCAGGTTAGCCTGTACGGGATGCGATGGAACAATTTTGATGGGTTAGTGTATATATATATATATATATATATATATATATATATATATATATATATATATATATATATATATATATATATATATATGCGTTGACACACACACACACACATCTGTCTATATTCTTACCACTATCATGTCAACTGCAGTTATTACGGATTTTCAAGAAAACCAATATATACGCTAAAACATACCTCTATAATCGTTTCCACATAAAGCACATAAACAAGCTCTACTCCAAAAATAATACTTAATTTTGACGTAATACAGGGGATTCGTCCTAGGACCGCTGTTGTTTTCTTTATAAATTTCAGTTTGGACAAAGCTATGTTACAACAAATCGTCTACAAATAATTTCAAACACTAGTAGGCTTTGACAATATGATGATATAAAATAATAAATAAAAGCTCGTCTTCGTATATAGCAAATAAATATACACTTTGCCACGTCACCACACATCTTCCGAAAAAAACGTATATTTACAATAATTTGGAGTCTAGTGTCATACCAATTTTTATAATTCTGTATTTTGGTATAGCTGCCGAGGATTGCAGAAAAATTAATAGATCACCTACGTCAGTCATATATGGTATTTGATTAGTGGCTATAACAAGTAAGATGAACGGAAAGAAAACCATAGGAATTTTCATTCAATTGTTCGAAAATTCAACGTAGCAAATATATTGAGGATTTTCTTTCAGGATTCAGGTACTAATCTTGATCACAAACAATGAAGAAAAGTTGCTCAGCATCAGCACTTACTGAGGATATATCAAAAATATTTGGTTGAATGATTATATTTATAAATTAATAAATATAAACAGAAGAAGAAAAAGCATTACCTAAGATCAGGTTCAAGCCAAAGCGGCAGAAGTTTAATTTACTCCATTTACTGCCATTGCGACGTTACTCTTGGAAGTGGAGTAAAATGAGCAATATCGTAAATCTGATGAATAACTTATAAGGTTCAAGAATACTTATATTCAATGAGAGGGTGCAGTTTATTCAAGATTCACTGGGAAAAGGGAGAGCTTTTTGCTTTTATATGGATGTTGGCCGCGTATCCTTGCAAGGAAAATTTAGCAACAAGTTAATTGTTTATTCTCCTATACTAAGTTTAAACAAAACGAGTTAAAGAATAGTCGAAATTGAAAATATTCAATTCACACTTACGTTAATTTGAGCAGTTGTATTGGAAAAACTTAACCGAGAATTGTACAAGCAAGCGAAAAAAATTGATTTGTTCCATCGAGATACGGCGAAAAGATTAATTATCTTTTTCGCTGGCCGTTAATTGAAGCTACATACGCATAAATGAATATACGTACGTGGTTTCAATTAGCAGAAAATATACTGAATCAGACATAAAACCACAGGATAAGTTTAAGATGTTATATTACTTCAAAAAAATCATAATCGAATCTGGATTCACGACGACTATGAGCAGTGCCAGACTTTCTTATTTACATATATATATATATATATATATATATATATATATATATATATATATATATATATATATATACTGCTCAAAAAAGTTAACGGAACTCTTTTCCAAATATGTGTAAAATGTTAACTTGGTGTTTTATGGAGGTGAAAATTATATTTTCATAATAGTTACACATTTTATTCTACTAACTTCACAGAAATAATTAGTATTTGTGCTCGGTATTTAAGATACGTTTATGATTTCAAACACAGTACAAGAAATAAAGTGATCAATATGATATCCACATTAAGATTTTATATTGAAGTAGGCTCTGTCAGCTCCACTAGGCAACGGCATGACAGTTTTATATTGTTGAATTCATTGTGTGTCAAAATGACAGATCTTAGTGAGATAGAAGTAGCTCGTAGTGCATCTTTAATTGAAAATGGTGTTAAAATCCGACAACTCGCAAGAAATTTCATTCGCAGCCCTTCAGTAATCAAGCGTGTGTATGATCGCTATAGGGTGACTGGAAAATATAAAAGACTAGCCGGACAAGGTAGGAAGCGAAAAACCACACAACGTCAAAACCCGTATTTATTAGTTTCTTCTTTACGTAAACGAACATCTACAGCCAAAGACTTCCAAAATGCTCTTAGGGCGGCTCATCAAGTAATGATTTCTGACCAGACAGTTAGAAACCGATTACGGGAGGCTGATTTAGGACCAAGAATACCAGTACGAAAACCTGTTTTAACTCGAGCTCATAAAACTTCTCGATTGAACTTCACTCGTGATCATTTGCAATGGCAGCTTAGACATTGGAAACCTGTACTCTTCACAGACGAATCAAGATTCCGTCTAACCCGTTGTGACGGCCGGGTACGTGTGTACAGACGTCCTAATGAACGTTACTCCGCTACCACTGTACAAGAAGTATCCAGATTTGGAGATGGTTCGATAATGGTCTGGGGTGGAATAAGTATTGATTTCTGTATTGATACCTAGCGGAAACCCTTACAGCTGCAAGATATGTTGATATGATTCTTTCAGATCATGTTATTCCTGCAGCATATGGTATTGGTCCTGGATTTATTTTCATGCAAGATAATGCTAGGCCGCATACTGCTGCCATAACCATGGATTTTCTTCGTGAGCATGAAATTCGTACAATAAATTGGCCAGCGTTGTGCCCCAACCTCAATCCGATTGAACATCTATGGGATATATTGGACAGGCGTATTCGTCGCCGCCTAAATCCACCTCAAACTCTTCAACAAATAACAGAAGCACTTATAGAAGAATGGGACAAAATACTACAGGAAGACATTCGACGGCTTGTACGATGTATGCCAAGGAGATGCAGGAGGACACACGCGATACTAAACCCCATAAAAATCGAATCACCAGACAGTTTTGTAATTTTTTCAATTTGTAAGTTTTTTCTCAAAAACAAGTGAATAATTAAATGTTATATATATAAAACAATATAATATTTCAAGCTGTCCCATGGTAGTTCTTATTGAGGTTCCCCGGTACACCTGAATTGGTCAAGATGTAAGAAAAAAATCGCGACATTTAAATCAAGATACTTGTGATTTATTTACCTTACTCCCAAAACGGAAAAACAACACCTCGCGATTTTTATCTAATGAAATAAATTTAATTGGACATACTTCACATACATATAAGAGTAAAATAAATACATAATATAATTATACGATACGATTAACATTGATACTGTGGTCGCTTGCAGACTTTTTATGATGAATTTGCATCGCAGATATACTGCCAACAGGAGTGATAACCTTGATGTATCAACTGCTCTGAGTTTTTTCCTTTTCGAACGAAAAAAAATAGAATGCTAGATTGTTTCTTATATAGCGATAAGATATGTCGTTTCCGGTTTTCGTTTACAAGAGGTTTATTGTTTAACACATTGTTGGCTCAAAGTGGTTCCAAAACCAATGCTTTTACAATGCTATCGGTTTTTAGCTTCAACTATGTTAGGAACCACGGATTTCTAACAATACATACTATAGTTAGCAGAGCATAAAAAATATTTGTATTTCATATACCACTTTCGATCATTTCGACAGTTGTAAAGTTAATTCATTAATATGCTTAGCCAGTCTAAGACATGATGCGAATGTGATACCAAAGAATTCAATGTTTGGTTTTGTATTCCCAGTGAATAGAATAAAAATGGTCGTTTGAGTTTCATTGCCATAAAGATTGGAGTTCGTTCAAGTCAAACGTTGTGAAACGCAATGGAAGTCATAAACAGTATTACTAAAACATCCACATTGTCTCCAGATTTCAAACATCAGATTCATTTGTATTATATGAATAATATCATTGTACACCCATTGTACAGTAATTGTCAGTTCTTGACATTAAAAAATGTCATAGAGCTGACTTTCAGTAATCTATGATTAATGACAGTTATCTAATATTAAACGTGACAGTTGTATAGAAAAGGGTAGAAAATCGTAATTTTTTTCACGTCCAATGCAGAATTTTCATTTGTGAGTGCGGCAATCCTGTTTATGAATCATAATTTTAGTGAACTGCTAGCAACGGAGGCAATCCCATGTATCGCGCGGAATTTATTCTATTTATTTGGCATATACGTATTTTACAAAGAATATAGTCCACAAATTATCGAATGTATTGTATGTACTATTCCCGTGAGTCATATGTAACGTGAAAGTCAACAACTACTTAACGCATATCTCATTTCTCATTTTTGAAGGCAAATGTGTGAACTATCGTTTATGTCTAACAATAACGGATAATTACTATGGTCTACGATTCACAAATGAACGTTCTACACAAGCCATAAATTTTCATACTATACCCCTCTCTATGCCCTCAGTTTTGGACCCATTCAAGAAAATTATAAATGAGTAGAGCACTCTAAAACTTCTAAAGACAAACTTGGCGCGTTTTTTATTTTTGTTTTGTTTTTTGGCAATATCCACCACCAATCAAATTCCAAAAGCTTTTTCATACTTACCGTAATAGTAACTTAGTGTCACAGTTCCATTTAAATCAGAAAAGTACTCTCCGAGTTATAGCGGATCACCGGACAGACAGACAGACCAGCAGACAATAGACAGACAGATAGACAGATATATAGACAGGCAGACCGACAGATGAAACTGAATGATATGTTTCGTGATGTGTCTGTCATGAGACATCAAGCAAACAATATCTAGAATTCGTTTTTTTGCGTAGATGACACTCGCACCCCATTAGTAAGAATTATTAGGATATTAGGAAAAATAAGTTCACAGCTATCGCGACTACAATACAACGCTACACATATTTGAGGATTTTAGTTTATATTCATGGAGGGACTTAGCTAGGAAAATGGCAATTTGATAGTGTTGAAGATTCATTTAGATAAAAAGAACAACACTGAAAACTTATACAATTTTATTTCAAGCAGAAAAACTGTTTAGTTAGTAAGATTATCTATTTAGTTAGATAGTTAATGTCATCAATACAACAAACACTTAAGAGGTGTCCAACGAGCGTACACTCTATAGATATAGAATTGGGACAGATCAACCAGTCTTCTTTGGTGTTCCAGACTGTGGAGGTTCTTTCAAAGTCATGCGCTTTCTCTAGACGTATTTCTGTTTTCTGGTCCAGAAACTTGAAGGAATGCTTTGAATATATGCGATATAATCTGTTCTGAGCCTTGAAGAGTAGAAGTAATTGTTCCAGTGGATACAATTTAAAAGCATGTGATTTCCTTGTCAGGATTGTTGTCTTTTTGACAATAATTTTGATGTATTTGTTGACATGTTGCTCCAACCGAAGCAAGGGCTCTCGAAATGGTAGTAGTTTGGTATTTGGTCTGGACCACTAGATTTTGAATGCCTTTCATATCTTGGTTTTGTAACCTAACCTCTAGTATTTTTACTACCGTTTTGGAAATTAATTACAATCATAAAATTTATATATAAATATTTATTCGAACGACATTTACGCCACATTTTTTGTAAACCATAAAAATCAGAATCTTTTCCCAACTTTTATTACCGATTATCGCCCTGCTCCCACTAAGGTTGTATCAGTGATGTCGTGGATTGAAGAAAGAAGCACCGTATCACAATCATCATAAAAAAATCTGATTCTATAAGATTATGCTGTGTAGCGCACCAGGCAAGCCAGACCAGTTCCTAGTAAACCCTGGAAGGTGAAGGCGCCTCAAAGAACTACGTATAAAAGGAGAAAAACGTGTTGATCCAGAAGAAGTGGAGCAACGCGCTAAGCAGGCAGTAGGTAACAGCCGGCAGACGAATTTATTGCGCGTATTCGGAGAGAATCCCCATCGCCATTATTGCTTCCGTCGGCGCGGCATTGAGTATTTCGCTTCTCGAGACGCGAACGTAAACAGCCCTCGACTGATACTAATAAACATTTCGGCGTTCCGCGCTACAAACTATCTGGTTGTAGTGGTTTCCTTGGACACGTCCGATCACTGAAGAAACCATGGCGGTGCAGTACCACTCCAATGTTGTGCTTCCGCAGAAGTTTGAGAAGTTGTCATTCCAATATGAGGTAAGAAATTTGACACCTATCTTCTTATTTTGTATTGTATAGACATAGACAAAGCTTCGTATATTTCTGAGTATACCTCCTTCTATGTATCAATCCAGTCTTAGTATACATTGAGAAATAGAATAGCTTGAAACTTAAAGCATCTTTGACTGCGATGTTTCTGGTTTTCTAGAGGTTTCCCTCAACCCTGATGTGATATCAGTTGCCACCTATATTCTTTTAATACACAGAGAATATAATTTTAAAAAAATATAATAGAACAATATCCAAGTTATATAGAACGCTATACATATTTGAAAATTTTAGTTAATATTCATCGTGGGCCTTAGCTAAAAACTGGTTAAATATAGTCAATTTGACAGTGTTGTAGATTCATTTAGACAAAAAGAATACTTCTATACAATTTTATTTTAAGCTGAGAAAATGTTTAGTTAGTAAGACTATCACTGTCAAATTTCTAACAATAATAGGAACACTCGGTATACCTTAAAATAATTCTAAATCGATTCTCAAAACATTTTGTTCTATGAGCAAATCACCAAACCAACTTCAACTATTGTGATCTATCTATAGTGTTTAAAACTTTAACATTTCTTGGATGTAAAAGAACATTATATAATGTCTGAAACTCAACTTAGTGATCAACGTGCATATTTTAGTGGCTCTCCGTAAATGCGTAGGGAGCACAAAACTAATTGACTATTGCTTACACATTTTGCAAAGAAACATTAAAATTAAAATAAATTATTTTTTCGTAGAAGTTTTTGTCGATCAAACTTGTATCTACCGGCCATAGTGACGATAATGTATGGCAAGATAATTGAATCATTGAATAAACTGTGGTGCAAAATTAAACATATTATTCTAACATCAAGTGATAATTTACCTGGCCTTTTTAAACATTTTCGCGATAACAATGTTAAGTAGACATTGACGTTTACTGATTTATGCTCGATTATTTAACCCACGATTAAAAACCTTAAGTGTTTTCAGAAGCATTAATCTACAAAACATATTTTATATGTCGATAATAATTCAATTCAATCTGATGTATTCAATAAACACGTCATGTTTGCGCTCAGATATTAGCTACTGATGATTTCACGCATGGTTTAATTGGAGAGAATATTAAATTATAATTTTCATTGACGAACACACAATTGTAATATACGAAAATGTAAACGCGGTATATGGCGCTTGATGGTAGCGCTGCAATTCTGGATATGCACAAGTTCTTTGAGTTAACGAATAATATTGGAAGAAAGACCTTTTTCAAGAAACGTATCTAGCCATGACGAAAAAATATCATTCACGAGTTTGGATCGAAGAATGTGCCCATTTTATATAGCCAGATTATTTCGTCTTCGTGTTGTAGTTGTTATTCCTTTTATTTGGTGTAGAAACCTCTTCCGCCAATGAAACTCCTGAAACAGAAAATGATGATGGCAAAATATTCCCGTTAAAGCAGCAACATTCATCAAAAGCTCCAACTTCCAATAGCAACAGCGTTTGAATTAAAAGTTAATCAGGAAGTTACATGTACAGGAGTACCACATGAGTCTTAGTATTGACTGAATAAGAGACATTAACATACCAATGAGTAATCTTGTGACAGGTATTCAGCAGTGTAATCAGTCTTTTTGGTTCCAAATTTGTAAATAACGTTTTATAGTCTACTGTGCAACTGTATGAAATGCTTGCTTGGGTGAACAATAATTTTCAGTTAGTAAATCCGATGTTGTATAATCGTAGTTCGATTTTATAGCATTACATAAATATGTTACGGCTGATCACATGGTTCTATTTTGCATACTTGTTTAAATTACCATGTTCAAAATATAGACCCAAAGAAGGACCCCACCAAAACCTGTATAAACAGTGTTTTAGAAATTCATTCATACATCTTGAATCATTAATTTATTCAATTTTAATTTGTTTGCATGGGCAATCCGTTGTAACTTGGCAATATAATCCTGTCCTTCGTTTTGAAATATTTTGTTACTGTACGTTTACTTCCCTTGGGATCAAAATTTAGTCCAATAGAATCATCGTGTAAAAAACTATGAAATTGCAGTTCTAGACACAAATTCAGTTAGTTATAAAATCGGACTCTAGTAGGTTTACATCGTACTCCTCACTTCATGGTATCACTTTTGAAAATGAATAATTGGTTCCTTTTTTGGAATTAATGGTCCTTTATCATTAAATTTATGAAATATTGATAATTAAGAAAATCTTATAATTTGAGAATCTCACTTTGAATTTCTTAAAAATGCAAATGCATGACTCTGTATTATAGCTTCTTTGTTGAAGGTTAATGAGTAGCTTTTTGATCACTTATAAGGGTTCAACACATCCATTCTACCTAGGTTTATATTCACAGAACATTGTCTACAGTCTAATAGAAATAGCGAAAGCTTCTGTTTTAAAATTTAACAATACGTGGATTGAGATTCACATTCTTGAAATAGTGTCTAATTGAGGAGCTAAATTGAGTTTATAGGAGTAGTAAAGAAATGGTACTCACTTACAACGACTTGATTCTCATCTAATGCAATCCTATGCAATGTCACTACCGAATCCTTTAATAGGTAGTTTAACATATCTTTTAATTAAGTTATCTTTCAGTATCATGTTAGCAGTAGCAGAAGTAAATGCCTCAATAATGTAGTTAGATTTAAAATTTCACTGGTTGGTTTAAATTGAATGATAAGAAATCGTGTAATTAACACACAGTTTTACAAATAAAACCTTTTTCTTTTATTGACGCGTTTCGATGATTCAAATATAAATCGAAACGCGTCACTGGAAAAAAGAGTTTTATGTGTGTAAACGTCTGTTAAGTACACGATCTTTTCATCTGCATGATGGAAGAGTTTCACCACGCAAAATCGTCTACAATCTACATGAATCAAAAAGTGAAAAGTGTTTGAATTGAAGAATATCTAAAATAAATTCATATTTTCGATATTTTACGTCTAAATAAAATGTTAGTGTTAGTATTGGATGATACTTCCTTTGATGAGTTTGTAGTCAATAAGTGAAATATGTAGAATTCATGAGAACTATGCCGTTATTTGTACTTCGTTTCATGATCTAAAGCTCTATACCTTTTTATTCTATGATTTTTCAAAACATTTTCATAATAATACACATGCATGAATATTATGTGATGCAGGTCTTTAATATCACTTTTTTTCTTCTAGGCCTTTCATTATGATAATTCAAATATAATCATATTCATTTCATAATTCATAAAAAACCGTGTTACCATGCCAACATATTTTCTGTAAAAAACTAACGGAGATTAATATGCACCTTGCCATATCCATTTACGTATCCGCCTTAACAAACACAACACATGTCATATTTAAATTACCGACCAAAGGTATCCGATGTAAACGTTATAACATGTCAGCAATGAAAGGAGGTTCAGAATTTTCTGAAGTGCATATTTCACTCTTGCGCTGAATATTCCATGCAGTGTGTTCCAGAAAAGGCCATGGCTATCAGTCATTAGGCTAGACCTTATATTTCAGCATTACATTATTATCTTCTCATGTTTATCTTACTAGCTAGCTTGTGAATGTGTTTAATAGTATGTTTCACGGTATATCATAGTGTATATAATCGACTTTTTCCAATTTACTTACAAAATGCATTTCATCGCATAACAATCTTGATAGCGAATTGAGGGATAGAAATGTACACCATGTTTTTTCAGGCAGTTACAGTTTTAGAGATGTTTCTATATTCCTATTTCTTAAAAAAACTTGAAAGAATAGTTTTATTCTTACTGGAATGAGCTTAGATAGATAACTGATGTATCAATATTGCATGATTAGCTTAGAGGTTTCCAGTTAGGGAAAAATTAGTTTATTTTCACTTTGGTAAAAGACAAACCTCTGTACCTACTATTTAGACATTACTGTCCTCATTTGCCTTCGAACTTCAGAAATTATGGATGTACATATTTTCAATAGCTGTAGATTTTACGGAACATCCGACTACCGAGAAACTATCCTAGATTTCGATTACTTCAAACATATTTGAACCATTTTAATTTGTTTACAAGTGGTACGGCATTTTATGGCGTAGCTAACTTTTGTTTCTAAATTTTAACTTAATAAGGATCATGACTATTTACGAAGAGCTATTGAGCTTTTTAAAAAATAGTGCAAGGTATGTTGACAATGTATTTCATGTCCAGTCGTATCGGCATATCACCGATTTTGATCGGATGTCAGGACTGATGATCCACTTGAAGTACGTTTTCGAAATTTTTGACACTATAATAAATAGGTCTATACCCTCAAGATAGACATGCAGAATTCGTCTTTTGCTAGACTGTTTGTCAGATAGAGCTATATAAGCCAAATAATTGTTATGAAACCGGTTTTATATTCCGTTGTCCACCATTGCAATTACCATTTGATTCAGCAGAAGTTAGCACATTAACGTTTTCGTAACACAGCCCAGTACACCAACATTTCAGACGGATTGGAGCAACGGAATTTATGATCACCATCTTTATTTCCTCTCATTCGTATTCTCAGCAAATCCTTTCATTTCATGCCTATATTGTAGGAAAGCATAAAAATTTTATTCTGTCATCTTTAGAAGTCAGCTATATTGGATTTACGTTACTTTATTTATCGAGTTATTTTCAAGCCCTTTCATTTGATACCTATATTGTTGGAGTGCATTAAAAATAACTAGTCTGCTATATTGGATTTTGGCGCAATTAGCTTTTGAGCTGTGTATATACTCATTGTTGTTGTTGTTACAAATTATATGCTACATATCATTTAAATCACACTGAGTCCAAAAAATATTTCGCAATGTTACGTACTTGCTCTTTCGTGTAAGATTCCTCAAAAAAAATATTTTCCTCATCTAGACTACGGGCCAATCAAATCACGAATTAATATTTTGCTCTATGGCTGTGCAAATCCATAACTCTGACACGCTTTGATGCATTCAGTTTTTCAGTCAAACTGTTACAGCTAAAAATATTTCAATTTAAATAATGAGTCGACAAAAAATAAAAAATTATTATATTCCAGTACTTACGCCTTTTAACAGATAAGAAAAAATAAATACGGATAACTTAAATGAAGACGATAAACAGTATTCACAATTTTGCAGCACCTATACCATCTAAGCTGATTACATAATTTGTACAAAGTGTTGCTGAATAAAATTATAGCCTATGCAAAGTAAGTTTACCCGAGAAAACAAATAAGAGCGCTCGTCAGAACTTAGCGATTGTTTCGACGGAGCATAATGATGCTAAATCTAGCCATCGCACAGTCATTGAAAAATATTAGATGGTGGCCAAACATATATTGATGAAATTTTGGTACCAGGTTTTTTATTAGATCTCTGATTACGAATGTTTGGACATATTTCTGCAAAATGTCCTAATTTGGACGAAATTCAGTGTCAGAAAGTTTCTTGTGTCACCGGTTATGAATTTGAGGTTAATATTGCATACAAAATGGCGGATCCAATATGGACAACGTGTCCCAAAATCGGCAAAAATTAGTGTAGGAGAGTTCTTTGGAACTTCAGTTAAATAATGTTTTCTGTGATATTAGATTCTTACTATACTATCCAACATTAACTTTGCATTCTAATTCACTAATCCCTACATGCAAAATTTTGTCTTAATTTTGTTACAATAAAATTTTTTCGAAATTGAGATAAAAATGTGGAGTTCATTCAGGTTGTATATTGATGTAATTTAAGGAGGAATATGATGTGGGCACAAGCTAGGTTCTGATGTTTTTTTGGTAAAGATCGAAAGGGGGTATGACTTAGGCCTGGAATTATACTAGTGCAACATGTCCAAGAATAAAATTTTCAGTCGGAAAACCCGAACAAAATTTTCTCAATTAACATTTTTTCACCCTATCACGCGCGCTGTCGAAGCCAAACTCTAGCTTGATGCTATATCAAACTTCCTCCACCAACAAACGCCGTATAGTCGTGTCCGCATTCGGCTTGGATTTCTGGTCTCGATGGTCTCGATAAACTACAAATGAACGGCGAACGCAAGTAGCACATGTGTGATGTTGGTTTTGTTCTGGACGGGCCATTAGAGGATCTACAAGGGGGAATGTTGGATATAATCACTCATCAAAAGCTTGAAAACAATGAAGTAGTATATAAACATATTCTCTCACTGAAATACATCTTATTGATTCCACCCTATAGATTTTGATGATGTCGCTGGATCAGAGATGGAAATTAACTCAATATCTAGACGGTAACCTCGATCTTTGCCTGTATAAATAACAATCGGTAGTTACTCTTGAACTTGAAATAACTACATACCTACCTGCGATGCTGTGTAAACACACACATATACCTGCGTATAAACGAAAATAATTCATTATACGGTAGCTAAGTATAGACCAAACGCTATCTGCTTCATTTATTACAGCTATAACGAAAATTGCTAATGACATATCGACGCATGTTGTTTAAGTGTACAGTGTATGTATATGTATGGTCCGTCTCTTTTGATTACACATTATCCTCGGTTTCACTCCTATTTATGCTGACAGATTGAACATTTTTTAGTTCATTATTCGACAACGGAAAGCGAAATGGACGTATCTATATTTAGATAGGAATAAAAAAGACTACATGTAAATATTGTGAGACCTTTGAAATCTCGGTTTTACTGTAATTAAATTAATTCAACAAATAAGTACATATACGATATACACTGATTTTGTTCTTGAATGAATACCGTATATGATGATTCAAAGGCCAATGATGCTAACAAGCTTTGCTAGGTGATTTTTATTTTAATAGGTTCATACTACAGAATATCACTGAAATTTCATTGGAAATGGCGTTGAGTAGGTTGACTCTGTACTTTTCACGTAATTGTATCAGCTTAGTAATGAAGATTTGGTTGATTGAATCTTGAGTATTTTCAAAAATTTCCACAAATCTAATTTTTCCATAAATTTCTTATTCCAAATATATTAACATTTCTGAAATCTGCTCAAAATCTACTTGACGCCATTTCTTAGAGCCTAATAGTCGTTTTAATTATTAGGATACTTATAGAGTTGAAATACATTAATCTGTAGTAATAGTTGCTATAACAGAAATGGAACAAATTAGAAATAAATTGTATAATGACGTTATAAGTTGATAATAAAGGTTTTCAAGGGAAAGTTTTTTATTCTTATTGGCGTATTTAAATAAAAGCTTCGTTTTTAACAAAGTTATTTTACTTTTAATTTATCAATGATTCTGCTGGAGTAGAAACGAAATGTTTAATTTTTTTCCAATTAGATGATGGCTTCCCGAAGCACATTGTCATTACCCTGTATAAATGTGGTTCAAAAAATATTGAACCGAATCAAATTCAAGCTGTACCACTAAAGCCAGCGAACTGGTTAAGCTTTTGCATCATGTTTACTAATTTCCGGGTTTATTTGCTCATACAATTATCATACCTGTGTTATTATTCCATCAAAAATACATTAGTGAAAATTATACCACATGCTAACCAACATACGTTATCCATTATATATGTTATCCATTATGTATACCTATGTTTTTATATTAATTTTGAGAAACACAGACACATATTCATAATTTAATAAAAAGTGGGGCAAATTAAATCATACAGAATTTCAAAACAGGAATTTGTAATTCAGCTTCCGCAGTTCAACTAATACAAGTCAAGATCATCAAAGGCGCCCACATAATAAAAATCATGGAGTGGTGCAGGTTGAGTTTTAATTTTAGATTTTGAAAATATAGTTCACAAAAGAGTAACTAATTTGTAGATTGAGATCAAAAAAAATCTACTACTGAAGAAAAAGAACAGTCAACTGTACCATATACTGTAATACTCATCTTGAACAGTACAAAGTATTAGCAGGACTATAGAATGGTCTTTTGCCAAACCCAAAAGATTTGAGATTCTCATAGTTTGTACTTGGATCCCAAAATGGGTTTTTTTCATTGCGTTGCGTACTCATTTTGAATCTATTGACAATGTGAATGCGTCATTTTGTATTCGAGTCTCCATAATTATTATTTTGGGTACTTACTGGACAAATAGTAACATCTTGAAAGATTCATACCATTCGAACTGAATTTGGACAAAGTATACATCAATAACGCAAAGTTCGCTATTTATTACATAACATAACATTCATAATGAACATTGCAATGGTTAAGAAGCACCTGAAACATCAATAAATACTACTATAGATTAATAGGGAGGAATTCCGTTTCAGATAATCTCGCAAAAAGTGCAAAAAACTAGTTTATATGGTTTCAGCATATCCTAGTCAATAGCGTAGTATCAGATCAATCTACTTGACTCCATTTTCTGATTGCAGTGACTGAAGTATCGTCGATGATTTATGGTTTATGAATCTAATTTGGTTTTACGAGTTGTTTCGTATATCAAATTGACGTATTCTGACGAGTAGCAGTAACTCGTAAAGATATTTTTCCATTAAGTCTAGCAGTTAAATTGTTTTTCCAAGTAATTCAATAGCGATAAGGCCAAAAGCAAGTCTTTAAGTGAGTAATGCGTGTATTTATCATATTTGAGATCTCAAGTGCTTCGAAATTTAAATTGCTTGTATTTTCTCTAAATATGCGAGGGTATCCAAGATGCGCAATGGCGGAGAAGTGCTGTGCTGCTATAGTTGTTTTTCAAAAATTGTTTATTTGGAAAAATGAGTATCATTTTTCTGCTGTCTGTCAAAGTTTTGTCATAAAATGCAAATCAGGCAGCCAATATCTATATACAACAAGAAGAGGGTGGCTACCGTCAGAACTTCCAGTGGTGATTTAACCAGGGCTGTCCAGAAATTTTGCCTCCTGCCGATGGATACTTCATCTACTTCCTGTTGAAGGCCTTCGCTTCAAGGTCCCCAATATGTTGTACATTTGACAACACTGTCTTACCCAGTACCATCGCCTACGCAAGAAGACGCTTCGGTGGGGGTCGCAAGGAACAAGGGATGAGAGGTCAACAGTCACAAGGTGTGGCAGTTGCCTTGAGTCTATTAACACAAAAAGAGACAATTTATCGTTTACGTATTATGCACACATAGTCTACATTATTATTTATATAGTTCGACCAATGAATCCATTTAATCAATCAATACAGTTTGCTATAGTGACATGACGAGATATACGCAGCAGATATCAACTACATATCTGTACCAGAATAAAAGATGTTGTTATTTTTCAAGTTATTTTTTTCTATGTTATCCATGAATAATTTTGTATGTAAATTAGCTGATTATTCCCGATTTTATGAAAGGTAGATCGTTTTTTTATCAAGATACCTTTCAATTATCTATACATCCTTTGGCTGGGATGTTTCTGAAACTATTGCTGAAGCCAAATAATACCAATTTACCTGTACTAGTTGTATATGAATATCTTCCAACTTATCTACTAAATCGTACAAATGTTTGATAGTATGTTCAGGCATACTGTTGAAGTAATGCTCAGAACAATGGAGCAAAGCAAGGGCAATTTGAATGTTTACTTGACACGTTTAAGGAGTTGAATTGTATCAATACACGTGTGCGACATATAGATTACATACAAGCATTCTCTTTTTTTAAATCAAAGCGACACATTTCAGAATTGGTGGTATTCTTCATAGCTGACATTATATTTGTATTGGATCCTCAAATTTTTACAAAAAATGTACCAAAAGTTTAAAAATGTTTATGAGAGACAGAATTCTTCCATCACTTTGAATTGTACTAATTGTGCACACATTATTTCTGATAGGTGATGCTTTTCGCAGATCAGCTGCTATTTTATTCATCAAACTTGCCAAATTAGCATCATTCGCAGTTTTTTGCTGGTGCATGATGTTAATGGTGTATGATTACTCCTAAGAAGTTTTTATGCAAACTAATTTATTAATTATTGCCTGAGCTAGGCTTTCAGATATGATGTCTTGTATCGACAGTACCCTGTGTCTTTTATTTTTTATGTTTTTTTTCGGCTTCGTCTACACTATCCTCACGGTTTGAAGTATTTCATACAGCCCTCCAACGTTAAGAAGACAGCATTGACTGTAGCTAAAATAAAAATGATGATACCTGCAGGAGTTAAAGCTATTACAAAACAAATCGTAGTTACTCCACTTCGATCAGTTTTCGCAGGAACGAAAATCTAAAATGCTCAAACTGGATTGATTAAAAAAAATATTTGCTGTACTAGTAGTAATAACTACACATGCGTTCCGTATAACATAAATTGAAACTACAATCGATAAACAATATGAATATATAATATAATGCCGCCTGCAAATTCAATATTATCACATGTCTTATCAACAATGCGATAATGGTATTAAAAGCCCTCTCATATCACTATATCCCACATAATCCAATAAATGTAAACAGATTCATTCAATACTGTGTGTGTGTTAGACTTGAACTACATCAAGCGATTTTACTAGCTGGATTTTTCCAAGTGCTGTGACTAAGGTTAGTGCGATCATAGATGCAGTAGAGTCTTTGTTATAGATTGCAACAATGAGGGGCGAGTACAAGCTACATTGCAAAAGGCGGAGATCAGATTTTGAAAAAATTGCAGCCAGTGGCGTAGGACTTTCAATTATTCGCGGATTGCATTAGGTGACAGCGTTATTTTGCATATGAAAATTCAAAAATACATCAAAAAGGAATCAAAATCTGACGATCAAGATATTGTTTCATCTTCGTCCTTCTGTCTGTCTGTTTATATATTTGTTGATATTCTTTTCAATAATCCTTGGCCGCTACATAAAACTGAGTTACTACAATTAGAATAGCTTTGAACGTTTTGTAAATCGTTGCAATGGCAGTGGAGTTACGACGAAAAAACGAATAAAATGAAAAACTTTTGGACGTTTCTGAACCCCCTGATTAGATTAACAAATTTGTATTTAATTTGTTTATAAGTGCTGAATACCTTCTATTTTGAGTCATGATTAGAATATAAATAAATCCGCTGACCACCATTCCACATTCGACTTTTGAGGCAAACTCCAGTGACACATGACAGTAAAAATAAAAGTGTGACGGTATGCCTTTTTTATTTTTACTTTCTACGGGTACATTTTTTAATGTGAATGTTAGATAATGAACTTCAACTGCTTTACATCTTTATGCGAGTTGTACGGCTTTCCGGGGCCTATTAAGCTTTTTTATAAGGAGATGATGTGGTCCACTTCTGTTCTAGCAACTACTACTACACATTACTGCATTTCATCTATATACTGATAATAAACAATACGATATAGTAGAATATAACGAGTGCTATTTAGACTCGTTAGTTTATCGATCAGACGTTGAAATTGTTGATACACTCGAAGTAACATTTTTTTTTATTCCTGAAATTATAAATCTACAAATCTTTGTTGCGTGGGAAGTACAGTGTACAGTCAATCTATTTCACGCTTTTTCTTATAGTGGCAGGAATAATTGGAATAATCACGTACCTTTACTTCTCACAACTAATTTCCGTCGGTCTGTATGTCTATCGCCCTTCTGCTCTTTGCGGAATCTCAGTAACCGCTGCATCGATTTTGATTAATTTTGGAGAACATAAGAAAAGCCTTTATCAGATAGTGACATGCTGGCATGACACTTTGTTAAAATCAATTATTGAACATATTCTTGATCATAGGAATTAACTTTGAAAGTTAAGAACTTCATGCTCTACCGTATCGTCCAATTGAGTTTTTTCACTCATACGAAGGCCTCTTTTTTTGTGCAAAAAATCGATTTTACTACAAATATTCCACAAATAATGTTGTATGACGTGCACCACTGTTCTGACATATTGTTCTGTATTTTTCTGAATATACACCTTCAAACACAGGCTATTTAGGTCGTGTTTTAACAATTCGAATGGAAGTCGCCGTCCAAGCGGTTCGCTAGGTCGGTAGTATTGATCGACTGGCATTTTACGATCTTGGACCAGCATCAAACTGATCTTTTGAATTAGAAACTTGCGATAAATGTAGATTTTTTAGGGCTCTAAAGTTGTAATTATCAGATCTTTACGAGAATTTAAATGTTATGTTACTGCCTCACCATACTAGCTCAAATTTCGCCAAAATCTTTTCGATAATATTATTAAAGCAATACTTCAATAATAATCCTGAAATAACGTGCGAGACTAAAGTAAATTCTTAGACATTTGAACAAAATTTTATACTATTGGATGAATATTATTACAATCCTACCAAAATCCCTGCGCATATTTTTGAGATGAACTGAGATTCCTTCACAGATAGTTCTGAAGTAAACAACCATTTTTATGACCTTATGATGAAATGATAATCGTCCATTCTCTATTGTACGTGCCACTGTTTTTGAGTCATCAACTATAAAATATCTGCATAACAAATAAGAAGCTGACTTACTTTTGTAAATTATCTTGTCGTTTGAAATACAAATGAGGAGAATGGAAAATTATTGATATAAAAGATATAAGAAAAAACATTATATTTTTTTTTAGTTTGATAAATATATTAGACAAAAAACGTAGTTATGCTGATATTCATAAGCAAAGTGAATCCTTCACATGTGGAAGAAATAAGAAATTCCCAAGAAAATTTGGATGTGTATTTTAACAATAACTATACAACGAATCTAGTTACTGGACACTATTTAACCAAAATCCACCTTGGCCTAGACTTTAAATTAACATGCGTTTATGGAAAAAAACAAAGCTATTTAAAATTCATACATCTTGAAGGTCTTTGATTGATTCAAATATTTGAATATATACAAAATATATTTAATGAAAACGAATGAAATGGTTCTTAACAAGAATTGATACCATCACAAGACATATACAAATTGTCACCAACATTGATCAGGACGCAAATATGATAAATCACAATATGGTAATATGAGGTCAGAATAACTACATTATAATTGCGCTACTATATTATATTCTAAGCACGGTATTGCGCGTGCCGTTGTTGCTATAACTTTGAATTCACCACTAAGGAATCAAGATCAAGTTTATTTGTACAGATTTGGTAATAACGTTTATCGTGATTGGAATTAAACCTCGTTAGGTAGAAGTACGATACATGAATGAATAATGTTCAACTGTCGTTGGAATCACCCAGGGTTATTGCTGTGAAAGTATATAAAATAATGATTTTAAATTATAGTAAATATCAAACTTGCTATGAAAGCAGTGTAGCATTTTTTTCCATTATTCGATATCAAAATAAGTTTCAGCTAGTTTGAAATAAACTAATTCACAATATGTAGAGTTTATAACGAATTATTTAATATTATTTGTTCATACTGAGAAAAGCTTTTATAGCCCTTGTCAGCTGAAAATATACCTTCAACCTTTTACATTCGAAGTGTGAGACTCTGCAAATTTGACCTACTGATTACTGGAGGCACTTGCTATATATTGGGTGACGCCGTATTTCCCCTGTGTATGTTTTTACTTTGAACTACACTAGCAATCAAGGAAAGTATTGTAAGCACAAAAAATCCTAATTTGAGGTAATCCCTGTTCGTTTTATAGCTAGGAAAACCCATCACTCATTTCCGTGAATTACTACTACTAGTAAGAGTAACTGGTAATGCTCATTATAATACGTTGCCGTTTTGTTTTAAAGAGTCGATGCGTATGCTACGGAGTAAGAATGAACCAAATAAAAATTCTATAATACTAAATTAGAAATTTCTAATTAGGGCATAGAAAAATATATTTTTTTGGCGAGTCAATTTCCTCTACCTCTTAATTTTGAAATGTACAGCAATATCAATAAAAAAAAATTTAACTCAATTCGGAGAGCACTTTTCGGATATTTATAAAAGTTTGACCCTATATTACTACTATGAAAAGGACGAAAGAGCTTTGTAGTTTTCAAAAATCAGTTAAGTGGCGAAGGAGTTCTCATCTAAAAACTATTTAAACATAAAAAATGCTCAAATTCCGTTTTTGGACGTTGCCCTGATCATTTTCCAAAGTCTTTTTGAGGGTCAAACATTAGGGGTGGAGGTAGTGAGAGATGTATAATTCAGAAAAAATGTAGGTTTTGGTAGACTACGTTTTATCATCTATAAGATTTTGACATACATTTCGAATTTTTCAAATAAACGTTCTTTAAGTTTTGGAAATATATGAAATTAATGACATTTTTGGTGACTTTTGTAAATTTTTGAAATTATAAAATATTTAAAGCTTTTCAATGTTATTTAAATTCAACTATCAACAATTTCAAAATGAGATCCAAATACTTATTTTTAAACCAACTTATGGCGGAATTTTTGACTACTATAAAACTTTTTTCTATAGAATTATATCAAACTCATTTTTTGGTTCCTTGAATCTAGTTTAAATTACGATTGTTGACTGAATGCTTAATGCAGTTTGATTGTTGCAGTCCCAAACGTCAGTGGACAGTGCAATGTCATCTTGTTCCTCAACGCCCAGCACACCGACCAGTCCAATTGACTATGAGATCAAGGTAGCAACAGAAAGCGACAGACAGGCTGTGTTGGAATTTCTCAGGAAATTCTTTTTCAAAGATGAACCCCTTAATTCCTACAGGTAAGGATTATCGTTTTTAACTGAAATTATTTCGTTTATACCGTTGGACAATTTTTATACTGTCAAAACTTTGTAAATTGTACATTGCTTTGTATCCTCAAACATAAAATTGCCCATTAAAAATGCTGTTTGACTCTGGTGGTTACTCAAGACAAACCTATATATTATACGATATAGCTATTACACATATTACTATGTGTGATAAGCATTTTTTTGTTCAAAGTCGAAACTTTATTCATACATATTATCATAATGATCAAGATAACGACGAAAAGACTCATTATTGCAAAAACTATGAAGATATATTTATCTTATCCATGTAATCCTCTGAGTGGAAAACATAGTGTGCAATGACGCAACCTGAATTTACAATGCATTCATTATTACGAATGGGTTTGCTTCTGATAAAATGAATCCGATGATTTCGTCTGATATTTTCAGAGTAGATTGGGACTAAAATGAATGTTTCTCAACCAACCGAGTTTTCTAATCGTGTCGAGATCGCATTGTATTCCCCAAAATGTGTATCGATAAGAACCATTGTTTAGGAAAAATTACTCCATTTTTTATACTTCATATAATAGTAAAATATTACCGATAGAGAAACCTTCTATTTTTTTATATATCCTCATACAAAGGCATGCTTGATAAGCGGTGCTTGAAGATAAATGTCGATTCATATTGACCTTGGAATGCTATAAGTTGTAACCATACGGGAACAAAGCCCCCTCATTCAACACCGAGGTTCTCCAAATAAACGACTTTTGCAAGAGGTTCGTTCGGGAAGTTGTAAATTTGACCTGGTGGAGAGGCTCTTCTAATTAATATGCGGGACAGCTAGGTCAAAGATCTGTTATGATAATATCTATAGAATCAATTTGCACTGCTTCGATGTTCCAGAATGTGGAGGTCATGTGTAACGTAAGGAGCATTCACGTATTGCTCGTTTCTGAATTGTGTCCAGAAGCTTTAGGGGGTGCATCCCCATAAAATATCATATGCTGGAGCAGAAGAGAGACTCCAGCTTCTGGGACGCCGACCCAGCAAGGCCGACAACATAATCGTACCATGACATGTTATTGTTGATATTCATTCCCAGAAGAATTCCTCCCAATTATCTCACAGTTTTCTAGCGCCCCCCGAAGAGTCTCAAACGCCCACAAGAGAAACTAACTGCCCACGTTAAAAATCAAGTTTCTAAAATTTGTCGAAACAACTACTCCTTTTGTCTTCCTCACGCGCTTATAAAGCATATACAAGCCGAGTTCTGCGATACACAAAACTTCAATTCAATCAAATAACATTTTTTGATCTGTTATAACGTTTATGATCAGTCTGAAAATAAATATATCATTAGTTGATTTTTCTTTTCAGCAAGCTAATAAGTGAAGAAAAGCCTATCTGCCCAGATTTAGAAAAATTTGCCATGAAAGATTTCAATAATGGTTTAAACTTGTTGGCGATTTATAACAACAACCTCATCGGTGTATGTCTGAATGGCATCCTAGAACGGAATGCATCAGAAGAAGAACCCTTTGTCAGCGAGGACAAGGGTTTTGATAAAATAGTTAAATTATTGGATTACGTAGGGGAACACTCCGATCCTTTCAGAAAGTTCCCGGAATGCGACAAGGCGATGACTGTCAAGATTCTTTCCGTGGACGGAGCTTACAGGGGCAAAGGCATAGCAAAAGAATTAATAGCAAAAACAAGGTAAGCTATTTGAATATATATTATACACATTCATCTATTTTTGATGCCCGCTTCCAGTATGTGAAGTGAAGAAGTATACAGAATACAAAAAGCCCTGTATTGCAACTACAAAAATAAAGCTTGGGAATAACCAAAACATCTCATCACACTGCGATTACACCGGTTTTATTTGATGATGTTTGACCTGTACTTGTGCTCATCTTACCTATAAGCAAGAGCACTGGCTTATTGGAAATATCTAAATGGATTTTCTAACTTGGATTATGTTCATAATATTGCATGAAATGCAATGAGGAAATTTTATTGTTACTACAGAAGCACCACCTTCACTTGTACGGGAACAACTTCCATACACTACATCTTTCAATTAATGCATACATAATTTTCATTATTAATCAAAACAAGATTATTCATTTCGTGGATGGGATTTTTTGCAGTTAAATACATATTAATCATGGGTACTAATCTCGATGCCTTCCTCAAAGGAAAACATCAGTAGTACTGTTTGTTGTAGCGGTGATATTAGCTACAATATTTCCAAAAAAAAATTGTTAGTAATGTAAAAGGGTTGCTAACATTGAACATATCCATAAATAAAATGTTTTTGAAAATCCAACATACATCTTGTGAGATTAATGTTGATATAGAAAAATTCATTGGAGCTTATATAATTGAAAATAGTGGTGGCATTTTAATAATAAGTTTAGATTTACCTTTTTGTATTCTACTATTATGTGTTGTTATTTCTGCACGAGATGCTATTTTTTACAAGGCCGCTCCGAAGAATCAGAGCAGTGGCGTGGGTAGCGTTTGAGATGGGGTGAATTTTTCTTATAATGTTATGTTTTCCACTCTGCAGTTATTTTCTATCTATGTTTTAAAGAGTGTTACAGATAATTTCACATATCGCTAAAATAAATATTTTAATGCTGTAAATTATTTACTTAGTTTTATCATTTACTCATGCAAAAACTGTTACTTCCATTTTGTTTTTACCTCGTAATGACATCATAATTCCATACTATGTTTTTAACGTTGATGATATTTATTTCTTCTTTTCATTTGACATATTTCGTCGCATCTCCTGCCAGCGGGCAAATACAGAAGGACGCCAAGTTAACTGTACTGTGTGGGGCAGTATTAAATTAGAAAAGTGTTTAATTTTAATCAGTTTTTTTAATTGACAAGAGCGAAGGGAAAGCACCACGGACTATGATCGTCTATGTCGGATTACAGTTGACCACGACTGTAGCAAATAAAAAGCAGCTATTAAACCTCACCGCTTGTATGTTTTCCCTGCTTTCATTTTATGAAGCTGTAAATAGTATGACTACCCGCAAACTATCAGCCATTCGGACAGACAAATCCTGAAATAACATTAACATACGTGTATAGTGTTCAAATGTGTTTGGCAGAATGCCAGTTGGCGTATCAGCTGTGATTTTATTACAGAGTACATATGTGTATCTATGTATAACGTTTGTTGTTTGTTTTTATTACGGATTACAAAATTAATAATAAAAATTGTATTAAATCTTCGTGACGAGGCACCGAGATCTGATGTAGTAGGTTTACAGGCCGTCAAAAAATTATAGACAATCTCTTAACGTGTCCCAAACAAATTGTCTTATTGTTTCCATGGAAACTGTTCTAGTAAAGAACTTTTGAGATATGTGAGCCAAAGTTAAATAACACACACACTGAATAATGGTTATGGAAATTTTCAACATGCAGCATAGATCCACGAGAGATCTTCTGGCCTACGTCAAACATTTTTGGAGCAGCAGGAGTCGTAGCTAGGGTAGGATAAGCATGGGTCTCGCAGTATGCATGAGATGCAAAATCATGGATTGAATGGGCGGGAGATGTTATTAGTAGGGAGTTTCTTTGTTTTTTGCTCTTCAGGCTTTTTGTGCGAAATGGTTTCAGTGAAGAGGTTTCTTCTTTGTTTTTTCACTGATCAATTTTTTTGAAGAGGATGAACATTCAATAGGGTGTGAAATGGTTTCTGTAGAGAGGTTTTTGCCCTTCAGGATTTTTTGGGGGTCATGGATACAACGCAAATTACGGAATTTGTGTTCTCCTGAACAACTACTGTTACTGAATTTCAAGGTCAATGTGAATAGACGTGAATCTTCTCGCTGCGCTTATAAAGCCTTTGCGTCAGTCTATCTATAAAAAAGTTCGTTTTCAAGTTTCGTACTTAGATACGTGAAAAATGTTTATCGTAATGATTTTGGAAAACGTCTATTGGAAGTTCCGCCTACCTGTTGGAGTTTTGTTACCACTTATTCACAGTAACCATTGCACTAATATTGATGAAATTGAAATTTGTTTTCCAAGTTGTTTTTCAATATACCTTTCATTTTGCTGATAAGTTTATTTTACGCAAATTCTTTATTATCGTTCAACCAAGAAAAATACAGTAAATATCATTCATAATCAACTTTCAAAATAACAGTAACATATCGTTGCTGGAAAAAGAAAGAGGTGTAACTCCAATTCAGCTATTTTACAGGAGATTCATTAAAAATTTAGGCTCATTTAGTGCAACGGGTATAAAATGTTCTCGATCACTATATAAATGGTCTTCAAATATTCATCACATTAGAGAGTATATGGGAAGTCATATTTTATTTATTTCCAACACTGGGGGAGTTCATAACTCCAAATTAGCATTTTTGGACTTTCGCTACTTTCCACCGACGATATACAATATAATTCATAATGTAAACCCAAATTTTTTTCATCATACTATGAAGAACTTAATGATTTATGAATCCAGTTCTTGAGGAGCCATATTTCGCGTACATATAATTTATCTATAGGAGTAGCTGTGCCACATGTCAACACAATCTTTCACCGAAAATCAAAAGGCAAAAAATGAGCAAAGAGAAAATGAAGTGTGCGTCGGGCACCAAGAAAATGAATGTTCTTTGTGATCGCGGAGAATAAAGGGTCAGCCTTGAACTCTCTTTGGAACAAAGGGTGTTTACGCTGCAGATATTAGTTCTTTATGTGTGAAAATAATCGCTTTTCCAACTCATTGTATGCAATATAGGGGCAATTTGAAGTATATTATGTACATTGAAATGTTAGTAAAATTCAACAAAACCTCTTACTTATAAATCAAGGTTAAAGACGTGTTAATTAGAAGTCGCACGGAGCTAGGTCTGGAGAATAAGGTGGGCGAGGCAACAGCTTGACACTTTCGAAGCACCATACTAATGACTGCTGTTCACTTTCTAGATCATAATGATATAACCATGTTTCGTCTCCGGTTACGATATTTAAAGTGTTTTCACTGCGCCCATTATCAAATTTTTCAAGCATAATCTTAGCCCAATCAACTCTTGTTGCTTTTTGCTCACTGCTCAACAAATGTGGCCCCCATCTGGAACACCGCATCTTTAGGCGAATGTGATCATGAATGATTGTTCGGACCGCTGCCGTTCCAATCCCCAGAGTAGCCTCAATTTCGGTGTAGGTTATATATCGATATTTTTTTACCATATTTTGCACAGCTTGTACAGTTTCCGGAGTAACAGCAGTGGGCGATCGACCTGTGCGAGGTTCATCATCGAGTGAGACCCTGCCCCTTTTAACCTCAGCAAACCAATTAAAAACTGTAGCCCTAGAAGGGGCAGAGTCCCCAAAGCAACTCACTAAACTTTCGTGACATTCCGCTTGTTTTAGTTCCTTTTTATAGTCGTACAAAATCATGGCTCGAAAATCGCGACCAGCCGGTTCCATTTTCACGTTAAAATTCGGCCAACACTTCCAGACCGTGGCATGGCAATTACTGAACGACTCAAACGCTGCCTTTGCGTGTAAGCACTTAAAACTTTAGACGAAATAGCTGCGTGCTCAAACTTGTATAGAATAGGAATATCTAAAGGCTTTCAGCGTGACCCTTGTATAGGCAAATAGCAATATAATGTAATTTTGATAATTTATTCGAAGTACCTGCGGATCCATTCAGGGTACAATTTCCACGAATTAGCACGGATGTATGAGCACCATATCTGAGATTGACGCAAATAAAATCCGAATTGCAAAATGAGCAATGCCTGCAAGATTTCAAACCAAGACAAAGCAGCATGTTTGATATGTTAATTTTTATAAGCCTGCAACACCTACCAGAACACGCAAAATGGATGTATCAATATAAGTTTCACGGAAACTCCACGAGAGTCTTCCACCAGTACTAAAATTCAAATGCGAGTAGAAAATAGTTGTGACCGGCATAAAAAGCGAATAAATCGATTTTCCACGAGATGACAACGAGATTCAGCACGCGTTTCAATGAGATTCGCGGGTGTGTGCTTTTTTCCTTTTTCCATTTCCCGTTATTGTTCCACTCATTTATTGAAGACCAAAGCTTTCCACGATTAACATCGACGTAGCTATTTCGATTGAATGGGGTATGAAGTAACGTCAATAGAAGGGCAATACTAAGTTTTGTTCAATGTAATCAGTTTAATCCAGGTTTAATAACGATTTCGATGTTGGTTGCATGTTTTCTGCACTTAAAAGCTTCATTCAACGATTTATGCAGTATTTTAGCCAATCAGTCACGACTCCCAATTGTAGAAGAATTATAAGTACCTTGATTACCTTACCAACTATGATGTTACGTATTTTTTTTCTATTAAACGCAACCATTAAAGCTATTCTAAAGCAATCAATTTCCATCGCAACCTTTTGTCTCCTCAATTTGTTAAAAGTACAATACAAAGCTAACTATATCCTTCTGTATGTTAACCTTGTATATCTATGAGTTTTTCAAAACAACAGCTATAGCAACTGTTGGTTCGTTTTGTCTAGTGTCCTACCAAAGTTTGGGTTCCAGTTGCAGCCAGTTCTGGCTTAAACTCAGACTTTCGCTTTAGTGTAAAAGAATATTAACGGCTACTGCTACAGCACGGAAGACTGAATGCGCGGGTTCGAGTCCCAGCCGTAACAAAACTTGGACTGTTCTGAAACCAATTTGGGTATTTAATCACTTCCAACTCTGCTTACAACAAATTCAGGCTAACCGTAATTTTTTAATCAAAACTATTGATCAAATCGGTATTGTTTTACTTCACTCAACGTATTTCTAGTTTTGTAATTAATGTAACAACAGCAATATGAATATAAATGAATCTGAATGAAAATAATAATACTGCTATGTCCAAATTGTTACAATTCCAAACACATTAGAAATTACTCAATTCCACATGAAGTGATTCAAGCAAATTTTGCCCGATATTACTGCTTCACACTTCCATTGTCTGGTATTTTACATTAATATTTTACAATAGTTCTTAATCATACCAAAAACAAAATAATTATTCAATTTCAATGCTGATGCAGCTGCAAATCCCTCTATACAAATCGTGGCACGAGAAGCTATAATGCGTCATCCCCTATACAGGGTCAAGGTTGCGATCTACCACAATGTCGAACGCCTGAAGCGATCGTTTTTCATGGAGGGAAATAATTAATTTTCCTCTCTTTTTATGTCCCTGACAATCTTCTCGGCTACGGCGCGGCGTCGAGTAGTGAATCCAATTCCGATAAGGTTTTGAAATGGGAGCAAAATCTGACTGCTTTTACCGCGCCCGCCAGCGAAGTATTGTAAATTTTGAATCCGGATTTGAAGGGGTCTGACTGTCTGCCTGCATGTGGACCAGGCAAGCTATCACTTTTTATAGATAACTAAGGCTACAGCTTCCTGTCCCTCTTCGCCTGTTTTGTTGGGGTCTTTTAGACAGTACGTATTATGAACGTTGAAGTCTCCCAAGATTATTTCTGAGTCGCTTGCTTTAGAGAAACTGCTTTCATTTCGCGCGGCATCAGTAAAATAGTGCTATTTTTTTATGTTTACTACCCACGCAAAATTGAGAGAAGTTTGAGAGCACAAAAATTATCGAGTTTGAACTAAGTTTTTTATGTATTATGATTTCAGTCGGCCTGTCTGTCTGTCAGGAACCGATTTTGATGATGATTTGTAAATACATGATATGGGTTCTTTCTTCGATACATATAATCCACATGATTATTCGAAGGTTGATTGTTGATCAATAACTACTCCTGAATATTTGATACTATTTACAAAATGAATAACTTTTCCTTCATCTCTGTCCTTTTATCTCGACTCTCTCATTTGAGAAATGCATGTTTCTCTGATAAATGTATTACAAAAATGGTGAAGGTGTATTAAAACCTTTGTCAGTCTGTATACCTCATGTAGTTAACCAATATGAGAATAAGAATTAGCTAGTGTTAGTTGGCAATTTAATATGAGCTTGCTTTCTAGCCATTTATCCTCAGATTCCTTATCAAAAATAAAAGTATACCTGGGCTTATCATCTGTGAAGAATTTTACTGTTGACATAATACTTCATTAACGTATTTAGTAATATTCATACAATGATAGTATTCACTTACGAGCAAACTTTTTCTTTGACCTGTTTTTTATTTATCTTTACTTGTCCTCTCCGTTAATGGAATCCAGATTTGACTACTAAAACGACTTGACTAACGTTTTAGTAGTCTTTCTGCGCTTTCAATTAAAAGCCAGAACTAGTTAATGTTTCGCTATTTTACGACTCGTATTTTTTTTTCATTGCTTGAACAGTTATTGAGTATTCATAATGTTTAACTTAAAAATGATTTATACGTATGAATGTCACGCGGTTATAATGAAAGTTTTTCTAGCATCAAGTATCAATTATATTTTCGCACATATATAAATTATTTATGAGTTAATTGTACATAGGTACACGTGCAAAGCATTATTCAAAGGCGAATGCTGCATGTTTCTTCCTACGTACCTTATTTAAATGCAGATCCGAAAGATGACCATATTTTCAGCAAAATAAAAACAAAAAGTAAAAGTGTATTCGAGAACACATTAAATAGTTCGAAAATGCTTCCCCGGCAGTTGAAAGCCCTATAAATTGTTTTGTGAAAAGGGCAGAAAATCAGATAAAGATTTAATTAAAATTAAGACAACGATAAATAACAAACACATTGAAATTTGATAATAATTAAACTATTACGGTAATACAGTGTTGCAAGTGTAAACCCTTTCTATTATTTTCAGGGAGCTGGCCAAAGAAAAAGGATGCGGTTTTATGACAGTGGACTGCACAAGTCATTTCACCGCATGTGCTCTCAAAAGATTGGGCTTTCAGCTGCATTGGTCGATGGACTACGCCGACTACAAGGTGGATGGAGAGGTTGTATTCAACCCAGCACCTCCTCACAAAGCTGTTACTGTCTATACGCAAAAAATAGAGTAATTTGGAAGATTAATTATCAATTAGTGTTGAATGTCAAATGTTTAGATCGACTTGGTAATTCGGTGTATTTGAAATATGATAGCCCAGGCTATAATCATTCTTGTTATTCTTTATAATTAGTTTAGAAAACCACATGAATTATATGGGAAAATTAACTGGCTTTCAGCAGGGTGTATTTGGTGCTCTCGTCAACACGATATCTTACTTCACCTGGTGTTTCGTTTGATAATTTGGTTATAAAAAAAAACCTTTCGATGGTATTGTCAAATGTGTAATTTTGAAAATGTGTTATTATCAAATTGGTTAGAATTCAATACATCTATTAACAATTCGTTCCTTTCACAGAGTCGTGTATATTAGATACGCACAATATTTTTGTATACCATATATTCTTTTAATTCGCCTTAATATATGGAACATAGATAGTGTATATATGTGTTATGGTCTGGATATTATGAGATATATTATTTAGATTTAGTTATTATGAATGATGTGGAAATAAATTTTGTGTATTTCCAAGAAAATGCAATTGAGGAAATGCCCTGTACAAAACATTTTCCTCCAGAATCGTAGAAATGTAAATAGATTCATTCCAAACAGCTTTTACTTAGATTGTTAGAATTAGAAACTGTTTTTGACGCAAACACATCAATCATATAACTTTACGAGTTCTCAAAACGAATTGCTATATGTACACAAAAACTGCGACTGATCATTTCTCGAATAACGTCAGAACCCATAGTGATTTGACTCAAAATATTCCTTTGATGATTTTACACTAATTTATTTTTAACTGTTAAATTGATTGTATCCGATTTCAGCTAAACGTGAAATAGAAAACAACATCTTTTATCGAAATCAGCGAAATTGAACACGCAGAATTAGTTTTTTAAAATCACTTGAAGCAGGAAACCGGGCATATCAGAAATAGGTTATGTACGTGCAACTATTGTAAGCGACCATTTTTTGTATTTGTGATAAATTTTGATGTATTACAAAGTGTTTTATTCAATGTATGAAAAATAGTATATTTTGGAAGTATTATTATTTATTATGTATATAGATAGGAACAAAAAGCTGTGAATAAAAATTATGTAATTTGTACAGTTGATAGTTCTGTAATATTTTTATACGCTCAAATTTATCTGTTTAGGGAGGAAATTTATGAGTACCTTTCTGATGTATCTGTCAAAAATTAGCATACGACAATGAAATTATTACAACAAGAATATAAAGAAAAAGACTAAAAACCCTCTGCACATACGGCGATTTAACTTAAACAAGGATAGTCCCTGTTTTAACTAAATTGTATGCAAAAACGAGTGTGTGTGAACAGGCTTTTAACGTGACCACCCAGACTATTGGACAGCTTCTCATTACTATCAATATTATTCTATCGATGGAGCTCTTTTAAGACCGTAACATACACTACGAGTACAATCATGTTAACAACGCTTTGAAACTATTATTTTTCGTTATCCTTTGCTATCTAGATGCTCATGCCTCAGGTACTACAATGGCTCTACAGGTTGGTGATCAGGGCCAGGATTCAGTACAGGTGCTTGGTTTGGTGGACCTGCACCCAAAGAGCCACAGTAGTCAGTAAGCTGACCAAATTTCAAAGAATGGCAGCTAGATATTTGCCGCCCTAATGGTGGCATATTCAGCAGAAGTACAACAGTGCATGGAGCAGGGCATCTATATATGCTCTGATAGTCAGGCAGCTTTGAGAGCGGTAGCATCTCCTAGGATCAGATCACCACTGGTCCAGGAATGCAGCCCCGCCCTCTAACGCTTAGCCCAATCCAAGAACGTGACCCTCATGTGGGTCCTTGGTCACAGCGGACTGCCAGGTAACGAGAAAGCAGACTTCCTGGCGAGGTTGGGAGCAAGGGGCACATGCATTGGCCCCAAACCCTTTCTGGGGATTAGCAGAGGCCAGGTTAGTAAAGCCCTAGATGCTTGGGCGTTTAACAAACTTGCAAAAGCATGGATGGAGGATGTTTACATTGTATGACCTGAATTTTAACTTATGTATACCATATGCTTATGTATTATATTAGTTATGCTGCACCTTCTTTGCACATAACTTTACCTAGTAAGTTTTTTTTCTGTTTAAAGCTAGTTTACTCTAGGTTAAGTGGCAGAATAGCTATAAGCTAAACTTTGCCTATTGTATACTGAATGCAATAAAGACGATTTATTATTTTCAGTTTTCGCTGTTCCCTGCCCATTTTTGACAACTTGCGCCCCAAAAACCCTGACGCGCCGTACACTGCGAAAAGCGGGCGACTTTCAGTAGTCAAAGAGTGAGAAATGATTTCAGTACGTGTTTTTTTGTTCTGATTTTTTGGAGAGTGATGTCCAAAAGGGTGGAAAATGGTTTCAGTAGAAAAGTTTTGCCCTTCAGGTGTTAAGTGAGAACTTGCCCTGGGTGCCACAGTCCCTAGCTAAAACACTGACAACACTAACTAGGTTTATAGTATACTGCATGAACTGCATAATTTTTAATGGTTTCTAAGATCATAAAAAATCATGGGAATCAAAATTTGAATTCAACTGCAACCCCCTTCACGAAATAGGTAAATTGTAAGATACAAAATAAATATTTATAGTCATTTATTAAAGATACATACACAGGTATGTAACAATATAAAAACAATCACTTAGTATATCCTCTGTGGGGGCCCCATTGTGGATTTGATGTGTAATGACCTCACATTCTGCCAATGTTTCTTCAGCAATGACACCAAAAAGTTGATAGACAAGTGAACATTCTGTACCAGCTCATCAGGAGTCATGCCAACATGTCCAACTGCCACAGAAAGGCACAAAACCTAAAAGAAATTGAAAAAATACAGAAAAATCTAGAACATTACCAGAAATATGTTGTTATATCAGCTGTGTAAGCAAGTATTTTTACAACATACATGACATCAAGAGGGTAACATAGACCCACACATTGGTACTAGTTTAGGAATATATTTTATTATAATCAGATTTTAAAATTATTCATCTTTTGGATTAATATTGGATATCCATCTCAAGTTCAGGATGAAAAAAAGTACAGCCATAATTTCCTTACATTGTTCAACTAGATATGATATTCAAGCACATGTGTAGTGTGATTTAAAACCAACTTCAAATTTAAATATTGAAGCAAGTAGTTACATCAAACATTTTATATTGCATTGTATTTCCATACAAATTATCACATGGATATTGGTGATCTTGCTGGCTTAACAATGCTAAAGGTGGGAGTTCACATCACTATGGTTTAACAAAATTACTATTTCAGTTATCTGGCCAGTTGGTCCCCATACCACCAACTATTAAAGGGTTGAAGTATAACTTGACCTAATATTTGGGCAAAATGCATATAATGGCTGCATTAGAAACTTTGTCATGTTTTCTTTTATAGAATATGGTTCTCTTTGGGGAAATTCAGAAGAATTAATGATGCCAACCACTTATACCAACATTTTCTTTAATAAATATTTTGCATATCTATCCTTAAAATTCATGTTATTACTGCATGGAAATCCTTGGGTTGAGTACATTATGTGCTGAAGCAGTAATCACCCATACTGTAATATTTTCAGTGAATCAAGGTTAAATATGAGAGATATTTATTAATGAAAAATATTTTTAAGTCATTATTTCTTCAGAATTTCACTGAATGGATGGATGGAACTTTCATTAGCTTATGAAAATTATATATTTATGAAAGCCATCTCCAACATTATAATCTCTGTAATGATGTATTCATTACAACTGGCTCAATATCAATTGAATCTACAATAGCATGCCAATAGATCAACTTACTTTTTTCATCTGAAATTTTATAGTTGCTTTAACCTCATCAATCTTCTGAGTCATAGATTCCTGATGAGATAACAGACCAGGGAACTTTCCTGCCTTGTTCAAACCAGGTCCCAAGAGACGGGGAATTTGTTTGATTAGAGCCTCACTGGCTAAAAAGGCATCATACTTCTTGGCCAGTTTTTTCACCAATTTCTTATTCTTATTCAGTTTTTTCAGTGCTTCAACGTCCATGTATGGGATGTTGTTTGCTTTTGCCTCATCACAATGTTGTTGATCACCCAAGACGCATACTTGCATCTTTGGTCTGGGAATATGCTTCAGCCTGTGCCGACAAAAAATAATTTAGTAGTTATCCTCGGAATGAATGGAATGTGGCAGTTTGCATTATACCTAAACTTACCACATGGTACGAATAAATCCAAACTAACAAAGATCGATATCACTGAATTAAATCCAGATCAATCTCCCCATTTCTTTTAAGACCCTGGGTTCAGGTCCGCCAATTGGCTGCCTGATGCAAGAACTTTTAGTAGTATTTCTCGAGAAATATTTGTATCATACATGAACCATAACCTACAAAAAGTTCTCTTATCAGGTTACGTACTTTACAGTTCCACTGAAACGCTTATCCTTCTGGGGATCATAGTTCTTCAGACCAACTTGGATCTCCACAGTTTCCAAAAAGTTTCTTTTCTTATCCTTAGAAGTCTCCAGCACCCCATTCACACACTCGTAAAGTGTTTCTCTGGAAACTTTGGACCTGAGAAAACAAATATTTTTGCTCCATTACAAAATTAACGAACATGAAAATGAATATCACTCTAAAATCAATTTAAAATAAAGGATTATTTAAATATTTGACGATTACTTACGACATTTTAAAAGTACACCGTGTACTTTCCACAAAATCCGATACCGAAAAGAACAATAAATGAGGGAAAGACAGAAGTCAGAACACAAAAAGCTAGAAGACAGATAGATAGAGACGAAGAGTGAAAACAGAACTGAAAACTCACACCACGAAACATACACACTGAAATCACCGGTCACAAGACAAAACACATATACACACTGTGATATCCTCCACAGAATATTGACATCACAGACCGCAGAGAACAACAGAAACACAAAACAAGAAGGGTTGGATAGCGGCGTAGTTGTTTAGTACAATCACGCTGCAGACTCGTTGCTGCACACGCAAGACAAAAACCATAACCCATTTGGACAGAATAAATAGTATAATAGACTTCGCCCAAATAAAGACGTTTTATTATTATTATTATTATTTGAGAACTCTAGTTTTGTATTCATGATAAGACCTAGTTAGCTAGTTAACAAGTAACTTGGGTAGCCTTTGTAAACAATCAAATCTGACATTCCGGAAATGATTCAAATATAAATCGAAACGCGTCACCAAAAGAAAGACATTTATTTATTATGTTTAACATAATTTGTTGTTTTTAGCAGCATCTACAATTTACATCAATATTTAAAAGCAAACCTATATTCTATTATCTCAGAGTTTGTCTTCTGTCATCAAGTAAGAGCATCTATAATCTACAAGTACAATATACAGTATGCAGTTATAAGGATTCAAGGCTTTTCTCGATAGGCCACAGACTAACCGAAACGTTAACCGTTTTTTATACCAACGGATGTACCATGTAGTTCCAATTATTATTGGCCAATAATAAGTTCAAACATAACTCCTATCTGGCGGTGCGTTTGCCGATATCGGATTTCTATGATACTATAATCTATAATCATCTATAATTACTTGACTATCGGCAACTAATATGGGATACATCAGCGTCGTTGAAAAGCATGCATCAACTTCGTTTTACTTAATCGATGTGAATCTAGCCTGTCAATGATTGATAGCTTTCTAATTGAGGTTGAGCACGACACAGAGTAGTGTTGTAAATACTCGTATGATTTTGATACTCGAGTACTTGAATTCGAATTATTTTAATACTCGGATGATTCATTCATATCAAATGATTCGAATTAATTTGCGGCGCACGCAGCATTAGACTGGCGGGCCGTGAATCTGCTGATCAACTATGAAGCGGAGAACCATGACAATAACATAATCTCGATTCAAATATCAATTTGTAAAACGAAAATTAGTAGAAATGTGATGTAAAGTAGGTGTTAAACTCAACATTTTAACTGGAATGCTATTGCAACCCACCTACTATGAATGGTTTTTGTTATTACCCACTGTTAATATTAGCGGTCAATCGTCATCCGTCATCGAGAACAAATTGCGCACGCTGCTAAAACAGAGTATTACTTCGAATTAAAATATTTGAATTTGAATTGTTTTCTTGTTTGTACTACGCGACACCAACGACGATAGAAGTGTTCTATCGTCAGTGCGCGACACAGTACACACGACAGTCACTCTCTTCTTTGTGTAAATTTAATTCGAATGCGAGTATCTTGATACTCGGATTCAACCGAGGATTTCAATACTCGGATTCACCGAGCATTTTAATTCGAATTCTTACAACACTAACACAGAGCACATTTTGGAGGTTAGACCTATCTAACCTTAAACGTTTAAGCAGTGATGCCAATTTAGCTATTTTATAGCTAGATCTAGCTATTTCGCGCCAAGGTTTAGCTAGTAAAATATCGTCTAGCTATCTAGCTATTTTGTCTAGCTATTTCCATTTTCTGTTTTATTCCCATTTTATGGTTGCTTCCTCCATCTATGCTTTGACTGTTTTGCGAAGCTATGAAAGTAATCGTTTGTGCTTGTTCGTGCTCTACGATTGTGGTTGGAATTTTTATATCTTCAATTTATTTTATATGTATAACGTTTGTGAGAATACATTTGTTTTGTTTTTTGTTCATATTTTATATCTTATTCCCAGTCCACACTCATCATTTTTATTTAAATTTCAAATTTCAGTGCAGTTATCAATGACAAATTTGACAATTCACCCATGCCATAAAACATAGAATTGTCAAGATAAACGTTATAATTTTATATTGTCATTTGTCTGTATTATTCTGTTGGCATTTGTCAATTAAATTTTTGATCGAGCATCCCTTACGTTCGAAAAAAATTAACTATATTATTCTGTAATAGGAATAAAATAGACACCGAAAAAAATTCTAGCTATTTTCTAGCTATTTTTAGACAGTACTCTAGCTATTTAAATTCCAAGGAGTTGGCATCACTGCGTTTAAGCATTGTTCTTCGTTCTTGTAATATTCTTGTTCTTGTTTAGTATTGCAACGTTGAACGTTTGCAAAGTCGGCGGTTTGCAAATTAGAAGTTTCATCTTGATGTAATGTTGAAAGCAAGGACCTAGCAGGTGATTCAAAAGTGTTGAAAACGCTAAAAATCAAAATATTTCAAAAAATAATTATGGGACGCCGCAAAGCTGGATTCTTGAAAAATGCTAATTTTCATGGAAAGGTAAAGTATACTTCGATCCAGAATTAAAATATGATTTTATTTCATTAAAATAATTTTTACGCGAACCAGAATCGACAAAATGGAGACCAAAGGAAGCCATACAACGATATTATACGGGAAAATGAAAAGTTCGTCAAGTATTATGAGGTAAATCCATAGATAATTCACATAAATATCTTATAGATATTTTTATATTTTTACTATATTGATGTATCATTTCAGAAACAAGGTGTGTGTAAGCCAGAAGAATTTGACAGTTTTATTGCTAGTCATAAGTGCGATTTACCAGCAACATTCAGAATTACTGGTTCCAAGACAGTTGCTCAGAAGATGCTGGAAATTGTCCAAGATCAACTGATCTCAAGCTGTGTAAAAGAAACAGATGCATCTGGCCACCCTCCAAACATATTTCCCCTACCATGGTATCCAAATAAACTAGCCTGGCAAATGGAGCTTACGAGGAAAGATATTCGCAGAAATGAGACATATTATAAGTTACACAATTTCTTGATATCGGAAACTGAGAATGGAACAATATCACGTCAAGAGGCTGTTAGCATGATACCACCATTGCTATTGGATGTTCAACCTCATCATAAAATACTAGACATGTGTGCTGCTCCTGGTTCAAAAACTGCTCAGTTATTAGAAATGCTACATGCAAATGATGATCCTATCCCTTCAGGCTATGTTATAGCTAATGATGTTGACAATAAGCGTTGTTACATGCTAGTACATCAGGCTAAAAGATTAAATTCACCTTGTATAGCAATTATAAATCATGATAGTGCTGTACTACCAAATTTGTACTCAACACTGACTGATGGGTCCATAGAGCAGGTATGTTTTCCACTAAAAAACTGAATCAAGTAGATTGTAGATGGTCTTACTTGGTGGAACTCTACCATCATGCAGATAAAAAAATCTGTACTTTACACACAGTTTCACAAACTGTGTTTTGATTTATATTTAAATATAAATTGAAACATGTCATTGAAAGGAAAAGTTTTATTTGTGAAACTGTGTGTTAAGTACATGATCTTTTTATCAAAAAAATCTAAAGGACAATGTCAGTGATAATATAATGAAGTAACAGCTCTTCTAGATTTTTGCTAGTCATGCTGTAGTGCATTTTTATTTATGAAATGGATAGCATACTATATTTTTTCAATTCTATTTTTCTTTCAGGTTAAGTTTGACAGAGTATTATGTGATGTTCCATGTGCTGGAGATGGTACAATGAGAAAGAATCCAGACATTTGGATGAAATGGACCCCTGCCAATGGACTGAATCAACATGGGTAAGAACAAATTTAGTTGAAACTAGTTATTTGGAATATAATTTGATTTTATCTAATATTCTGGGATTGGTTCATTTTTACTATTTTAAATTTTCTAATTGTGCTATCTTGGCAAAATTATCCACAAGCTAGTATATTATACAAGTGATGAACATTAATAGTTTTAAATTTGGAAAAATAATTTGAGAAAATTTCTCAAGTTTTACATTCCATTTCTCAAACATGTGTCCTGAGTGCTGATTAGGATTGTTCACTTAAGGTATATCATTTTTGTATTCTCTGATTTTTACATTATGTTGTTATTGTAAAACTTTGATAAAAGGTACTGCTTCTAATAATTTTCTAACATTAAGGATTCAGACCAGAATACTGAAGAGAGGCATAGAACTATTAGAAGTAGGTGGCAAAGTAGTTTACTCCACATGTTCCATAAACCCCATAGAAAATGAAGCAGTCATTCACAGAGTTTTGATGGAATTTGATGGAGCTGTTGAGTTGATTGATGCTACAAATAGTTTGCCTGGTCTCAAGTTCTCACCAGGTATGTTTTTGTGAGCTACACTATATTTTCATAAAATACATTTATGGTTCTAGCATTGAATACTATGTACCCCTTAGTTAACATTTGCTGATAGACTTTATTGTTTGTGGAGCCGTCAGTTAAGGACACCATAGATATTGCAGATTTGTCTGCAACTGGTTATCTAGCAGTCTCACTCATTTGTGACCTTATTAGGTGGATTTCACCCTAAATAATCATTTATATCTGTAGAATAGTGGTAGCCATACAAGATGAACTAGTATCATATCAGGTACCTGAAAAATTGGTCAGTAGGATCAAAAAAATAAAATTCAAGGAAAACACCTCATATAGAAACAGTGGTGCAGCAATGTCCAGTGGTTTAAAGCTGAATTATCAAGAAATAGGGGAAGAATGTGTATATACTTTCAATTGTTGCAAAAATGAACTAATTCATTACAATGGTGAAAAAGATTGTGACAGATTGGTGACACCTGCAAAAATGAAAAAGTATCATCTTGAATTAGTGAAATATTCTTGTCACTTGTTTTATTTTGTAACATTTGCATTCCATGAATAATAACATATTGGTAAAATAAACCTTAATCATTTTATTGTACAGGTATGGAAAGTTGGTTAGTGGCTAGTAGAAATCTAGAATTTTATTCTAAATTTGAAGAGGTCGACGAAAAATGGAGGACAACTATTAGACCTCAGATGTTTCCACCAAAAGCAGAAGATAAGGAAAAATACCATTTGAATCGATGGTAAGGATTGATATTCTTCAAAATATGTTTTGTCTATTTCAGACTGGAGTAAATCAATTAAATTGTTATTGGAATACAGGTTTTTTCGATTACTGTTAGGCATCAATAGGATATTGTTACTAACAAAGATACAAGAAGGTTATCGCTAAGTGGTGCTGACCATTTACGTCTTAGAACGATAATGACAGATATCTTGGAATACTGAAGTCGGCTGGGTAAACTGTACGACAGCAATATTCTTTGTCAGTCGTAAATAGTTAGGATTGTATCACTTATTAGTGTATTAACTCCAGAAGTTGACAACTGATACTAATTTGATGAGGAGGTGTAAGGTGGGTCAGACCCAGGGCCATACTTACCTTCCCAAAATGGGCGGGATTTGAAAACTAGCATAGAGATCCAATATATATACATGTATAACAAATAATTGACTCTAGACACAGTCTAGACTTATTACTTTTTGTAGTCTACACAGCTATGAAGATCCAATTGCATGTACTATTTCAGCATAAGAATTCTACCTCATCAGCAGAATACAGGAGCATTCTTTGTTGCTGTATTGAAGAAAGTTAAACCTTTAAACACAAAGGAAGCTTTGACGCCAGAAACGGAATGTGCGGTTAATGTTCATTCCAAGAAACGTGAAAACGACGATAATGTTCAGAATCATAGAAAGAAACGTAGGAAAGAGGGATATAGGGAAGATCCGTTCGTTTTCTTCAATGAAGAGGAAGATGTGTGGAAAGACATTAAATCCTTCTACAAAGTATCAGATAGTTTTGATTCAAAGTGCTTGCTGACTAGGTGTCTGGTTGGAAAGAAAAAGAACATTTACCTCACTTCAGAAGCTGTTCGTAACTTGGTCATCACGAACAAGTCATCACTCAAGGTTATCAATACAGGAGTTAAAGCATTTGTCAGGTGTGACAATAAGAATATGAAGTGTGCATTCAGGTACCTACTTACTATTTTATTTTAATATTTACAACACATTTATATTACGGCAGCTAAGTAGTATTGTATATGAGTATTTAGTCAATGTTTTCCATAAAAACTGGTAGTTCCTTGTGAAAATGTCTTGTCTACTACATATATCATGCACTTCTGATGATTTTAAACTTTATTGATTTTTCAGGATAGCAAATGACGGATTAGATAGCATATTTCCGTATATAGGTGATGATCGAAAAGTGTATATCCCAAAGGATGACTTGATAACCCTCTTATTGAATGACAATCCTCAGAAATCGCCACCTATAATTACGTTGTCAGAAACGGTCCAGAAACAAGTGAAAGATTTGAGTAAGTATGAGGCAGGAGTCATAATTTGGACATATTGTAATAATTGAATAGGAGCATTAGTGAAGCATATTATTTTAACACTCAGTAAATAACTGCTCTACCCAAGATAAATTTCTTGTTACATATGTATGTCCTTTCGACATATTTGTAGATAGATATTTTTTGTAAGATATACTAAAAAACAATAGCCAATATTGGAAAACATACCTGAGGCAGCTATATGATACATACAATAGAGACTGATGGAATCTTAACTAAGCAAGCCACCTCTCGGGTTAAATGACGAATTTGATCAGAAGGGTAACTCTGACGCTATCAACATAATTTTGATTAACTTTATGAATTTTATCAAAAATTTATGCCGGCAAATGACACCCATCCAATAAAAAATTATAATACATGTGTTGTCCACAGTTGCTAAATCCGTCTACTTAGTTGCATAGACAGCATCGGTAGTAGTAAAACACTAAGCATAACTTGTAAAATTAGAAAAACGAATATTAAAAAATAATATAACCACGGTTCCTGTTTAAGATATACTGCCATTTCAGGTTTAGGAAGCTGTGTTTTAATATATAGAGAAGAATCTGATAATGATAAAGCACCATTAGTAATCCATATAAGTGGTTGGAGAGGATCAACATCTCTAAGATGCTACATGGATAAGCACAGTACTGTCCATTTGTTGAGATTATTAGGTGGTGATATATCCAAATATGGTAATGAATTTGTACTATTGTTACAATTGCTGTAATTTCTTAAGGGTTGGCTACACATTCTGTATATAAAGTTTTGTACTTCTATGCAGAATGCATATGTCAATAATTTTCATTTTATAATTTGTAGATATAAATAAGTTCCAAAAATCAAGAGAAGATGAATGCGAAAATGATGATCAACGTAAAGAAACTGATGTAAAAGAAGAACCAGGGAAAGACAATGACATATGTGAAGAGAATGAAAACTCGTGTGGTGAAAATTTAAGCAAACAAAGTAGCTAGCTTAGAGCGGTATTCAGAACTATTAATCAATAAAACACGTTTAATCTCATGAATTTAATTTGTAATTGTGTAATATTTAGCGATTTACATAAAAATATGTATTTTGTAAATATGTGTATAACTATGTCAAAAAAAAATATCCAATTTCACAGATGAATATTGAGAGGTAAATATAAAGCTTGTTTTATAAAATATTTGTAAGAACAGGAATTACACAATAAAAAAAACCTGAAGTTTTTTTCAGTTTTTTTTTTAAATATTGTAAACAGAAAAAATATCACGTCTATAAACAGAGATAACAGAATGGTTGTGCTCCTATAAATTGCATGATTAATAAAACATGTTTTAAATTTGAATTTTAACCTGCTTCTGTTGATACATTTTGAACCGTGTATTCTTTGGACATGGATTTTCTCCCATCAAATGAGTCTTCCAGGATTGCTCCTCACATTCTATGTTCCTATGGCAAAGGGGACATTTGTTGCAGTTTTCTGATAGCTCTGAAAAATAATTACGATCAAGATCAACAAGAGAAAAAAGTATCGATATATAATTTCATATATTCATATAATAGTATTAGCTAATACATCTTATATTTTGAGCAAAACGGCAAAGGATTTCTCAAACGATACAAAGAGTTGAAATACTAGTTTTTTGTGTTAAATGATACTAACTCTTCTTGAAGGTTCAACTACATCTTACTAAATGTGTCTCTCTATAAATATTTTCAAAATACATAATTCTTACCAGTGCATTGCTCCTGGTGTCCTTGAAATTCATCTAGTTTAATGGCTTCCGAACATCGTGAACACTGCGTATAGGACTCATGATGTTCACATTCAATTAAAAGATGTTCAATTAATGATGCTACCTCCACCACTTGACTGCATTCCTTACAACGCGCTAACATGGGACAAGATCTCCAATAGTGCGAGTTCATCGAGTTATTAGACGATAGTATCACACTCTCTAGTTGACTGCAGAATATACATTGTCTGAAAAGTCAGATATGTTGTTTCAATAAAATGATATATGTATTTAATAAAATTCAAGTTTCAGTTAAATAATTCAGCGAGTGGTGTTATAAAAATGAATAAATCGAAGTAAAAAAAAGTTAACATAAAACTACAAAAAATCTCTAATATATGCTCTTTAACCTGCGTGAGCTGACATCAGTTAATATTTTTGAATGTAAACTAAAGAATACTTTGTGAGATGCACTTTTTAATATTTTTATGACGCATTCCATGTCATCGTCAGATGATTCGTTTAATAAAGATTGCTTATTACTATTATGGAATTAAAGTAACTTCAAAATTATAAATTTTCAATTCCAGAAATATAAAACTTACTTTTCGTCTTCCTCCTTTTGTGAATGGTTGCTGTTATTGCTCGGAGAGGAAATTCCACTCGCAGAACCTGGACTTCCGTTGGCATTTGTCCCATTTATGTGTATATTATTTCCACTGATACTCTTCGATAGCTGATAGTACCTCTGTTGGTTGGACATGACGTCACTTACAACTGACCTCATACTGGTGCTCATGCATCTGTTTATATCGCCAAAGTTCGGTTCGGGGCTTAGACAATCGTTGGGCATTTGAGTCTGTTGTAAAAGTTTGTTCTTTTCTAGAATCTCTTTCTTTCTCTAAAAGAATATGTTCGTGCTGTTTTACAGAATAGTAAAAAATTATATGTGGTGATTGCATAGACTTATTACCCTAAAGACCACGCAGGCTTTTCTAGATGGAGACACTCGTTTGCAGAGAATGAAATGAGTCATTATATATATAAAAATATTCTATACCACCTTTGCAAATTATCACGACAAAAATGTTGAAAATATAAAAATGGAATAATTATATTCCATTAGTGTACTACATGAATCTTAATTGCAATGCTTGAAACTGATAGCTTTAATAATAAATGTTTTCGAAACCAATATGTTTAAAACTCGGTTCAATGTTCTTGATTTAAGAATGAATGAAAATCTACAAATGACATTTACAAAAGTATTTGAATACTTTTTGTATTCGGTATTAATGAACTACTGGATCAAATATTCGGTGCAATCTCATTATTACTCTAAGGTAGCGATTGATAATATTAATAATACCCCACTTTTTTGTTTTTAAAGGTGCTATCGAATAAGATGGACCATTTTTTTTTTGGAAATTGAAGGATCAAGATTATAAAAATAATGAATGCTATACATTTTAGCAGTAGTATATATTTTATGTAACATTTATTAATAAGGCAAATTGACAGATTTTATTCGCAAATATTATTAATGACTATTCATTAATTCGTAGTGATTTTGATCCTTCTTTAAATAACTACTCTACGCATGACCATTGATATACATATAGTATCATTAAGCCTAATAATTAAAAGCAAACAGACAGAATATAATTTTAGTTGTGTTAGAGCGAAGCTCTCACTTTTCAGATAAAAATAGTAAACCGAAATTTTGTAAAATCTATAGTTTTGATATTGCATTTTGCACAACTACACAACATTGCTCTAACACTTTCTGGTATTGGACCTTCTGCTTTGATCCTGTACATTCACGGTGAAAAATCTTTTCTAGTAGTGCAGATATTTCATTAGAGAAGGTTAAATAAAATACAAATAACTCCAAGCTCGGATTTAAAAATTCCACAGCCATTCTTCCCAAATAATTTCAATACCGTATAGAAACACAGTGTTTGGTTTGCCTTTAAACTCCGACGAGCTTTTGTCCATAATTGCATTAGGTCACAATACAAAAGGAAATTGCCATTTAACTCAAACTAGATGCCACTTTCCTTTTCCAATATACTAGTGCATTCTATTAAAAGCTAGACTAACCAAACACCAAATGACTTTTATATCTACCAAACAAGTGAAGAATGGAAAAATAAGTAACTGTATAGCCAGGTATGTTTGGCTTTTAGCATGTATTGCGAATATGTTGTAATGATATATAAATACCAATGATCAAATACGTAAAGCTAACTTACGCATACCATCGTGGAAGCAATATCATTTAAAATAATTGAAAATGCGATTATCTTCACTAAAGCATATGATATTTAGAAGTGCACTATTATGATAAGTGAGGACAACACCATATTACATGGAAAAAGCGTAACATTTACCGTAAAAACAGAATTGTCACAATGAAAAAAGTCACAGTTCGCCATATAGTAGTTTTTAAAAATCTGAAAAAACGTCCTGTGATTTCAAAAAATCTGTGTACTCTATGGAAAACCGTTATGTTGATCAAACTAACTTAACATCTGCACAATTTTGAGAAAATTTCTGGCCGACATGGTGTTGTATCTATAGATTCCAAAACAGGGTATGTTCATTACTTTTTCTTAACAAATAAATATCTCAAGTATTAATTTATTCTTTTAATGCCAATAACTTTAGTTATTCTATAGTAAGGGTCATGTGGATGATCAGTCATTCTTATAGGTGACAGCTTTTCCAGATATAGAAAATCACTTACTTGTCCCTGTAGTGACTAATTTGAGTTGATTTATAATAATTATAAGTAATTGATAATAAAAATTGAAAGGTATTTGATTGCATTTGTTTATTGAAGTCTCTAGGAACAACACGATGCTTGTTTGTCAAAATTGTACGTATGTTAACAAAAACAAACACTGTATCAAAATATATACAAACTTTGTTAGTCAAGAAAAAAACTTACCAATAAATCAATCTTATCAAATTCGTGGAACAGTTGTCTGTACAACAGATTCCTTCTAGTTATATCGTCATCAGGCGGTAATTGTTTCCTCACCAATCTAGGATTAACTTTATACACCAACACCAGTATTCTTTCCGACACTTTTCGAACAGCCTCTGCAGGATGGTGTAAACCGCTACAACCGAATTCCGACAAGGTTCGACATGTAAGTCCGCTGAAATATATTAACGAAGTTCATAATTACAATTCACGAAACATTCAAATAATTCTTCACTGAGATAATTTCCGCATAAATTAATGAATAATGAAAGAATTAAAGCAGCACTGTGCGCATTTGCTGATTTTGTTGTATTTTGACCGACAGTTTTACGATTCATGATCCAATTGAAACTAAACATGATTTGTTGTGGCGCAAGGAGTAAAACTGATCTCAATATGACTGCAACTCATCTCCAGGTGTCGCCCTCTATGGGGACGCGCATTGGCAACTTGCGAAGTCAAAGGTCCTAACACCTGGACAACCTTGAAGCGGAAACAGATGTCTATATCAACTCAATCAACATATTGATTGAAGCGGGAGACTATGTAATCACTGACATGTATTCCAAAGGCGACATCGTTGCCATTTTCAATTCCCATACCAATAGGCTCAAGTTTTTTGCTTTGGCAAAAGAAATCCTGTCATCTATAAACTTTAAACCACTGGTTAGTTAGACAGACTGTTTACACATTTGCTTTCAAAATACAGAAATGATGTCGTTATGTGTTCTCGAAGGGATCACGTTATTGAAGATTTTGATAGAATTTATTGATTCACTTTCGAAGATATTGAGAATTCTTTAATATTTGCATAAATGGAAAATTTTGGCAATTTCTGAAATTACAGTATTTGAGATTTTTGAACTGAATATTTTTTAATTTGATCCCTAGAGATCAAGTCTCGAAATTCGACCCAAATATTTGTTCCTGAACTGATACCATAACATAGGATGTACAGCTTCAACATACTTGACTACTTTGTTATCTTTGCTGATTGGAAGTTCCATATAAGATATGTTCTTACCTCTGTTTATCTGTAGATATACCATGATTAATGATTAATTGCTCAACCATTTCGGCTCTACTTAGCGCTAATCTAGGATGAGTACTGCTACTAACTGGTCTACTTAAATGCACTGGAATTATGTGAAGATCTCTATAATAAACAAAGTAAGTGAGATCAGTTGATAAATCATTTTTATGACCTACGCCTACACTAACGATTCTACACATAATGAGAAGATATCTGCAGATACATCAAATATATTTACCTAACACATTTACAGTCAGCCATAGTCAAAATAGTATGCACAGCCATTTGGTTAATTCGTTGGCTTGTGTCGCCAGATTTTGTTAATAATTCGGGTAAGAGTTTATCTACACTCCTAGCAACTTCCGGAGAGGAAACCCTGCAAAGTGAACAATAAAAGCATTATTGTTATGTATGTATATATTGCAGTTTATTTAGCAATTATGTGTTGAAATTATCCTGGTTAAAAAATTTTCAAGTGTTGTATTATTTTAATGTCATAACTTGTACTCCATTGTTTTCAGGTTGCTGATCACAAACACATTATGCAGATATTTCGATCATTCCGTTCAACAATTTTGAGATTCGTTATAAGTTCTTTGCATCTTAAATATTGTATAAAAGTTTTTCGGTTCTCAGACATGGTAGAAGTGAGATTGAAAAAGTGAGAGATCAGCACTGGTTCAACTTCAACTTCTATAGTTTAAAAGTGCGGAAAAGCATCTATTACTACCAACGCCAAAAACAATTTTATAACACTTCTTTTTCCCATCCCCTATTGATATATTAATCATCCAAAATTTGTCAGAATCAGTAGCAATGGGAACGTTCAGAAACAATGGTGGCCTTTTTTGACGATAACACCGCCCTCTCTAAACTGATGCTCAAAAACTGCAAGCATTGCCGGACATACTGACAAACACTGACGGAAATGAGTGATATGTTTTTTCGTGATATATGTCATCAGTAATTGTAATCTCCACCGCCTATTGTGGTTTCCGAATAATAATTATACTAACCTGCCAGGAACAAACTGTACAAAAAACAATCTAATAACCTCATTCGCCAAACTATACACAGAAAAAACTTTATCCCGTAAAGAGCGATGTAGTAGGAATATAGCCGCTCGAGCAGTCTTATTTGGTGCGTGCATTCTTGAACTGTCATAGGCTAACAGTTCATCTTTGAGTCTATTCAAGCCGTCTTCTTTATCACAATAATGCTTCGAGTAAAACTTTTCTACCAAATCGTTTCCAAAAACCAGAATTGGTAAAGCAGCTTGTTTCTTTTCTCTTTCCGTCAATGTTGAGGATACTTTGTGTTCCGGTTCCAGTTGACATTCTCTCAAAAACTCATTAGTTTGTGAGCTGAAACAAGAATACATATTAAATAAATATGCAGGTAAAAAGTAAAAGTATGCAGTCGATATATTACTGCATGGAATACTTACTGTCTAAGAGCTGGTAATGGCTTCTCTTCGTACATCTCGTAAGTGCTTTTGACGATTGCCCCGGCAGATTTGTTCCTCCTCCTGAAGGAGCCTGACCTAGAAGTTTGGATATTGGTGGGACTTCCAGTGCTTGGTGAGCCCGTTTTGGGACTATGATGTCGGGGTAAATGAGCTGGAGACGTTTGGATAGGTGAGGACACTCTGCGGCTATCGGACGGGTGCTTGGTTAGGACGGGTGAAAGAAGATTCTTACTCTGATTGTTGCTATCGATGTCATCGACCGATGTTTCGTCATTTTTGGAACAAACCTACAGAAAAAATCAATGAATCAACAATTATCGTATTGTCATAGCAAATTCTTGGATATCCAGAAAATATTAATAATCGCTCAAACATTTTGTGTGGAACTAATTAGGTGGCCACCACATACAAATGTGTGAAGTGTATTTTTTTCACCTCCCTGCTGGGATCTCATTGTGATCTCTATGTCTCTGCAATAGCCCTGTTCCATTCAATCAGATTGATATCTGATTCAGAAATATATAATTGCGAGGAGATGGACAGCTTTTATAAACCCTCTCTAAGAATATAGTCCTGTGAAAGGCAGTTCTAAATTAATAATTACCAGACACACCATTTCATTTGAATGAAGAGTGAAATATTTACCCCATTGCGCTCCAATAATTGATCTAGACAAACTTCTTCATACGCTTCATTCCTAAACTGTTCCATTTGAGACTTTTTGAAACTAGCTCTTTCATAATCTTCCAACTCAATTGCATGTCTTTTCTCCAATTCATACTTTACTAACTTTTCACCAGCAGTTCTGAGTTTTGCCATGGCATTTTTCAATTTTCTAGCATACTCGAACCTCTCGTCTATAAAAGTATTTATCAATCCGTTAATACCAGATAAAGAATTATAGCATTGCACATTTTAGTGAATAGTAACTAATACACGCAGAATAAAAAATATTTCAATCATAAAAATAATTTGTTCAGAATTTTTTTTTCTTCCTGTTAAACATCGTTGATCAATAAATATCCTGGTTTGTCTCGCTAATTTTTAATAAAATAAACTATCAACACATTCTAGAATTGAGATGCAAAATATGGTTATTTTGTTTTTTCATAGTATGTATGGATTACGTGAAATATGCTGAAAAATTGTTAAATATTAAAATGGAGGGAGATTAAAAAAGGGAATCGAATCAAAAATTGACACTTGCATTCCTCTAACTACTCTCCAACTACCAAGTGCAATATTTCAGCTATTGTAAAATTAATTCGATTTCTACTTACTTATCACAGCTAAATGCTTTTTAATTTCCATATCCTTAATAATTTTGGCAATGTCGCTATCAACATACATAATAAACGCTAAATCGTCATAAGGCGAAAAATACTCTAGACTATTCACAATATCGTTCAATTTGCTAGCCTCGCTCTCTTCGCTCATGGATGATCTCCCTGTCTCTATATCCATACCAAGAATGTTAACTGCAATGAGACTAACCTACAAATAAAATGTGAGATGATTGATGAAGGTATAACTAATTGAGAAGAAAGCAATAATTAATAAGTCCCAAAACATAGTAATGCGCGTTACTCCTTATACTCATGGTGATGAAGCTTGATGTGGATTTGAATGTATCAGTTCAATCAATGAAGACAAAATCTACTAGTTGAAATAGCTGCATGCAAAATAAAAGGCGATTGTTCAATAGGAATGTAACTTGGACTTATCTTCTAGGGCTTTTTTTTGGTAGTTACAGTTTTTTTTTGAGGAATTTTTTTGAGTACAGTTGGAAGGTAATTAAAAGAAGTGCGAATTCAATTAACTACACTTGAGTTATTGCAAAAAACTGAAATTTCTGTCAAAATTGACAATTCTGCTAATAGCTACTGTTATTTAACGTAAAATTATATAGAATTTTATGCCCTTGAAATTCCGAATCGAGTTAGATATCAAGGGAGTTAAATCAACAATTTGTTGCTGAGCCATGATGTTTTATCCCAAGAGCTGTACAAGAAGGCAAAACCGCTATTTGCTCCTTATTTTGGGTTAATGCATAGTGGAACGTACTTCTAAAGACTTGCACTTTTAAATTATAAATAATTTCATCAAAAAAAAAATCAGCATAATGGAAATAAGCAGTATATATTTTATAAACGATTTGATCTCAAGTCTTAGTTTTTTCAAAAGTTTGATTTCGGACTTCCATTGTCTATAAAATTTTGAGTATCACGACGTTTCGATTGATGTGCTATCTTCAATCGTCTTCAGGTGAACTGACGATTGAAGATAGCACATCAATCGAAACGTCGTGATACTCAAAATTTTATAGACAATAGAAGTCCGAAATCAAACTTTTGATAAATCCACCTTGTCTACAAGTTTCAAACAACTCTTAGTTTTTTATTTTCATCATATATTCAGAACTATCCTATAAAACGTGATAACATGAGTAATGTTCAAGGCTATGGAATATTGATCGTTTTTTATTAAAAGTATCTCGGAAAAAATGAGCATGATTTTCTCTTATACATAATGCAGCATACAGGTTTCTGCGTTCTGTATACATCATATGAACGAATTCATTGCGGTATCATGCTGACCCACTAGATTTTACAAACTACTACCATTTCTCGAATATTCGTTTCCATTTATTCTTCATGAAAAATGAGCAGTTGTTAGATATCTGAATTTTGCGCTCGTAGTAGGTTGGCAATACCAACTGTCAGTTATGTCAAGAGGTTAATTTTTGGGTAATGGTGTCGAGCGTCCCAACGGTATTATGTATGTTGAGACGTAATAAAACCTAAAAACCAGCGAAGCCCTTCATTTATTAGTGACCAGTGCCCCATACATATCTAAAGGCTAACACAGTCTTCCAAATTTATCATTTATTTAAGCGCCACCCACTAAAACGAGAATCATAGCTAATGGTGAAATTTACTTTGAATATTTGTAATTTGATTTGTAGTTTGAATATTGGCTATAGAATTTAGACAATTTTTCCAGCACAGCCTTTGTATAGAATGTCGACTGAGATTTTTTATTGAATAATAACCTTTTATTATAAGTCTTGCCCATTCCTAGATAAGCAAAAAACATTTTCTTATCTGCATAAATTAGGCTTTTAAGATATATGATACAAAACGTGTACAGAATACACTAAAATCTCAAACTACATTTTCTATTTTATAAGATGTTTCAGATTTTATGGAGTACTACATATATCAAAACGTCAAATTATTATTGCCAACACGACTTTTATCCAGAATAATATTTAAAAAAATACAGATAAATCGCAGTTTTTATTTTTTTATTTTTGTACTACGAAAAAAATCATTAAGGACATTTATCAAAACCCATAATTTATATATAATATAAAAAGACTAGAATCCGAAATCTTAAATTCTTCTAGAGGCAATAGTGTGTATTGTACCATAGAATTTTTATTTCAACGCACTGAACTAAATTTTGTGCAATTTTGTTGCTGCAAAATACATTATATGCTAACACCTGTTACCATACGTGTTTACTTTGTTAAAACCAATTATTAATAGAAACATATACATAAAATAAATGTACCTACAGTTAGCTTGAGTATTCAACAATATCTATCGATTGCCCACAAATCAAAGACATATTTTATGAAAGCAGATTTTGGATCATGTAGCATGCAAAATATGAGATCTCATGCATTAGCACTACTTAATAATAACAACATAATCATATCATACTTGGTGAAACATGTTGTGGACATTCACATGATTGTTGTGTAAATTAATTTTCACGTAAGTTACTTCCGTTCTAGGTACATTGGCGGACTTCAATTCTCTGCTTTTAAATCCGGTGCTTTCATTAGTAGACAATGTGATGTACCCCAAATAATCCCAACAAAGATTGGCCACATCTTCAACGGTGTTAGTATCTTCATTGTTTACGAATAGTTCTACTTTTGATGCTGAAATTATGCATTAATCAGTATCTTCATTCGTACAATTTCAGCATAGCCCTCGGAAAATATAAATAAATTTTTAGTCACTTACGGATTAAGAACTGGTGTGCTAAGAGCTGAACTTTGCTAAGAATGCATCTTCTTTCCAGCTGTAACACAATCTCTTGAGGGTATTTGCAGTTTTTTCCCGATTGCCATCCTTTGACAATAGGCGCATGGATATTTAATTCTGTCGACTTATACTTCGACTCTTCGCCTAAGAATAGTTTTCAATACATGATTATGCTATATATCTAAATAAATGTTCATAATTTTTCCAGGAAAGGCCTCACACAATTTACCTGTTGTACGTATAGTTATCAGCCATAAAAAATATTGAAATTTTTTATTATAACATTAAGTTAGAGGCTATAACACCAAAAGCCACTTGTCAGAGACAATAGATATATTAGCAGGAAGGCTGCCCAACGTGGCAACCTGGCCGAGCGTCTGTTATGGTAGAGCGCGTTATGGGATGCAACGCATTTGATCTATTATAGTATTATTACATTATTAGGTGTTCTATCGTCGTTGGAACAGACTGAGTAACGAAGTAAGAAAGCAGTCAAAAACAACAACCGCTCGTGAAGAATTATTAAATCGACTAGAATAATTTGTGTTTCACAGGAATATAATTGTCAGGTATTTATCAATGGTGTTCTGAGGATAGATATTTTAACATGACCACCTTTTATCAAGTAAAAGTGAGATGAAACTAGAGAGTGCAGTTTTATTTGCTTTCCGAACAGTCGAGGCCTTAAAGACGGGTAGTTCTTATAGTGCACGACACACCACTCATATAGGAAATTGACTTATTTGGAACAAATCCCTAAGGATGTATTACACATATATTTAATTCGGTTCATAAATGTTACCTATCAAATATAGCTGTAACTGTAGGTGTGTTATGGTTCATCATTTCAGTCCGCTTCAAACCAAAATAATGTAAATTGCAGTCAAATATGTTTATATTTTATTTATGACTGCGTAACTCTTACCTTATTGGAAAAACATCGTTGCCTGTATTTGTCTTCTCACATTCAATGTGTCTACACAATGCTTTTTGTAAATTATATTGGATACATCATTATGAGATGTATTCATATAATCCCAAACTTTCATACTTGTCGGCTGAATTTGCTTACCCGTTGACAGTTTCTTAGCATGCCTGCGAAAGGGCTAGGGAGATGAGGTCGAGTCTTGACACCGCAGTGCGGTCAAAGACGTCCGCACGGAATGCTGGAGACACGGGTTCGAATCCAGTACGCAATATTTTTTTTTGTATTTCTCACTCATAAATTGAGTTTACAATCTACCTTTTCTGCAGACTAAAGAGTGATACGAATTTTTGCGATGCAGGCAATATCAAATCATTTCTTCCGTTTTATGCGTAGAATAATAAAAATAAAATAATATAAAAAATCTGAAGAACGTCCTCCATAGAAGGTTTCATACTTCGCTAATGCACTGCCTACGATGGAGAGTGAAGTAGGTATATCTATTTCAAACACCAAATAAACATTTATAGGGCATTAGCTCTGCAGTCATTCATGTGGTTAATGTAGATTTTCCAATATTTTGCATAACAGGCAGTTTTGTTTAACCATTTATGCACTAATATGAAATTTCTAACTAAACATGCAATAGATAAAATGTAAACAACTCACTTGTAATATATACCACTGTAAACCCAATCTTTTTAGGCATATTTCAGATAACCCATTTACTGAATGCAGACTAATAATACAAATTCCACATACAGATAAATAGGTATTCCCGTTTATATTGATTATTACGGAAATTTTCAACTGGTGTCATACAAAATGTACAATGTACTACATGCCAGAAAAGCAATTGTGTATCTAGCCTGATGTATTGATTTTCTTTAAATATCCCGCATCTAACTATAGTGGCACCATCTACTGCATGAACTCAGGAGTTATACGAGAAAGTGGACGAGAATTTATCGAGTCGCACTGGTTCAAAATAATAATAATATGTCAGCCAAAAAGTTAGTTCATCTAGTAGTCATATGTATTTTTAAGAAAAGTTTATAATATGAATTTCTGTACCTATCATTATGATGCGAAATGATTCCATTTAGTTAAATAGTTAATCCTATTTGCAATTATTGCGATAGCAATGTTTTATTCCAAAACAACCCGGTCTGGGCTCCAAACATACAGGCATAAAAAAAGTATAATTATACAGCTAGGGTTGGTGAGGTGATGGCGTATTAAAATTGATACAATTTACTTAATACGTAATCTTCATCCGTTCAACATGGGCTATCTCCCATCTGGACTACATATTCTAATAATGTAGTTGCCACAATTCACACAGCGTAAAATTGATTCCAACAATTTGATTTCATCATCAGTGTTGATCTAATCCTGTGTAGAATCGAAATATGAGATATTTAACCATTTGGTTACTTGTACATTTTTAGAACAAACTACATATGTGTAAATTGTACACAAAATACATTCAATGAATGTTTTTTACCTCTTCGGACTTATCAAGGAAGGAACTGAATGATACATTTTCCCGGATTTTTTGTTGACGGGCCCAGATAAGAAAAATATTTAGACTTGTTTCTTCGGGCCTCACAAGGTATAAAGTTGTCACAGCTATACAAGCTGCCTATCTCCGAAACATGAAAAATAACAAGTGATACAATTAAACAATCAATCAAAAAATAGTACAATTAGATTAAAACAATCACTTTATTGTTCGAGTAAATTATTGAGATTAATTTTCAATGAGGTAAATAGGTACTACTAAACTACTTGAATTGAAAATATCTTTTTGTGAGCAGTTGCGCCAATTATATTTAAAAAGAAAGCTGTGGAGCTAAACATGTACTTATGTTATGACACATACCTTAACCCATTAGCGGCCAGTGTCCTCTCTTGAGGACAGTGCGTGCTTAATGCAATTTTAGGTAGATGACGCTACTACTGTGAAATTTGCTCATTTCATAGGTCTTTTAGAACTAATTCCCGTCGACTTGAACTACTACAAGTCGACAGTTGTTTTGCTCTGCGAAGTAGCGTTATCCGAATTCCGAATGTTTATACTTTTCTTAGCCCTTGCAGTGTCAAATTATACTGAGTGTTACTGTCTTTGAGTTTTACGGATAAGTGATTATGCTTCTGTAAATGATTAGTTGTAGATAACAGAAAGTTTTTCATGACAAATCAATTGATTATTTCATATTGTTCTTTTTGTAAGGCTATGAAACTATGTGTGTCCTCAAAATATGACGCTGGGCCTAGACGTTATGCGTTATATTTTTTCAGGCTTTCACAAGTCTTTTAAAATGAGCGGCCTGAATTACGTTTGTAAGACTATGATAACTTTTTATCAAGCCACAGTCTACTATGTGACTTCAAGCGAATGGGGTATCGGGCAACGGGAACAACTCAAGGTAATCGGACGGCAAAATGCACTTGTCTGCCAAAGAGATGGACAAAAAACCGAGAGAATTTTGTGAGTATAGGTTCGACAACAGCAATGGAATTATGATAGCACGATGGAAAGACAAGTCTGTTTCTTTGGCAACAAATTTTGACTCTGTAGAGCCATTTCTAATCATGCAACGGTGGAATAAGAAATTGAAAGAGAAGGTATCAGTTCCCCAACCACTCGTAGTGAACAATTATAACAGATTTATGGGGGGTGTTGGGGTCAATTTCTATAAGGGGCAAAAAGTGGTACTGGTGCCTTTTCACAAGGATGATTGATATGGCGGTGGTGAATTCGTGCATCCTCTATTGGAAAATTCACGGCGGCAAATCAATTTTCATAAAAGATTTTAGACGCCAAGAAGAAAAGTCTTTGATGATCTCAGATATGACGATAAAGGACATATTCTGGGCAAAAGAGTTAACCAGCGGCGTTGTCAATTCCCAAACTGCTCTGGAAAACCCAGAACATTCTGTATGAAATGTGAGGTGACATTGTACACGAATTGTTTCCCGAAATATCATAATAAATTATTAAATAAGTTTACTTAAATATATGTTACACAATAATAGTAATGTTGTTGTTTGATGATCCAAATAAATTGGTGTGGATTATGAACGTCTATTCACTTTTTTGCCATAACAAAGCGAAGATTATCCCAGCGTCCTCAGATGAGGACAGCATTTTTTTTGTTTTTAAAATTGTTTTCTGTCAATTTATTTGTTGGAATTCTTAAAGCATGTATATTTTATGCCACATATCCAAGAATTGACAGAAAATTACAAAAAAAAATTATTTGGGCTTTAATGGGTTAATATTGATTGAGTAAGGGTTCCACTAAGTTAAAAGAAGTAAAATCTTACACGATTCAATCTTCATTGTTCCACCAAGTAAGGCCATTGATATCTATATGTTGACATATATCGTCATTTAAAACCAGGAGTTAATCAAGAATGAATTGAGTGAATACTATACATAGTGCAGACGAGGTTGGATACATGAAAACATGGAAGAATGAATGCGTATATTCCTCTTACGTGATGAATATGTAAGTATGCGTTCACCCTTTAGGACTGAAAATTTGAGAAATGAGTGTATCTCTATCTAGTACCACTTGCATTGCGATTTTACATTATTGGAATTAGTATGGAAATAAAAAATCAATATGTGCAACGTTTTGGAGTTATTTGATGAACCTTAGCGCAATTAGGCGTCTCTGGAGATCTGAAGATGAATTCCCGTATTTTCTAAATAAAAAGTTTAATGAAAAGAATATATCAGGATATTTCACTCATACTACTACTACCAAACTTGGTTTCATCAACTATCAGTCAGTGTAACTGCCCACGTTGAGAACTAACAAAATAAAATAAAAACGAAAGGTGTACAAATGTTCGAAGGCACAAAAGCATTTTCGATAATTCGGTACAAAAATGTTAAAAAGGTAAGCACACCATGAGGTTATATCACAGTAAGACGTAAGTACAAGTATAAAAAGGTACATTCACTTATGATTTAAATGGTCATAATGTTCATTTATGGCAAAATTCGAGTCACATTCTTCGAATGGCAGCGATTCGTAAACATTCTCATTGTTCTCATCTTGTTTTGGTATGATTTTCTTCTTGCGTAGATACCTGGAATAAAAAATATTACAGTTGAATGACATCATTGATTGAGATCCATTGTAACTGTAAAAAAGACAATGTGTGACTGAGACAATCGTTCAGCAACGATAAGCATAGTTTACAATCGCTGACAATTCGTTCTCAGAGTCTTCTTGCTTACAAGTTTCCACATAACTCTACTTTTTGTGTGATTGAAGTGATGTTTTTGTATATTTTATATAATCAGGCATTTTTCTTTTTTCTTTATCACATCAATTCGGTATGTAAACATAACAATTTTTCGAAAATGGCAGTGTCCTAGGTTGATTAGGGGATCAGGATTTTCAAGGGAGTGAATGTCCAAACAGTGATGGTCGTCGTGCCTTAGTCTGGACATACCTAATAATATATATTCATGGGAATTGCTGGAAAAGTTATTGGTTTTCGGTCGACCAGGTGATTTGAAGAAGCAAGAGCGGAATACTACACATATGTATTGTTTTAGGCACTGCCTTTCTCAGAAACATGGTGGACGGTAACTCCTTGCGGCAGGCTTTAGCATAAACGTTATTAGCTTTTTTAACGATTATTCAAAAAAAAATCTTAGTATACCTACCTATATATCAAAAATCCTACAGGAACCAGAAGCAAGAGTAGCAATAACATATACAATGGATTAAAATACCCAGGAGTGGACTCGGTCTTGGCTGGAACAGCTGTTTTTGACATTCTTATCTTCTCTACATATACCACATCGTGTTCCGAACCGTTGTAGTTATTCGTCACGATAAACGTAACGCAGTACTTAGTTAGAGGCTGCAGCTTGCCATTGCCTATCATTATTTTAGAAGTTTTATTCGTAGATACCTATAAAATTCGAGTCACATTTGAAAAAGTCAAAGCTCAGCAGAATTACCTGGACGAAGATCATTATACACTGGATAGTATGGTGACACGTATCAAATTCGCAACTACTCCACCCGTAAATCCCACTCGCAGTCAGAAACGATTGATTTTTTCAATTCTTCCAGGTCAAGTGGGCATCAATGAGAACACTTTTTAAAAATTTTGAGCTTTATCGTAAAGTTTACCAAAAATGATCGGAAAGGTTATACAGACAACGTGAAATCTTACATGTTGAGGTTGTCGAATGACGTCTAGATTGTCTAATGAATTATAATACATACTTTTTATGCCTTAGAGGAGGAATTATGGTACAAAAAGGTAAGAGCTGTTTCTGCTCATCACACTGTTTATGCTAAAAGCATTTACATTCCAATACAGGAGAAATTAATTCAGAAACAACACAAATATTCATGACAAAGAAACGGTAAATCCCAAAAAATCTGAAATTGGAAATAGTTCGTATTCAACTTAGTGAAAAAAATAGTGTTGATTCAACCAGTATCTGATGAGAAACATAAGTAAAGATTCAGCAATTTTACTGATTTAATGATGAAACAGAAACGTAGTTCAATCTGTTCACAAATGCATCATGTATACATATACTGTTCTGTTGATAATTTGAAATGGATGAAATTCAGTCTCCATCAATGACTAATGAATGTTAATGGGTCACGGTTTAATATTACTGGGACAATTTTGCGTAATCACACAAGAGATAATCCTAAAACAGATAAATATTTTATGGTGATAATTAATAATATTGCTGAAGATGTGAACGATACATAAATCGTCACTCGCTGAATATTAAGCTCTCAAGAAAAATACAGTATGAATAATTTTTTCTAGTTTAAGTTATTGTTCAATTATCTATTCCATTCGACTAAAATAGATTAAAGATTATACGAAGCAACTGTATATTCTTTGAAAATATTAACATGCATTTAGTACGATAGTATGTGCAGTGTTTTTGAATAGTGGCAACCGTGGTGACAATTAATATTATCTTTACTAAATAGAAAGTCAAGAAATATGGATGCCATTATCGCATTAAAATGAGGTTAACATGTCCGGATTCCATTGTAAGACAAATTTATATTTATGGTACAAGGTTTTATGCAGAAAACTTACAAGCTGATGAGATTAATCCTAATAGCAATAACAAAAAAATAAAAACAACTCGTAATGCTATGTAGTCCAAAAATGAATTGTTCTTACCTTAAAAGAATGAGATATCCATGACTGACCAAAATTATGGCAAAGATTATCGGCGATTCTCTTATTTTTCAGTAACTCCTTATCGACTGGTACACTTACATTGAAGTCTTGTACGAGAACAGTCAACGTATAAGAGTCTAAGCGACTGTCAAGGGACGGTATTTGATAGGACAAAGCTGTGTCAGTTTTTCCTACTAACTTTGGTGATTGGTCTATATATTTTCCCAAGTCATCTATTTTGACGTCTATTACCGTAAAATTGCTTTTGTATGCTATGTTAGATGATTGTAGGTATAGTTTGTATTTGGCACTGTATGGCAGGTACTTTATCTATAAAAAATACGTAAGCATAAAAAATGGATTCAGAGTGACTCAATACCTTCCACGCTATAACAATACTGATTCCGTTTGGAAATATAGTTATCCGGTACATAAATGTTAGATATGTGAAACTGCGTTCGAGTGAAATTATTTTCACTCATATTTGGTAATGTATATCTCGCGTCTGATCAGTAATTATCGCTTTTATGTGAAACAATGAAAATAATAATAGAACATGTTTTATACTGGCGAGATGCCTGGAAAGTAGGTATTAATCTCAACCGGTATTGATATACACTTGGTTTAAATTTAATCAAGTACAATTGCAACCAGTACAGCATTCCTCAAAACGAAAAAAGTAATACTTTGTTCACATACGTTGTCACTCTCATACATAAGATTGATTTCATTCATTGCTTCAACAGAGATACTGTTTTATGAATTATATGCTGATATTCCTTTGGCGTAAAACGTAATTGTTTCTATTTATTTAATAATTATTACACTAACCTGATAAGTATATAATGCGTGATATGATTTATTTTCTACTCTAAAAATTTCCTGTATAAATTTGTCATCCTCTATTCCGTCTTGAATTTGTGAGCTATTGAGTATAATATTGAACACAGTTATAGTACCATTCTGATTGTAGGGGTGGCGCCAAGATACATTCAAATTGCATGAGTTCTGCGAACACTCCTCAATTTGATATGTTATATTCTGTGGTGGACCTGGTACTGAAAATTGAAATAATAATCATATCAATCTTCGTGTTATTTGTCTAGTGCATACGGCCAAATCACGGGCAAATAGATACAAAGCAATATAGTACATCAAAAAAATATTTAAAAAACTGATGAATTAACAAATAATTAATATTATATATTTTTCTTGGAACAGTTATTATTGGAAAAACGTTAAAGTAACATGTTAGATTTTTCCGAATCCATATCGCGACAGAGCAAGATTCACAATTCATTTAATTTATGTATTATAAAATTCAATCCAGACATAAAATCCTAGGAATATTGTATTATTAATCATGTCATACTACTACTACTAGAAATAATATATTTTTGGTATGGTGCAGCTCGTGACATGAAGAGCCAAGATATCACTAACCTCTATTTTCAGAATAACCATCCACACTAACTTCTTTACCAAACCTCTTGGTATGGAAATTCTTCAAACTGACTTTGAAAGTATAATTCTGTTCTGGTATCAGGTATTCCACGTCCACGCAGTACCTTTTTGGCCACGGTGAGCACCTTTTCAGATTGGAGATGAAAGATTTACACTTTTTGAACGATAGACTGTTGCATCTGCTTACTTGAATCTCGGTCGCAATGCCGCCAGGATTTTCAGGCAGGTCGAATCGCAGTGAAGCCGAGTCCCTATCAATGGAGTAAAGTTCCAGGTTTTTTACTGGAGGAGCAACTGGAAAATCATCAAATTAGGTCAAATGTTATCATCTGGACACTCTGAGGTTTTGTTCAGGCTTATGCTGTTTCTAAGGGTATTTTGTCTGCCTATATAAAAAAAAGCTGATGGGCCAATTTAATATATGTATACTCCTTGAGCGAATTCATAATTGTTATCCTCTTTATACAGTTTTTGGGGAAACTGAAAGTGAGCCAATTACAACCCATCTCACCTAGAACTTTAGTATCTCTAGCATCTCTATTTAGACTTGGTATAAAGAATGAATTAATACCCAAAACATTAAATATCTTTATGATGAAACATGTACAACCTAGACTAGATTCGAGAGTACAGCCTAATTTGTATATTTGAAGTAATTTTTTATTTTATTTACAGGATTTAGTACTACGTCCAGTCCATTTATTCCATCAAAATTTTTTTTCGTTTCGTAGTTTGAAGTCAGACTTCAAGCATCAAGAAATTCGATTTCACAGGGTCAAATCAAAATATCAACTCTTAGAAATGGACATTCGATAAAATTGTTAATTAACAGATTCCGATTCCACAAATATATAAAGTTGTACAGCTTTTAAGTTCCGAATTACAGTACTAACCTCCAGCCAAAGTCATGAAATCCATCGAAATGCTATTCGCATTTGCCTTATTATACAGATTCCTCCCATTCCTAGCAGATACTATAGTCAAATTATACTGGGTAAACGGCTGCAGTCCAAGTATCTCGTAGCTGTTCTCCGTTTGAATGGACAATGATTTGGTGAAATTCAGTGTAGGGTTCGAGACTATCACATCATATACGATCCTGCCATACAGATACTGGCATCCGACTTTTTGCCACGAAATATTCACACGGTCTTCTGAAGCCCTCACTTCGATGTTTGTCGGAAGTTCGTTTGGTGTTAATTCAACTAAAAGTGGTACAATAATTACTTGAATCTCTTGCATACATCATGAGAAAAAGTTATGGACATGAGGAATCATAAATAACACCGAAAATGGTCAATGGACAATACCTTTACTTCAACCCAAGTTTGGGAGAACACTTCATTTTGAGTTTATCTCAGACTTTGTGGTCATTCTTAATTAACATTTCACAATAGTGATAAATTATTAAAGTATAAAATAACAGTTATATAGCTATCAAAAACACATCCAAAGTTAATAAATTCGTGAAAAATTAATCTCCCGCATAACAAACAAAAAATAGAAAAGCTAGTCAATGAGAGTTTGTACTCCATTGTTGTATTCAGAACACAATGCAATCAATGTATATCATTGGTTTTTCTTCACTTACTTGGGTCTAATGTATGTACAAATAATAGTTGTTCTCTTTCATGCAGAACCGTGGATATTGTGATATTGTACAATGTAAATGGCACCAGATTGTCAATAGAAATTTGATTCGATTTTGTAGTCAGGAATCCATTCGACTTCAGTCTTTTCAAGTTATATGGTTCCGTTGTACAAACGTCATTTGCCTGAAAATATATATGTATTACGTGAAAGCATAATCAGCAATTTCTTTGATTATATTAAAAACAAAAACAATGATCTTTGAAGTGGATGTCGTCCTAAAAACAGTTGTTCTTTTTTTATTTCTTCGTAAATCAAAATTTTACTTCTGCACCGTATGACGATTAAGCCGTCTTTTAGTATATATATATAAAAAAGTAAAAAAAGCTCACAGCATAATATATGAAATACTCAATCCGATGTAGCGGATCTTCTTCAGCCCAGCTTAATGTTATTGAAGTTGCATTATTCACAAACTTGACAGGTGGGAAATCTGAAAATGCAAGTATTTCAGATCCATATTCTTGACTGAGCTAGTGAAAACTGTAAGCTAACCTTTAATCTTATTATACTCCAATTTATTGGGTCTCCAACTTGGCTTTTCAATCACTTGGCAAGTTATGTCAACTGTACTTTCATTACTACTCACGTCACCCAGATGCAAGAAAGACACTTTTACCTCTGAAAATACATAAATCAATATATCACTATAACTGGAAACAATTGAAAGTGGATTTGGAAACACTCCTCAATCTATTCCAAAGCTCCAAGACCTCAGATATCCCAAGATGAAATGATGACATTCGAGTTTTGTATGTATGCGACTCATATACAGTAGTGACAGAATTCTTTTTAGCATGGATAATCAATGTGGGAGCAAATCTTGATCACTTCAAATGCTAATTTTACTAGGCTATAACGCAAGCCTGCAAGAGGACAGCGTTGCCACGCGTTTGGAGATTCGCGCACTCATTGTAACATTTGTGTTTCATAAAAAGCAAATTCGGCCAGCACTGTATAATAGCTACAGGTATTCACTTTTTACCATTTTCATTGCATACTCTAACGTCGTCAATTGCCCAGAAGCCCGACGTATTGTGAGATTCATTGATGAACTTTGTTTCTACAAATAAGTTCAACTTTTCTACTTGCAAATTTTCCTCTTTTAGTTTTATTTCTAACCATTCTTCATCCTAAAAAAATCAATTAAACCGTGGAATGAAAAATATCTTGCGTACTCACTATAGCCGTGGATTTAACGTGCTTCAAGTTCTTTCTGATACTGCCATCTCGATAAAAAAATATCATTTCGCAATTATAACATACAGAAACGAGTAGCGATATGCAGAGATCTTTACTAAATATGTCTAAATGAGGTCCTAAACGTGATATCTGGGTAGTATTTGTGTAGAAAAAATCATCTGTAATAAAACAAATCAAACATAAAAATGCATAATGGATTTTGGATGTACGAGTAGTAAGGTTAGCAAAAAGCTACCTGAAGAGATAAAATAAACAGTCAATATGCTAATATATGGTCTTGGTACATCTACTAAACTGATTTTGGAAGCAGCATTGAAACTGTTAAATTTCAATGCTGCTCCCAGCTATATGAATTTGTTTTCTGTTTTGATAGAACTTTGATAAAATTATATTCAGAAGCTTCCACGCTATTGCAATTTATCTACTAAATTATGTAGTGGTATAAAAAATATTAACAATACGATCTTTCCGGCCAAAAACTTATTTGCATTATAAGTAAAACAAATAAAATTAACTCACTCTCATGAATTTTCCATAAGCTGACACTATTGCTTCTCATAAACATGAACATCGGTTTCCAATTCTCATTGATTTTATGTTGTATCAACGTTCTGTTCAAGTTAATATCAACAAGCTTAACGGCATTGTTATTACTGAGGCTAATTGTGAAGCTGCGCCATTCATCTTTTGAAAGAATGTGTGAATACCCCTAAAAAAATTTTATTTTTTAGACTGTTCATGCATTTTTTTTGAAATTCCTGTATAGTTGAAAATGAAAATGTGTCTAGGCGTGTTTAATACAAATAAAATAGTAAATTTTGTATGCCTTAAAGAAAGCTTTAAATTTTGACACGACCACATGAATAAATTCCGTGGTGTTCGTATGAATGTTTCCCGTACAGCATAGTAAATCATAGATTCAAATGTCCTTTTATTATTAGAGTGCTTAACCCCTGAAAGATTAAAATGTATGTTGTTAATTTAATATGTAAGCATTTGAAAAGTACCTCCTTAACTTTCCATATTATAATATGGATATACTCGTATACGTTATAAAATTTCTTTAAAATTTTATTAATCTTGAATAACTTTGCTTAAATGTTTCTAAACTTCTAAAATCTTATTTTCAGGAATAACAGAGCAAATCAAGTTAGAGGCAGGTTATATATCAGCAATTACGCAATCTTTAAGTTGTTGATATTTCGTCTGCAATCGATTGTTTGAGTTGTAATTAAATATGAAAGAAATATGGAGGAATGGATGGAATATTTGAATTGCTTCACCACTCCCCCATAATATGTCAAAATACAGTTCCAAAGTTAACGAGTTATTGATATACATTTACAGAATTTTATGGCACATATCATCATTTGTAGCACATACATATGTTACCCACTCATTACAAATTTCAAGTCGCTCCCTCAATCAACAGCTTTCTCTTATTATATAAATATTTATAAATTTGAGAAACTTGAGCTTGATAGATTTACATAAAAAAAATTATTTCCACAATTGACAGATATAAATTCTAATTGGTATTTCAAGATGAAATAATCATTTTGACAACTTGGATACAAAAACAAACAATCACTTCAATAATTCTAATAATGCATGCTAATCAGGGAATTCGTCCTTGATACAGATGACCTTCAATGGAAACCTCTTAAGTGAAGGAACGACTATTTATATGATATTACAAAGGACATTTCATAGCGTCAACGCTAGAGTTAATAATGATTTGATGATTTTTATTTGTTATCCTTGAAACAGTCTATATATTCCTTAGTACTCACTTTGTACTTTTCCAGATGCTCAGTTTTGAACTTATCACCCAAATCCTCAGGTAATGTTTCATATACAGTGAAGTAAATCTGGGTTTCATTTATGTTATAGTAATAACAGGGGTATCTATATGGATTCCACCCAGAACATAAGAAAATTTCAACAACATCTGAAGCTCTAACTGAAAATGAAGTTTCTGGGATGCTGTTTATGTCGATTCTCTCTTTGAACTCTTTGGATTTGTTGCCTGAGATAACTTTCACAGGAAGATCTGAAATTAGAGATATTTTAGGAGCATACTTCGTCATCATGATGAGAAGAATCATATCGGAACCAGTCCTGTTACTGTCATGTGACAGAATTTTCCTTGAGTCTTCACCAGTCCCTACCTGCGTCAGTCCATGTCTTATGATACATAAGAGGATGGTGGAATAGGAAGTAATCGAAAGTTCTTGGTTATACTTCATTAATTCATAGAAGTTATACAATCGAAAAAGTACTCAACCAAAAAATAACTATATTGAATGAAATATTTAATCACATATTTTCTTCATCTAAAAATTATATTCCAATGCAATTTTAACATACTAGCTCCCAACTATGTATATTCCTAGTCCTATAAAAGTTGAGCAAACGTTACAAAATTATGCAAAAGATTTTCCGAAACGTCATTAAGAACATTTACTCAATTGTCTCACCTTCCCATCTTTGGTCAAATAGAAATTTCTTTGTTTTCTCGGATCTATCGTCCACTCTCCAATCCTTCAGAGCCCATCTCGTCGTGCATAAAGTGTGTTGAGAAAATTTACAGTTATATTCATTTTCCAGTGTCGGTATAAATTTCGTTGCTAAAAAATGGTATATAAATCATGAGAAATAGGTCACAGAGTTATTGTTCAATAGGACACTGTAATTATTACGAACATTACGTCATCCATAGGAATAAATAGAATGAAAATGTATACACACTGATGTTGAAAGTAGCTCGGATATATTTTGATGAATGACGATACTCCTTAAAAATGGAGACAGTTTGAGACGCTGATAGCCTTCCTATTTGATTGGGAATTCAGTAGCATTAGAATGGATTAAAAACAGATTAATAAATGAAGTTGAATTAATTTGTACTTTCCTAGCATCAGTAGCAGTTCAAAGGCTTGCCTGGAACAAAATATTAAAACATTTGGCCGGTCAGGGCGAAGGGATTTTTAATAATGAGGTAATATTCATCCTCCTTCCGAAAGATGAAGATTAGTAAGGCTTGATTTTTTGCGTCTTCCACAATGAATAGGAAGCTAAGATACATTATTTATTGCATGATACTACAAACATTTATTTATAAAATTTTGCTGTAGTATGATAAATACTGAAGCAAAAGCTTGGTATGATAAAATTCCAGAGTAATCTGATAAATGAAGTTCTATAAAATTCAATAATATTGTTGGAAGCTAAAATCGGATAATTACGCTTAGTTTCAGTGAAGATATGATTAAAGGTAATTTATTCAACCAGGTTTTAACAGAAATTAATCTGTAATCCCTAAGTCATTCAATTTTCCGATTTCATATTCCTCATTAACGTCACATTCTAAAAGGAAAGACTTATTTTTAAACATCGGAATGGAAGAATATCTGGAGAATATGAAAATCTTCCATAAAATATTTCCCAGAAAATAACCAATTTCTATATTTATGATGGATGATGACAAAAATGTAGTGATTGTGCCCCAAATAGCAGTGGCGGTACAGCCCAATTTCAGAAAGTACACCATATAAAAACATATAAAATGCTTACAACATGCTGTGAAGATCTAGATTCTATAGACAAATAATTATGCTTATAAGTTGGATGTATCTGAAAATATGGAACTCACTGTTATTACCCCTATTTCTACTGGTACCGATTTTTTGTAGACAGATGAGTGAACAATAGGCTAAACCTAACAGGTACAAAAAATGTATGTGGCCACAAATCTATCCACACTCAAATCAGACAGACATATTCAATTCCGCATCAAAATTGAGGACCAGAAACAATCAAATATAATCTTGAAGATTTTTTTATTTTCTATTAACAACTCCGTCTCTATTACACCATTTTTTAAAACATGTGAAGCCTGTTCCCATTTGAAATCTCACAAAATGTACTGTCAATTTTATTATAATAATAGTAGATTTCCGAGTTATAGATAGCTATTGTAATCAGGTACTATCTGTTCTGTGAGTCCGAGAGAGTAACGCAAATCTCAATGTTTATGCGCGAAAATAGTAACGATAATCAACAGCGGTTAGCAGTTCTCGCTTTGACACATGATCTGATTCAATAATCAAATTGGACTGCCTCCCTCACACTCCTGGAAAGCAATATTCTAACATGGTTGTATCATCTCAAATTCAAAACGTAAAACAAATCCAAGGACGCTGATGTAGCCTTCTACATAACTAGAGGATAACAGCATAAAAAAAAGAAGCCAGTGGGGAGAAAATTCGAAGTTCTAAGGACAAACAAAAATACTGCTCAAATGTTTCGTACTCAGCTCTTCTTTTTAAGATATTTGGTAATAAAACCTCACTATGCACTGTGATCCCAAAAAATATAAAATTCGAAGAACTTGAAATGCCAAATAAATCCTTTTTCATTGTTCTGGAATGTCACTATTAGTATACTTGGATTGCAGATCATTTTAAATCTGCATTTCCTACATATTAACTATTGGTCTTCAGCTTAATATGAAAAAAAAGTTCATCCCCTTCATTGATGCTATTTTGAATATACACAAATAAAAAAAGTAAATTCATTCTCTCCTAGAGAAAAAAGATTTGATTCCTATTGTAAAAATCAAGGTTGCTGTGATACAATTTTCATAGTATTTGTGATATGGTTTAAACATAAATTTGTTTCCTATATTCTAATGAGGTGAATGTCCTATGTTATCAGTTGAATGTCATTACATATACATGATCATGTGATCAATAATCTTTTCTATTATCATTATCCAACAAACAACTATCGAAAACTAAAAAATACTTACTAATATTAGGCATATCATATTCATTGCTTGGAATAGGGTAGATCCACCCTATTGCACGATATCTGTCCAACTCTTCAGCTATACAACTCGGGTAGAAATATTCATTATCCTTTTTTACTATATAGGTCAGATTAATTCCACGAACAGATATGAAAGGATAAAGGATCAAGAGTAAGGTCAAGTAGAGCATTTTCTTCCTCCTAAAATATCACATTGCACTGAATTGAGATTAGATAAGCATGGATTAGGAAAGTCGAGACTGAATTCTCGGTAGTCTCGCGTTGTTATTTGAGCAATGCGCTTAGTATGCAGACCTCGGGTAAAAATAAACAAAGATATGAACAGCGCACACGTATAATTTAAATCAACATGTAGCAATTACTAGATATGTTCACTATGACTGTGATATATTATAGATTCATTTAAAATATACTTACTTATTTTGAACCACATCACCATATTTCATATTTACATTGTTATTTAGGATTCCCTTTATTGTATGTAATAAAAGTTATATATATAGAAAAGTCCTTGAAGTGTGTAATGCAGTCATCATGTTACGTATTTATCAAAGTTTCAAATGAGAACATTCTTATTTCCGATTCGATTTGGGCGCATACCGGTACTGTAGACAACCGGCAACACACAACTGCCTTATAGATGGTATGAAACGTATAAAAGCCAAGGATTAACAGGTGTCGGCCGTTAACTTTTCTACCTGTTGCGCCCAGGTCTGAAAGATATATTATTTGTTTTATTTGGGAGGAAAGTTGAAAACCTGTTTATCGTCATGTAATTGGGTAGCGTTTGCTGATTGATTGATAAGATTGACTTTTATTCCAGTTGTGTATCAGTAACGGAAGATTAGGAACGATCCGAATTCTTCCGCTGTGACTATACTTTAGAGAGGCGGCACGTTTGTTTGCGGTAGGTGGGAAATGATAGCATCTATCAGAATTGTCGACTATTCACAGTGTTACGTGCCACGTCCTTTTTAGGTTTTTGCTTTCAGGTTTTCAGTGTGTAGTGGACTCGGACTTTGAATCTCTTGGTATAGTCAGTTCGTTGAGTTTCCTCCAATTCAAGATTCAATAGATGCTAAATAAAGTTTTTACCAGGATTCCTATTTTTATTCTTAGACGAAATTGGTAATAATTTATGTCTTCACCTGAATACTTACTGTATAGTGTAGCACAATCTGTTTTTTATTAAATATTTTTATAAAAGATTGAGATAAAGCCGAATGACTAGTTTTTTTTTCCAAAGGATAAATCGCGAAAACAAGTACATGGCCAGTTTCAGAATTTAGTTTGCTCCAAAAATAGTTGTGAGAGCCTTGAAATGTGTGATGTGATCATTATGCAAAACTCCTATGTTCATATAAGTAAGATATGGTGCATATCATCTATAGCAAAGAAAAATAATTTCCTCTGAATACATGTTTTTTGGGCAAAGTTTCTCTCACAATGTCATCGAATGAAGGCGTGACAACGTTGTAGTGTGATATAATAAATCTGCTAAATAGTGCTACTATTGTCGATAGGGAACTGCGACATTCTCAGCAATTCAGTTTGCAGGATAAACGCAAAAAGCTTTTGCAACTTGGTGGCATTAATTGGTTCTGATTGAAAAAAGGACACTTCACCTCGAAATTGTAATCGCCATTTTATCATTCCAAATATGAGTCTACGAGACACAAATCACGTCAAGCGCAAAAAGTTTTCACGTGATTGGTGGCAGATCTACCAATCACAATCATTGAAACTGCGATCAAGGTATAGACAAAATCACTGTGTTGCCATAGTTTTAAGGATAACTATTGAAGAATGAGGTACTGCTTTTTAATTGAAACTATGATTATATAAGTACATTGTGTACATATTTCAGATTTATTGTGTAAAATTAATTTTCTTTTGATTTCAACACAATAATAATAATAATAAATAACTTTTATTTTCTATACTTATCATACATGTGAAAATTGCTAGTGTTACAATACTTATCATTCCCGTCGGGGTGGATATTTTTTATTGTGTTTTGTTTTTGTTGTGGATATTTCGGGAATACACCCGAGTGTGATCGTGCTTTGTTTTAATGTTTGGCATGTTAATTTGCTTCGTGTAGAGTGTTACATTAACTCCACTCTACAGACGTCCCCGCTGCACAGGTGGCCCTGTTCTTTTTGATGGTGGAAGTCGCCTCTCCTTTTTATTTAGAAGCCCGGGGATGGCAGTGCCTCGTAGTTGGCAGAAGTACCGAATGTTGTCCATTCCTGGTGTATGCGATGTGATTCGCTTGCTCCGTAGATGGAAGTCCCTCGAGGTTGGCACCAAAAATGCGTTGCAGTTGTGACCTTTGTAAGTCTGCAATCCTAACGTGGTATGGGTCTGTATCTAGCATTTCCCATAACGTGGCGTCAGGTAAAGATTTTGGAAAACCTCCTGCTTTCTTGTACGTCTCTTTAACAAGACGCTCAAGTTTCTGCAATCCTGTTATACAGAGACGTGGGAGCAGCTGTATGGTCCCATAATCCAGAATAGGTAAAATACAGAAATTTATGATTTTCACTTTGACATCCACGTCAACGTTTGATCTCCAGCCAATGATAGGATGAGGCAATTGCTCTTTTAGCTCTATTAATTCTGTCTTCCAGATGTGCTTTGGTGCTGGTCGCCTATTTAGTTGAACACCAAGGTATTTTACTACATTCTTTAGAGGAACTTCTTCACTATCGACGTGTACAGTCTTGGCAAAGTTTCTTGCAAATCCAAATAAGATGCAGTCAGTTTTCTGTGGATTGCACTTCAGTCCCCAGCATTTATAATAATTTGTTATATCTCTAGCTGCCCATTCAGTACGTCTAATAGCAGTGGTAGGATTCTTTGAACGGTTAAGCACACACAGGTCATCTGCATATTGAGATAATAGTGTTCCTGAAATATTGTCACTTGGCAGGTCGCTTAGATACAAATTCCAGAGAGCGGGTCCCAATATAGATCCTTGGGGGACTCCGTTTGGTACTAGCATTGGAGGTGTAATGCTGTTACAGAATCGTCCTCGTACGTGCCTTGAAGTAAGGTAATTCTCTATCAATATTATTAGGTTTGCTGGGAGATCGTAACGTATAAGTTTGTAAATTAGCCCCTTATGATGTATGGAGTCAAAAGCTTTGCTCAGATCTGTAGAGAGCATAGCCACGTTTTCTCGTTGCTCTAGGGCATCACATATATAGTGAGTAGTTCGCATAATTTGCGTTGCTGTTCCTCTCCCAACCATGAAGCCATGCTGGTAGCTTGGAACTATCTGCTCAAGGAATGGTAGAAGACGATTATATACAATTCGCTCTAAAATTTTCCCATGATATTTAATAAGGTAATAGGTCTATAGCTGGCAGCATCACTGTTGCTCTTCCCTGGCTTATGTAGGAAAATACAATCGCCCATTTTCCACCTTTGCGGAAAATATCCGGTGGTCAAAGTCCAGTTATAGATATGTAACAGCTGGGTTTTCGTCTGAAGTCCTGCATTTTTGATGGAATTTATTTTTATCTTATCCGGGCCAGCGGCTTTTCCAGGACGGAATCTGCGGATAGCATCTGTCAGTTCCGAGTGGCTACACAGACCGAGAGGCTGAAAGGGGGTATTTGCCATGGTTGCCATCAGTTCTTCTGAAATTTTTGTATCTGTTACTATTGCTGCATCTAGTAGCTGATGTGCAACATCCCGGACATCTGTGTTTCGTAACACAGGTACTATGTGTCTTTCTCTTTTTAGAGCTCTTTGTATTTGCCACATTTTTTTCCTGTGATTTTCTGTTGATTCCAAAACTTTAAGCCACTGTATTTCATTATTTTTTTGGATGTCATCTTGAATTTCCTTTCGGATGCTAGTATACAGTTCGTCAAGACCATGGATTGAAAAACGTCTTTGCCTATTACGAAGCCAGTTTCTGTACTTAATTTTTGTGAGTATGTGCCCTGGAATTCGAGCAATGTTCAACTTTTCTTCTCTGTGAGGTGCAAGTTCTTCTAAACAGTCATTGAGGATATTTTCGAATCGAGAAACTTGTTCGTCGCACTCGCTGTTAGATGTTATAGTTAGAGGTATGCCAGTTTTGAGATCAGTCATTTCGGCAAATATTTCTTTGGTATAGTTTGTGAAATCCCTTACTGTTTTTGTTGTGCGACGTACAGGAATCCAAATGTCGAGTTCCCAAGGAAGGTGGTCAGAGTTTATTGTTGGAAGTGGATTTGCTCTGATATTAGGTACCAACTCAAGATTTTCTATAGCTAGGTCCAAAGTTCCATCGCCGCTGCGGAGTGGCCTTGATGGGTCGTCGTGCTTATGTATTCTGTGTGAATACATACAGCCTTCAAGTAGAAGATTACCCCTACTGTCATTATGGTTATGCCCTAAACTGCGATGATGTGCATTGATGTCTCCAATGGTGATAGAATTTGACTCCAATAGGAGTCCTTCCAATTGTTCGTTCGTTTGTCTTAAAGGACGATGAGGAATGTACACACCGTTCACAAAGAATTTTTGTCCACTCTGCGTTTGAATCTTGATTCGGCAGCCCTCTATGAAGTAAGTCTCTCCTGGGGGTAAAAGGGGTTCTGGTGTCCAATGTAAATCGTGCTTGATATACATTCTGGTCCCTAATTTCTGTTTGAGTTTGTTATCTATGCAAGTGTAACCTAAAATGTTTCCCTTATAGTGTTCTGGTAGATAAACTTCGTTCAGTACCACTATATCTGGATTTCTTCTAGAGACGAGGTCCTTTAATTCGTGAATTTTTCCACGGAGTCCATTTATGTTAATATGCATGATCCGCAGCTTATCCATTATTAGATGGATAGAGTGGAAGACGAGCCGTTATCGGTTCAAATCTATTACTGGTTGCTATACCTGGAGTACCATATTTTCCTTGTTCAGAGTCGGAGTCAGATGCTATATCTGGTCTCGTCCTCTTCACTCCCTTCTTATTTCTTGCCAAAGTGTATTTGGGATCCTCTTGTCCATTATCTTGCATTCCATCATCGGATAAAGTGATCACAGGTCCAAACGTATTTGCTTGGGCCGCCATGACTCACTCACTGCACTGGCTAAGCGTCTTAATTCGCGAAAGAGATAAGTGTTGTTGAAGGCAGCCTAGTATTCCAGATTTAAATCACCCACCGCACATTTTCGAAAACTAGTTTCACGATTTTTCCGATAAACGATTTTTTTAGGATGAATTAAGTAATGTGTGTGTATGACAATTTCGGATGACAGCTTAGCATAACTATACTATGCTTGGACTAACTCTTCAACACAATATACAGGAATACTTGTAAGACACACATGACAGATTTTCAAAATGAATATAGCGAATATCTGAATGTTATACTCACTTTAGTAGAATAATACACATTTTGTTGTTATTAAATATATTTTTTTGAAACAAATACAAAAGGAGATATATATCCATGTGCAAAGAAAGGCAGAATCTGTGAAATTGTGAAGTACAGAGATAAATTAGTAAGACCTTGAAGCAACGTAACAATTATGTCAAACGTCAGAAAGTGACCGCATATTAGAACGTTCAAATAACTAACTAATTGAGCAGTCATATTCCAATTCCCGATTGACATAATAGAAACAATACATAAGCACACCAAACGTCCTATTCTGCTGTAGCCTGTGTTTCCTGCATTTCTTTTGGAGTGGGGGGTTCCCTTCCTCCATCCTTGTTCTTCTTAGATCCAGAAACGATATCGTCGATACGTAATAGAAGGATAGCAGTTTCTACGGCAGTTTTATAAGTTTGAAGTTTAACCTACAATAAAATAAAAAATGAAGGGAATGCGGTTATACTCGTATTGTGATATAAGATATATATCCACATTGCAAAAGCAATATATATATATATATATATATATATATATATATATATATATATATATATATATATATATAATATATTGTTTCTTTAATCTATGCTTAAGGTTACTAAAGTTTTCTTACAAATATAAAATATTGTATTCAGGAGAGAGTGACATTTGATTTTACACCATTTATAAGAGTCAATTTAACATACAGGCATGCATAGCTAGCAACAGGTTAAGCAGTGAATATTAGTAATCACCCACAGAAAAAAAATATTCTACTTACGGCTAAAGGTTCCCACAATCCCTTTTTGTCCATTTCGACCAATTCGCCCGTTTCTCCATCGATACCCCAAGTGCACGGCTTAGTGGTATCAGAATAGTTGGCGTGTTTGGCTCTCAAGGCTGTCAAGGTACGGATTGTATTCGCACCACAATTCTGAGCCAATGTACGTGGGATAATCTCTGCAGAAAAACAAATCAAATATCCATATTAATCTCAATGATCCATCTGCGTTCACTGAGTTTTCTGTTGAGTTGAGTACAGTACCGTTGTACCAGACATTTTAAAGTTTAGTAGCAATTTCTTATCTTAAAGTGCCCCCACCAAACTTGGTGTGTGTACTGTCACTAATCACATTTCCTTAGAAATTATGAATTTTGCTAGATTAGAATATTGTTTAGATGCTCTGAAATTTGTAAACTATTCTATACTTCATAGCTTTGTGCTACTGTTAGTCGTCCGCCAGAGGCTTTCCGCCACTGGTGAAATACTTTCGATGTAACATCTGAATAATAAAAGTCAATCGAATAACCCTGTGGGCAATTTGCATCCATAAAAATTTGCCTGTGGGTACTTGGGCCCAAAACACACACGTAGTCGGCGCCGCACTGACAAAGTGACTACATTGTTACTAATATATTAATTCAAAACCTACCAAGAGCATGTGCAAGTGCAGCATATGGGCCATGAGTGGTTTTCTGTAGTAGACGCTGTGCAACAGCCATTTCAATAGCTCCTCCTCCTGGTACCAAACGTGGTGATAACATGATATTTCTTGCTACTTGTAGAGCATCCTGCAGGTTCCTTTCAGTTTCATTAAGTATGTCTTTGCTTGCACCTCGAAGAATGATAGTACATGCCTTTAAACAGAAAAAGTATTACTAATCGATTACACTCGCCAAAAAATTTGAAAAATCAAACCAAACATTTTTTAAGAAAACAGTATCAAAAATAAAACAATCACTTACCTTAGGATTTTTACATTCAGTGATGAAACAAAAATATTCATCACCTAATTTTTTGATTTCAAATAGCCCGGCACCAGTCCCTACATCACTTTCTTGCAACTCTTCTGTCCTGAAATGAAACAAAAATTTGAGCTCAAGCAATAGTTTTTCACTTTGGTATATTTAATATAATGAAACATGCATCATAATTTTAGCCTCATGACAAACTTGAATCAAATAATAAATGAATAATGGTCAAAAGAAATGATAGCATTTCATCCAGAAACATATAATGGAGGTCTGGAGAGCAAGCAGTTTTTGAATTCTCATTACGGATAGATAGACATTTATAGTGTGCTCAGCTGTTATATAAAATGTGTTCTGTGAATGAAAACAAAATAAATATGGTCCAACTGATGTAACCTCTGTCGTATTAACAAGAACAGACGATACCAGAAAACATGATCCATCAATTTATTCTCCAGAAATGGAATGTAAGTATGTACCTATTAACTACAGTAGCGCCACAGGCACGCGCAACCCTATTATTGTCACTCTTCCTCAAACGTCTGATTGCGGTAATATTAGCTTTCAACAAGAAATGTTGAGCTAAATCAGAAACTCCTTTTTCAGTGATGACTACATCTGGTTTTAGAGCAATGATGTCATCACATTGACGTTTGACATATTCTTCCTCTATCTCCAGAAGTCTAGTGAAATCCTGGGAAAGAAACAAAATATATTGCAATGAATATTCTAAAATAGGGGTTAGTCATCCAAATTATATATTATACGTATTTGAAAAATACGAATTTCGAGCTGAAATAACTGGATAAGGAATGAACCATTGGTAAGATACGTTTTCCTCCACAGTTGCAGACGACCAAAATTATGTAGACCATAAGCACCATTTGTGTTCTTTGGGGAAGCTTTTGGATGGACATATAATGCAGATAGAGTCTGCAATGAGGCAAACAATGATCTGTCATGGATGCAGGATAGACTCAAGAGGGGCGAATTCAACTGAAACCGCAAATAATCTGAATTTTAATAAGGATCAGTGTTCTGTAATTTTATTTTGACCAAGTGTCAAGCGCAACATGAATTCCTTCAACCTAAAAATCAACAATGATCCTTTGAATCCACTTAAAAAAATTGTTATGCACAATGTAGTAATAACCTCACAATTTACTTTTCTCTGCATTCTTGCCAAGTTTTGCCCTTTCAGATACTATACAATCATCCATTGATCGACTAAAAACAGATTTTGGGAGCTGGAAATCGGGGACGAGATAGATTACAGATGACATTGGGGATGTCCTAGGTGAAAACAACTGTGGAGAAAACATACCTTATTTTTTACTGTATTTTCATAATTGTCCTCTGAGAGATACAAATTACTGCTGATTTCTAAAGTATATATACTTACTGCATCTCCAATAATCTCAACATTAGTCTGAGATTCACCCTTTTTATATTCCAATCCACAATCTAGCAGAACAATTCTGGGATTCTGAAAGAAACCATCAAATTCAAATTATTTGCATAAAGGACATAATAATAAATTTACCTTTATATACCTTCTCATCTTTGGATGAGTGACATCTTTATTGAACATCACACCCTTCAAGATTTGTGATTCATCCAAAGAACCTCCAGGTATCTTCTCGACCTTGGCATATCTCTTGATGTCAACCTCTACTCTACCATTTTCCTCAAGAAGGACAGTGTTCACAGCATCCAAGGCAATGTTAACTGCCAATTCTGACCATCTGCTCAAGAATTTGGTACCAACACAACCTTTGACCTGCAAAATAAAACTGGTTATCACTATCACTAGATTTAGTGTTATTTGAAAAAGTGGAAAGGAAACAATATGTTTGGTAGGACAAAATATGGTGAGGAAAATGAACTGATAACCTATAACCTATAAGCAATACAATGCTATCATCCAATCAAATATGAACAGTTGAGGAAGAAGCAATTTAACTTTAAATGATATCCCTCAAAATATGCAACTTTGTTGTTGTATATTTTTTGGACTATCAATCAATTAAGAGTGGAATGAAACTTACAAAAGGTTGAATTCTTTCATAACACATTATATTTACTATAATGAAATGAACGAGTAATCCCATTGAATTTAGATTTTACTTTATCAATATCAAAGAAGGGTTTTACAAAGATATCATCTTCATCATGAATTGAAGTCAGTCCATAACTAATGGGTATACCAGCAGTATAGTGAAGTATTTTTCTAGCTGGCTTAAACATCCATAGATAACAGTTCTACTGATTTAAACATAATGATAAAAGCAAAAACATACAACTTGTGCAAGAGCTTGTTTGTCATTCCTGTCCACAGGAATACTTAGAGGACCCTCCAAAAGTTGCACCATGTCTTCAAGGGCTTGTCTGTATTGTCTGATGATAATTGTTGGGTGCATTTGTTGTTCTAGGAATTGCTCAGCAGCTACCATCATTTCTCCAGCTAACACAATCACTGACGTGGTTCCATCACCAACCTGTATGTAAGTAGTGACAAATGTATTATACACAATAAGCTAAGTCAATGACGTTTATAGTGCATGTAATGCAATGTGAAAATTGCTATTTTTCATCTTACCTAAAATATTACAGCAAGACTATTTATAAAAAGGACTATTTATCTTTGTCACCAATATCAAGAAGTGAAACAATAAAAGCAGGTAACACATTCTGACTCATAAATAATTTGAATAAATGTATTTGATGATGATTGATGTCATTTGTGGGAAATCAAAAGTTTAGTAATTTAAATTCTATTTATGAATGGCTTCAACAAAAAGTTTTCCCCAATGTTAGATAATAACATGCTATAACACTAGTAAGAACGACTGATGAAGCTAATTGTAACTATGATTCAATATCAAATACTTCACAAACCTCTTCATCTTGAGTTCTTGCGATTTCGATCATACTTTTGGCTGCAGGATGCTGTACCGTGATTTCCCTGAGAATCGCATTGCCGTCGTTGGTCATTACAATACCACCCATAGGGTCCATAAGCATCTTCAACATAGCTTGGGGGCCCAAACATGTTCGAATCACGTCTGCTATTTGCTGTGGGAAGATGTGTTTAGTGATCGTATTATCGTATTTGATTTAAATTGCACGTGTTTTATACCTTTCCGGCATTGATGTTGTCCAGCTGAACTTTTCGGCCGGATTCTCGCTTGGTGTTTTGACCTAAAACAAAGAATTTTTAGTGATTTACATGTACAGAGAAGTAAATTAGTGAAATTATTACTTAAAACTAAAATCGGAGCACGACCACCACCAAACATTTTATTTTATATCTATAGGCGATCAAACCCCGGTATTCATACAGACGAGAAAGACGTAAACGTTTGACGTTATGTCAGACTCAGAACCTCAGAAGTGTCACAAAACAGACATTTCAGGAATTTGCATTACAGTACAGTGTCGCCAGCCTAGCAAAATTTCTATTAGATTTAATAGAATTTAATTTGATCTTAAGGAAAAAATGTTGGCATTCCTGCCTTCTCTTCTTGGTACCATTCTTCGAGCGAGATAAAGAGTGTTGAACATAGAACCGACTTCCCATCTAGTTTGCAGAACAGAACATAGAGTTTGCTGGTAGCAGCGTCGCCAAACTCCACGAATCAAATTACCGTACCGATCACTCAAAATTACCGTATTTTTCGCCGAATTACCGTACACATATCTTTTCATCAATCAAAAACGTATTACGTCACAACCCATCGACTTATTGCCCGTTATCTGAAGACAAAAAAGCCGTTGTTATTAATAGAAAAATGTTTTATTTTTAAATTTTTAAGCAATGATTTAACACAAATTTAATATAAATTCATTCAAAAAAATAAGTAGGTAAAAAATAATATTTTTATTCTGGATAGTCTTTAGAAAGTCATCATCATTTTCAGTCTCGGTGTCCAATGAATACAATATTGCTTTTGTCATTCTGGATAACATTGCGCCTTTGTGGTAACACAGGAGTAGTGCCACAGAATATGAGTAGTGCGCATTGCGTGTTTCTTTCTTTTTTACTACAATACAAAAGAGAGATATACTTAATGAGAATTGTGCTGTTCTATGCTACCTGGCAACGGAAAACGTTATTTTTTGTTCTAGCAAGAGTGCTGAAAATCATGATTATTATTGATTTTAGTATTAAATTGTTTTATATCCTTAAATACCGTACATTTGCGTACGGTAATGACATTATTACCGTGTTGTCAAAAAAAATGTCATTGTCAAAAATCTTCTAACCTCAATATTTAAAAGAAAAATCCCGCTAAAGCGGCTAAGACTCAACAGAAATAACAGAATTGTTTTTGTATATATAATAATAAAACAAACTGTGTGGATGAAATTTCGGAAACGGATATAGTGAATTCCCTCGTACTCAATCAAGTAAGTAGAACCTTTATAGAACGTACATTATATCATTTGTATAAAGATAAAGCTGTAAAGGCGATATTACATTTACGAAAGTACTGTCGCGAAACTGATTATTTTCGCGTAAGTATTTTCGTCGATCGGAAACATGTGTTGAAACGTTGAAAGTGCTGTCATGAGTCTAGCTTGATATTATTTTCATGCAGTTGAGAAAATGGCATCGGGATCGCCTGCCATTGCCATTATCAAATTGCGACTAGTTACAACGATTACATTTGCGAAAGTACTGGCACGAAAGTATATTCGACGTAAAATCGCGCAGGACGCGATTTTAATTTCGTCGTCGTGAAAGCAGGGTTGCCATCGTGCAAGTGCGAAAATAACACGAAAATAATTCGAAAGCTATATAAATTATGTGGAGAACTAAAAGAGCACGGTTTCAAAAAAATCTATTCATGTTTCATATAACGGTCAACCTTATAATCGAATATTACGATGTAAACACTGGGTGTAGTAAATATCCCTGTGCAATAATAAACTTGATTAGAGAGCATCAATAGTTGTGTCTGCAAAATTATTCTATTTGAAGACAAGAATGTAAAAATAGTGTAATTTATACTACCATGGTTTTGATAGAACATGTGATTTCTCATAGAATAAACAATGTTAAAATTTCATTTATCAGGGACGATTGTTTTATGAAAGCACAACCAACTTTAAAGAATATACGGTTTATTTAATGCAAAAATGGAATATGAACAATTAAATAACATGCTGATAGGAGTCTTAAACTTCAGTCTCATTAATTTGCTCAATACTTGCAAAAAATATCCACACTGACAATATCCCTCCTGAAAAGGAATGGAGGTATACTGCCAGTGCAAATTCATTATCATCATCTTGGAGATGTGTGTCCATTGATTTGATCCTTCTAACAATGTCTGATACGCTTGTGAAAGGCATGTTGAGAGCATAGCCATATACCTAAAAAAATAATAAAAATATCAGCCAATGAAACTGTTCGCGATCGCAATATGCGTGAACGTAAAAGTGTGTGATATCAGATATTTATTCAGAATTGGTTAGCTTGAGAAATTTCAATCAAATTTAACAAACAGTGAAAATATTTGTCCGCAGACTATAAGACCTTCAAAATATGATTTTTTACCTTATAGGCCGATATATTCCGGTGCAAATCTGAAACAGTTTCATAAAAATTTTTGTTATACATGCAATTCATCTCCAGTGACTTCAAGGCATGCTTGAAAATATCTGACATGCTTTTATTCCAAACTGTTCTGTTGTGCTGTCTTAGTTTGCTTATCTGCCTCTTGATTTTTTTTTCCAATCGAATCTCCAGCTGCTTAGTATCATTTTTTACTTTGTATACTACGTGATTTGGTAATTTAGCTGGTGCCGTGACATCTTTAGTGAAGAGCTGTTGCCAATCAGATTTTCTGTTCAGGTTGAAGTTTGTCACAGAGATGTCGTCCGTTTTCTGGATATTTGCCCATATCTTGCAAAATAAATATTAGGTGTTTATCCTAGTCTGTAGATATATTCTTCCTAGATTAGATTGCATACAAATGAACAAATCGTGAGTAATCCCATGATGACAGCTGTGATAAATATGTTATTAGATACTGTCTACTCCTTTGACCTTTTTTCAATAGATTTAAATTCACAGGACGGCATCCATTTTTTAATAGTTATAAATAGCTCGACCTCCAAACATATATACGAGAAAAAGAACAATGAATAGGAAAATTTACAGAACATAAAAAATGTAATTGAAGGAGGACAACGAAGCAAAATAGGTGGCAAAACGGGAGGAATGCAACTGACAAATAGACGACGTTGATCTCATATTCTGTGGTAGGCGATCAGCTGCAAATGCAGATTAATGACCCCAATAGCAGATAGTTGAATATGCTCTACCTTTCTAAATATATAAAAGGATTGTTTTTGTTCTTACATTTTCACCATTAATTAGACAATATACTTTTTGAACCGGACAGTATGGATCATCAATATAATATTTTTCGGCGTAAACCGTATCGAGGACGTAGTATCTCGGAACATCCGTTTGACCATTGTATTCTTTCACCAGAACATAAGCTGTTTTACCATGTGGTATGCCATAGGCTAACAAAAGCCAAGCTTCCATTTTTAGTGCAAGCAGATAGCATGTTAATGCTATAGCATGGTCTATGGTAGATCCAATCAGTAGTTGAAGGAGTTGCTGAAATATAATTGAGCTAGTGAAAACAGAGCTGACAAATATTCTGAAAAAATGGCGTCTAATGGATTAACTATGTGCTGCCGTCAAAATGAAAGAGGTTTCGAGGTGTTTGATGTATTCTAATGAAATTTTGATACTGGGATTAGAGAGAAAATGTTGTAGACTTAGAAGATCGGTCCTCTGGCCAAGGAGCGATCATAAAAATGACTCTTTACTTTCCTATGGTATTGGTTTATGAACAAACATTCAGTTCGGATTTTCGAACTGTTGATCTTTTAGATTTCAGTTAAAAAAATGCGATAATCTAAATATTTTATATTATATTTTTCTATTGTCATTCATCTTGTATATAATATCATATGCTCATGTTGTATAATTGCTTACTTTGGTGGAAAGCCAGATGTTATTATAGAAATGATTGTATTCGGTAAACGGCATCAAAGAAACAAATCTCAAACATTGCTCTGGCGTAAGATCAAACTCTTCTTGATTTATTTGTGGTGGTTCGACCACATGAATATACCGGGTGGCACATAAAGTTTTACACTGCATGTCAATCACCAATGCTGAAAAACTCCTGGAAGGCATGCTGTACTTATAGTTATTGTTCCATTTCATAATATGTTCCTTTATGTAGGGAAGGTCTCCGCAAGGTAGGTCGTCCTAAAAACAATAATTGCATAAAATTTGAGAAATACTTTTTTGTGTCGTCAATTTCAAATTGTCAATTGCGGTCGTGTTCTGAGCAACACGTCATCTTTGGAAGCATCACCACAAAAAAAGTTGCATGGCGGTGTCGCACTTCTGAGCAGATCAGACGCAATAAAAAACACCTTCTTTCACGTTAGATTTACAAAACATAAGGTTTGCGATTGTCTGTAACCAGTAGTTGTTGCTGTAGGATTTTTCATTCTCGTTTTTTCTGAGACAGATTAACTGGGGTAGAATATGAGAAAATTTTTCACTACAGGTGTTGCATTTTGTGTATATCACAGATATTTATTTCACCGAATACAAAAATTAGCCAGTTATTCTGTTTTGGAGTGATTTTAATCACAGAAATCCTTGGGCAAGACGCTATCCAAGAATTTCTCAAGACCTCATCTAATAATGGTGGTGCAAAACCAACGAAGTTTCTTGACTCTGAACATAGGAAACAAGTGCTTCCACAGAGTAGATTGGAACAATACTTGATAATTCATTAAATAATGGTGCATGTTACCATATTTGGAGAGAGCTTTGGAATATCTGGAGATATGGATATTTCCAACTGTAAGTAAGCCTGATGTGACTTAATATTACTCGTTTTTGGGGACTTTGTCTTGAATTTTTCTTCTTCAGTTTGATATCCCAGCAGAACGTGGGGTAACCTAACTTTGAATAATCCCTGCATCTGGAACATTAACAACATTATTATGTCAGGTAACGTGACATTAAATTGTGTCAACTACTTATAATTATGCACTTTACAAAATTAATACTAGTTGTGCTAATCTGTACTCACAGCCAATTCGGAGTCACATATTGAAGCAATCGGAACTTCAAGACCTCCAAGCCAGTTGTAACGTCTTCTATGCTTTTGTCTCAATTCATGATCACTCTCATCAAATACATCAATTGATATGTAACCATTCAACGAGTTTGGATTCAGATAGTCTGTGTGAAATGACCTTAAAATTTCAAAATATGTGTTTCAGAGATGAATTATAGGTGGTACACCTATAATTCATCTCTATACTGCGAATGAAAGTTCTCTATAATATCATATCAATACACGTATGTATTTGGGTTTTTGTGATTAGGGTGATTATAGTTTTTGTGACGTATTCGTTTAAATTGATCGTCGACGCTGTTATACCATGAGCAACCTTTCATGAACAAGGCACCTAACTTTGACGAATAGTTCCAACTGCTATTAATATTTATATCTAGATTTAAATCAGTCATTAACTAATCTATTAAGTAGCTTCATTTTCCCAGTGTTCCAGTTTAAGGTCTAACTGCGACCAAAATTACAGCACAGGCATAGCTTACATAAATTTTACCAACACTAGTTGCACAATTTTTTTTTGTTGAACTTGCATATATTCCTCACACTTTAATAAAGGCTACAAGAGCAGCCAAAACATTAGAGATTCCATAAAAAATGTGGTTTTTACGATTTTTCAGTCAAAGTGGGCTGGATCATGAATAACACGATTTGACCATTTTCAATGGTTACACCGTATTTTCTGATCGTCAGTGCGATTTTACTCACTCTAAAGGTAACTTCAACGTTTCATTCCATACGGGATTACTTCCTTTACTAGCAGTGGTTCTGGCCCATACATTTTTATAGTTGATCCTAACAAATGGCCTAAGATCATTTTCTGTTTTCCCTTGCCCGTTGAATGTGTACTTATTTCTGCTTGGCATGTTTTTACCATTCAATATGTGTATGCTAACATCAACATTATCAACCATTCTGGTTTGGTATTTTTCTCTTGCTGCTGGCTTGGCCAACAACGGTGGCAATGGATTGCTGAGTGTTGGTCGCCATTTCAACCAGTTGATTACTTTTTTTAGGATGATCTTAATAAATAATCTACAAAAAATATCAATTTGCTCAACTCGCATTAATCTAAATTCTTGTCATATTTCCAACATACAGAGTAGTAATAAAAGAATTAAAATAGAAATAATAATAATTTGGCTGGAGGTGTGAGGAAGGTTGGTTGTGATATGAGATCATATTGCTGCTCAATTTTTCTCTATGAATTTCAATCCCAATATTTGAGACATAATCAAATGCATTAGACATAATTAAGTGTTGTGTAATTAACACTCAGTTACACAAATAAAACTCTTTCTTTCGGTGACGCGTTTCGATTTATATTTAAATCATTGTCGGATTGAAAGACAGACACAAGCATAAAAGAGTTTTATTTGTGAAACTGTGTGTTTGTGGTTATGTATTTTTATTAATGAAGTGGAGCAAGGAACAGATCTGCAAACTAATAATTTATTTTATTTACTTATCTAATGTGAAATAAAAATGCAGGGATCATGGGAAGATGTTGCTCAAAGTATGAATTTTGAGAAAGAAGTTAAGGGAAAATGTGATACCTAATAGCTCTGTTGATATATAAAATGTTACTAAATGTGGACCCCCCCTTGACAGAAACCTATTAGCTCTTAAAATGAAAGTATTGTAATACTCACTGGAAATGAATGAGAAACTTTTCATTCACTACACTTTTATATTCTAAATTATTTTCTGTGTTCTTGCATCGCTGAAATACCTTGGTATAAACTTGCTTCAAATACTTTTTTCCGTACGTTCTTTGAGACTCAACCACATCTTCGTACTCATTATCTTCCGATAGATATCCCTTTTCTTCAGCTGCTTTCCTTCTTTTATAATCGGCCAGAATGTTGAACGGAATCTCTTTGATTCTATTCGGTATTAAAATACCGTCAAATTCAATCTCCTTCTTGTCTCTGAGTCTTAGAAGTGTAAAACGTATATTTTGGTCTAATTTCGATATATCGCACAATTGTAGCTCCTCGTAAGCCTTCAACCTATAAAGCCGTTGAAAGAATGGAAACAATTCAAACGCTATATTGCACAGGTACATTGTCATACGATCATGGTTCAACTTTATTCAACTGAAGTAGGAATAAAAAACTAACTCTCTAGATACATGTTCGTTATTTTTTATTCCTATCTGGTGAGTATTGAACTGAGGAAAGTGTAAGTAGTTTTGGCTTCGAGCTATTCAGTAAGGCTTCAACTGGATGCAACACTACCACGTCTGCTGTGCTTGACGACAGGGGAAAATGGAATTGTATAGCAATTTCAAAACGCACTCAAGTCCTGATACGGAAGTGAATGTGAGGCGTTTGTATCAGGTAAAAAATTGATTAAGAGGGTGTAGAATAGGTCATCAAGTGGTGTTGGGTTCAGCCCTGGGACCAGTCAAAATAAATCAACACCACCACAGCTTACGAAAATTATTTCCTGCAAATGCAATGAATGATGCGGAAGAGAGAGCTAAGCTTGAGTGCTTAGCTTTGTTGTTAACCTACTCCACGTAGGGGTGCCAAAGGTGACTCTGATTTTGATCGACGATAAAAATTACCATCCCGCATTTGTTGACAAACCTGAGACAGAAGCGTTTAAACTGCATGAACTTGGACCTTCAAAAATTCATTACAGATTTGGTTTTGTTGGCGTTTTATCGAGTTCAATAATTGGGAACTTTTCATCGAAATAATTATGTAAATATTTAAAACTTTTAAATAATGTTGATTATGTAAATGAAGCACACAACCTTTTTACATGTTTATATGCATTTACAGCATGTAGACAAATATGTATTTATCCTTATCCTGTTACGAAATTACGAGATAACTATAAGGACATCAGACTGCTCTCTATGCCTAAGTGCCAATTACAAAAGGGAGACAAAATATTATTATTAAAAAAATGTTTGACATATGACATACAACGGGGTGTTTTTCGAGTGTGGATATTGCTTTTTTATCATTTTGGTATTGTATTGTATTCAAACCGCTCTTAATGATGGTGATAGGCTTGGCGTCAGCAATACTACTTTAGACTATCTTGTATTTATTCTGATGAAGCTTGTAGTGGCAGAGTAAACGTTAGTATTGTGGTTTTAATATCGGAAATGAACTTGATTATAATTTTTGTTCCCGTGCCTATCCAAAGAATATCAAAGTGGACTTTTCGTATGCCATAGAGATTACCTTGCGAATCCATTTTCATCTTGTTCGATATATTCCAAAAAGATTTTCTTTGTTTGCTCATTGTCATCATTTTTTGCTAAATCTTTCAACTTAGGAATATTTACCGCACCATTTTTATCGACTACATCGTTAAAAAGCTTAAATTTTTCTTCCAAACTGATCTCTTTCCCAATCTCATATAGTTTTTCCCATCTTATTGAGTATACTAGCACGCCAGATGTTTTCAGCTCGTAATTATCCATATTTGAGATTTTCAGTTTCATTTTCTCAGCAGCAGTTTTGACATCTATTCCACTACCTAGTCCTTCGTGCTTATAGTGAATGATTTCATCTCTCTCAAAATATAATCTATCCAAATAAGAATCATTCGTATTTGAAATCGGTATATTGAGCTGCAGCTCACAAATCTTCTTTTTCTGTAATGCTTTAGGCTGCTCGATGACCTATAACAATAATTATGATATACAGATTTCCCGAAGCCCTAAAATATAGAATAATAAATAAACTATTCTGATCTGTTATGGAAGTTAACATCTTCATGACGGAGCCTCGGATTGGTAGAAAAAGCAAATGTGGATAGACTATTTCTCATAAAAAAATATACTGAAGATAAGGTTTTTATACATATTAATTTTTTTTGTAATGTTATTATAGTATATATTATGCCCCAATTAGTATTTTGGGACCAATATTGTTTGTGTTGTATATTAATAATCCAAATTCTGGAATGTTACACACACAGTGTCACATTACAAACTATGTAGATGACACAAATTTACTAATTACGGGGTTAACATTTTAGAATCTGACAGCTAAAGCCGATTATGTATTTTCTGAGTTGAGTTGAATTTTTGAAGTTTAACTGGTACTTTAAAAACAGTTATTTTAGAAGTTGGAAAACTTGATAATAAATTGATAAAGATTGTGCAATTACACAGTTCCACAAATAAAAATCTTTTTCTTCGACGCAATCTATATTTAAATCATCGTCGGACTGTCAGATTTGACTGCTATCAAGGCTACCCAGATTACTTGCCAACTAACTAACTAGATCCTATCATGGAAACAAAACTATTCATGAAAAGTAATACATTTCAGAAATATCATCTGTTTTTGAATGTGACACGTTGCATGTCAACGTTAGATGAAATCTATTTCAGTGATTTATATATCCCACCATTATTTCACAGTTATCTACATTTGATATTGTTGATATGATAAATGCGATACCTCAACTGTCATATGTGACGGTATATCCACCAATTGCAGGGAATATATTTCATTTATATCCAGAACAAAATCATCAGTGAGATTGAAGAGTGATGTTTTGCAAACTTCAATATTCTTGCATAGTATTCTTAAGTACAACTTGGTTGACGCTACGGCATCTCTTCTTGCTTTTTCTCTAACGTTTGATACTTCTTCATCAATCTGATGTTGTTTTGATAATAGAAATGACACAATTGGTTCTCCAGGCTGTCTCATGCATTTCTTGAAACGCTTTGTCAACTTTTGTTTCAATTTATCTTCGTCATTTTTCACAGAAGAAGCCATTGATTCTGTATCTGTATCCTTTGGTTCTTTAGCCTTATGCTCGTCCATCATTTCCTTCAAAGTGTTATCAAACTCTTTATAATATGCGTCAGTGTCTGCGTCCAGATCGACAGGCTTTTTGAGTATTTGTAAATGTACATTTGTGTTAGAATAGCCTTGGTGTTCTCTAATAGTTTTAATTTGTTTCCACGTTTCTAGAATTGACAAAAGACAATTTCTTTCTTTTTCTGAATCACGAAAGTATTTTGTACGCAGCTTTTTAATTTCTTTGCCAATATTACGCAGATCAGTATATTCACTATTTCCGGAAGCTTTCTCTATGTCGTATATTTTTTCTTTTCTACTCCTCAGTTCATCCAATCGCTTTTTCAGCTCTTTAGTATTAGTTTTTGTGTATTCGTCAAAAAGACGTCTCAGCTTTTCAGCAAATACATGTTCACAACTAAACAGAGGGTGATATGAAAATGCCAACTCAGATAGGTACAAATTCAAAATTTGGTCTTTGATTATTCGTATTTCTTCACATTCTTCTTGTGGAAATGGTGGTTTGTATACGGTTAAACTGCAATCCAATGGTATGTCTTTTGGTAGAAATGCATCTGATTTGAAAATTGCATCCATGAAATACAAGTCTCCATTTCTATCAAACCATCGTCTGTAGAAATAAAAAAAAATTAAATACGGTGTAACCCAGATTTTTCTTAGTCTTGTAATGGCTTTATATTTATGTTTATGCGAATACCTGTCATCATCCGCCAATAATCTTTGTTCGATTATATTTCTCATTCGTGTTTTATTATCCAAATTAATCCTGTAGATGTTTTGGTCGTCTAATATGGAAGGAATTACGTCTCCCTGTTTGGCACTTATTTCTAAAGGTTTCCTGAAATAAAAATATTTTGAATATCCCTACTTCCAATGTATTGATGATGGTCAATCAACAAATCTGAAGTGGATACGAGTAACAGGGATTAGTTTAAAAAATCATTTCTTATGATATTATATAGTGATGACATAAAATCCGTTAACTAACTTTCCTTTGTTTTTGAGCTATTGCATTCTTTGACATAAAGGTTCAAATTGTTTCTTGATAGTAAAAAGTCAATATTGGTGCATTTTTTTTTAAATTCAATATCAAGTTAGCAGATCCGGTCGTTTTTGACAAACATTTTGTTTTCCATAAAGTGGATACTTAGGAATAAGTTTTGTTAAAACGGAATGCATCATTTTAAAACGATACAATAGATAATTTTAAAGCTTGAGAATGATATCAAGGCAGTCGAAACGTGAGCAAGACTCATGTAGTAGTCATATGTCGTTTTAATTAACTGTTCGGACAAGTGTGATGAATAATTGAGAAAGCACTGAATAAGGTCAAGAAGTTGTATAAGGAGAAGTGTATCCATATTGCTCCTGCTATTTTTACAAAACTATTATTTAAGATCAAAGTTAATAGAATTACTAAACTTTATATTGTATGAGAACCTTAAATTTAAATTGAAAACATGTGCTCACTGTATAAAATATGTAACTGATTGAGAACATTATTTAAAATTACATAAAATTGGGCAGAGTGTATAGTTTTAATAAGTAATACTGATTTTGCGATTATAAATATAAATAATAAGAAATTAAGTATTGTGATTAAAGCAAGTTTTGGGAGCGTAATCAATATCTGGCAGTTGCTCTATCTACAAATACTTCTTTGTTTAATGAAAATATCCATTAATACTTCAGTGGAACCTCCAGTGTTTTAATATGGAAACACTGCAATTGTGGCATTAGTTTATGAATGCTGTAAACGCTTGATATTACCTTTTAGGTCTGAAGAAAATTTCTTTTTCGTTAGATCTTACGATGAAATTCATCCATTTTGGTGGTATGTAATGGATGCAGCTTTTATCATAATCCTCTGCTATATCTTTCTGAAAAGTAATAATCATATGAATGGATGGAAAGATTACTGTCGAATTTCAATTTCTGTCAGATGTGCGTTTTTTTTTCAGTGAAGCGTTTCGATTTATATTTGAATCATCGTCGCACTGTCAGAAGTGACTGCTGACAAGGCTACCCAGATTAGATGCTCACAAACAAACTAGATCTTATCATGGATACAAAACTAGAGCTCTCAAACTAGCATACTATGTATCCTCTCTCGATATCATTACGAAACCCTGATTTCATCGTAGTAAGTGAACTGACTGATCTTTTAAACTCAATTTTTATCGATACACACTATTTGTGAAACCGTGTGTTAATTACACAATCTTTTTATCTGCGTAATTCTAATTGTAAATTACCTGTTCTTCATTGCTAAATATAAAAAATGTACGGTGTCCCTCATTAGATTCTGACACGGTTAATCTACCATTCAATGTTCCAGCTGATCTCGCACTTTTTAATGGTTGTCGATTGGCCGAAATACTTGCTCTTTCTCTTATTTTTTTCAAGTGATCTGATATTTTCCGCCTGTAGAACTGTCCACTTTCTTGCTTTTTATTTATACTTGGCCCAGATTTTGCAAAAACACTGTCTGTCAACGATATTGAGGATTCCCTCAATTCATTCCCTTTAGTCGAATTGCTGTGTTCTGTTGTAGAGAAAATGCTTATTATGTTAGACTCGTCGCTGGTTGAGCAAATTGAGATTGAGCAATGAGATTGCTCAACTTTATGATTCCTTTTTATTTTGTATTTTTGTGGAGATTTTCCTTTCAGTTCAGTTAATTCTAATAGCTGCTCCTGTAAGATGAGAAAGTAGCGTCAGTCATTTAGACTATGGGCAAATTTGATACTGAACTATTGTTTTTCACTGACTAATATACATATTGGCATATCAAATATTTCGTACACTGCCCCTGATGAACTTTCGAATCAAACTATTAATATTTTCTATGTAGTCGAGCTAATTCAGTTGTATTTTATTGATTATGTACTATTTGGCACTCTTCGCTTTGAAATTTCAATTTGATTTGATGAACAGGAATACGCATATAATATTCATATAATACCAAAAATGGGTAAATTCGTCTACCAGTTCGATAGTTGGATTTTTAAGTAAGTGAAATGTATCATGGAAAAAATTGATATAAGGCAGGGGGATATCGAAGAAGCCTAATCACGGTTTTCCGTATAAATATGAATGTATAGAATTATTTGCTTTTTTCAGTATAGTGACTGGCTATGACATGTCCATATTTTTCCCTTTGACACAAAAATTGATGCTCTATATCTATGTATGTTGAGATTTCCGAAAACACTGTCTCTTTAGACTAAATCTCATGCAAAATCGAGCAAGTGTGTAGAGGCTTTAACATGAGGGGTTATTTTCAGTTAGCTATAATTGATACTTTATAACAAATGAAAACAACTCATATCTGTTATTCGGAGTTCTTACTACTTTGGCGTATTAAAAAACTAGACCAAGATACAAAATTTCAGGAAACAGTACCTTATTTATGGATGTTTCGTAACTTCTTGATCATTTTAGTACGTGAAAAACATATTTTTAGGAGACTGAAAACATTTTTAAAATCTTCATTTTTGCATGTCTTAATATAAAAAAAATTTTTTGGTCGTAACCTAACTTCACGTTAATGTGTGAGAGATATCGATAAGTAGTCTATCTAGTAGGCTTTTTTCTTCTCATCTTCATTAAAATGCCTTCATTTCTTCCTCGGATCGAACAACTAAAGGAAAACACAAAAACCTCAAAATCTATATTGTCGATTAGCTGACGACACTATTGCTCATTTTGTCGACATTTTTGCAGTTTTACTTTGAATATATACTTTCTGAATAATTACCTGTGATCCATTCATTTTATCTGCTGACAATTACTCACTTCAAACTGTTCATCGTTTGTAACCCCCCAAACGCATGGGGATATGTTTGTATGGCGAGCTTGTATTTGAAGCAGTTACTATGGCGACGTCACTTAGTACAGGTATCTTGGTAGTCCAGTTAAGTTAGCGCAACATTCTACCATTCATTGCAGATTTTTTGTGGGGAAAATTTAATGTCAGGTTTCACTGATATAGAAATTTATCATGGGGATTATAAAAAATATAATCAAAAAAATGGGTAGGTAGTTCAATTTATGTAAGGAAGCATTTTATGTAACAAGGAATTTTATTTAAATTGCATATTTTCATGCAGGATTCTAGTACCTTCAAAGCTCATTTCATTGTTTTACATAAATAAGGTGTCTTTCCAATCTTACGTATTATAATTCTGTCATAACGTTTTCTTTCTTTGCAGATTAAGATGTCTCACCTCAACACTCTATCTATATGCGGCGTGCGTCTGTTCAGCCCTGAAGAAAACCAGAAGGTGGTGTTCAACTCTCCAGTGACGTTGTTTTTGGGTCAGAACGGTTGTGGTAAAACAACTATTATAGAGTGTATCCGATATGCGCTTACTGGCGATATACCTGCAGGAACTAGTAATGGTCAAGGATTTCTGAACGATCCAGATATGACACACCTTTCTGTTACCAAAGGTAAGTCAACCTGACCGCTAAAAACCAATCGAAGGTAGCTGTGTTGTAAATATCGTCGAGCAATAAAATAAGTAAACATATAATATAGGTAGATTGTAGATGCTCTTGCTTGGTGAAACTCTTCCATCATGTACATAAAAAGTTTGTGAAACTGTGTGATAATTACACAACTTTTTATCTATATAATATAGGTATGTATTTTATTATAACTTTTCCTGTATGTATGTAACTTTGTTTGTTCGGTGGAATATTGCAGCTCAGTTTTGAAGCAGATACCTTTATCCAATTGACATGAAATCTTGTATACACGTTTAGTTTGGATGACAATGTATGGTTAGCTGTGTGACGTCATTATAAATCCAATATGGCGGAACATCCAAGATGGCGGACGAGTTATTTTTAATGCACTCCCACAATATGGGTATCAAATGAAAGGGCTTGCTGAGACTAACTCGAAAAATAAAGTGAAGTTACTCTCAATTCAATACTTCTGAAGATGGCGTAAATTTTTATACTTAAGTAATACGAGTACTTAAATCTCGCGATAAGCTTTTATATTATATAAATTGTGTTATGAGTATCAAACTGGATAATTTAACCGTGTAGCTTTCATTTTGTTCATCTGATTTATGCACGGGAGTAGTGAGATATTAAGCTTGTATATAATTCTTGGAATGTATAAATATTGCTTGGACGTCATTGTTTTCTCTGAAATAAAGAAGATTTATGATACCAGACTATTAAGAATAAAGGGCTATAACTATTTCTATAATGTGCTGGAGAAAAATTAAAATAACGGAGTCTACTTAAAAATAAAATTTATCTCAAATACAGGAAATTGGTAATATTAAAATAGCAAGAAGGACAATTAAACAAACATGCAATATATAATTATAGATGCAATCTATCCCACCCCCCCGCTGACCAGTTTAATTTGGATATAAATATGAAATCTGGAGAATCGAATAAAAATATGTTTAGCAAACTGCTTTGCCGAGTTTATGTTGTATTTTATAATTAATTTTGTTGTAATCTTTAGGTAACGTCAAGTTGAAATATACGGATAATCTAAACAACGTCATCACAATATCCAGATTCATGCAAGTCATGAAGAAATCTGATGGAAAGCTGCAGTTCAAGAGCATGGATGTCAACATCAGAAAACATGACAGTAACGGAGAGATACATGATATATCGGGCAGGTATATACATATATATATAATTTTATTCAGTGGAAGAGGAACGCCCAGCTTTTGGGGCACCTGCATAGCAGCCTTATTTTTTATTTCAATCCCAAAAAGATTAACTCGAGTATTGGGGTCCCTACATCTCACATCTGTCAGGGTAGTTCTCTGAGCCTTAGATACATTATACTGGACTGGTAAGGTTTACTTGGTTTCATGCAGGATATAAGGGTGAGAATTTGTTGATTGGATTAGATGTGATTTCCAACAGTTGCGTTCAGAGTATATGTTTCTTATATTTCAAATGGGCACAGCACTTCTTGTCCTACAAATTTTTGTTTCTTTTGAGATATAGATAAATGCATGCTCCTTGAAATACCAGGGTCTAGTTTGCATGTCTAAATAATGACAAATAAAGTTTATTTAATACTTAGAAGATTAGTAATCATACAGTTTCACACTTATTCATGATGCTCTTTTATAATTTTATAGATGTGTGGATGCAGATAGTTTCTGTTGCAACTCTCTCAACGTCTCAAAATCTATACTAAACAACGTCTTATTCTGTCATCAAGAGAATAGCTATTGGCCTTTGGATGAACCGAAAAAACTCAAGGAAAAATTTGATGAAATATTCGAGGCTGTAAAGTATAATAAATATATAGATCAAGTGAGAAAGGATATCAAGAGTAGACAAACGGAAATTAGGGTAAGTTCTTTGATCAATTTCATATATTCTTAGCGAACAATTAAAACTATGCAGGGTATTAAAAATTAGTATGTACTTTCATTTATGTGAGGAATCCTGGATATCATTAAGCTGCGTATCGATTTGGCACGAAAACTCTCTAGAGTCATGACTCTACTGTGACCAAACAGCTGTTTATGCAAAATATTAGCATTTGACACTAGAAGATGTAAATGAATTTGTTAATATTGAATTATTGTATTCAGCTCGTACTTTGAGCAAAGTTTCTTCACCAGCAACACATACTGCACACAGTGAATTCAATATGTTTAGCATTAACGATGAACTTATCCTCACGCATAGTGCATATATCAGACAGGAATCCCATGACGGTCAAGTCGGTCTGACTCATCTGGTCTCCCATGGTTTAAAATGCAGGTATCAGCAGAAAAAAAAAACGGGTAACAATGTTTTTGCTGCTACTGAAACACTGGACTGACTGTCCTTGAGATATGAATTAATATCAAATTACTGCTTTGTTTTTAGTCGAACAGTAGCACAAATATCACCATAAGGTGAATCACACTATCAAATTACCATTCATATGATTTTCCACTTATTCATTGCGTGAAAAACAAAAAAATTATGCACCGACCATTAGAGTAATTTGTCGATTTGCCGACAGCGGGGTTAGCACTAAAAAATTAACTCAAGTTTTCTTACCGTTGATATTTAAATTGGTTTCATGACGTTGTTCACCTCATGATTTATCTTCTCAGTAATTTTTTTCTGTGAAGAATTTCACTTCTTCTATATCTATTTCGAGCTTTCCGAAAAAAACCTTGCTATGTTTATATTCTATAAAATTGCGCAAAACTATAAATATATTAAAAAACTAAGAATTTCCAAATCATGATAATTAAAAAAACTTATCTCTCTCACAGAAATTCTAAAACTCCGTCTGATCATCAATTGTCAATCTTTAGACATTATTCAATTATTGAAATATGAGATGAAGTTTATGAACGCCCGAAACGTATGTTGTTAAAGATAAGTATGTGAACGTTGACTCAATATTGAGTATGGATCTCCCGTCTTGTACTTATAGTATCGAACCATATTTTATCCTGCTTCAGGTGTTTCGAGAGAAGGTCGAAAACAGAAGGAGACTCAAGGAGGAAGTAGAAAGACGTAGAGCCAAATTTGATGAAAGAAAAGTTAAATTAAGTGAATTACAAGACAGGGTAGAAGAGAAGATCAACAGCATAAAACCGCTGGAAGAAAGGAGAAGTAAAATTTGTGAATTGGAAGAGTCTATTGGTTCATTACAAAGAAGTTTAGTGTCGAAACAGACTGAAAGAAAAGGTGGGGGTCTATTATTTGCCTATGAAAATAGTGTTTAATTCATCTATTATTCTTTCGAATGAGGTATCTACCAAATATTACTTGAACAGTTGCTTCCAAATTTTGCTGCATTAAGTATACATATTTCACCTTGAGTACCTGCTAATCTTTTCTATTGTTATAGACTCATTTGTGGAGCAATGTTCGAACTTATCATGAATATGTACGTCTAACAAACTATCGTAAATTATTATCTTACTCAAACTCATCCCCTGTAACAACAACAATATACATACAACGAGATTCAGAACACTTACCATTGAAATAAAAAAAAACTTTACAGTACTTAATATTTGTCAGGGGATTTTGCTTCGATATAGCTCGTTATTTTGATGTGTCAAGTTTACGACATTGATGGAGAGATCTTAAAAGATAAAATGAATATTTTTTTAATACGATTCCTTAACAATAAATTCCCCATGATCTGTGTTAGCAATATAACTTCACTCATTCAAATTTCTATATTACATTTTACTCTCCATTTTTTACCTAAACAATACTGAAAATTAATCATTAAATTCAAATTCGCTTTGAAGATTCATCCTGTTGTTACGCTAGCAAGTAGGTTTATTTATATCAAACACTCACCTCCAACTGTTACACACGGTGGTGCTGCCCATTAACATCTTATAAAGTCAAGGTCCTAACACTGTCTTGAGTGGAGAGCATATAATTAACATGCATTTATTTATCTTTTCAGGACTACAAAATCAGCAGGAGACCTTATTAAAGCAAATTTCATTTGTTTTTGAAGGAACAGATGAAGAACTACAACAGCGAATTAAATCATTCGAACAGTTACAGCAAGTTGAAGAACTACAAATCAAACAACTTGAACAGAAAAACAAAGAAATAATGGCTGAAAACAATACTGTGAATATAGCCATACAAAAGATTCAAATGAAGATAGGTGAATTGAAAGAAGAGCAAAAACAGAATAGAAACAAACAAAGGGAAGTTAAATCATTTGTGGAAAAATTGAGAAATAAACTAGATCTAAGCAGTACTACTAGCTGGGACAATACAGAAGCAGTAGTTGTAGAGCTTGAAAGTGCGATAAAAAAATTAGAAATTGATTACGCAAAACTCGCAAAAGAAAAGGAAGAAGAGGAGAAAGAGCTACAAAATCAGATTGATACGGCTAGAGAAAAATTCGCTAGCGTTAAACAAATAATTGAGTCAAAAAAAGGTTTAGTGAAAGAGTATGATGGAAAGGCTAAAAACATCAGAGAACAATTAGAAGAACTAGGTTCGTCTGATTCTCAGTTGAAAATAGTTGGTGACAAAATCGAAAAATTGCAAACCACTTTATCAACTCTAAAAAACAGTTTCAGCGAAAGAGATAAAAATAAGGAAATAGATGATCTCAAAGAAGCCATAGATGCTAAAGAACAGACTCTTGATAAACTGGAAAGAGACTACAGAATCCTCCAGCAAAATTATGTCACTGAGCAAAATCTAGAACGCGAGAATGCAACAGTTACTGAAAAGGAAATTGAAATCAATAAAATCAAATCCAGGCATGCTTCAAATTTTCAGTTGCTATTTGGTGAAGATATTCCAGAAAATAATTATAAAAGATCCATCATACGAATCCAAAACGAAGAAGATGCAAAGTGTAAGAAACTAACAATTCGTATTGGGAAATTAGAAAAAAGCGTATCTGTATTGGAAACGAAGCTTAAGATGCAGAAAAAGAGACTGGAGTCGCACAAAGAGGAATTGGCAATTAATAAAAAGAAGATCGAGGAAACATGCAAAGGAAAATCTTATGAAGAAACTATAAAAGAGAGTTACACCAATAAGGAAACTCTTCAGAAGCAAAAGGGACAGTACAGTTCTGCAAGGATCGTGTATGGAGCATTCATTGAAAAACTCAAAAAAGATGCTTGTTGTCCAATTTGCAAGTCAAACTTCAGCGGGAAACCAGATGATAAAGAAGAGATCATAAGATCGATGACAGGGAAGATTGCTAGTTTGCCGCAGAAATTGATTGAGAGCGAAGCAAGGTTAAAAGAAGCTGAGAAAGTTTATAACAAATTACAACAGCTCAAACCCATTAGTGAGGAAATCGAGATCTTAAGTCATCGCACAATTCCTCAGCTTCAGGAGGAGATTCAAAAACTCGAAGACGAGTACAATGAGAATCAAATGGAACTTGCTTCGGATAAAGTCCAGCTAGAACTCCCTCAAAAGAAAGTTGAGGTGTGTAAAAGTTTTATCAGTGATGCCACACTTTTGGATAAATACATCGATGATGTCAAAAAATCCAAAATGAACATAGAACACTTACAGTCAGAAATAATTAAAGTGCCTTCAGAGAGATCCCGACAAGAAACTGAAGCTGAAATTGACGTTGGTAAAGCCGAATTGAGCAATTTAAAGAACAGATACAATTCTAATAAGAAAATATTGGATCAACATAGAGAACGCTGTCAGCAACTGAACGATCAAATTCAAAGTGAAACTAGGAAACAGTTGAACATACAGAAGTTGTTACAAGAAAGGCCTATGTTGGAATCCCAGCTAAAAGAGTTTGATGAGAAGTTGAGCACTTATAAGGCTGAAATTGAAGAGCTTGAAGACGAAGTGAGAGAGCACAATAAACAACTTACCACAGCAATTGAAGAAAGGCAGACTGCCGTCAGGATAAACAACAAGTTGAAAAATGATGAAAGTTTCAAAATTAATGCTAATAAGACTCTTTTAGCAGACATTAAACGTTTGTACTCTGACATAGATATATACGTAAGGAATAATACTGAAGGCGAGATAGATCTGACAGTGGAAAATCTAGCTAAATTAAAAATGAAAGAAAAAGATCTAGAAGACCAAAAAAATAAAATAATGGATTCTATTTGTACAATGAAAGAAAACTTAGCGAAAAAGGAAACTGAATATAGAGATTTGAACGATAATGTAATCCTAAGAGAACGAAAGGAATCTGAACAAAAGCTCGTTGCAGCAATAAATGATCTCCAGAAAAATATTGCAGGATATGACTATCAGTCTTTGCGGAAGGAAAAAACAGAGATTGATAGAAAACTGGAAATGGCTCATAAGGAGATCAATACTTTGACCGGACAGAAAGATGAGATTGAACAACAGATCAAAGAACTACATAAAGAATTAAAACAACCGGATAATAAAGATGCATATAAAAATTACTTGAAACAATTCTATGAGTTAAAATTAGAAGAGAAGATAATTGAAGATATGGGTATGTATATAAACGTCTTGGAAAAATGTGTACTAAAATTCCACGAAGACCGCATGGTACATATTAATAAAATCATTAGAGAACTGTGGAGAGAGATTTACAGAGGAAACGACATTGATTACATTGAAATACAAACGAATGAGGACATGAAAGGTGGTGGAATGAATAAAAGAAGGACTTATAATTACAAAGTGGTCCAGGTCAAGAATAGCATCGAATTAGAAATGAGAGGCAGGTGCAGCGCAGGACAGAAGGTTTTAGCTTGTCTTATCATTAGAATAGCCTTAGCTGAGACCTTCAGTAATCATTGTGGGATTTTAGCTTTAGATGAACCAACGACAAATTTGGATAAAGATAATGTTATCAGTTTGACTATAACTTTGGCGAACTTGGTGCAGGAGCGTGAACTCGCAAAAAATTTTCAGTTATTAGTGATCACTCACGATGAAGAATTTTTAACTAGTCTCACTAGATCTTTGGCAACAGCCGGTTACTGGGAAGTTAAAAGAAACCCTGCTGGTTTTTCTACTGTTGAAAGGAAAGTATTATAAACAAGTTACTCATTTATATTTGTTGTTTTATGGAGGTTATAAAACCTGGAGAAATAAAACTATGGCGACTTCATTCGATTATGCATCCAGATGCAGGAATCATATTAGGGGTCAACCATCGTTCAGTGTGCAAAAATAACAATTTAACTGTTGATTGGAGTAAGTTATAAAGTTACAGTTCACGTAACACTATAATATCTGGGAAACTTCTCGTCCAAAAATTGTTCTATACACATCGCACAATAATATCTGACAAGTGAAAATTTGAGGGATGTGTGGAGGGGGCTAGATCACGTGATCCAATGCATCTATAAAACTGCTTCACCTATAGGAAAACTAAAAATACTATATCTCAAAACTACTTTGCCTTTATCGTGCCATAATCGCCCAAGTAAAATTTTGGATTTTGTTGAGCTAGTTCAGCAATACACATAAAATCCAAATTACTATCATCAACATAATGACATAGAATACGTCAGTCAAATTTGCAGTTAATATGAACTTAAAATACATATTTTCGCTATGTACAAACATAACACAAAACCAAAAAGAATTAAATAGTTTGTATATAATAGTTAGTAGTTTATGATCACATTTCACTATTTTTTGTTTCCCAGTTCAGCATTCTATGAGAAGTTTATAAAAATGTTCGAGAATCATTCCATATTCAAAGATTATATATTGAAACTGCTTTCGGATCATTCACCGATTTATCAATTCATACCAAACTGGTACTATATACAAAAAAATAACATGCTAAAAATCTGATCCATTTTTATTTTGCTATTTATATTCATAGCTTAATGTATTTTTTGTTTTATTGAGATAATCATCGCTATGTTTTGCCGTCCTGTAAATGCAACTTAAATTTTGCTTTTGTTTATATTGGAAATACATATTATAAGTAGACCTAAAGTGAGAAATAAATAAGACACAAAATATATATACTTTTTTATTTATTAAAATAATATCAACAATTTTCGTTTGAAATCTGGTATGGATTTGCGCTTATGGTTGAGATCGAATATAAATAATTCCTTTTCAAGTTGTTAAAAGGTCAGTATAGGTCCCTCACGGTGATCAAGGATATCTATATAAGAAGCATAAGTTGTTAGTGTTTATGAGCGATGTTATAGATGGTTTAATTATTTTGTGCCATTAAGCAAAATAATTATTCTCATAGAACAAATTGTATACTCTTGCTGCTCCAACCATAAAGACTGACAGCTCATGAATTGTTTAGTGACTCATGCGTTTGATACATGTTTACTATAGTGTTAAAACAATATTAATTGAGAATATTGAATGCGGTCTGTTAACTGGTTGATGTTGAGAAGAGAGCATGAACGGAAACGCGCTAAATTTTTAATTTTAACACGCTTTAATCGTCGCCTCAAAATCCAAGGTCAACCAATTTGCAGACAGCATTAGATATTCTTAATTACTTCTATCTTTAGTACATTAAATACTTTCATTTTTATCCAGACCAAGCACTGGGAAATTCATATGCAGCCGAGATACTTTTGATGGAAGATATCAATGTCCAACAATAGTAATACAAAGCCAATACATCATGTGTATACCTTGTTCAAATTTTATTTACGCCTCGTCAAAACAAACACAGATGCTTGATCAGCAAATTTTTGCGACCCTATTAGCTTCGTTTCCCCACTAATTTATTACCTATTAGACAACAGATAGGCGATAATTTGGTGATCGAGAGCCCATGTTTGTTTTGATGTGGATTTGAAATCAACTGGTCCCCACCTACTCGCCATTGCTTTCAATACTCGATTAAATGACCAAATGTACTTAAGGGCACAAAATAGAGTGAGAAACATCCGGAAAAGTTTCATACCGAGCTGGTACATTATCTCTGACGACACGATAAACATTAGGCTACCTCACCCAAGTGGAAGATGATTTACAACGTGCATGAAAACATACTTTCCCGCGTCAATCCATCAATTTCCGAATGGCTCTCACATCAACGTTTCAGCCTGAATCATATTTACCTTTTGCAATACTCCACCAAGGCAGTGTGACATAAGTAAGGAAGGCATTCAATGGTACCGATTGCGCTCTCTTGTTCTCTTTCCAAAAATGGAAAGTTTGCGTGAATCCTTGCATGGTCCATAATGGATTGTATGCCCCATCATCCAATTCTAAAAAAAATATTAGCTTTGCATAATTTCTCTAATTATCGATTGTGGAGAATTTGAGAAATCTAGACCATCGTTGTTAACCGAAATAATGTTTTATTCAATTTTACAGTAGCTTCAATGAACAATCTTAGATGTACGAGACTTATCTGATTCGATAACTACATACAGCGTCCAAGTAAACCTTCCGCCTGATACTACAATGTCTAAGACGTCTTTCATTGAATCGTCAAAATTGCCTACTGAGGGCGGCCGAAATGAAAAGAGACTCAATCTGGCTTTTATTTTTACCTTTTGAACCCAGACTCAAAAATTGTGTGAGTAAGACAAGAAACTAATTCATATATGCCGACTGAGAAAAATAAGTACCAAAAAATGTCACTGCTTCCGGGACTACACAAAATATGTAGTTATAAGCATCAAGGTGGCGATAAATGTGTGATTACAGTGTCCTGACTATCCTCACTGTTCGTGAGATTTCAAATCGCCATTCATTGTCGTGAAAATTACTACTTTCAAGTTCTTACCATTTTCTTTTTTTAAGTCACACCAATAATAAATATGCGTTCCATCGGGGGTAACCCTTTTGGGCGGATTTGCATGCCTCATGAGATGCTGTTGATTTTCTCCCATTTTCTTCATGCTCTTAGGCAATGTACAATAGGCTGAGATATTTTTTACAGTTACGGGATTCATATTTCCATTGATACCCTTGCAGAACTTCACCTTGTCCTTGGTCAAAATCACCTTGCTTCTGAGAGATGAGTGCCTCACATGTTTTTCTGTCTCTGAAAGGCAGTACTTGACCCCGTGCACTGAAGGTAATTCCTCTTTGCCATTTACTGTGAGGTAGCAACGTTTTTCGTGTAACTCTTGATGGCAGCAGGAGGTCGGTACTGAAGGTGCAATTTTCACAAAGTCGTTCCTATCAAAGTACACGGCCTCATCGCCATATTCGCATTCACCGTAGTTTGCATTTTGTTGGCATTGTTTCACTAAAAATAGTGATGTTTCAACAAGTTTTTGTCATGATTGTTAAAAGGCGTAGAGAAGCTATTGAAATGTTCTTAATAGTTTGATAATATAAATCGAGAAATCAAGAGAGCAAACGAAAAAAGTATAAACCGACCTAATTTAATGACGATAATTCATAATTATTAGATGTATGTTTTAATTTTTAATATATTAGGTTTCATCCAACATCAGCAACCTAATCTGTTTATAATTTAAAACTTATTGGCTTTGCTGAATTTGCTTTCGTAAACATATTTTGCCTCCTGGGACTAACTTGAATTCCTACTTCAGTCAAGGAAAAAACATCCCAGCATTTACAGATCTGCGAATTCTCTACATCATGTCCAACGTGATGGAGGCTGTAATTAACATCCAACTTCTTATGCACCTATACAGAAACATCAGTGATCTTCAGTACAGTTTCGAAAGTACAGATCGACGGGGATGTGGAGAAGAGCAATAGTACTTCATGAAGAGTCTCAAGTGTTACCACTCGATATATCGAAAACTTTCTATTGGATGTGGCATGAGGAAATTCAGTTGGAGTTGCTGCTACCGGCGGGTCTATGCCAAATGTCAGATAGCTTTCTCAGAGACCGGTCCTTACTCGTATTGGTGTAGAACTGTATAAAATAACATGTCACTTTATACATGAAACCAGGTAAAACTCTACCCTAGAGGCTTTATGTAGGATCTACAAATCAACACAGAGTTTAATTTACCACAGAGACTCTGACAACTAGTTTGACACCTTCACAAAGAAAGATCTGCAGCCGTGGGGATGCCAATTACTAGAGTTGTCTTCCATCAAGATTCTGGGGTTTAACATGAACAATAACATGACCCAGCAGGACCATGTTGCCAGACCACTCTATCATATCCGAGGATGCACTCCAGACACTTCAAAGTACCTTATAGATTGAAAGATCGAAGAAATTGGCTGCCGTCTTTGATAACAACACTGGAAGCCATCACTTCAACGCACATTAGCAAAGCAAACCGGTTGATCGTCACAAATTCGAACTGCGAATACCTCGACGAGCCTCTTCCAGAGCGTCCAACGTTGTGAAATGTGCTGACGGAGTTTATTTCCAGATATTTGTGTTTCTCAATAGGCATTAATTCTCTCACAGCGCTTCTATAGTATGCTATTTCCAACACAAGAGAAAATATTTCTAATAGATCAAACTCTATTGAAATTTTATGATGCCTCTATTCAAAATTGTACAAACAGATGTTTTATCCTGGTACATTGTTTCCGTTTCAAGTTCGGAAATATGCATTCAACGAAATGGTAACTCATAAGTCAAATGTAATCGAATCGATCAATCACATAACTTCCTTTATTCTATTTAATCGAAACAATTAAATGAAAAATAATTCTGTAAAACTCTACGCCTTTTAAAAACCAAGCAGATTTACTCAAAGGGAATTTACTTGTCGTATTCTCATCATCCCCGTTTTTGAGCGTACACATGTCCCCACTGCTATGACAGCAATCGTTGTCTGGTGGTCCCAACCTCGCCCTTTGGGCACACTGCTTATGGTCGACACATGTGGTATTCATGCTGTACATTTCCAGATAGCTTTCCCTGTTCCTTCTCTTAAAGCAGCCGCAGCAACAGGCCGATTTCGAGGAAGGCGCAAAACCAGTCTTATCTACAACAATGAGAAACGGGTGATGACTACACGCACTATACAGGGTGTCCCAAAGTTTTTTGGTCATCTTGTATTCTTTAGTCTAGATAATTTTTAATCTTGAACGCAGCTATATTTTGATATATGAAAATAAAGATTTCTTTTTGATTTTTCTATTTTCTGAGCAAGTACCTCTCTAGCGTTTATTTATTCATTCAATTTCATAAATCTAATATTAGTTACATTTAGATAGAGGTTTATAGTTAACGATGAAATTCAAGTTTTGTTGAAAGTAAGAAACCACAACAAAGAATGCACAATATTTTTTTTAAGAATGCTGGCTATATTCTTCAGTGATTTGTATTTATCAGATTCATACTTCAAATACTCAATGTGATTAGTGGTAATAAAACTATATAAGTAAGCAACATTATTAAATCAATATTCTTTCCTGCTAGATGTTCTATGAAGATATACTAATAATCAAAACATTTAACACTTGAAATATATATTCTCCAAACGCAATTCAATGTTTAAAATTAACCGATAAATATATGAGCATTTCAACTAATACTCTAGCGTTATCTACTTAAATTATAACTTCCTGATTTCATTGTAGCTACAGCATCTTTGATCTAATTAACTAAACATTGTTGTTCGGTGTTCTAGCTGCCTGCACATTCCACTTTCTTCATTCTCCATGATATGTAGTGAACCTGCAGCCAAGATTCAGATCGGCCTACTCATGGATTGGATGATTAGTGTCCAACATCACGAGAATGAATATTAGGAACACCCGTCATCGTATCAACTGCTGTATCGAATTTGTCAGAATTTCAGGAAAGATGTGGACTACTCATAATGTTATGAAATTCCAAAGTTTTTCTGTATATTTCTCAGTCTCAAATAATATTATGCACGTTGAATTAGATATGTGAATGTACTTAATTAGTATTAATGCCTTTTCCATCAAAAACAACGCCAGATATTACTGCCAGGCTGACATATTGAGCGCGTGATTTTTTCTATTTGTCGATAAATAAATGAAATTAACCTAAGGAATGATGTTCTCACCACTATTTTTTTTTGAGCTTTGGACTATATGAATATTTATATTTTCATATTGAATATACCACCATATAATCTGCAGGCAGCACAAGTGTAGTTCTACTCATATGCTTCATTTATTGTATATAAGACCAGTAGTATAAGTTGGTTTTAATTACACTTCCACTTTTCCAAGATGCAGAACAGAATAAAGGCATAAATTTTCATATAGAGTAGAAACTGGGAAAGCTATGTATATGTGTAAGCTTATAAATAAACACACTAAATTGTAAAATGTGAGTTTGTCCTACGATTACATTATTTAGTACTTGCTTCCAAATCGCAGTCTTAATAACACAATTTTCTCATCATATTCTTAAAGCCATTTGGCTAAAGCTTAACATATATTTAAAAATGTCTATACTAGCTCATTATAGGTAATTATAAAATCTTACAATAAAACTCCTGGGACAGTAATCAGGGAATTCTCCAATTCCGGATGGTACCTACGCCTACGCCGACTAGCGTTGATCAACTATTAGATTAAGAAGCCTGAAACTACCTTTGACTTGCACTATACTGAAAAATGATATGTATGCTGGGTATTAGTCTGAGATGTTAGCAGACAAAGTCGTCTTGCAATTTGCTTCGGTCTTGAAAGGAGTTTAAACCACCAAATATATATCGTGTCCTTTTGTCATAGGAGTTCCATTGCAGATCTCAAAGTTTGACACACACTCACCATCTCTCAGATCTCCTGCTTCTATCTCACTAAGACCGTTGTCGATACAGTCCAGACCTTCGCTTTCAGATCTAGCTTTCACATCCAACTTTGTTTTCCAACCGCCTCTAACAAAGTTATTGATATTAGAACTGGGATCGCTCAGTCTTCTTTGACATCTGTAAATAATTTGATGAATGTAGATTGTGAATGCTCTTACTTGGTGAAACTCTTCCATAATGCAGATAAAAATATTGTCTAATTAAAACACAGTTTCACAAATGAAACGTTTTTCCTTTCAGTGACGCGATTCGATTTATATTTAAATCATCATTTAAATCATCATCACCAGCAATGAAACACACTATAGTCCACGAAATTGCTAAAATTGTACGTTACTAACAGAGACACGCGGCTTGTAGCTGATGATATTGTTGAAACGTGTGATAATGGATTAGTATTTACCTATAGAAATAAAAGTCTTCTGGGTCCTCCTCCCAATCTGAATCCCACATATCCGTTGCACAAAACCCAGGTTCGGAGCTTGGTGTTTCTACTCCTGACCCTTTGGGCTTCGTAACCGCCATCTCAGCATGTCCTTTGCCCTGGGGGCCTTTCATTCTGACAAACTCACACCTTTGAGTCGCCGTAGATGAGAACAAACCGAATGTCATGCGCTGGGCCATTTTCGTGCTCAAGGACGATTGCTAAAACAATATGAGTAAATCAAATTCAGACGAGGAAAAAACAAGCTTCAATAGCAATTTATTTGCTGCAAGGTGTTTCAATATTTTTTCTATCAATAAGTAAATTCCTTAGGGTTGTTCGAGAAAAAACTTTTTGCTTTCACTCTTCTTTATTGTCTGTGGCAAAAATATGGGGAAGTAGCTTCTCTCCAAAAAATTATATTATTTTTTGATGAAACGTTCGAGTTATAAAGCGGGCAGAATATGAATGATTTAAAATTCAAAATCAACAGCTACTTCAAAAATTGGATCACTACCTTTTTAAAGGCAAACAAACAGAAAATCTGATACGTTCATATCAAACCAGAAGGAGATTCAGAATCAACAATATATTGTTGCAAATATCAAAACATAGAATGCTTGTTGCCGATGTCTGATTTGTGGGTTGCCAGTCCTACTTGAAAGCTAAGGACCCATGGACCGCTCCAACTATAACTTGACTTGAGCATGAAATTCGTGGTTTGTAATTTGTACTTACTCTGGCATCATAAACCTTCTTTAAGGCATCATATCTGATGGAACCTAAGAAGATGACCCCTTGCATCGTGCCAGACCTGTCGGCAGCCAGCAACTCCACGCATACCATCTCGCCATCGCGTACCAGGATGTCGTGGAAAACCTCATCGAAGTTGTCCACCATGAAGCAGATATGAGGGTAGGTAATTTCTTCTACCTCGCCCTTGGTGTCCATACGGCGCCGACTCGGCGAAGCGTACACTTTCTGGGAATGGCGTTTTAGCACCTAAATGAAGAGCGAACTCATTAATATACATCGATTTTCTAGTCAGTCACACATACACTAAACGCTTATAAAAATAAAATTAAAATGCTAATTTTACTAGACTATAACGCGGGCATGCAAAAGGGCAGCATTGCTACGTATTGGGAGATTCGCACACTCATTCTAATATTTGTGTTTCACCTTCTGTCTTTTTCTTACACTTTGGTTCTACATGTGGCAAGTTAAAGAGTTACCTGTAATTCCTTAGGACTTGTCCTAGTGCATATGGCCAGAGTGAGAGTGTACTCAAATTGATGAATGATCAAGTTAAGATAAACAGTCTCTTCCCAATCTATATCTGGATCGCCTATAGGAAGTTTCCTGCTATCCTTCCTGAACACGTCTACTTCAGTCTGAAAAAATGGAGGCTACTTTTATAATTAGATTCAATACTGGTCCAATACTTGCTGAGTACAGTAGATAGCAGAATTGCTACCAGTTTTTAATTTATTAATATTCAATGTAATATGTAAATGAAGATCTAATCGACTAATTTCGTTCATTTTTAATGGCGAGTTAAAGAATCAACAGCTATTTTTCAACATCGTGTAAAAGCAATCATTTTGTAAATTAACAGCGGTGTAAGAATGAAAAGACTCCAGGAAAAAGCAAATTTGGGGAGACTATTGGTGACGGCATATTATAACATTTAGGGTAACTGGACATAAACATTCCATTAAATAAGTTATCGAATCTCTTTCACGTCTGCTTTTAACTCATTTGGTTACATATTAAGCTGAAATATATCCCATACTGTATGAAATAAAATCAAATTATTTATTGAACTTTACCTCGAACTTAGGTAGATATCTGGGCGACCCTTTAACGTGCTTCTTCCTGACGAAAAACAGAAGATCGTCGCAGTCCATTGTCGATTCATTTTGGAAAAGGAAATGTCGAACAAAAAGGTCAGTCCAATAGGTTGTGCCTTGTAGCATGACGAAACCAGACTCTGAAAATCAATCATAGGTAGAAAGGTACAAATAGCAGCCATTCAAGCAAAATAGACAAGCTACAGATGATGATGAAATAAATGTCATTTTATAATTAATATATTTTAAATATATTTTAATTTTCTATCGATAATTACACAAATTTTTGTAAACTGTGAAAAATAAGAAAATGATTATTAAACAGAAAAATAAAATAAATCAGATAAAGTTTAATACACAAAACAATGTGGCTCATTGAATTTCTAGGGGTACTTTATAACTGAGGCAGACCACAACAAAATAGTTATTAATAATATAATTATTATATAAAAATAGTATCAGTTATAAAAAATAAGTTTTGCAATTAAGTAGATTTTTAAAGCTGATCGGAAAAGCGCGAGAGCGTCTAATGAGGTGTGGAGCTTAATTATTTTGCCATACCGGCAAATACGTACGTACGTGATTTTATAATGTCTATTAGTATTTATATTAGAATTTGTGAAACAATCGCAATATATACATTGGTATTGGTATATATTAACATTCCTGAAAGTTAAATAAAATAACTTCAAAAATCATTTTTCAATTTAAAAAATTCGCCAGACTGATTAGCAATAAAAAAACGACCAAAAATTGTCCTAGGTTTTATGAAATGACTTCAACATCATTCTTTGCCCTACAAGATACTGGGCGTCGCGACGCCAAAGTGATTACGTCCCCGCTGCCTGAAACCCCATTTCATTATAAGCACAACTTAAACTGACAAATAAATATTATTCTCAGTTTTACAAAATGACTTTCCAAAATTGCATGTTACCTTCAGGGCTATTCAGCGCGCATATACGTGGATTCGTAGGTATAATAAATTATTCCCAAAAAAGTAATATTATATTTTTGACCAGAGAAATCATCAAATGTTTAAGTGAAAATATTCATTTAAAATCCCCAACTTCAATGTTATTTGGTTTAATAATTAAATGGTAGATTGCCTGGAAATTAGTTATTGCTCAACTGCCACTCAAACATCCGTTATATAAATGTGTTGAGAAGATATAGAAGGTTTGCTTCTGTTACTATCACCCAACTCCGTCAAGATAGGAGGCTATTATGCATCTGAATCATGCTTAGATATAACATTTGTGTGTTTAGAAATTACCATCTTTCAGCAGCTGCCTCATTTCTTTGGTCCTTTGAAAGTTGATTTCTTCTAACAGCTGCTCTAGCGCCGTAGGTGTTTTAGAGTGGGCTGAGATGTTCGAGTACGCCATGGCCTTTTTTGAAATTGTGTAACTGGAATTGTTCACCTTATACCCATATTTCCGTAATAGGCTGATTTCACGATCGAGTTATTTTAGTACGATATACTGCATTTCCTTTCTTCACGTATCACATGACTAATGAACGAACTAGATTCCAGTAACCACGGTCGCAATCAATAGAGATAAGGGCGATATCGCATGCGTTCAAATGTTTTCGCTTCTTCATATAGGGTGGTAGGAGCAATGCGACGGTAGATTTTACGAGGGTTGTTGAGAGTTGAAAAGGAATGGGCAGAGATAAATACGGAGTATGAGCATGTATAATTGTATCATGGTGATAAGGTGCTAACGAATTTCATACTGGGCTTTACAGAACACACTGGAAATGTTATTCACTAGCATTGTTTAGCGTGAATCATTTATAGTAAACAAAAACAATATGATGTCCACTGGTTATAAATATATAGGTTATGCGTAACACAAAATGAAAAAAATTATTTGGAAATGGGATATTAGGTCAATCCATTCAGCATTTCAGTTAGGATTAGGTATTGGAAGGATGGATGTTGTTTTTTTACTTCACGCGACTCAAAGTTTTGTAAGACCTGTAGAGGTTAGTTTATATCGATGAAATGATAAATCAGAATCTTGGAACAGAAATAAACAAAATAAATCTCCATCTAATTGGGTCCTAGAGGATTAGTAAACACAAAAATCAAGGCTAGGACTTTTTAGTATTTTAAAAATATTTAAATATTGTTTTGGCAACATGGCAACCTTCATAAGCGGATGTGATCCATTCTAGGGCGTATATAAGGGCGGGGGGGGGGGGGGTGAATTGGGGTATAATTCAATTTTTTCCCTAAATCAATGGTTCATATCTAAAATTGAGTAACGTAATATTTATAAAAACTCATTGCTAATTCGATATCAATTGCTGTAGATTGCGTTGCAAATAACATCAATAAATGATGTATTTCTATTTTATCCTAACCTGTGCAGTTATTCCGGTTTTCCTCGCATTTTTGAACAACTCTTATTATCTAAATAAATATTACCAGTCTGGCATCATTGAAATGAAAATAAAATTTCGCAAATCTTGCGACTACTCAAAATCAGCTGCATATTTTTGTACGATTTTCTTATAGAATGAGAGCCAATGAAACTCAACACTACGTCCTCGCGTGCCGTCATTAATTATTGAAAAATCAGAAAATGCTGAAATTTGACATGATGTCGGATTGGATAAAAAATTACATAGGCTTGTAGGGAGTGACGAACACTTGAAGAAAATCCAGCTGTGCCCAGGGTTGTACCCAGGATTTCCTTTCAGAGGGGCCGTTTTAAATGTGATAATATTGATAATTTATTGTTAATACAGCAATGGAATCTGCGGTAGCAGCTAAGAAAGGCTCATCCTGTATGTAAATCATCCGGAACATGTGAGCAGTTGTCAATAATTATAGGCATCTGGAATGCCAAGATAGTTCGGAACTTGATTATGGAACATTCGAGGCATTTTTGTATATTTCGAGCAGTGAGAGCAGTCAGTCAGCCTTCAGATTCAGACATTAACCACTCAAGAACTACAAATTGTAGATATAAATTTTTGCACAGGATTTTCCTGGCAGATTTGGAGGTTCAATAGTGATGAACGCGTGCGTAATCCTCATTTGTAAGTATCTGAGAGACAGGATGAACGTAAATGTTTCTTTACCCTCTTATAAATGAGCTACACAGCACAGTATTTATAGGTTTGACCTCACTTAAAAAAACATCAAGATGCCTTCTTTGTAGTACCTCAGAGCTCAAGGACTCCACTATTTCAGTTGCAGTTTGCTTTTTCATGTAACTTAATTACTATTAACATATCCCTTTTTCTGTTGCCTCAACTACCTCAACAAAGGTATCATAAAAAATGGTTTAAGCATAAACAAACTCCATGTCCTTTTAACCTCCATGACTAGATACGCCCTTGGAAACAATAAAATAAAAGTTACTTTGAATCAATATATTACTTGAGGGAAAAAACAGATGTATAGATTTTAATAATCAAGGTAAAACAATATTTGCTAAATGTAACATAATGCTAAGACCTATAAAACTTATATATAAACAAATGCTCGCCAGGTATTCTTCTTTCTAACACTAAGTCTTCACAAAATCCTTTTCTCCCCATTATATCAATTATTTCTTCTGGTTTATTTTCTTTTATCAAAACTAAATAAAGCACACCCTTGAGGCTCAGATATTTTTGTACATCGTTCAACAACTTGTCAATGATGACACGTCCACTAACACCTCCAGCCCAAGCTCTATTCAAACCTAGTCCAGAAATTTCATCTACATCAGTTACAACGTAAGGAGGATTGAAGAGAATCAAATCAAATAGATTATGTTTGAATCCTGATAGTAAATCCATGTTAGAACAATTTATATCCACATTATTGCAACAACCTGTGGTACATGTTGCTAAACATGCTTGGTGATTGATGTCAGTAGCAAAATAAGTGCACGAGTTAGCAAAAATTTGTGCCAGGCAACAGATCACTACACCACTTCCTGAACCTATCTCAACTGCAAGTGTCGGTTTTAATCCCCTTAAAAATAGGACATCTTTCTCTAAGGCATCTATAAACAGAAATGTATCCTCGCTAGGTTCATAAACATTTGGAAAGTTTTTCAAATCATGTAGAGGTGTCTTAAGAAGCATTTCTATTTTCAGTTGTTAGATGTACCAGGACTTGTGTCTTCTATCACATTATTCAATATAATTTTTCTCTTGACTACTTCTTTATCTATGGCCATATGAATCTTGTTCAATCTATCTTGAGAATTTTGTAGCACATTTGTGAGCACTGTAACTCTCTGCTTGGCATTGATTAGTTTCTTCACATAAACATCTAGATCCACAGTATTATGTTGCAGTGCTTGAATCTGTTTCAGCTCCTCACTAAGGCTTTCAATACACTGTTTTAGTTCTAACTGTGATACTCTGAAAAGATGAAAACACATTGAATAAATTGTCTACATGATACTTTCTGCATTAGATTATCATTTTGAATTCAAATTGTTAATTAAAGCCACTGCAAACATTAAAATTAGCATGATCCTATGAAGAAGGGTAACAGTAGATTATAGATTAAAATAAATCATTGATATATATACATATATGGCTTCAATTAGAGGCCAGCAAAAAATATATGAATGAAAGTTATGTTTTATTTGACTCACTCCCATTAAGTACGACATAGTTCCAGTTACCATACTACATGTGTAGTTGTCCATTGTATATTAATTGTTATTGTAACAAAACCATGTTAAATTATAAACCTGATTTTGATATTGATTGATGATAATCTTTTATATACTTGCCTTGTAGCTCTCACTTTTTCGTCCAGCAAATCCACTGTGGGTTTTATTAATCCCATCAACCCTTCCGCCAGAGTGTCTCTAGTGGGATTGTCACAAAAATTTTCAGTATTTTCATCAATTGATGTGGCTGTGCTCTCTGAATCCAGATCCATTTATTTATTTGTATGATCCTCTCCTACTGTAAGAGGGTCATGGTTTCCTGTTTGAAAGCAGATTGAAAACTAAAACCGATAATAAATTACTAATAAACAAACATTAACGATTCTACATCTCTCACTTAGAAAGTCATTGATAGTTTTGTCACAGTGAGTTTCCGTCACAGATGTTTCCGCTCATGTGTTCAGTCGTTCAGTGGAACCATGGAACCACACAATATATAAGGTACTTGTAACTTGTAATCACAACCTGACTGTACGTATAACAGATACATAGGTCAACAAACAAAAAGATGTGTATTCATATAAATTTATGTGAGACGGTTCCGTCTCAGACGCCAATCCAACGTTGCCATATCTCAAAACTGACAATAATAGCAAAATATGAATCTTGTTAGCTTGGTAGTATTTTTGCACTGATAGAAGTTATGTTTTAGAGACGAAATTTGATTTGCTGATAATATGAACCTGAACCCGCGTGTAATTAGATATCACAAGATCATTGCATAAATAAAACAAAGTATTGTTTTGTACAATTTCAGTCATGTACATAAGTGAATGAAAAAAATTATTTGTCCATTTATCTTATACGAGTATATTGCTGGAGCCTGAATTGCTGCCTGTAGTGTTATGCAACTGCTTGTCTTACAATCTTATTTATGTATATTATCTTTTTGGTCGCCAAATGAAATAACATACGATTGACTTACAATATGCTAGCGTTTTTGCTGCTTAAAGGCATCCTATATCAATATACAAATTATGAAATTCATTCTTATTTTGATAGTGGCTGCGGTGGCAGCCGAAACATTAAGTCAATCGTATAAAACTACTGTCAAATAGATGGCGTTGTAGTAAGGTTTAGTTACTGTCTAATAAATGGCGTTCTAGTGAATCTGACTGCTATCAAAATTCATCTTGTATGTCTTATTATCATTAATAAAAATGGGAAATTTCAACCCCTACAAACAAACCCATCTAGAACCGTCAGGATGTTGGAAATGTCTGATGGTTTAACTACTGTCTAATAGATGGCGTTGTAGTAAGGTTTAGCTACTGTCTAATAGATGGCGTTATAGTAAATCTGACTAATATCAAAATTCATCTTGTGTGTCTTATCATTAATAAAAATGGAGATTTTAACCTCTTCAAACAAACCCATCGAAGACAGTCAGTCAGTATGTTGGAAATGTCTGATTGTTTAACTACTGTCTAATAGATGGCGTTGTAGTAAGGTTTAGCTACTGTCTAATAGATGGCGTTTTAGTGAATCTGACTAATATCAAAATTCATCTTGTATGTCTTATCATTAATAAAAATGGAGATTTTAACCTTTTCAAACAAACCCATCGAAGACAGTCAGTCAGGATGTTGGAAATGTTGTCTATTGGTTTAACTACTGTAAAATAGATGGCGTTGTAGTAAGGTATAGCTACTGTCTAATAAATGGCGTTCTAGTGGATCTGACTGCTATCAAAATTCATCTTGTATGTCTTATTATCATTAATAAAAATGGGAAATTATAAACCCTACAAACAAACCCATCAAAGACCGTCAGGATGTTGGAAATGTCTGATGGTTTAACTACTGTCTAATAGATGGCGTTGTAGTAAGGTTAAGCTACAGTCTAATAGATGGCGTTTTAGTGAATCTGACTAATATCAAAATTCATCTTGTATGTCTTATCATTAATAAAAATGGAAAATTTCAACCCCTTCAATGACGGTCAGTCAGGATGTTATAAATGTTATCTGTTGGTTTAACTACTGTCTAAAATATGGCGTTGTAGTAAGGTTTAGCTACTGTCTAATAGATGGCGTTCTAGTCAATCTGACTGCTATCAAAATTCATCTTGTATATCTTATTATCATTAATAAAAATGGGAAATTTTAACCCCTACTGACAAACCCATCAAAGACCGTCAGGATGTTCGAAATGTTGTCTGTTGGTTTAACTACTGTCTAATAGATGGCGTTGTAGTGAGGTTTAGCTACTGTCTAATAGATGGAGTTTTAGTGAATCTGACTAATATCAAAATTCATCTTGTCATATTATCATTAATAAAAATGGGAAGATTTTTACTTGCTTTACTACACTAGGAGAGAAATGTTCAATGAAAATACGATTGTATTTATTTATTCATTTATTTCCATTTAACGGGACAAACCCATGATACAAACATTTACATCATAATTTAACAAGCAGTTTCAAATTTCAACCCAGATGTGATAGTAAAACACTTTTTTATGTTAAAGAATAAACCATTCAGCACACACCATTAATATAGGCCAGTAACATCCAATTGCAATAGATATTTATCAGCCAAAGATATAATTAACTCAAAATATTTTTAAATCATCGGCAAATGGTAAGATCTTTGGATATTTTACAATATCATTTATAAAAATAAACAATAATGGACCTACTTTTCAAGTACATTTTGTCAAAGGAACAAATGCCAAAGACAGTGATCAATAATCAGTAAATGGAGAGTAAACATATTTTACAGATTAAATGTTGGATTGAGGGACTAATAAGTATGACGAATGTTCCTCCAGGTCAGATAGTATCTATCCGCCTGGAAACCAATCAAGTTATTACATCTGACCATTCATTCGATTTTGATTACCACGTATAGCTACACGCCATATCCAGACTGAACCGAACCCAACACAACTATCGCGTATCCTCATCCAAATTATTACATGCATGATTTGGGCTGATTTCTAATGTTCCGTGCTGTACCCTGTATATACGTTTCAATCCTTTTTATTTTCAGAAATTACAATTGGATAGAGATATCAAATTTTTTATCACTGAGGAACGTTGCAACTTTAGCCTTTAAGAGGGGACTCTACCTAGAATAAAAGGCGATTCGCATGGGTTTCCAATATTTCGATTCCTGTGCTCATCTTTCAAGATAACGGAACCAACATTGCTCTATCATTTCAAAAAAAAAAAGCTTTATTATAAAATGAAAATAGACACATTCTCAATGAGTATCAAACTGTTAGCTTTTAGAAAGGGCTGACCCATATATGATGATATACTGATTACTGACTACATCCATTCTTACCTCTTTCATGCTAAAGGAATCAACACTAGCCTGCATATCAAAGCAGCATATGACTATGTTAACATTTACATCTTATATCATTACCCAATAGAGCTCAATATTCCATAATAATAAGCTGCTGCAATGTTATAACCAGACATCCTTCAAAATAGGAAAATCTACATAAGTGACAGCAGCAATAAAAATACTTGTGGTTCAAGACAAGCATATGCAGGTATTCGCGCATAAGGCTCACCACTCACAGGCCATATAACTTTTTAACATCTACATACTAAAACTATACGATATTATATGGAAAAATTGAGTTGCGAATAAAAATACATATTATATTTTGAGTATAAATATTACTGACAAATATTACGCAGCATAAATCTCGAAAATTCTGTACACTGGATGAGCGTAATGTGATAACCTTACTTTCCTTCACTTATATCCAATATTAAAAGATACGCCTCACTGGAAGAAAAAGAGTTTTATTTGAGAAACTGTGTGTCCATTACATTTGATAGAACAATACCCGGAATAGACAGGGTAAATAGAATTCTAGATTTGATTGCACTAGTTTTGTATTCATGAAATGCTTAGCTCGTAATTTATTAAAAATAAGGGAAAGAAGATGGTGCATCCTTCAAATAAAAAGCGAAGTCACTTTGGTGAATGCCATTACCTTTTTAATGATCTTAGAAAAAATAGTCAGCTTATCTTTGAGTACATGCCAATGAGAATCGATATAGTATGAAGAAAATTGGCGACAAAGTGAATATTTCTTGGGAGAACTACTATTGTCAACCTATAACAATTGAGGAGTCGTGTGGTGCGCCGTTATGGCCACAACCTTTGTAAAGTCAATTTTGACAGTGCGAAGATAATTTAAATTTATAGTCCATTCGTTTAACAAAAACTTTTAAATTCGTGAGAAATTGTGTTCAAATTACATAATTTTATCTGAATGATGGATTAGTTTCACCTAGTAAGAGCATCTATATGGTATACAATTTCATTATTTGAGGTTGGTAGGTTATAATATGACTTGTACACTTCAATGTTTTTATTTTCATTAAACAGTTTATAAAATACGGTATTTATACACAATAGACTAGGTACAAAAATTTCAAAAAATAATGTATAGCAATAATAAAACTTCCGAACAAAATAAATAAAAACATTACATAATTGTAACAATTATTATAAATGATTCCACAACTGTTACAGGAGAAAATGGATCCTAATTATATATTATAAAACACTACATATTTTTGACAGAGCTGTAATTTGTATTTGAGTATGACCATTGCCAATTTAAGATCTATTCCACTTAAGTAGCTTTTTTTTATCAGGGCAGCTATGCAGGATAGGGTGATACAGGCACGTTTGACATAAGAGATATCAGTAGTTCATTCATTATTTGGTGCTCTAACACTGAAATACTTTGTATAGACGCTGGATAAAAGAATATTAGTCCCTTTTGTTACCTACCCTTACATTTGACTTTTCCGACAGGGTATGCTGTAAATCCATTTTCTGTCCCTTATAGGCTGCCTCATTTCACGCTCGTAATTCAGAACGACTAATTTATATTTCGCCTCGGTTGATTTCCTTTCTTTCAAAACAATTTTGAAACTGATATTTTTACTCCAAAAATTATTTGCATTGGCCTATTAGGTGAATATAATATCTTACAACATATATGGCTGCATGAAACTTTACTGAACTTTATGGCTAACCAGTGACAGTTGTCATCTATGCTAGAGAGCAACTGATAGTCAGAATAGTTTTGTTCATGAGCCATGGCTTCCCTACAAATCTTGTACTCTATAACCGCCTGTTCACTCCAAAGTAATCATTTATCTTAATATGTGAATGACTCGTTCAGGCGTCAATGGTGTATACCAATTTCTTATGCTTCAATTACAGCTCTGTATTTGAAACTAATCATGCAGTTATTTCAACTCTTTTTCAACATCACTGATCTTTTCCCAGTCCCCGTCTGAACTACTGTTGCTACTGGGTGTATCCAGACTGGCAGTGGAATTATTCTTTTGCAGTTTGTCTTCAGTGTGTCTCATACTTGACTTGTTTTCCTTTTTTGGAGACTCTTGTTTAAATACCACATTCTCTCCAATAATTTTTTTCTTTTTTGGACTTATTTCTTCATTCTTTTCTCTTTCATACTCCTCAAGCAGCTTTATCTGTTCTTCTTCGGTTAATTCTATGTCAGCTGCAAAATCTTCTGAAACAAATTGAAAGTAACAGACAACAGGTTCAACAAAAAATGTATGTCACGTCAAACCATTCCTCAAATGATAATGTGATTAGTAAATATTATGCTAGATAGACACATTGAGGAATTAATATTAAAAACAGACAATACTCATTTTAATTCACAGTAATAAGGTTGAAAATAATAATATATACATTTAGTCTGTGTAATAAAAAAAAGTAGATAAATTCGCATTTAGAAATCCGAAAAGAAGACCCAGTGCAGGATTCGAACCCGCATCTCCCGATGTCATGTCGGGCGCTCTGACCAACTGAACCAACTGGGTAGCTGGTCAGTCGTTACAGAGCGCGGATGATATGTTAGGCAGAATCCCCCACAAAGCCATCCTTCCGAATTTCAAATTGCGCGCGTCGTTCGTATCTCGAGGTGCCGCAGCGCCAGTGTTTGGGTTGGTAACTATCTCCTACCGCGATTACTGACAGCAGACCTCTTGTTTCGAACAGCCATAGTCTCTCACTATGCAGAGGTAATCGTGATACACAACTTGCTTTTCTCCGCAAGATGGAGTTTTGTGGGGGATTCTGCCTAACATATCATCCGCGCTCTGTAACGACTGACCAGCTACCCAGTTGGTTCAGTTGGTCAGAGCGCCCGACATGACATCGGGAGATGCGGGTTCGAATCCTGCACTGGGTCTTCTTTTCGGATTTCTAAATGCGAATTTATGTATCAAAAACTCCATCTTGCGGAGAAAAGCAAGTTGTGTATCAAAAAAAAGTAGTATTGAAAAATTCCTCAAAATTTTATTTCATTTGAACAGCATCAATATAGTTCTGCAAAAAACAAGTACTTTACCTTGCTCCCACTTCAGGCCATCTTCTGACATTAACTTTTCTTGTTGCTCGCGTTTATCCAAGGCGTCTTGTCTGGCAATTTCATCTTCTAATAGAGCCTTTTTAAACAGATACCTATAAACAGTTAAAACTATAGTTTCAGTATTAGCCAAACCCGCCCAAAAAAATAGCAAACCCCTACTTGAGATCTCAAAAGAACTGGGATGTAAGTTGAAAGCTTTTCAATATTTCCAGGCCTCTTGCAGACACACATCCCCCTTCTCTAGACCCTGGCCTCTGTGGGTTTCCTCCTGCCAACCCTTTTATCGGGCCAGCATGATAGATTTGTCTGTTAGCATCTTAATCTCAAAAAAAATTTTGTTTGAACGTTTTCCCCAAAGAAGATAGGGCGTTGATTGTAATACTGTGCATGTTTCCGGTTGCTGCACCATGGATCCAACTTCACATATTACAACACAATTGTAATGTTTGGAATATAATGTAGGCAATATATGTCAGATTGATCAGGTCAGCAAAATCAAAAAAGTAAAATGTTTAAAACGCTGAATATGAAAGTACCTTTTCCAAAAAAGCTGATGTTCTACAACTTCAGGAACTAACTTGGCATACTGTCTTTTCAATATCTCTGAGCTATTTACATGTTTGGCTATCCTTTCATCTGATAACTGGTCATCTACAATCTCCAGCCAACACTTGAATTGCTTGGATAACGTCTCGTCTGGATCACTGAGGAATGTGTTTGTATTTTTTTGTAGATCATATATGGCTTTCTGAAAATGAACACTGTATCACATCATATTTATGTTATAAGCAAAATGGTAACAATTGCAAATATAAGGTGAAACTCCATCAAATAAGAATTCAAGATTTTCCATTAAAAAAAAGCAATTACGGAATGTTGTTAATCAGAATAAAAGTTCAGTCCACTAAGGCTGCGCATATAAATCCTTTATCTGGGCAAAATCCACAAATTCATTAATTCATCCAGTCTTGTAAAACTGGATCAAGTGCATGCTAACCTCAATAAATATTATGGGTTTGTTTGAGACCATTTCGATAGATATGGCAGAAGAAGAACCCAGCATACAGATAAAAAATATTCCAGCAATGGCCTCACTTAGTAAGTTACTCCACTACTCAACATGATTTGCATGATCAGCACTTCACTTGTAGTTTTTTTATTGTATTTATGAGTATTATGTTCACTTTTTGATAATAGAAAATATTACATAATTCCTTGATTTCGTCGAGTGCTCTTCAAATTTTTTGGAAGCTGTGCTGCAATATAGTGCATATGCACAATCTACCATTGATACAACATATGTAAAATTACCTGTAATTTGGTTAACTTAACAGTTTCTGAGTTCTCCACTATAAGTATTTCTGTGTCCGAGTCATCTGGGCTTGGATTCAAGACACTATTCATTTGACCTAGAAAAACAAGTCAATATAGATAATGCTTTGAAAAACTTAACTTATTACCAAGAAATGAGCTGAAACTCCTCTTCATGGTACTTGCTGTAGATGTAGGAGAATCAAGCTAAAATATAAAAATGAGTCACATAGTTTCTTAATATTGTACAAGAGTTCAAACTAGGTGCTAAATTTTAGATAATTTTCTAAGTGAACTATAATTACAAATAGATGGGTTGGAGAATGGTAACCATAATACAAATGGAAAGGCTATATATTATACATTTTGTTCTACCTACAATCAATTTCCAAATATTTGTTTATTCTGTTGTATCTTTGTTTGCAATCAATGTTATTAATGTACAATTCGAATAACTGCCAACTTTCTCCTTTCTATGAGAACCTTTAGTAAAAAATTTTTAGAAACATTGTGGATATTGTATAACTTAATGTAATGCACTTTTAGGTTTTTACTGAATTGTAAACAAGTTGCATGTTGATGGGGGTGATTGTTATCATTGGTTCATCATTGATCAACTAACCAATGAGTGGAAAAACATATGTTACAATACAAAATAAAAGCATAGATAGCATTTTAGCTTACACTGAGCGTCTTTTCAAGAACAGATCCTGTTGAAGATATAACACAATTTGCTTCATTTTTGACAACTGAACCAAATTCTTCTAAATCTTTCTTCACAAATTCTAGGACCTCGGTGCTCTGCAAACAATTCTTAAATACATTTATTTATTAAAGTTCAAGATACTTACCTTGTTCTTTGCAGCATTTAGCCAGGAACCCAGCCAGTTTCCTGTTCTACAATGATAAACAAATACAATTGAAAATAATAACTACATATGTTAACACAATTGAATAGGAAATGAATACTCACTTCTGGGTTTTGTCCGACATTGCAAGATACGTAATATTGACAAATCTTACACAAAAATTTTGATAGATTCCTTCAATTCTGACTGAAAAATTTGTTTTTCAACAAAAATTAGCTGTCAATATCACATAATACAAAAATTTACCACCACCACAATTCATCACAATATCTATTTTTTGTTAGTATTTTAGAGTTTTGTGTAATTCACCAGAATTGTTATATTTTGACGTATGACACAGCTTAGATGTGGCTCTAGTGTTTTCTGGATCTGTGGAGCACAAAACATATCCACTTATGTAGATTAAGGCACAGAGGAGAGAGACAACACAAAGACAACCTATGAAAATGGGTCAAAATCGAAAGTCAAGGTGGGGGTGTCCATGTTCCACTTGATTATCCCTCTCTTTTTATTCTTTCACGTGCTTTGAAAGTATTTTTAATGCTCCGTTCACACAAAATTGTGCCGCGCGTCTTAAACAAGCACATTTCCTGAGTCGCCATTCAAGAAGCCTTCATGAATGGTAAAATAAAAGGTATACCTGCTGAATCAGTATCTACAGTCGGCACGATTGCTTGCAGCTTACAAGTTTTGGTGCTGATTTTGCTTGTAGTGGAGCTTGAAGGCAGTCTAATTGTGATTTTTTTTGTTGGGATAATGCCCATAGAGAAAGTTAACCTTATAAATGATCGCTTGATCGTCGTTATAACTTCAATATTTTCCTAGAAAACCAACATTGTATATTGTATTGTTAGCTCAATTTTATAACTATGTTCTTAGATGTCTTCTTTTGAATTCTTACGTCTAGCCCGCCAGTAGTAGTGTTAGTGAGCCCAGTTAGGTCGAGTCAATGTCTAATTAATGATAAATCAAGTTGTCTGTGGGACATTGAGTTATAGCACAGAAAGAAGGGCAAGGAAAGGAAAGAAGAGAAAAAAGGAAAGAATGGATTTTTTTACGTCAAGAGATATTAGGTGTTGGAGGGATTTAGTATATGTTCTCGTCTTCTAAGGCATTTAATTTTGATTCCTGTTGTTCTGATATCGTGATCCGATTTCGTTCATAGTACGAAAGTCGACTATATTCTTGCAAACTTGTTTGATAATGTAGTTAACTGATCCGAAAAACAGAGGGTTGCTGTTAGATTCCGTATGACGTATCGTTACGCCTACATTTGCGTAGAAAATGCTGTGTTGCATATGAATATCTACGTAATTGTTAGTCTTATTACCATTTTATGAAAACTTTGTTTAATAGAACTCAATTTTGAATTTCTCTATAAATATAGCACGACGTTTCAATGCGAAAAGTTGGAAACTTTGATTATTTCTGAACGCTCCCTTAAACCTAATGCCGTTCTCTCTCCGCCCCCACCTATTGTCGCTTCTGTTGACAATTATAAATATGTTTGACAGTATGGCGATGATTTGAGTAACATCAAGTAATCTCAAAGTATCGCCTTTTTGAGGACGTCCATTGGCAACTTACGAAGTCAAAGGTCCTAGCACATTGAAGACTGGGTTACGTATATACTACCCGATTGCTTTCTACAGTTAGAACGCCAAGCTATACTGATGAGTCTAGGCTAAAGACGAAACATGCATGTCTATAGCAGGTCTGATGGATAGTCGAGAGCATACACTTGATTTTAAGTATTAGATTGACACCAGTAACAAAAACTGAGCTTGAATGCTAAAACCTTGTGTTTATTATTACACAGTTTGTTCTGTATGATGGAGTTTTAGTAAGTAAGAGCATCTACAACCACATGAAAGTACAATTTGTACATAACGATCGATCCTACAGATTTTCACAATGAAACTATGTTGCTTGTTAGTTTCATGCTGAAAAAAATGTATTATATTACTCGTACTTGGAACATACGAGTATAAGAATAAACATTGTGCGGCTATGTGCGTAGAGCGGTTTCTAGCATCTCTTTTGAAGGCATGTTGACTGATTGATCTTCGTGACTATTCCAAAAACACTTTATATTGAGATTCCCGAAATGAAATATACCTGATTCTGTCATTTCAAACATCTTTGATCCTTAATATTTCCCGCCATCATATTAAACTTTTTGCACAAACTTTTTTGCCCCTCGAATCGAGAGTTTGATTTTAACGAAATCATTTTATATTTTAGTGTATGATGGATATAAAACAACAATTAAACAGCTCTTTAAAAAATTTTACTTCTGAGATAAAAAATATATACAGTTTCTCGAGGCCCACATCTCTCCGCTTCACTCCAAGTTAGCCGTTATGGTTTTTTGGAGCAATCGATATAGAACACAATATATCGCCTGTCTTGCTATTCGTGCTGTTTACTTCTCTGTTTACTTATGTCTTTCTCTATCCAATCATTTATAAAAATCCAACTCTATTTGTGTGTTCGTGCCCCATATCCCACAAAACAGATATAATTTGTATGTCTATTCCCTCTAGTCTATCTTCTATCGGTGTCATTCTGTTATCGTTTTTTGTTTTGTAGTGAAATATGCAAATTTGTGATGTGCAGTAATGTATAACAACTAAAATAAAACATTGCAAAAAAGTATGTTATCATGGTTTGTAATTAAACAGAATTTAATTGAAATGAGCAAATATTTGAATTAAGCAAACTTCATTTTTTTGGAGTAATTTGATCAGAATCTTAAATATGTATGGTATCTTGGCCTTCCGAACACAAAACCAGATTTTTGTTAAATGCGGTTTCTTGTTACTTTTACTTCAAAATTATTTATAGATGACAGGATAGAACTAATGAACCAGGATAAAATACTTTAGTGCCCTTCAACTATTGTGTTTGCTTTGGATTGTTGAAATCAATACTGATAGTTGGAAGCCTTGATCGAGTTCAAACGCCCACCATTTTCATTTCACACTTTATTTCGTTTCCAGACTCGATTGTGGTCCAATTAAGGATACAGGAAACCACAAATTTCCAATTGACACACAGTGTAATTTGAGATGGACGAGGTCTATAAGCCGATTGCAGAGCGCGACATGGAAGGTATGTGGAGTTCGCATTTCTTTATACCAGTTTGACCAGTGGCGAAATTATAAAAAAGTTAAAAAATCTTAAGTATTTATTAGTGCAGTCGAATTAGGTGAGTATTGAAATTAATCTGGCAATAGATTAGCAAAATCATTTTTTGGACTTGTTGAGACAGTGAAAACAGTATTGTGTCATCTAAAGGATTGTGTATACTTTCAAGTCATTTACTAGTTTTGGTAAAACTTCTCTTTTAAAATATAAAACCAATGTACAGCTGATTTACTAATTTCAGGAATATATTATTATTATAGTTATGTAAGTGGTGTAAAAACAAGAAATTTCATGATACTTGATACAGAATGAGTTATTTAAGTTACAAAATATCTCGTCCCCAAATATATGAAACAACCCATTACACTATCTGTCCATTCTAATGAGACTGCACTAAACATAGTTGTTTGGGCATTCATTTTCTTTTTGGGTTTGCAGAGGAGGCAGCTAGCCAGCCGAAAACGGCTCTGTTGAAAATCAAGTCAGCTGGCGAATCCGACGGAGCAGACGAGAGAATGCTGCCAGAAGACATTAAAACAGTAGAAGTGGTTACAAATGATGAGGGGAAACTAAAACACAATGAGAAGCATAAAAATGGGGATGCCAAGCTCAATATTGGTAAGTTATATAAGATATTTGTTTCTTCATTTTATGGATTTTGTCTTTTAGCACATGGCATAATACTAATCATAATCAAAAGCTTGATAACAGTCTCCATAACCTTAGACATGTTGCAGAGCAGAGTCACAGGTCTATAGTGTTGGGTATATTTTTCCTGCCCTTCTTCGGTATGGGTTGCACTCAATCGATCTTCCACACTCCTCGCTGATAGGAGAATTTAAGTAGGTTGCAAAGGACTGGTGTAAGCTCTGCAGCACATCATGAATAAGTTATGTACCCATTGACAAAACTGTCCAATTTTGCCTCAATAAAAAGTTGATTGATGCAAAATATTGATCAAACCAACATGTATACCAGGAAATGTATGTCTATTGTAGCAAAGGCTGTTAATTAAACCCACATATCTTAACAAGTCAATCCAACTTGACACAAATTTTTGCTAATTTCCAAAACAAATTACCATAATTGTGTATAATTATCGACTATTCATGACGCAATGTTAACTTCATTTATATTTCCTGTCACATTGTTATATACGTTGCTTGTCAATTCTCCAATCTGTAGTTGTCATTGTTGTTGGGTGGTGTATTGGAATGAATCGTGCTTAACCTTTAACTTTAATTGTCTTTGTTTTCGGGCGTGTAAATTATGCTTGTTCCAAACTACTATTATTCTGCGCGACGAACAGGAACAATTTACCTTAGCTCTATCCTGTACATGTTTACGAAACATAAAATTTCGTTTAACTGTATGATTTGACTTAGCATAACATCCAATTATTATTGTATTTCAATCTTTATCAGTATTGTTTATAAAAGATAATAATTTATAAGGGGATATACCTATACGGATTAAAGAGAATCCTTTTTATCCCAACCACAAGCAGGTAGGAACAATAGCTATTTATTATGTAACCAGCTATGAAATATGTTATTTTGTTCAACGAGATCTTTCTTATCTGGGACGGGCACTGACGATTCCTGTAATACAACAGAAGTTAAGCAAAATACCTTCCCATAACATGTTTAATACATTTTTTCTAATATTAAGAAATTTCGTATTGAGGATAAAATTGCACAGTTTATACACAAGGTTCACAATTTTATCTGAATGATGGAAGAGTTTCACAGGAAAGAGCATCAGTAAACTTCACGCTGTGAAAGCATGTCACAAATTTTCCTCTTTATGTTCGTATGAGTTTTGTAAATTGATGAAATTTGATTATTGTCATTAATGTAACAGCATGTATGTATCAATGAAATAAATTCGAAAATCTGATATGTTTTATTGGGGTTTGTATTTGAAATTCAGCAACTTGATAAAAAAAATAGAATTAAACATATCGGGGATGTTAAAAAAATGTTCACATAAATGAAATTATTTATTTATGGTTGAAAATAATCATATATCAATAGGAGAACAAATTTACCCATAGTACCCACGCATGGTGTAAATCCAGCGCTGTTGCCAACCATAATACAAAACCATTGTTTGTATTTACGAACTGAAATATCCATAATATTTGTATATATAATATTATTGGATAGATATATTCACAATGTCCATATAATATATACAAACCAGATTTGTTTTTAATGACACCAATAACACTGCTCATTAGTTAATGGATGGTCTTTAAATTGTTGATATACCCGTTGGTGCCTAGGTATTAGACATTATAAATTCGCCTGGCATACCTGTTTGTGTACATTTCTTCGTAGTGAAAATGGTGTTTAATTGACATATTCCATGCGATGGTGTCAGCAAACATTATGGATTTGCGTATGTACATTTCTGGCTTTAGAGGTCGATGCGTTCTAAATTGCATAAATTACTTATGAGATTATAGAGATATTTTAGTGAATGATATTTTTGATTTGGATGTTATGTATTTGTGTGCACAAATGTGCATCAAAAGCTATTATAAACAAGAATTGGGGCGATCATAGCTTTTTGCGTGAGACTGACGATTCAGAATGACTGCTTGTACTACTAGTATGTGCAAAAGCAAACTATTTTTCGGTGTCAATCAGGTTGTCGGCATTTATTGTGTTTGAGACATTTCTGTTTTGATCTATGGTGATTGAATCGTCAGGTTGATGGCTAAGTGAGACGTTAAATACATTGAGAAAATATATTTAAATCCTATTGTTATAATGCCAAAAACATACTAACGTATATGTTAAACATTCACTAGATGTTTAATCTAAAATACTACTAATTTACTTCTGCTTAGACATTTTGTCGTGATGCCCCTTACGTGCAAAGACAAACATTCTTCCTGATCAAGAACTTATTTAATCTAGGTGAGCCTGAGAAGCTATTTGTGGGTATGAATAAAGAAGAATTACTAAAGTACGCCAACGATCCATTTTGGGTGCGTTTACGATGGTTCCTCTTCATCGGATTTTGGGCTCTATGGGCTGCTATGCTAATTGGAGCCGTTATGATAATTTACGCCGCGGAGAAGTGTCATCCGCCTCCTCCCAGGACTTGGTAAGTCACTTGGCAATATTTTGGAGTTACCTATGCACTACATTTTGACACAAATACTACGAGTGTCTTTTGTATTCTCACCAAAATATTTAAAAAAATATGCAGAACTGCATTCCTGTGAAAAAAGCCGTCAAGTGGGTTCGATTTAGAACTGTTGATGGTTTTCAAAATTTAGTCTCCCCGATAATACCTTGTGGTCGACTATATTCAATCAGCTGTTTGTAGTAAACGTGGTCATACTATTAGAATAAAATCCTAATTTTAGTCCGGGATAGCTAAGTGTTCAAATGTTATTACAATGCGTAGCCTGCACCTGATTAGAATTACTTCAAAACGTACGAGCGTTGCAAAAAATAAAAAAATGTATTCCTCAAGTTCGCGTCCTGCAGTATTAATATGAATTGCATCAATCGGATCCATATTTATTCTCCGAATTTTTACAGGTGGGAAGAAGGCCCTTTGGCAGAACTACCACCAGATACAACTCCATCACAACTGAATCAGATAGACGCTAATATAAAAGGCTTGATTATCCCCTGGACAGAGGATGCATACACTTTGTTCGACCAAAACCATCAGGTTATCCAGTTGATCAAACAGGTGAAGGAAAAAAGTACAAATGCGATAATAGACATAGACCCGGCTGGTTCTCGAGTGTGGTTCGAGCAAAGCGAAGCTGCTAACGGACAATATGAAGGTTACTATATTTGGAGACCAGCGAAAAATTTTGGTGCCGACGGTAGACCAGAAGCGCCAAATAATTGGGTAAGCGATATTTTTTTTATAACAAAACAACAAAAAAGGATCCCGCTTTAGTTAGTTTGGAAAACGCTGCCCTAAGACTCATCAGTATAGGTCGGCGACCGACTGTAGAAAGCAAATATGTTTTTCCGTCACACTTCAAAAGGTATCATGGCGTAGCTTGGCCAGTAGTGTTCACACAGGCGGCCATTATTCAGTTCGTACCGACCAATGGGTAGTGCATACGTCCATCTTGAGTACTCCACCAGGCAGCAATGAGTCATGCGCCATTGTGTGAACACCTTTCAAGCTAACGGGCAATGATGGCCTACGTGGCGCATGGCTCATTGTGTACTAGAGCCTTTACAACTTGAACTACCTAATAACGGCGATAGATGGCCCCTTCGACACCTATCAACAAATGAACTAATTCATAGCGATATAACTTGTCAGTTTTACGATGCACCGTTATCGGATTCTTTCCAGTCAGAAGCTAACGATTGATCTAGCATTGCATTTCACTTTGGGTCTGGGAACATGACAAATCTACATTAATTTGTTCTTTAAACACTTTGTAGTGAGCACATATCAGACTATGTAACGAAATCACTTTGTTCAATATTTTAGGTATTCTCATATTGATAAATAATTTTAAAGCATTCATAACGGCAATGGCGGTGATTTGTACTATGCTTTTGATTGAAGTAATCAGGTAATAATAAATATTGAAACACGAACAGTATCAAGATTTTAACTCAAGGTCAGTTGAGGTTAGAGTTGAAATTTATTCTTCAGATTAACACTACGAATAAATCATCCTGGACATATTCTCCAAAGAAGAAACAGTTCTACTACGCTCCGACAGGAAAGCCGCACTTAAATTTCAGGAATAGGAGTGTTGTGGAGGAACTTTCAAAAGTGATCAAAAAATTCATTAGTCATGGAGCGTCGGGTGTCAGATTGAGAAATGCTCCATTCTTATTGGTTGATCCGAAGTTTGAAAACGAAATGACTATATCTAGCAGCACTGGTAAGTTAAAAATACAAACCATCTAGAAAGTATGTAGTTATTCAGTATTGGATTCGGCTACCATATCGTTCGCTCCCATATAATAATCTAAATGAAATAAGCATAAATGAATTATTTATCCGTAGCATACGATTTAACGCAGTATGGATTCTACAACCATCTCAAAACTGAACATTTGGAGGACCTTGGACCTTTGCTATCAAGTTGGAGGAACGTTGTGAAAAATGTTACCGAAAACGGACCGTTCATGATTGCAGAAGAGTTGACTAAAATACAGTCATACACTGTTAACCAAAGCTTGGTTGTAGATTTGCCTTTGAAGGCTCATGTGTTTGACAGGATTGACGTTAACTACATCGATAATAATTTGAATCTCACTTTCAAGATCGATGGTATTGAGTGGCCTCTTTGGAAGGTGAGTTGTCTGTCAGAACGCGACTTGATGGAGAACAGTTATACTTGTGGTTCTTGTCATTTAGCTTTTTAACCTGGCCCGTTTGATTTAACAATATGAATATAGCCTAAAAAAATTATGTATATATTTATATCCCAAGATGACATTGAATAAATTCGTCACTATTATATCGTGTACAAACCGGAGCATTGTAGAGCAACTGTTTGAGATGTGTAGACAACGTGGATATGTGGAAAGTCTCATTTTGGATTACATTTATCTGTTAATTTGCGTTTCCCAACGGATGGATTGAAGTGAAGATATCATAATCAAAATGTGCGACACTATTTATAAACACAATAGAATTTCAAAATAATACTGTATAAATACAGGAACAGCGTATTACGCATAATCGTAAGCTCAGGTTACTGAACTACAGTCTGAATTTAGCAAACTGAGTTAACAATCAGCTATCAATCTGTAATCAATTCATCTAATGAAGAAGATCGATTAATAATGTAAGCATTTTTTCAGGCGACTAATAGCAATTTGTCTAGTGATACCTTAGCTATAGTAACAAACTTACTGCCTGGTACAACACTGGTGGATGCTAATGCGACAGTTGACACTAAGCTTCTCAAGATAAGGCAAATGCCATCCATCATGAGAGGAGAATGCAGTATTCATAAATTAGAGAATGAGACTGTCATAGCATACTTAAGGTTGGTACATTTTTGATACGATTGATCAATCAGCATATCAAATAAGTAGCATTAGTTTGATACATCTCACTATGGCTTAGTAAAATCAAGGTTGAAATATCTAAAATCAAGGGCCATTTCTTATTAAGTTGGACATATTTTCTTGCTCATATGTATTAGCTGCAAACATAATCTTCAAAAGAATTATAGATTTATATTTTATAGAAGATTTCGCAATTAAAAAGGAAGTTATTTTCAAACTATAAAATATACACCTTTTGAACATTAACATGTTCAAATTTAATTTGCTACACAAACATATCCTGTGGTGCAAAATAATCAGGAAACTGTTGAAATTCGTTTCATGTGTACAATTGTTCAATTTTTTAGTCTTTATCGGCAATATCTAGGTATTCCTACAGAGAATGTGGAGATAATTTTCCTTTTTTATTGTTTCACCTCGTAAACCATCACATTAATAATTCAAACATATATTACACATGCATTCTTTTGGATAGAGTGAGGTAAGAAATTGAATCCATCATCATCATATTAACTTAAAGCTAATTACTATATCTTTAATGGTTGGAAGTCAGTCCGGATATATCGGCTCATAAAATATTCGTGAAATAATAAAAACAATACCAAAACAAAAAATAAAAATGCGTAGATACAATTACTTAAAAAGTGTTGCACAGGGCCAAGTTCGAACTATAAAGCTGATAGTCTATTTTTACGAAGCCAGATTTAGTAGTGGCATATGAACTATTGACTTATGTAGTTATTGAGCATCAGTTCAGTGACGGCGTAATTATCGCCAAAAAAGCCCCTGATAAATTTTCGATGGTTTGAAGGGTCAAAATTTACTAAACAATGACCGTCATAGTATCATAGCACATTCGCCGTCTAGGGCTAACTGAAAACAGTGGTTGGCGCCACCGCCACCAATGATCATATGGGTCAGTCTGGTTTCGTACATGGAAAGTAGCACTGGCGTAAGAGCTTTTAACTGAATAATTATGGAAATACCATTTAGCCTCAATAAAGGCGTCAAATTGGTTGATTTTGCATTTCACGCAGCAATATCAGTTTTGAACGTTTAGTTCAAATTTTGGAAATGCTAAACTACGTGAATAATGTTTTTAAAACAAGGAATTATAATAATTTTAGAAAACACGTATATTTTGGGAAGCTTTGTAACTTATGCAGGTTACTCATATATACACAATCAAAAAAAACATGAAATGAAACATTGGGTACTTCATCCTACATGGTCCATGAATATAAAAACAGATTATGTATTATCTGAAAACTGAATATTTCTGTATTTTTTAGGGTTACTTCAGGAAATCCTGGTGTGCTAGTTGCTCTAAATCCTCTCGATAAAAGAGCTATTATAGACTTCACGAGTCAAATTCCTGCTCTTTCCAAAGTGGAAGAGCTGACAGTACAGTTGTACAGTAGCAGTTATAATGAGACGGAATTCATGACTGTCAAGTAAGTTGCTTAAAATTGAGGTATATTGTATATATTCTAATATATCTTCATTTTTCAGCAAAAAGGTGGATGCAACGAAGGTATCCATTTCACCAAAATCCGTTTTGGTACTGTCCTATGTACCAAAAAAACCTGAATAGATGTTTGTTGGTCACATACCAAATGATATAATATGCATTATAACCACATGACATGATCTGCATTATATGACAATAAAAAATGAACATGATTAAATAACTTGCTTGTTTCTAAATCCATGAATCAAAAGTATATCTTATGTAACTTTTCTTTATGGGGTGATAGGAGATAAAATACCACAAAAAATTAACAAATAGTGCACGTTGGGTAAAATAATCTTATATTGAAACACAAAATAAAAATAAACTCTGTATTTGCAAAAACTTTTAGAAATTGAACCGTCCGATTGAAGCTGAACAAGTGAGTGAAACGTTTGGTTAAATGTATTGAAGAGGCATTTATTCCTTTTTGTTTGCCGATACCGCAGTGTTGATGCATTTTCGGGTAAGGTTGTCACACATTAGAAGTTTGCTTCTACATACAGATACACCCTTAGTTATTACATAAGTACGCCGCCGGATTCATATAGACCATTTTCAATAAAAATAAATCATTGTTAAATATAAAACAAAAAATTATTATAATAACACTGCTTCAAGGTCTCGTATGCCACGTTGGAGAAGGTGCTACGCTAACGCAAGTTTTCATTCATTTTTTGCTATCCAGCGATTGCTAATTTAATGCGAGTTCGTTTGTTGATTGTTGAGTTTTGTGTGTGTGTTTATGAACAAATATGTAAGCAGTGTTCTGAAACTTTTGAATATGGGGCGCCAGTGCAAGTTTTGCAAGGAATCAGCTCATTTGAATTCGCATGTATCTTTTCATAGGTAAGTATTATTGTTCGTGATTATAGTCAGTGGCGAACATAAAAACGTGTCGTTATTTTATATGAATATTAGAATCGAATAATCTATTTGAATATTGAAGTCTGACTGCAAGTCGGTAGAGTAGTTTTTACACGTCATAGATTTTATGATTTGGTGTACCTATACCTATATGTACTATAAATATCGTTATTAACGTTCTCAAAATACTGCTGGCGATGCAGCCGAAACGTTAGTTTGAATCCATCGTATGTGGTTTCAATTATTCACCACGGGAAAATATGATGAACAGGAGAGACAACCACAGGATAAGTTTTAGAAGTTATATTAATACATGTGTATGTATATTGCTAGAACCAGATCTAATCACATTCTATTTACTAAAAGTACATTTAACAATAAAAATAATCTAGCAAATATAAAAACCAATAAATAAAATTATAAAAAATAACTACAGTGCAATTCAATCGATCGCATGAGAACTATGTTTTAACAGCTTGTTTTAGAACTTTTGTGATATAAAAGAAACGCTTAACTGGAGAATGACTATAGTCATACGAAAATTAAAATTATTTGAGTATTTGATTACCTGGAAGAGCAGAGTTTGCGCAGTCCAATCCAGTTTGTACTTTCTAGTAGTTGGGACGGTGACCTGGTTCCTGTAAAAAACAAACACTGTATTCAAAAGTATTGCCATGATGGTATCTTCTGAGAGTCCTCCAGATGTACCTAGGAAACTCTTGGAAATACCTGAACATTTCCTACATTTTGATAATTACGAAAAAGATTAACCAACCATTTGGCATTATAAAACATGACATAAAATTAAACTGACTGGGTAAATACATTAATTATTATTACTTTTCTATATTGCATGTTACGCTGATTTCTCATAACTTTCTGCATGCTTGGCGAAGAGTTCTTCGGATTGGCCAACTTTTGGATTTTAATTATCTATCTGAAACTAATTAAAAACAAATTCCTTGAGGAAATTGCTCTTTATACACGCCACACAAATTCAATGGAATCTTTAAATATTAGAAAAATCATACTTAAACTAGTTCATTTCTTATTTCAATTTAAACATCCAGACATTACACCAGCTGATGCATAGCTACTTGTATAATGGGTTAATAATACGTTTTGTCAGAAATACTTGCCTTCGGATTTAGAATAGAACCTGCAAAATTTTGCAGTAACCCTCCCATGCTTCCCAACCCTCCCATGGATCCTTGACCAGATTGCTAGAAAATAGAAATAAAAATTATTCACAGAAATCAATCTTCAAATTTTAGGGTTAAATGTAAGAGTAGCCTTTGGCTAAATTTCGCCCTAATAAAAACCTTATTATTATTATTAAATAACTTCATGATTATATTAAGTGTAAGAAAATTTCATAGTAGAATTTTTGCCAGGAGCTACTCTAGATAGTGATAGTGATAAGGATTATTTTGTTCAAAAAATATAAAATCAAGTACAGCATTATGCAAAACAAAAGTTCGGTTTTCAGTTTGATGCTAATTTGAAAGGATTACAATGAAAGGTATAAGATAGTACCGAAGGTCATATAACAAAGTCCCTTTTCTAAAATCTCATATTAATTTACCTGAGGTCCTCCTCCAGAAAGCAAACCAGAGAGAAGACTTTCCATTGGACCTGCTTGATTCTGTTGAGGTGGATGAGGATACTGACCATATTGCTAAAAATATACAAAAGATTAACTACCCGTTAGAAGTTCGCCAGCTTCAAATTTATCATTCAACAGACTTGATCGGCCGATAGTTCTATCGGATCCAATCAACACCGACTCCACTATAGTAGAGTCGGTTTGGATTCAACGTGCTGACAAACTAATTTTTCTATAAACTATGAAAAACTTCTTCGGGCACTTTAGTGGTTTAGCTTGAAGCGCGTGAAATCGTCTACAATTGTATATAAAATGTACATTTCTCTTCACCATTGATTCTCATCTTTCAATGTTAATGTGTCCCAATAAAAAAGCCACTTATAAGTGTTCTGAATAAGCATGCATGAGTATAATGTGCATTGTGTTTTATCAGGTTAGTATATATCGTATGCTTGATTATAAAAAATGACATTAAGCGGAAACAAACTCACAAACATGTGTTTTCGCAAATAATAAAGAATGTGTATCTCCAAGATTTGGATATTTCCAAATCAAACTCCTAGAAAATTATCTGTAGGCATTTTTTGTTACCTGATTTATAATATATAATATTAGATAATAATTTGCTGGAAGTATGAAATAAAGTAACGCCACATTACTAATACATCCACATTAATAATACATTCTAAATAAGCCGTTACAGATAGGCATAGCGTGTCGTCAGACATCGAAAACACACTGAAATGTTTTGAAACGTCATTTAACGCTTCTCCAGTGTATGTAAAAATCAGGTGTTATTGAGTCACGCTGCATATATCAGCTGAAGGTGTTTCAAACTGTGCGTGGACATGAGATGGAAGAAACAATTAATTGAAGAGGTACGAAAGTAAGAATTTTTACAAATTCCTTCATCATCCTTTCATACATATAACATCTTTCATCTTCACTGGAGAGGCCAGAGAACAATGAAATGGACCTGTAAATCGTGTCTTTGCGACTCACGAATTCGTCTCATTGACAATAAATTATTGTAAACAGTATCTTCTTTAGTGGTACGATCTGAAATTATTAACACTAATTTTTGCGTCTACTAACGTTTGTCACCAGTTTTTCGCTTTTGCTCTTCACCCTGCAATATTTCATTACTCACCTGAGATTGTTCCCCACCATGCTGTTGATCACCTTTACCTTCTCTAGCAATCAGTTGTTCCAATTGATCGCTCACATCTTCATATGGTTGGGTACTCGCAGGCTTTGAGGGATCATTACTGTTTTGGTGAGGCTGCCTAGGCGTACTCGGCCCTCCAGCCGGAGGTGTAAACCCTCCTGTTTGAGGTACATGACTCCCGCTTTGAGTTTGAGGCGTATATCCACCAGTCTGTGGAGCACCATGAGGTGTGTAACCACCAATTTCAGTTGGCTGTGGTGTGTCAGCTTGAGAAACTCCTTGATGTTGTCCTCCTCCACCAGCTAGCAAGCTGGAGAGTAAGGCGTTCAGGTTGATACCTCCAGATTGTTGGGTCTGATTATTTGGTGCACTTTGAGCGGGGTTACTGTCTCCAACATGCTGCGAACTAGGTTGTGGGCCTAATAGCCCTGACAAAAGACCACCTAAATCCAAACCTTGCGACTGGCTCTGAGTTTGGGTCGGGGTGTATCCAGTCGGTGGTGGTGCATTTGAGGTGTTTTGCTTACCTTGAGCACCAGACAGCAGGTTGGACATTATTGAATTCAAATCAAAAACTGGACTATGTTGATTCTGAGATATTTCAGAACCAGGAACATATTGATTACCAGCATTCGGTTGTTGAGACGATGTTTGATTATGTGCGTTTGCTCCTGATAGTAACCTAGACAACATTGAAGCTATGTCTGCCCCTTGAGTCTGTGTATTTTGTGGGTTGTGTGGAGGAGTTTGCGTGTTTTCTTGCTGCCCAGCATTGGTTTGCTGTTTATTGCTCAATAATCCTGATAACAGTGATACTAAATCAGGAGCTTGGCGCGGCTGAGATTGATTGTTTGTATTAGGACTAGATGCTTGTTGCGACTGTCTGTTCCCTCCAGAAAGGAAATTAGTTAAAAGACTCTCCACAGGACCAGGTCTTTGAGTGTTCTCATTTCTTGGATCTTTTGGGTCGACGTTCAAATCTGGTGGTAGGTCAGGGTAGATGCCGTATTTCTGTATAAAACCATATTTCCCGTCAATGTTTTATACAACGATTTTTGACTATATTTGCCTAGTGTTCAAATATATCATTACCTTCACATGCACAATAGGTTGTTGTATATTCTCTATCTTACTATCACGTGATTCGTGCCAGTGGTGGAAGTATTCACGATTCAGTGATGATATGATTCGAGGAGGGAGAATAAAAAGGTAAGGAACGGTTCCATGCTCGCGCTGGGAAATGGAGGACATGCAGAAATATATATTTTATAAGTTATCCTTGGTACTTAAATTACATCAGGTGGAATTATTATATTTTTATTCGCAACGCGCACTGCACACATAAAACGCGTACAAGTCAATAGAGGTTAGTGATTATACTCATTTGCTCCGAATTTGTGTTGTGTAAACTGATCAGCATTTTAGAATACTAATATGCATGCAGGTCTTCATGAAAGCGAATGTTAACTAAATATATTATCAAAAATGAACACACAAAACACAATGCACTTGATTGCCACACTGAGGCAAATACAGACATAAAATGTCCAACACATACATACGTCTATACACTATATACATCAGAGAACTACCTCTAATTTTGTGGTAAATCACGATATAACAAAACTAGTTATAAGAAACCACCAGTCGATACAGGATGGATACAGTTACACTAGTAATGGCAACATAGAACTCATACAAGTGTACCTTATAAATTACAAACTCTTGAAGCGAAACAGACTACATATAGGAATACACTTACTTTGCATAACATCAAACATTTATCATTATAAAACCTTAAATATTCTTGAATATTCATTAAATTTGGATTAGGTCGTTGGAGACATGTACCTACTATCTAATGTGGACACAAATATTGCGAAAAATTACATCTTAAATTTTTTAATGAAACAATTGACTTCTCATTTCAAGTGTATGATAATAATTTTTCATAGATTGTTATTAAATATCGACCATGGACTTTTTGTAGTAATCATACAACAAAAAAGTCATTTTAGTGTCAAAGTGTTTTAATTGACGGCCATTGAAATGAATGGAGGTGAAAACCACAGGATCAAGTTCACAAATTACTATTTACATGCTAATAATCGATATAGAAAAGTGACCTTCCTATGGTTAATAGATAAGGGTAATTCGTCCATATTTCGTATCTTAGACAACACGCATAGACGCCAAGCGTGTAAAATATCAATAGGCATGACTTACAGCGTTTTGCGGTGCATATCCCTGATGTCTCTGCTCGCCGCCGCCCAACAAACTGCCTAGGATTTTTTCAGCCGCTCCTGTACGAATTGCACCCGCAAGCACAGACTGGGCCTGCTCCAAGAAGTCACCGAATCCAGATTCTTCATGAGCCTATGAATCAGCCAGTTATTATAATAGCTCTTATTGTTATATAACACACTATTGTATGTGGGTATCGATTATCATAAATAACGTGCTCTATTCATAAAATCCGGAATCAAATACAGACGGAGTTTCAAAACGGGACATGGTAAGGTAGTTTAAACTAAAGTTTTATGATGTTGCTGAAATCCATCGTTATATTGCTATAAATGCGACGTGTGAAGATAACTGTGTTTAGTAGGAATTGATTGCTCAGGTGATGTGTAGAAGCAAGAGCAAGAGCATCTGTTTTCATACATTCCCTGTGCGACTAATGAAGCACGATATTTATCTCTATAGCTATATTTTTTTATTGTTAATACTTACGCCCGGCGGTGGGGGTACTCCGTAGCCAGGTGGCGGTGGTCCATATCCAGGACCAGGTGGGCCATATCCTGCTGGAGGACCGTACGCACCAGGAGGTGGACCATAGCCTCCTTGAGGGATTCCCTGAAATCAAATAAACCATCAATTTCAACAGAAAACATATGCACTGCTGCTAACTACCATTTGAATGCATGCACGATTTGTGAGTAGCTGGTAGCTAACAGAAATTTGGATTTTAGTTGTTATTCAGGTTTTCCTTCATAACATCTCACAAACATAGATCTGTTGTAACCTTGAACACAATATTATCTTTAAAGAAAGCTTAAGTTAAAAAAAACAGGTATCGTAATTTTTTTATTCTCAGGTAAAGTAAAATTAATAACATTTATTACGGTTCATTAGAGACATTTCATCAAATATGTAATTTATAGTTCTTAAACATTTTATTGTTGGACATGTTGGACAAACAGACATCTCCATCATCCTGACTGTCTGTGATGAGTTTGTTTGAAGGGGTTAAAATTTCCCATTTTTATTAATATATAAGCTATACAAGATGAATTTTGATATTAGTCGGATTTGCTAAAACGCCATCTTTTAGATAGTAGTTAAACCAACAGACAACATTTATAACATCCTGACTGACCGTCTTTGAAGGGGTTAAAATTTTCCATTTTTATTAATGATAAGACATACAAGATGAATTTTGATATTAGTCAGATTCACTAAAACGCCATCTATTAGACAGTAGCTAAACCTTACTACAACGCCATCTATTAGACAGTAGTTAAACCATCACAAATTTCCAACATCCTGACGGTCTTTGATGGGTTTGTTTGTAGGGGTTAAAATTTCCCATTTTTATTAATGATAATAAGACATACAAGATGAATTTTGATAGCAGTCAGATTCACTAGAACGCCATCTATTAGACAGTAGCTAAACCTTACTACAACGCCATCTATTAGACAGTAGTTAAACCAACAGACAACACTTATAACATCCTGACTGACCGTCTTTGAAGGGGTTAAAATTTTCCATTTTTATTAATGATAAGACATACAAGATGAATTTTGATATTAGTCAGATTCACTAAAACGCCATCTATTAGACAGTAGCTAAACCTTACTACAACGCCATCTATTAGACAGTAGTTGAACCATCAGACATTTCCAACATCCTGACTGACTGTCTTTGATGGGTTTGTTTGAAGAGGATAAAATCTCCATTTTTATTAATGATAAGACATACAAGATGAATTTTGATATTAGTCAGATTCACTAAAACGCCATCTATTAGACAGTAGCTAAACCTTACTACAACGCCATCTATTAGACAGTAGTTAAACCAACATTTCCAACATCCTGACTGTCTTTGATGAGGTTATTTGAAGGAGTTAAAATATCCCATTTTAATATATAAGATATACAAGATGAATTTAGATATGTCAGATTCGCTAAAACGCTATCTATCAGACAGTAGCTAAACCTCACTACAACGCCATCTATTAGACTTCAGTGCACAAATAATAAAGTGCGGAAACTGTATGGTCAGGCTAACGACAAGCAGCGAAGCACGCATGGCAAATCCGCGAGAAAAATTTGAGTAATTTTGAACACCTGAAATGAATCGGAACCTGAAAATATATAGGCGTTTTACAAAGTAAGATAACTACTTTAATTTTTAATCACCCAATAAAATTTTTGGAACTCAAAAAAATGTTCTGGTATTCAGGAAATCATTTGATATCATTTTGTTATTGATGTTAATATAACATCAGACATTGCCAAAAAAGAACCACAAAACAATGAACACAAAGACAGACAAATGAATATTGTAACATTATTAAAACACTAATTCAACTGCTCACATGTTCTGGATGATTTCCATACAGGATGATATTATCGTAGCTGCTACAGCTGATCTCATTGCAATATGAATGAGATAGACTTGCATGGGGCATACTTGATAATAATACAAAATCTTTGATATCTCAAATTACATTATTATATCTATTGCAATAGTATCTTGATAATGCGAGGTACACTGTCAAACATAATGGATGTTCAATCCCAAATATAAATGGTATTCAATATTGTGTTTTCCAGCCAAAATATAAATCAAATTATACATTATCATTAACTTTGATAGAAAATTTCATATACTCATGTGTTTTTAATTTTCCGAAATCACACTCACTATAATGATTTAAAAGTTTATAATTCACATTGCTCATAATTAATATTGCTGAAAAAATATTACCTGTGGACCTTCGGCGTTCAACTGTGCTGCTTTAGCTGCATTTTCTCCTCCACCTACTCCAGTGATTCCCTCCCATGAAATCAAAGTGATGGTAACATCACCATCGATCAGAATGTGTGATACTTCACTCAGTGGAATTCTGAAGGGAAACTCGCAGAAATGCTGACCGTTTACAGCTATCTGAAAAAGAAATAGTCAGATTAATCGTAATTATAGTACATAGCTTTCAAATGCAACCTAAGATAAGTAACACACTACTATAGTAACTGAATAACTCACTTTGTAATCATTCTGGTCAATTAAAATGAGAATCTCCCAGGACTGAGCTTGACCGATTGGCAGTTTTCCGCTTCCTTGTTCATCACCCCAAGCACCATCTTTATAAGAGTTCCTTGCTATATATCCCTGATTCAAACGGACAGATAAGTGTAGAGCTGTGTCGTCTCTGGGTTTACGGTTGGGACCTGCTGCTAAATTGATGCTGAATCTAGAACAGTTTAAAGTTCATTATGATGCAAATAGTATAATTTTTGATCGCAAAAATATTCAGTATTCAACTTTGAGTTTGACACCTTTGCCTTAGAACATTTGATGGCCGCGATGGGGTTGCACAGTGGCTACGTGGTCGGCACGGAGTTTAAGTTCCATCCCCATCCACTCACAAAAATTTCGATTTTTCTCATCGATGCTTCGATAACCATAGAATTAGTGAACGGATTAGTGTATTTTATTTAATCAAACAGATATTTACATATTATATTTATTATTTTTGGTATTTATTTAGATATAATATAAAAAATAACAAAAACTGACTAAAAATATTCCCTAACAATAAACAATTGCGTTATAAAATTTTTATTATTTTTTGAATCGATGTCAGCAAAGAGTAAAAATACGCAATTATTCACTTTCGAGTGCATTTTCAGGGTAGATTTGAATGGAGTCGGTTTTGTTTTGCAAAATATTTTTATTTTTTGTCAATTTTATGAAGTTACCAATTTCCTGAATGCTTGGCTGGCACACTCCGAAAATAATAATAAATGTATAACGCAATTATATTTTACTTTTTAGTTCATTGTTTATCGTAATTTTTTTGGAGTGTGTGTGTGTTGCAGAAGCAATTGTTTAAATTTGCGTAATCCTTGTCAGTTATGATTGAGGTGGTGTCCAGCACCTTCCATCATCAGAAAGGATCGTGTGCATGGTTCATCCATCAGAAATTCTCTGTTTAATGATCAGCCTCTTTAACTCACAAACCAAATATAAGATTTTACTTCTCACATATAAGTAAAAAAATACGGTGATTTCACAATATATAATAGATTTTTTAGACGATCCGTAACGTCTAAATCACGAATATCCATACTTGAATCTCCGTCGACATGTCGGTCGGTGTATAGGTGCACAAGTATTTTTGTTACAGCATAATATTAGTATCGCGCTATTAATGTTACGGAAAGAAAAGCTAATTTTATTTGAAACAAATCAGTATTCCCTACTTAGAATTTGCAGCACATTTATCCCCAAAATCAATAAAAACCAAGACAAACACAATAGTTTGTTTGAAAAATTAACAGACATTACAAACATTTGAGTCGTGTACACCATATTGGATGACCAAAAAGCTTGTTATCTTCAATTCAATGGAATATGTTTTTCGCACGATTTTGTGTATAAAGTAAAGGTAATGGCATCCTGAAATACTAGATATTTTAATAAGAATTCATCATGAGTATCTGGAATTTTATAAGTCATCCAACAAAATTGATTTGACCTTAGCCAAGCTCAGGGTTTTTAATAGTGATTGCATTGTGTTGTTTCAATCACATCCAATTATACTTTTTGTTGTTGTTTTTTACACATATACTCTACTCAAGCAATCTTTCATTCCCGTTTTTTTGTTTAACTGTAAAACATGTCAAATGAAATTTTAGCTGATTATTTTTGTTTAACTGAATTAAATGAAGAATATTAGCTGTATAACTTTTTTCTATGATGTGACTCAAATCACATTATATTTTTTGTTGAACATTTAACTATGAATCATAAATATAAAAAATATAGGACTCCCACACAATTTATATAATAAATATGGTATAACTTTTTTGATTTGAAATAACAATGGAAAGTAAAAGAATATATATATATATATATATATATATATATACAAGTTTTACTTGTATTTTTGATCATTGTCAAAATGGTAAATTCACTATAATAGCTACCCAGATCACTTGTTAACTAGCTTACCCCCTTAGCATTAGGATGAATGTGAAGATGAAGTTCTTAAATCTTATCATGTTTCAAATATTTTTTTTCTGTGTAGATGACAATGTTTTTTTTATCCATAAAAACGATTGCCATAAAAGTTTTAAAAGTTGACAAAAAGAAGAATACAGACAAATGTATGTGAACTTATAGTAGTAAATCAGTAAAATCAGATTTCAAAATATCTTAGAGATATAAATTCTAAGGGCATTTTGATTGCTATTGTTCATCTTTTCTAGGGGAAACATTAATCCTTGAGCAACTGTTGTAGGTGACATGTTTTGATTTAAATTTAAATCATCTGATAGTCCAACAGTGATTTATATATAAATAAAAATGTGTCACTGAAAGAAAAAGATTTTTATGTGTGAACAATATTATAGATTTTCAGAGTGTTCTTTGAACCTTATCCCTATACTGTGACCTTCAGTTTCTGGGATGGCAAACTACCAAAGTCGCCAACATGGTTGATGATGTTAATTCAAGAAGTGTTATAAAATATTCCTCCAATCTAAATGATGTAAATTTCACCAAGAGCATCTACAATTTCAATGACATTGTCATTATAATTTTTAGCCAACCAAAATGTGAGTGAATTTCCTTTATTAGTCATACTTTTAATTAGCGGATAGTACTAGAAGATGAATGAATTAATTTGTATAATGTAATTATATTTGTATGTATGGAATAAAAGACGAAATAAGTTATAGTTTTCAATACAAAAATCTTTATAGAAAAGACACCATACCTGTCAGCTTCAGGATGTGTTACACCCTGTATTCTACACATTTTCCCAGGTATCAATCCTCCAGGAATTTCTCCCACGTAAGGGACATCCTGAAATTGAAGATTTCTAATTCGTATCGGTAGACAAGCATTTTAACACCCAGTTTATTTAGTTACTTACCGGATTTACTATTGGGGACGTCATTTCAATTGAAACGTTACACTGCTATATTTTGTTTTTTCGCCTATGTGCGCATTCCACGACGTTAACACAAACCCAGATTTTCAAAATATATTTGTGCACTATGACAAATGTGTACAAATGCGAGGCCGAGGTCGCAATTCGCTTTTCTTCACTTTTCATCGACCGGAGTAGACGGGATTTGATTGGAGGGGATGCACGTGACACGTGATGTCACGTCTATTTATGTAATGTTTTTTAACAACTTATTTTATATTTAATAATGAGGAAATTCATTCTAAATTCAACCGATTGTGATTCATAGAAACCAGGAAGATGATATACAGGAAATTTGGTTAATAAGAACTGTAGGTCAATGAATTGAGTCTTGATTGAGACAATATAGGTATTTCAACATTTCCATTGATTATAGCCTGAATTAGATTCTAAGTGCTGGCCATACATGAAAGACGATCGGTCTGCTACTAACATTGATTTGATATTTATCATAGGTAACGTCTCTATCAATTTGATTAAACAATTAAACAAAAACCAAAAAAATAACCAATGAAAGATACATTGCAGACATGATACAAGCATGGAAGCAGTAAGCGGCATGAATGGTTGCCTTCATTATGACCAACAACGATGGAACGATAGAAAGTTTTTGTAAACATATTATAGATCTCAGTGGCGTAGATGTACATCCTTAAAGATCAAAATCATTATTTGGCTTGAATAATTAAGTTTGATATTGCTCGTAATGTATCCTAGAACATTTCCTGGACCTCCATTTACCGCCCAGGTCTCGGCTCAGGTAGTATGTAGAATTAAAAGGTTGTTATAATTTTTATTGTGTATAAGGGTATAATTATAACATTTTTGATGAGCTGTGATATTATTTGATCTTGACAGCAATTTTTGCCTGATAGAAAAAGCAATGGTGGATTTACCAGCAGGCTGAGTGGGCTGGAGCCTAGGGCGGCAGCTTTTAGAGGGCGGAAAATTTGAATCAAAATTTATTTGTCTTACAGAAATAAAAAGGAAATTTATTGTATGCCATTACATGTCAATGTCATTGACACAATAAATATAATTATTATACATGTGAAGTAGGCGATCGAATTTCAGAAGACAATAGGGGCGGCAAAAATTGAATAGCCTACTGGCGGCAAATTTGTAAATCCGCCACTTGGACAAAGTCATGTCAAAGCAATAATGGACTGCGCCACTGTCCTTGATTTAAAATCAACCCACACACCTCTGCTCCGTGAAAAAAATAAAGATGACTCATTCCCTTGTTCGCTTTGCAGGCCAAGCGGTTCCAGGAAAAAGCACATGTTAACGCAAGAGTTCGTGTTTCGTCGTTGATATCCGTTTTAGCGGATGACGCTCATTGGTCGAATCTCTTTAGCCTCCAACCAACTACGATTAATTTACAATAATGACATCATGTTGTTGCGGTGCTGCCAGAGATACTTTAATTTCTGTATATTTTGGAGCAAAACCTAAGTCATTAAAGAGAAATAACTGTACATAATCGAAAACCTCAGCTTTCGATTGTCAATAAATTTAAAACTATAAAAGTAAAATATGTAAAAATAGGGGAAAATTGATTAATTTGTACACGTTGTGATGGCACGTAATAAATCCTAAACATAAATCGATTACAAGCAGCATTTCGATGATCAGAATCACTGGTGCAGTGGTCACCTATTAGTCGTTTTACTGAAACTGGATTCGAAATCAGGGCCCCCAAATTAGTTTGGAAACGATTCTTCGTCTTGTATGAAACAATTAGATTTTCGACTGAAAACATCCACAAGGTCTACCTTATACTTTTAGCGGTTCCAGAAATAAAAAATCGATTTTCTTGAACCGCAACAGAAATTCGTTTTCTTGGTCGGTAATCACGAATATGACAATTAGAAAGGCGTCAGTCGTCAGGTGAGTGCTCAGAGGTTCGCCACAGGCTCTCCTTTGAGTCCGCATGCAAAATTGAGTCCGGCAGAGGCTCTGCTTTCAGTCCGGATGCAACATTGGGATCGGATTCGTAATGAGGGCCCCCAAATTAGCTAGGAGTTATGTCAGAATGATTTATTATAAAATTCCATCACTCTTCGGAAAAAATGTAAACGTCCTCCTAAAAAAGTGCCCTCAAATTAGTCATGAGCGATTCTGTCTGCGGGTTTTTCTCTATCCTTCTAAACCCGAATAGAACGTGCTGGCATTAGTTGAGGAGAGTACTCGATATAGCTCAATATCTTAATGACTCTTAAAGTAAACATTGCAATTTAAAGCTTCTTTTCAAATATCTCGCTAGAAGAACGTATCGACTGAATATTCCTGTCCTACCATATGCTAATATTTTAGGAGAGACTGGCAACATCGCATAAAGGTTCTGCAGTCGGTGGTTTCTGCGAAAGGGATTTCCATCCAGTGACTCATTGTTCGTGTTTTTAGTCTTCAGGATACACTTGTTCGGTCGTGTATCTGACCATCGAATTTTCATAACCTTAAAACTGATTTCTGTTGTCACGCCGTGTATAATTTGGTTTAGCTCCGCTCGTGTCCCAGTAGCTGGTAGAAAAGCTGATCAAGGTTACTTCGGAACAAAATGAAGTCCGAGTTGAGTGACGGGATGTCAAATCATTCAGACTTTTCCAACGATAGTCAGAATTCTCAAATTTCTGCGGCTGATATTTTGACTAGCTTCGGAAACGGGGTTGTCCTTGCTCCAGCAAATGTAAGTTATTTAACTTGTTTGCAAACTACAACTGTAGTAGATTTTGTCGTTTATTGCAGGTGAAAATAGGTTATGTTTTTATTATCATCTTTTGTTTTTGCCTTAGTTTGATTGGCGTGATATTTTGAGTCTTTATACAAATGTTGTACAATAATAAAGATAACTTATTGATTTTATTCTAGTTTTTTTCGAGCAGATTGATAAAATACATCTATAACTCAAAAATATGTCAGTGCTTCAACTGTAGCATATAGGTACAGTTGTTTTGGAACTAATACAGGTCGGCATCTGGCTCAGTGTTACAAGTTAACAAAAATATGATGCAAATGATTTTGGTGAAAATGAGTAATTGTCTATGTTTTCCACATCTTCGTTTTATTTGTATTACTTTTTCCATCATCTTTCCTAATAGCAACTTCTGTTACCCAAATTTCAGCATAATATTATATAATAATAATAATATATAATAACTCGTCTTTATTAAAATTCATGAAAAATAAAATTACATGAGTTAGGTATAGGGCAGTAGTGACGAAGTTTAGCAAACTGCATTATTATAAATATTTTGCACAGATGATCTAAGAGTACTATTTGACAGGTCTGTATGAGATAATTGAAACTGGATATTTTGGCCCTGTGTATTGTTTGTACTATTTTAAAAACAGTTTTATATGCATGAGCTGGTTACTAAAATGTGAAGGAGATTCAAAAAAATATGTTTGGTAGAATGCATGACTTCCTTATTCCAATACAATAAAAAATAGGCTTTGTGAGATAATTAACAAAATATTTTTATTAAATTCTAAAAAAAGCTCATATAATACTCAAACCATTTTCTTATTGTGAATAGCTCCTCAGAGATTGCTTGTAGGCATGTCTGAGAGACAGATTATTCAATTTCGTTAATCTTTTTTATGAATAGAAAAGAAACTACTGGTGTCAGTAACCTAGAATTTTATATTTTCCATTTGGGCATTTAAAATATCGAATTTTGTATAAGATTAGATTAAAAACTACCGGAGATATCTGCATAACCACGTTTTGGGGGCGATGATGCTGTGTTCACACGTTTTTAATAATAATTAACAAAAATGCTTTTATGTAGTTCTAATTTGTTGTAAAATATATAGGAGACACTTAACTCATTGCTGTAAATGTCTTAAACATTCATTTTGCAAATAACTGGAGTTACTTAATCGCCTCTTTATTGATTATAAGTTCAATCTAGACCACAGATATTTTGAGAATTACTGCTATTGAGTAATGGAAATAGGCACTTGAATACTATTGTTACATTTTCTAAACATAGAGAATACTAGATTAATACAACGATCACCGTCCGGAACCCAAATACGTAAATGTTGCTCAAGTATAAGAGGCACACGGCAACTTTATCTTGAAGATGTTAAAAGGCTTACGTTAAAAATAAGATCTATATAGCGCATTTTTAACATCATTTTTATCACTTACGGCACTCAACGATATGTTTTCAATAGCCAGATTTCAGCTAAAACCCACCATTATTTCTACGCATCATAAAACGCTATTATTGATAAAAGCTTCGATAATACAAAACGGTATGCGCGGTTTATAAAGCTGAAACAGGCAGATAAAAGACTCAAAGGTAGCAATTATGAAATGTTAAAATTCCTTTTTGACCATTGACCCCCATCTGGAATGACCCTCCCGGAGATTATGTAGGCGTGCAGAGCATATCACCATGCCTTTTTGTCACTTATCAGAAGGTTTTTGAGGTCAAGGAATTAATTTTCATTAAGCTGGGTTCATCCATGTCTCAATAAGTACAAGATTTAATAACTGGCCAGCAGCTGCTCTCTAGGGGGTCATTCCCATTTGTTTTTAGTGTTAATAATGATGTCATATATAGAGGTAATCGAATATCTAGATGCATAATTCGACAGGAAATATATGTATGAGATGTGTACAATAGAAACGGGCATATTTATATTTGAAAATATAATAGTTTGTTAAAAACTTCAGTGAATGTATGTTGAAAAATTGAGACTCAGATGAACTTCCCATCTTTTGACAAACCCATTTTAAATTAGATATGGATAGGAGCTTGATATTGAGGGATAGTGATTGAGTGTCTAGACATAACAGATCTTGAGAGTTTGGCTTGGTATACAAGCATACATTGAGTATTCAATTTTTGACAGCAATACAGCCCTGTCAGGTATCGTAAAGTGCTACACGGTTGCCGATGATGGTTAAACTGAATAAAATGGCACGAAAAATCTGCCGATTTTAATAAATTTATTGTTTCAGTAGTTGAATCATTTAGGAAATAGCTAAGAAAGATAAGCTGTCACATTGCTATTTGGCAACGGTGAATGCAAGATAATGTGTGTGTGTGTGTGTATGTGATATTTTGTTTGCATGATACGAATCTCTAGATAAGCCTTCAGATAACGTATTATTTAATCAGTATCATTCAAGCATATTTGGTTTTTCCCGTTTGTCATTCCCAAACGTATTGTTTGAAGTACAAAGTTAGTATATTACATCTATTTTTTTATATCAATTTGTTCTACAACGGTTTTGCTCTGTCGATCAGTTTGTCCAGAGGCGGAAAAATTAAAATCTGTTTGGGGAGGTGGAGAGTCCAAACCTATATTCCATTTTACTGTTTTTCACCAAGTGTAGTCAAAATATTTTGTTGGTTTGGCCCAACAGTTTAACAAGTACCTAAAGTATATCTAGACTTAGAACATAGTCAACTAACTCGACACTGTTCTTTCAGTTGTTCCGATAAACATTTTTTTGCCGCATTGATGTGTTGACCATAGAAAATTACACGAAAATTACTTCATTATAAGAGATGCTCTGATTTGTTACTTTGACTGTGAGTAAACCAAAATGAATTCGTGTCGTTGTCGCTTTTGTTTGTATCGGTCTATCAGTTGCTACTTATTTATGAACTCGAACGAACTAATTTATTATAGCAAAATAATAGGTTCAATTTGAAGTAACACATAGGAACATACATTCATATTACATATTTTAAAATTTAGACTCACATCATGATTTGCATTGCATGAGAAAAGTAAATCCAAAACGCATAACATATTTTTTATATTTCCGAGCAGGATACCGCGCAGTCAACAACCCCATACTCTTTGTACTTTGCAGATTCGACAGGGCCGGCTCTATCGTTGCTTGTTTATGGTAGTTGAAACAATGCAAAAGCAAAAATAAATCAAATCAAGACCCAACAGTCAACAGACCATTTATTTGTATTGTAGTGGCATCATAATTCCACACTTTACTTACAAATTTGATGATGTTTGGTTTCGTTTCTTATTTACTTGACATATTAGCAATCCAGATTGCTGTCAAACGATCATACGTTAAAGAAATGTAGACAAACTTTGACGAAACCTCCCAGACGATACAGCACGTTAACCTAAAGTATTTGGATTGACCCGTGCAACAAAACTTCCAACTTCCAACAGCTAGACAAGTGGCTTTTAGAAAAAATAACTAATTATTTATGCATTACTAACTACCCCCCCAAGGTACCAGTAAATGCTATAGTAATAATATATTTTTGATATTTTAAAGCTCAAACAGATGATCTGATTACTTCTCAGACCGTGATTATTTGAAGTTTAGACTTGATTAGATCACAATCAAAACAGTAGACCCCAACAGTGTCCAGTTAGTTACTTGCTAATTCTCAAGATAGATATAATCCACATCCACATTTGGAAAACAGAGTGTCTGTTCGGCAAGAAGGAGTTGCATGGTGTGAATCCCGTTGTGAGCCAACTTTTTCCGATTTCTAGATGTGGATTTGTTTATTGTCTCCATCTCTCATCTAAGGAATTAGGACATATATAATAGGGAGAAAAAAATTGCGAAAATCGCTTGATTGAATGAATGTCATGTTTTTATGATTATCACATAGGGTGGCTAATTGATAATTATTGACTTAGCGTATCAAAGATGTGGGTAAACTTATTTTATGAAATCTAGAATATATGTACAAAATCCGGATCCGAATTTCAACAGTGATTTTCTTGATATATTGTTTTAGAACTTACCCACTATATTGATTTTTTTTTCAAACACATATTTCACGAAGAAGAAACTTAAATTTTGGAAAATCATTATTCATACTACAGAGAATTGTTTGACCATAATTATTTTGCAAATATTTTTGTACGTTGTATATTTTTTGGTATTCTTATCGATTTTTGTGAGCTGAAATGTAGTACTTTTCACGTTTTATCATTCAGAATAATGTTTTCAATCAAAAACAAAATGTTAATGCTATGATTTTAAAAAAATATTTATTAATATTATTTTACAAAAACTTTGGATAATAATTTTGTCACAAAATTCAAGTTCGTGGCGATAATGTGTTGTAAAATCTATGCAAAAAATCAACCACTGGCAGGCTGAAATTATATGCACCAATTTTCAGAAAAAGCTCTTGATTTGTTTATAACTGCAAAACTATTTAATTTATATGATCCGGATTTTACACGCAGATGCTCTATTGGAAAAATTATATTAATTCAATTGGGCAATTTTGCCTGATTTCTCATCAAACGAGAGTGCTCTTTACAGCAACATTAAAGATGATATATTTATAGTGAAAACGCGAAAAAGTTTAAGCATTGAATTCCCTCAGGCTTTTAATGAGTGACATGGATTTTCGTGATGTAAACGTCATGAAACAAATATACAAGCAACGTTTTATCTCGAATCCGTAAATTTTCGTGATCTCAGCGCTTCCCTCGCCATTACTTTTGCCACACTTTTACAAAAGAATTTGAGCTTATTTAAAGGATATCATCCAGTCATATTGAAAGCTGTTCATCAACCAACGGTCATGCGAATATGCGAAAATACATGCAATCCTTTAGACTCTTCAGAGAAAAATGGCTTTAAAGGTGGCGCCCTATTATAAAATCGATGGTGCCGACGAGACTAGTGACGGTAGTGTTTCCAGGCGCCGAAAAGACTCTCGCAACGCCAAGTTGTGCTAGGAGGACGGTGGCCTAAGGCATGAAGGCAGGCGTCAAGGGAGAGGGGCAGATATTCACTTTCATCGTATTTACCATGAATATTTTCGGAAAAATACTGATATAAATGAATAATAAACCAAACGTTATGTAAATGATATACCAGGTGACACAGCAAGGTGGCAAATCTCCAGTTTCAGCGAGGTGTGCATAAATATATTCTCATATAGTTGGATTTTACAGATCAAATTAGTACAGCGACGTTGTCAAAATCAAAATCTTAATTTTGGGTGGGCGAAAATGTCTAAATGTGAAAAGGCATTTCTACATCCACCTAAATAATACGATTTAGTGAATTTTACAACCTTCAACGAGGTTACGTATTTTTAAGCTAGTTTTTCATTTATGCTAAGGTTTTCAAATTAAACAATATGGGCAATTTTATTTCATTCAACAGCATATTCAATCACGTGTTGAATAATCTAGTACATCCAAATAAGATGAAAAATGAATGGGATTCACATTTTGAAATCCGGAAAAAGTGGCCCAGTGCTGGATTCGAGCCACACATCTTCCGATTGCCGCTCGGACGCTCTAACCAACTGAACCAACCCAGTCCCGCAGTCGTTACATAGCGCGGATGATATGTTAAGCGGAATCCAAGCCAAGGTGAGTTGGCGAATGCCTCCAAGATCCCCATGGCTCTTGACGCCCCCGCCTTCCCCACAAGCCGACAGTAGGTCTGCAAATGGAAAATCAATAAATTGTGTACTGTTCCAAATAGGAGTGCGTTTTGTCGGGGATCGGCGAATAGGTGAGGGGTGGTTATGGAATTGGGGTAGGTTTCAAACGAGACGTGAACGACTGAAGGGTCGCTGCTCAACACCAACGCGCGACGCGTCCAGACCAGACACTGTGACAACATGGGCGTTCTCGGATAATTTCAATGGGTTCCAAAATATGCGTTTGAGAAGAAATAAGCGTTAGATTGAAGTTGATTTTATGTCATTCTGTCAATCTGCTCAGCGGTTACTGAGATTATGCGGTGATAAAAAGGTCAACGAACAGACAGTTCGACAGACAGGTTAGCGAAAATGATTGACTTATAATGTGGAAATCATGAAACGTCCAATCTTGAATCATATCTTAAATTAGAAGGAATATCAGAAAGACAAGATTTCTGCGAAGTAAAGGAGAGATATTATGTCTCGACGATGCGTTGCTACAATCAACTCACGATATCAAAAGTTTGATTTCGAACTTCCATTGTCTATAAAATTTTGAGTATCACGACGTTTCGATTGATGTGCTATCTTCAATCGTCTTCAGGTGAACTGGCGAACACGTTCCTTCCATGCCTATTTATACCCCGTCCGGTGACGTGTCGTTGTGCGCGGTCTGTTCTGATTGGTTCCCGATGCGCGGTATTCCGGTCTGCTGACGTGGCTGTTTGTCGGTCATTGTTTGTTGTCTGGTCCAGTCGTAGTCTATTGATCTTCTTTATGAGTGGCTGCCAGATTGGTTTAATGTCTACGCTGGGTTTGCTGTACACTTTCCTGTTGTTGGTGATGAAAAACTGATGTAGTTGATAGACTGAGGATTATTTATATTATAATAAGCTGTTGCATGCAAATTTGAATTTAATGAATCAAAAAGATGCCGGTTAGTCTATACGGCCAACTTATCTGCGCGCATAGCTCAATTGGACGGATTGTCGGACCGGCAATCAGGAAGAGTGTCCACCCTCATCGTCAGCTATCGTCGCCCATGGTGTCATGGGTGGTTATAGTACGTCGCCCTAGGTATTGATTTTTCAAATTTCGGGTGGAATGTCCATACACGCAGCCACACATTGTTACAATTTATGTATGCAAGGGGGTGAACAACACAGGGTCGTACTCAGCCAGTGCTACTGTGTTGATTTTTTTTTTATTCGAAATGTGGCACACTTAAATTTTGTTATTGAGTAATTTCGTTAAAAAGTATGCAGTATGTTTCATGCAGACGGGTTCAATGGAGGTTTAGGCACATTTTGACGCCAATGACGAGGGGTTTGACAACGGCTTGGACAGAAGGTGAAGAAGTTCTATTAGCCTATTTCAAAAAAAAAATCAAAAAAATAAAGATGTGGAGTTTTCATAATGAAGAGGAATCATATTACAATTATAATTATCTCAGGCGTTTGAAATAAAAACAAATGACCAGCAATGACGTACTGTCAATAAACGTTTAATGGGCCTACGAAGAATAGAAGAAAAACTAAATAAAACAAGGAAAACTCAGATCAGAGACGAGAGATGACAGATCTGAAAAAATGTAAAAAAATATCTAAGCAACCAAATACTTCATGACCGTGTCGAATATAATGATTGTACGTATTTAAGTCTACTATTATATTCATTCCATCAAAGGAGGAAATGCTATGATATATCTTTTCCTTCACAAGTTTAAACTTCCAGTATTCCCATGATTCATGCTTCAATCAAATGATGCAATATTGGTGTAATATACTTCCTTGTTTCCATGTATTTGAGTACTGTTATCAGCTGAATGCTATTCCTGACGAGGCCATCAAGCTGGGGCCAAAAATGTTGACTAGAATGCTAACTAACGACAGCTTTTCTTGCACCCTAATGGGCGGTTAAATAGGCAGCGAATGAGCAAAACAAATTCACGAAGCATTTCAACGGCAATGGGAGCGATAAAAGATTTTTTTTGCATTTGATAAATGTAATCTCTTGCGCACGCATTGAGCCAAACGGAATCGGACTCCAGCTGCCTGCGCCTGTTGTAAGTTGTTAACCTGGTATTCAGTTCATCTGATATAGAATATAATGATTTAATTCACATTTTAACAGTAGTAGCAGTAGTAGTAATGCGGAGGTAAAACCTGGCAAGTACCACCTTTGGCCCTTTTTGCCGACCCCGAGGACCATCACTAGAACTATGGCAGACATGGTAGTTCCTTAGTGTCGAACCTTCCAGACCTTTTAATAAAGGTCATGATGTCCGACCATTCCGCAAAGTAGCACTCTTCCCTGTCAAACTCTGCTGTGTCGAACACCTCAGCCCTAAGTCTGTATACGGCACACTCACTCAGGAAGTGGAACGAGGTCTCGTCCTCCTCCCAGCACTTCTGACAGATTGGGTCTTTGACCACTGCTATGTGTGTCAGGTGCCTGTTCAATCTGCAGTGACCTGTGAGTATCCCTACTAACAAGTGCAGTGATTCCCTCCTCCGGTTCAATAGCCATAGCTCTCTACGTTTGTTGGGGCTTGCTATGGACCTCTTGGACTGCCTGCAGTCATCTCACTCCATCCATGCTTTCGTAAGTTCGTTATACGCGCAAGCGTCTAGGACTTTCCACTGACGTGGCTTCTGCTAATACCCAGCAAGGGTTCGGGGCCAATGCATGTGCCCCTTGCTCCCATCGTCGCCAGGCAGTTTGCTTTCTCGTTACCTAGTGCTCCGCTGTGACCAGGGACCCACATGAGGGTTACGTTCTTGGATTTGGCCACGCGTTGGAGGGCGACGCTGCATTCCTGCATTCTTGGACCAGTGGTGATCTGATCTAGGAGATGCTACCGCTCTCAAAGTTAGATGTCCTGCTCCGTGCGCTGTTTTATTTCTGCTGAATATGCCACCATTAGGATGGTGTGTGGATTACTGTATAATAATTACAATAACCAAAGGAGGAAGCGTGGGTACTTAGAAAATCAAATGTTACTCGATCTTATTTTTTTCAAGTGTTATTTTGGTAGACATTCTCCGAAAGAAATATATCAAATTACGAGTGAGTGATTTATTTAAAATGCAAGGTAATTTATTTCGAAGCATGCAAACTGGGACAATTGTCAAATTGTCTGCATAAGCATTACCTATACCCACATTACGCATCTAGCTTATATTATTGTTCCCCAACTTGTTGTAAACAGGCTTCATGCGTATCATTGTGTTCCCTACACAACGCAATAAATTTTTCTCTCACCTGATAAAAATTGTTTTTTATAGAACGAAATGTTTATTGATAAGTATGACTCATTTGTAAGGCAAGTAGATTTTCTTACAAATATTAGTGGGCACAATGACCATAGGCAATTGTTTTGCTGTTCAATCATTTAAAGTATCAATATTTGAAATATTCGTGAAATAATGTTCTTTTGCAAGTTGGATCATATGCTGTCTTGACTTCTTGTTTCCCAAGTGTCATAAACATATCAGGTGTTCAAAATGAAAAAAATTATCAGCAATGACGTACTGTCAATAAAATTTTAATGGGCTTACAAAAAATAAAAGAAAAACTAAATAAAACAAGAGAAACTTAGAGACGCGAGATGTCTGATCTGAAAAGATGTAAAAAATATCTTAGTAACCAAATACCGTGTCGAATATAAAGATTGTAGTGTTGATCTTCAATAATCACGACCCAAAAATCAATTAGAACAGTGGTATAAAATGGTCAAAACCCAAGATCATTAATGAGCAGTGAAAACCTACTCAAAAACATATTTCATGTCATCGGTTCAAGGGTCAACTTACGAAAACCTCAACGAACTATTAATTTTCAAGTTAGTAATTTCCCAGGCTTAAAATGTTAGAGGTCAACTCGCTAAACATGGGGAAAAGCATAGGGGATAAAGCTGAACGCGCTATTCCAGAGTAAACCGGTGTGTGCACTCACTAAAGGTCAACTCGCGGAGTTAAGACTCATCATTCATAGAGGAAATAATTCAACAGGTAACATAGTTTGCTCCGTGAGATAGACACTCCTCAATATCCCAAAGCACTTGAACACACACAAAAGTCACTCTTAACAGCACTGTATTTATTCTCACACTACGACGTCGCCTAAGAGCTGAATTTTCATTACGAACTTTTCAATAAATCCATTTTGGTTGATAATAGACAGCAAACGATTCTGAACTAAAACGTCCCATAAATCCAATAATGAACGTGCCTGATTGAAGTAGGTTTTAGCAAGATGAATGTGTGTCAAAATGAATTATGAGGATCGGCCGTGATTTTACATATCAATAATATGATATTAAAATACTCACTTCTTATAAATATAAACATATTATAATGAAAATATTGGCTGAAATATCAATAATCAGAAAATCAACAACGACAGAAAAGAAAAAAGTAGGTAGGTAGTATTTCTTACGCATTGGTATCAGTTTAGTAGTCAAGATTGGGATCAGGTTTTTGAATTATTCATCTTTAGAAACTGAATTTAAGAACATTGAGAATCTGAGATTTCAAAAATTCTGACATTTTTAAAGTTTTCAAAATTTCCATAATTTTCAATATTTACAAAGTTGCCATCAAGACCAGTAACAGCTTTGAAATCCAATCAAGTCCACTGCTATTGAAAAAAGTTCTCTGTCTTCTGAAAGCAAATATGTGTACATTCAGCTATGTGATAAGCATAGAGAATTGCAGAGAATAAAAGTAAATGTGCATTTTTTAGTTCCACAAAAAAATGATTGGATACTATATTGTTTGTAAAACATCAAATAAATAATAAATACATATTGAAACAAAGCTTAGAGAAGATTTTTCTATTTTCGCTTATATATAGAATCGGTCTAGCGGTTACTGAAATTATGTCGCCACAGAATCGCCACCAAACAGACCGACATAAATTACTGACACGATTTTCATGAATGTAGACATAAATCATAGAAAAATGATGATCTCAAAATGTTAAGTTTTCACTATCACAATACTTATTTGTAGAAAGTACAAGCTATGAGAGTTGGACTACTGAGTCGTCTGGACTAAGAGTTCTTTCGAAAATATCATGTTATAAATCTTCCTTCTTTCCATTTGCAAAAAAACTGTACCGGAAAGTGAAGAGCAAAAAATCACAATCAAAATTGAATGGTGGAAAGTTGGAAAATTTTATAAAAACTTACATTTCCGGGTGCTCTTAGCAAATATTTGCCTAAGTGTAGGTACATTTTTGTAAGTTACATTTTCTTCCCCAATTTTGACCAGCATGTATAAAAATGGTGCCCATATCGGGCCGATAATAATTATGCTTCCGCTTTGATTCTCAGAATATTCCATATTTTCCAGTCTCCCACCTTTTCTCTAGTTGTGAGTTTCGTATTTACGTCACACTAATGTAATAACTATATCGTTAACTAAGAGAGCGACGTTGCCGCTATTTCCAGTTTGACACAAAATTCGCGCAACGTTTTGATACTAAAATTGTAATCGATTGAGGTGAATGCAAGTAAATGAATTTACTGCACACACAGCTAGGTTCAATGTACCATTGACGAAGTTAATTTTTTTTGTATTAAATCAAAAATATCGATTATTATATATCTACAAGAATTCACCGAGGTAATGGAGTATCGTTGTTTTGTTTATCTTATTTGAAATATCTCAATAATAAAGCGTTAAATATTGTCAAGTATAACTAACTATGACTTTAAATAATATCTTTCTAGAATTTTTCCTATTGTGTTTCATGTTAGTTACTTAAATGAGGCAAAATTGAAAACTGGTACTCATAAGTTTTTTTTTTCGGGAGCTCGATCAAAATTTTCATCAGTAGCTGGAGACCACTAAAAGTTACTTCACATTTGCCTTTTTCAAAATCGTGTACATCTGTATACTATATACTAATAAGAAATTGAAAAGCCACTATCCAAGTTTTGCGAATCACAGTTGACTCAGATGTTTCCTTAAAATATGAGTATTTCAGTGCCTCTATAATAGAGTCTATATTATTTTATGCGCCTCTGCATTTTTTTTAATCTCTTAATACAACCACGCCTACGTTCGAAACTTACTACCATCCAACGTAGGAATAACTTCGTATTTGAAAGATGGTTTCAACTCAATGCATGATAATAATTACAAAGCCAGTCTACTCGCCAGTCTCTTTAGTCGTCAAGCTGCATACTTAAGACTGCCTCGATCTGGCAACCGGGCGCGAACTCAAGTCGGGTGTGACAGAGAAAGAAAACAGACACACAGCCTTGTACGTTTTATAAAAGCGGTTTCGCGATCGTCAACTATCACAAATCTGTAGTCCGTACTTCATTTGTTTCTACGAGCGAACAACAGCAACTTAACCGAGTTCGATCGCGTCGAACCACACGTTACGAAAACGATCGCGCGACGCGGCATAAAGTCTTTAGCTTCACAGACCTCTGAGATTTCAAGTACGTTGCAGGACAGGATTGCATGCCAATGTCTCAGTTAGTGCCATTCCTCAATTTCGGTCTTGATCTACCCGATTGTGCACCCGAAGAAACTGACTTCATGTATAACTTCGAGGAGAAAAACAGCAAAATGGTGAGTCACGCAAAACCTAAACCTAAAATATTGGAAATTATGAATAACCTTAAACTTGGAAAAAGTTATTCATAAAGGAAATTCAACGATTTTGGGCATTACAATTATTTCTGATCTTTCATCAGAGCCGTAGTGATATCTTACCAAATCTCAAAAATCGATAACCGGGAAACTGATTACCAAATTTTCTCTGCGTTTGAGTCTATGCAATATGTTTATGTGCTTCAATGATAAGATTGATATAATTTCAAGTTCCGCGAATCGTAAGAGGAGACTTGCGCAATATTTATTAAAGTTGATGACTCATACCAGAACGTGTTATTTGATGGATTTATTGGTTGCTTTGCCAGTTGATTGTTTTTAAATGTTTTCATTTGTTTAAAGTGGATTCCACCAAATCGTTTTTTAAGGTGAGAGTGCCATTGTACAGCTTTTAGAGAAATGTCCCACTCCCACAAAAGTGATACGGGAATGAGGTCGATATCACTGTTGTTACAGGGTTATGTTTATATGTTATCACCGGTATCAGAATAGTTATGTTTTCTTGATTATTCAACCTCTCAAGTACTTTGAAGTGTTCTTTTATGAAATAAAATAATCACCCTAAGAAATAAACATGGATAATGTATGAAAAGTGTTATCAGGTTTGTTATTCATAAAATGAAGCAACTTAAATCTACTATGTGTATAGATATCAATATTATGCATTATGTTTATTACTTCGCTCAAGTCTGTATTTTGTGTTCTCACGTAAATGTGTTCATGTGATCATTATTGGTGTCTGGCATTATTTTTTATAACAAGAAGTATATTGATACTCAAACTTATAATGGTTTATGATACACAGGAATCAATTTTAATTTTATTTCGCATATATGTTTATGGTACTTTCCAAAATACTCACAAATCCGAATTAAAAAGTCTTCATAGTACCTCCAATGAGAGGAATTGAAATATACATTATTTAATCTCCTATTTTCTATTCACCTAAAAATACACATTGTCGAGAAATACAAACGACGAAGTTTGGAGATGTTCTATTTTGTGTTTCTTACCACCGTCAATCAAATGATTCTCAAAAATAAAGCTGGTATGAAACCACATTCTATTCCTCTAGATTTCATCTCACATGGCTCAAAATATATACAGACAGACCGACAGAAATTAGTGACAAGAATTATACGTCATTTTTGATGACAATATTATTTTGTTTTTATGTATCGAGTAAGGCGTGGACAGTAAAAACATAGGTGTTGCAGACATCAGTACTCAAGGAATTCTATAATTTCGGAAGGAAAGTCGAAAAATACCGAGTAACACTTGGATTTACACAGGAACATTATGATATGTCAGAATTATAGTAATTTGCCAAATGTTTTTGTTAAATTTTTTATATCAATTTAATGGAGGAGAATGGTCTCAAATATCAATTAGTATAACTGAAGTTTCTTAAATAATGCAATTTTGGGAATGTTACAACCTACAATGAATTTATTATAAGGAACTTTTTCTGTTTCAGATTTTCACTAATACGTCAAATCTCTTAAATGGCAATATTTGCCATAGTATCATTAAAAGAATTAATTATCCGTTCAATGATGTATTTACTATTCATAGAATAAGTTATTGAAATTTACATGAAAAATAGAGCAACTATAAAGAAATAAAAAAATGAATCTCCTAAATTTTTTCATCTTGTCCAAAAAATATGAACTGGAGAAACGTACAAAATATAGTTTATGATTTTCAAATATTTCTAACATTTACAGAAAATGTTCTTGACCACACTCAAATAATCAGAAGCTTGAAAGTTATAAGTATAGCCTATTACCTATGCTTGTGACTTTCTATCATATCGCTCTCCAGATAGACTGACAAAAAAACCTTTTTTGCGAAACGGGCACAAACAACTTTCAATAAGTTGATTAAAAAGTATTTTTCGACGCAAGTTTCACAAAGAATTAATAATATATTAAGATTTTGTTGCCCCCGAAACTGCCATCCGCCGAAATCAGCTTCAAGACTGCCGACTGGCAGACCTAGGAATAGACTGACAGACAGACACCATACACACAGACCAATAAACAATAACAAAACCGAACTTCACTCTTACGATTCTAAAAATAAAATCAGCTGTGCCTATTTTGTTAAAAATAAGGTTTTCATTTTATATTCGAACCTTGTTCTGCATCGGAATATAATATGATCCACTGTTCCTAATCCTAATCCTAAGTGCATTATCCCACTTCACAGAAAATAAATACAAGTATAAATATCTATGATTTCGAAGAAATCCTTATCAGTGCATAAAACTTAAGTATTTACTAACAAGACGCAGGCTCATTGTTTTATTGTTATTTCTGAGCATTTTTCTGTGGTTTTTGTAACAAAGATCTACATTCCCAAACACTTACTAACAATATTTTATCAAGTATTTCTCGAATAGTTCGCCATTTGTCGTGACAAGCGTTATCGCAAACATTAGCAGACGTGAAAATAACAAAGAAAAAAGCATGCAGATTTTCCATTCTTACTGATCCACATAATATACGAAACAAACGTGATTCAATAGAACCAGATAAGGCGCTGGACGTGAACTGACTCATAATAAAAATTCACAGATTGTTTTAACTCTGTTCACTGACAACAAAACTGGAAACAAAAGATTCTACCGTATATGAGATCCACACATTCGGTCTAATGGCTTCGCGATATTAATATTGTTATCACTAGTGCTAGAGTGATATGTCCATGAATCATTTGATTCGGATTTCCCAATCGAGAGTATTAATTAAATAGTACTCGTCAATATAAAGTATCCGAAGTGTTGAAAAATATGCTTCTTCCAAGGGTGAGTGGACTCTTTTATTTGTATTTTCTTATGAAACAGATATTTTTATAATGAAATCTTCATCTAAGATAAAAGCAGATTTTGAATGTACTGAATTTTCTATGCGTTTCGTATATTTCAAACAAATGTAAATCATTGTATTTTTTACCAATAACGATAACAGTATTTTAGGGCGGCATAGGTTTATTTTTGAATGATCTTATCTGCTCCTCTTCTGTTTGGAAACTACTACCAGCATTTCAATTTAATGAGGATCATAAATAATTACAGATATGATATTAAGCCTATCAAACATTGATGTCATAGGTGAACTCAGTTTATTGAAGATTTTAACCAGATTTCAGAAGTGTTGATCCACTTGAAGTAAATATTACTTACTATTACTATTATAATTAACGACTATGCATTGCAATTCGTACATCAGCAATTTCCATGAAGTTTCGTTTCTCCTGAAATCGCGTCTGATACTCTTTCCCTCTGTTTCTTCTCAACCTCATTTTTAATTCTCCTCTTGGCTTCATTCGACTCCGGATGCAATTTCACCAGTATTACTGTAGCTTCGGGAGAATTATAAGCATACTTCAACAAATTTTCACAACAAACTGAATTATACAGAATTTACTTTATAATCTGTCTTCAGACTCCGTTTTATAAATTAAAATCGGTGCAAATTTTGAAATAATGTTTATATACGAGTACTGTAGTAATGCAATACTGCTAACACGATAACCTTTATCTTTCTCCTGTTTAAACTACATATAATAAATTATCGTTCGGCATAAATATGCCCTAAGTATTATAAATTATCAAAATACTTTTTAAAGCTTTTGTCCGACTTTTCTGTTGCCAAAGTTATGAAGACTAGAATCAACTGATACCACTACTGAACCTTCATATGATCCTCTTGAAAAAAGCAATAATTAAAGGCCGAATTGATGTCGCCAATAATCCACAATACTTTCAATTGAACCTAATTCGCTTTCTAAGAGTTACTATATTCTGTATTATTCAATCGATTAACCTCAACCTTGTCTCTGTGACATCCGGATGTTGTTCATTCTATCCAATTTTATACACTTTTGTCAACAGTTATAAGATACATACATAGTAACGCAAATGTTTATGAAGATTTTTGTTATTGCTAACATACTTATGCTAACAGAGCAGGAACATAGAACCAAATGATATTAATATGCAATAAAATTGAATTGTAGAAGCAACGAGATGCCATTTACGTTTTCATATTTCGAGTTCTTAAAATTTTATATGACTTGAAGATACCCCACTTCATGATGTGATAAAAGTTTGTATAGAACTTTAAGAATTTTTTTGAGTTTGAAAAGCCTTGTGCCTTACGCCATCTGTTATTATCTCTTAACATTTGTATGTGCTAGAAATAAGACTACCAAAATTTAAGAGTCTACAATAGGACGACACTTCTAATTGATGTAATTAAAGTTGATTATTAATATTACGCTAGAATGAACGTTGAACTAGATTGCACCAGAACTGTTTCTCTTTCAATTTAAATTGAGTTGTACGCCTACGATGTCTTGTGAATGAGCCTGCACCACAATGAAATAATTTTTCATCATAGTGATGCGAGAATTTTGCTGTTGAACAAAGCTTCTTAACAGCGTTAAAATTGAGGCTGCCTGTCAGGGTAGATGGTGAAAGTATTATCAAAAAAGTTAATACTACAGTTGACAACAACTAGTCAAACTCATCTCACCACCCACTGGACTGTCTACCACTGAGTGGAAATTGATTTTATAGTTCTAAAAACTAGCAATTTGATTACAACTCAACAAGTATTAATTAAATTAGTTACTAGTATAATAAATCGAGAATCCAGTCATCCAGAGTTGAAAAAATTATGTTAACGCATTTTGACTGGAACTGATTCCAAAGGGAAAGTTATATAATTCCATATTTTTATGCAAATAAAAAGACATTGTAATTAACACAGTTCCACAAATGAAACTCTTTTTATTTCACAGACGCGTTTCGATTTATATTTCAATCATCGTCAGACTGTCGATTCCGATAAGCTTAATGTATTCTTTATCATCTATAAATTTTGAGTAGAGTAAAAGCAATTAATATTATTTCAACTTATGATTTGTCTTTGTCTTATCTGTTATTTAGCAACTATCGATCTCCATATATAAGAGCACGCCGATTGAGGACCTTTTTCGAAAAGTTCCGCCAGTAGTCGTATCCAAAAATGATAAACATGAAACGCTCAAAGTTCGTTGTTGGTCATGTTCAAAAAATTATTGAGGTTGGAAAAATTGACCCCAGTAATCAGATTCATAGAAGTCATAATTGATCGAACATTAAATTAATCACTATGCTAACCTGTGAATGCAGCAAAAGTAAGACATTTTTAAATTATATAATAGCCTCTAAGATAAAAATATGGAGATATAAAAATCTGTACTTAACACACAGTTTCACAAATAAAACGTGCTTTCTTTCTTTCAGTGACGCGTTTCGATTTACATTGAAATCATCGTCAGACGGTGTGTTAAGTACACAATCTTTTTATCCGCATGATGGAAGAGTTACACCAATTAAGAGAATCTGCAATCTAAATGATAAAAATGTTTTTGAAATTATTATTATTTACCCTTAAAATTGCTAAAACTTAAGCAGTTATGAGAAATGAACTAATTTTAAGGATGTTGATGAATGGATGAAAGAGGATTCGGTCCAAAAGGTCCTTTGCACCTCCATCTGTGTTAGACACCACTACACAACACTGGATGCCAGTTAGCTCAGGAATACCAAACGCTTCCCCTTTCACCTCATTCTCCTATGAGCAGAGGCCAATACGTTTTCACATACCTCAGCGTGCACAGGAACCCACACTAATGAACACTGATGTTTCACTGTAATGTAGTCAAGAACTCGCTACAACTCCATTGTCGAACGAGTGGTGACGTTATGTCACAGGAACTAAGAGCTAGGATTGATGCATGGCTGTTGTCTCCTAGGATTTCTCATCGACTTCCATTGGTCTCTTTTTGGTTATTCAAGCCAAGCAATACGAGGGTCACGTTGAAAGTTTTTAGATACAGAAAAACTACAAGGTTTTTTAAAAACTTTGTTTTTTCAACATATTCTCCGAGTGTTCTAGAGACGCTGTGGGCGAGTGCGTTGTCGTGGTGCCATTGAATACCCCGCAGACCAGTCTTTTGACGGCTCTTGCATAGTTCTTGGATTTAGAAGTAACTGTCCTTTGATTTTCCAAGGCTACCGTTGTTATGTATCCACTTTCAGAAAAGAACGATGCGACCATGTTCTTTCCAACACACTTGGAAAGACGAATTTTCGTTGGAGGCTGCTCACTTTCAAAGCACCAACCTAATGACTGCTGATTAGGAATATCTAAAGAGTTTCAGCGTGACCCTCGTACCTAAGAGACCACTGGGTCCAGCAAAGGGCGTTTCATTAGTGCTTTAAGTCAAAGGACTTTCATTACCTCTGTCGTTACGTAGGTTCAGCATTTATGGATATTATCGTAATTTAACTCGATTGCTGTATGGCACAGGCCAATTCGAGTTGTCATTATTGCGCTGAATGTGCATGGTAAATCTATATTTGTGGTACATACTTTTACATTTTTTATGTCTAGTAAGTGTATCTAACAAACATTTGGTACCATCGATATCACTTTGTCATAAAGAGTGCTTCTAACACCTTTTACGGTTAGGTACTACAAGATGTCAACTAACTATACGCAAATACCAGCGATAAAAACATGGAAGGTTGTCTAGAGTCAAGGCGATTCGACCGGAAAGTAAATGTAAACGATATTTTATGCATCATTAATTATAACAATTGAAACATTTTTACGTAAAATTCGTATTATTGAGGTCCGTTTAATTTCTATTATTAACAGAATCGTTACATTCGCGATTTTTTGTGTATGATTTTTTTTGGCATTATATAAGACGCTAGATATTATTGAGTGGCGCGGCAAGCAAATGATTAATGTCAAAAGACTGGTGGTCCAGACAAAAATGAAGCCATTTTACATTTTGCTGTGTAATGTTTCTCGGTGTGAGAATTCATGGTTTGATGGGTTTATTCCGAACACATTATGCATGATGAATTCGATAGGTGTAACTTCTAAAACTCATGCTTTCTACTGGCTACTAATACGAATGACTGAAATATCTTTTTTTTACTCATTCAAAGATTTTTATTATGTACTTTGAATTTCTCCACTGTTTCTTTTACTAATAGATATACGCCAAACACAGGAACAGAGATAAGAATTTAAAATACAGCGTTTTACATTGACTTTTTATTTTTGTGTTTCGAATGTTTTAAAAACGGTACAAAATTAAATCTAAACCACTGTATCTGTCTATTGCTTGGTAAGGGTATCAAAACGGCCATTTCTTTGTCGCAAATTAACATTTAACCATTGGAAGTGTATGATATTGATATCTTAATAGAAACTTTTATTAATATTGGTTGAAATTTACAGCTATCAAAAGACAATGCGAATGAGGATTGAATTTAAAATATATTAGGAAGCATACCTTAGAATATCAAAAATTCCTAAAGTTTTCAAACAACCCTTCAAGCACCAATATTGCAGCTATTGAGAATTATTTTTGCGATCTGAACTCATCAAAGTGTGAACAATAATATTTGTCTTAACAAGACACATTTGATTGCCCGCGGTCAAGGCTTTATAGATGAAAGAACGGATTCTACGAAAATCTAATTCTTTTGATCACCCCCATTTCCCTCTATCCCCATTATGGGATCCCAACCCCATTTTTTGACCCCCCTCCTATAAGTCGGAAACTACCTACTATTAGTTTCCTATTATCTGTATGCGTTCCGTATTCATTAAGATGGAAAACAATCATGGAGGTAAGACGTAAACATCCGCGAAATTTGATTTCGAATATATTACAATCTCAAATTATTTAAAAACAATTTAACATTCTTATAACCAACATCTGAAATGTTAGCAGTATGTATAGCGAGCGAGCTTAACGGATTCTGTACCAATCGTTAACATACTGTTTAAAAAAATCATTGACCTACTTTTGCTGTGGGCCGACACTATAAGAACATAGTTGGCGACGAAATTATCGGCTGGCCAGACAAATGAAAGCTACACAAGTGACGTAAATGGTCGGGGGATTACCGCGGTTTCCAGAATTCCTCCGCAGAGTGGAATGTGTCGTATAAGCGGATGTCGATTCTGATTATGCACTTTGAGAGATATACCATAAAGAAACTTCTTCAATCGCCATTACAAATCATTTGTCTTTTCAGGGATCATAGTTGAACATTAAGTATCTCTGTTTTACTTCCCACGGCAACAGACGGATAAATATTGAAGTCTTGGAAAATTGTGTTTCGTGACATAATCACGGAAATTCTGTCACTCACTTTCTTAGTGCTATCTGCAGTTTGTCTGGCAGTCTGTCCTGTGATCCTGAGCATCGTTTCTCCAAGGCCTCTGATTATTCTATTATTTTGAAAAAAGATTGCTGAAGTGAGACTTTTTTACATAGTAGCTTAAAACTTTGACCCTTTCGAAGCAACGTCGTCATAAGAGTTCTTACGCACTGTAAATTGACCTTTACATGCACAGCAGCTTATGTAGCAAGTGTAGATTTTGTTGAAGTCCTTATATGGGCTTGTGCTTTATGTAACTTGATTTCTCAATGCCGATATTTTGTAGGTCAGTCAAGAGAGGATTTATCGGCTGTGAAGTATCCCTAAAATATTTTTTTATCTATCAAGCAAATATTAGTTAGTAGTTAGATAGTATTGTGGGCGCACATATTTTAGAATTTGAAATAATATTTGCTCTGCGATTTATCATTAATAGGCAGTTCTTGTTTTGTCATAGAGTCATTAAAGCAATATAATGAAATGCAGATATGGGTGAATATGATGTGAGTCCAAATTTAATATTGCTGCTCTTTTCTTCGAAAACCGGTGGTATGAGATGTTTCTTGCGATATACTAAATATAAACATCGATAAGTCTGCAGAAAAGGAGGGATAGTTAAATTGATACATCGAATAGAAGTTAATATCAGAAATGGATTTTTGATCACTGTGAGAAATCGTTCCAATAAATTTCTCACAGAATATAGTCGAATGATTCCTAATGGCATTGTTAATTTGATCATTGAAAAAATTTATTAGGTATACCTCCCTCCTTTTGATTTCCTATATTGTTTTTGGAACAGTTTCAAGTTTATTTCCCCAATCTATCTAATAAGAGTGAGTTTAACTTTTTTTGCCTAGTTAATTGCAACCTCAATTAAAAAAAGGGATTTGCAGCATGATAAAGATTCAGTATGCCGGCTAGAATTGAACCCGGACTCTTCGGCTTCTTCGGCTAAGGCACCGCTAAGGTGATGAGAGCAATTCCATGTGTTTCGGTCCTGTTTTGACTGGAATTTCTCACTTATTTTCTCATCGCAATTGGAATAGTTGGAATTGTTTTGTTTGAATCATTCTCAAGAAGTAGATATGTTTCAGTTTCAGTTTTCATTTATACCATAAGCATCCTGTTGTCCTCGTATTAAAAAATACGTCAGCCACTAACCATTTCCAATGAACTGTAATTTGTGTGTGCCCAGTCTGCCCAGGTGCATGGTGTTCTATTTTCTAGTTGTAAGAGAACAGCGAAACAACACCTTCCCATTTACATCCAATTACGTATCAATTAGTCAATTTACAACTTCAACAACAATAACAAGGCGGTGTGCGAGCGGCAACAGCGTTCACAACCATTGGCGGTGCCAAATCGTTGAATACGACAGAACACAACATGGGGGCGATCCTTTCTATAGTCTTGGACTAGCGACTTTGTTTCTTCTGATCTTTTAGGGTTCTTGGACGTTCACTTGATTCAAACTCATTATTTGCCCTACACATAAAAATATTCTCGCTATAAAAGTTATGTTTGTGCTGTCCTGGACCTAGCGGAGTTCTACTGGTTAACGCTATCAATTTCTGTTAGAACGCCTAGAATCTGGATATTACTCGGGCAGCGCAGATGTCACAAATCAAGTGGAGCATATACTAGATCAGCTTAAGATTTTTATAAACAGTGTCTTGACTTTATCTTGAATGAATTCGATGAAAATTATTGAAACAATGGAGTCATGGGGTCTTGTCACATTCGCCACGCTATCAATTTTCGATCCTCTTCAAAATCAGTCCTACTCGTCAGTTCCGTGAAGTTCCAGCTCAAGGTTCTTTCATCCCATTGATCCTAACGCTTTCTGAGCCTATTATTATGATGAAGGGTTATCTCTCACTATTACTGGAGTCTAGCAATCTGATCATGAGTCAAACCACAATCATGCAGTACATATTGAGGATTCCATTAATGTGTCATTGATGAAATGTAGATATAATTGGAAATGATATCCTAAATCTTGTTGGAAGATGAAAGTGTATAACAAAACATCGAGAGCATTTAACTGATAATATGTTTCAGACTAACATACTATTTATTTTCAATTGAAAGTTTGATCTGGAGTACACCACGACGATTGCATAACAATGCGAAGTTTATGAAACTTTTTTTTTCTTCAATTTGAACAAACACGACTCTGTTCCATGTCCAGTCAGTGGCGTTATCCCAGCACAGTGACCCGATAGCTCCACCATAAGTGGCGCCACTGGATGGCTTTGTCGTGGCTCCTTCTCGCCGCCTTGTTTGACGTCACGCGTCACATGAGCTTATCAGCAGAAAACTGACGACTGACACCACCATGAATGCTGAAAACAATTTCAAGTATTCGCCGATATGTCAGTGCGCTCCATTGTGAAGCGAGGAACGCGTAGTAGCTTGAATCGCGGTTAGCCCAGGCGCGGCGTGGCGCGACCGTCTTTTGTTTTGGACACTGTCAGTTTTCAGTGCACGTGTGTTGCAGCAGGCCAAGTCTTTTGTTTTCTCTGCAGGTATTCCTTTTGTTATATATTGATATACATGCAGGTGGTGGTCGGATTTGATTTTTATGACTTTGAATGTTTATTTACTATTTTGTGTATCAGTATTCAAGCAGACACGCCTCTTTCCGTTAAGATATCGTTAGTTTATTACAATTTTCTGATTATTATCCTGTTGTCAATGATCAGCATTGATGCTTTATGAATAATAGATAAAGTATTTACTATTACCAGCCTCATTTATGGCGGTAAAGTGATCGTTGGCCCTTAGTTCGTTGCGACTTGTAATGTCCTCAAAGATCGGTGATTACACTACCTAACAAATTCAACTTAGTTATGAAATACCAATCTGGATGCGTCCTTTAGATCATAAACGTGGTTATGTTCGTTAACTGACTAGTGGTGGGGGAGGAATTCCCCCTCTATGCTGCAACCTCCAAGAGAACCTGCGCTGTACCACTTCTTAATCTATTATTTGAAGATCACAATGTAATTATATGTTACAATTGGATATCTTTTTTTGTAGTAGAATAAAGGCTGCCTAGGTAGCCGTAAAATTAATGAAGTTATTTCATTCATCAATTTCAATTAACGGCCAGGAAAAATAAAAGTACTGTATGAAGTATACAGTATCATTTTCCTATATTATTTACTGTACTATGACCACCTACCATGAAACCATGATTTAAATGATAAATGGGTACTTGATTTTCTGAAATTTATACCCAATCTAGGGAATTGTTTTTTTTACAAAAAATTAACCGTTTAGATCGGCTGAAAAATATTTTAACTTTCTCGATTTAAACATCCTGTCAATCCAGCAAACAGATGAAGTCCCATTACTAAATTTTTTTGTAGAAGTAGTTCACCTATTTACATCACCCCGAAAATACTTTTTTCCAATCAAAAATCAAATTAATTTTTATGCTCATTCTAGCAATTTTAAATATTAAAACCATTCGAGATAATATACAAGAAAAAGTTATTTCCCAATACTTGTGTTCGTTTCGTCTTACAAATTTATTTTATTTTAGTATCAATATCCAAATAGAGCCACGCCTTTTTCCGTGAAAGATAGGTTTTGTAGTTTCCGCCCGTTTAAGTGATACGGACTTCAAATACTGGCGTAATATTCATATATATACCGAAATGATAGATATCGATGCGTTTAACGTACTTATGATTAAGATAATATTTTAAAAAGTTCGTTCACTTGATGCCATATCAGAAAAATGATACGTGTGAAGATGAAAAAGGAGGCAAGTAAGTTGACGCTGGGCTTCCCACGCAATGGTATTGATTATTGAGAATATTGAAAAACTCAAAACTGGTATAATTTCAAAAATTCTCAAGATTATATTCGCTACAGAAGTACCATTATGCTTTTCAGTTTTTCAGCGTTACTCATTATAATTATTCTCAACTGCAGCTTTGATAATTCGGAATACTAAAATCTTCCACTTTTCAGCGTCTGTGTCCTAGATGAAATGAGTACCAATATACTTCTGAATCATAGCAACTGTCAGGTGTTTAAATTTTAAAAAAATAACCAGCAATGCCGTACTGTCAATAAACTTTTAATGGGCTTACGAAGAATAATAGAAAAACTGAATAGAACAAGAAAAACCTTAAAACATATTTCCTGTCATTGAGGTACCCACTCTTATAACTAGCTAGATATGAAGGGACAACTCGCGATATGTCAGTATTCAACAAAAGGCCTCAAAGCTAATTGATATCTAGACAATTCAAGACTTATCATTCATCAATAAAATAATTTAACAGGTAACTTAGTTTGCTCTGTGAAATAGACTCTCCTTAATATCCCATATATCACTATAAACACACACTACTTTACTTTTAGCAGCACTGTATTTATTCTCACGCTACGACGTCGTCTAAGAGCTGAATTTTCTTAACGCACTTTTCAATAAATCCATTTTTGTGAGTAGACATCAAACGATTCTTGACTAAAACGTCCTATAAATCAAATAATGAACGTGCCTGATTGAAGTAGGTTTCGGCAAGATGAATACGTGTGATAATGAATTACGAGGAAGGGCCGTGATTTTAGGCATCAATTAAATGGTATTGAAATACCCACTTCTTACAGAAATAAACGTTGATTAAACAAAATATGTAAAATAAAGCACATTGGAGAACTTAGTAGTTAAAAAACGTGTTTTGCATATAATTTGACCGCACACGCCATACTTGCTCGGTATATTGTTTATTAAATAAAGAGATCTTTATCTCGTACAGGGTGTGGTTTAACAGTGAAAATTAACGTTGGAAATGCAGATATTATCGTACCAGAGAATCAAATTTAGTATACCATGGTACAAAATAGGAATGCGCTCTTTACTTATTGTATAAACAGAGCTCACTTTACACTCCAATGACCTTTATACTTGAGTCTGTATGTTCAGCTGCACTTTTACTCAAGGTGACGATATCACTTCTCATGATCTTGATATATCGAGTGGTTTTTCATTTTAATGAACATTTAATTATTAACCATTGAGAAATAAAGACTGATTATACCATAGGCTGCAGTTATAGAACGGAATTTCTGTCAAATTTAAAAAAATGGTGTCAAGTAGGTTGACTTTGTACTTCATGACTACTCGGTGAAGTGAATAAAATTCTTGTGTACTGATGAGTAATTAGTTTGGATTTAGTTGCTAAATCCTTCGAAATGCTTCAACTGTCAGAAAAATGAACAGGAAGTCAAGAAACACAATAAATGGAATGCGAGTATACGATTATGATTAGTGTAGTTCTCAAATCTCTGAGAAGTTTGGTCCCAGCTTGCCGTAATTATCACCAGTTGGAATGTTACAAATTATATTAGGAGAAATTACCGCCAATACGTTTTTTGCCACGTTGCAGTTTGATCAAAAACTTCTGGAATGAAAATGAGAATTTTTAAAAGTTGATTCCACCAATTTTTGGGCACAGCCAAAAAAAAACGTAAACTTAAGAGATAGGGGTAATTTCTCTCTACCGTCGAAGCAATATTAAAATTATATCTAAATGTCATTAAAATGACAACTAAAACAAACGGCCTGGCAGACAGATCAACGGTAATGAAAAAGAACGTTCCGTTTTTTGGACGTTATGGCGCATCCTACCTGAAATTAAAAAAAAATCCCGATTACAATACTTGAAAGTGAAAGGGGTGACTACCTCACACACCCTCAAACTTATATGATAATTTAGTCGTTTTGATGGAAATGCATACATGCGTGATTCGTCTCACTTATCATGGCTTAAAAATAAGCTGTATAGTCTAAAATCCACGTGCCTTAAAATAAAAAAAAAACATTAGGTATAACCGATAAGATGTCTGATATTGTTTTATGAATTTTACATAGACATATTATATATAGCAGTATTTCCTAGAATTGTTTTCGATACCAGATATTCAATCAACAGAGAAAAACATAATAGCCTCGTTTTGAATCAACATACCAGGATCGTCAGTTTTTGTGTCACGTTCCACTCGCGAACAAAGATTTTGTTCGGCCGAATAAATTTTTTTTTTTTGTGAAAAACGAGTTTAACATGAAAATCGTACACTAAGCGGTTCATAATAATTTGATGATAATTATTTGAGTCACTGATCACGATAAAATGGTTTCAGTGGTACATATTTTTATTTTTTTCGTGACCTTAACTAGGAAAGTACTTTTGATGAAATTCTGACACTAGGTTACTACAGTGATAAGGACAAAAAAGCCTTGCAGTTTTCAAAATTTCATTCAGTGGCGCCGGAGCTGTTGTGAAAAACGCTGAAACAGGAAATAAAATGACATATTTAAAAACCGTCAACATCGCCATTGCGCGCCACGATTCATTAACTACTGCCAACTGTCCGCCATCCTGCGCCATTCCTCCCTGTACGCAATGGCGATGGTTTGCAGTGGCCCATCATGGCTGATCGTGTACAGGGACCTTAACAAGGTTAATGTTTTATAGACTGTTCCGCATTCATGAAAACTCATGTGGCAATTTTCAAAACTGCGGGTTCAGCTTCTGATTGCTTTCCATGCAAATGCCCACGAAAAGTGGTAAGGCAACCTCATAATATTCAAATTATGTAAAATATGAAAATATTGAACAATATTCAATTGAAATTCTTATAAAAACAGGAAGTCATTGTTAGAAAGAACCCATAGAGACATTCCTAACCCCCTGGTAAGCATCACTAGGTATATTGTTTGTTAAAGATAAGAGTAGCAGCTATGTATGTGTACCTAAGGGTTTAATGAGTATCTGATAGATGTTACCACTAGAACTTTCTCCCAAATAGAGGAAAAAACCATTAGCCAGTTGTAAATAACCCGAATGACGGTTGTTATTATAGACTGAGGAAGCTCAGGTAAAAATGATAATTTATAAAATAGTTGGGAAGCATTGAGTTACAAGTATAGACTTGCTTGGACTTGATGGTGTATGTTATGTTATTTGTAGTGCTTGTTTAATTTGTGGGATGAACGACTCCTTAGATATTTTAGACTTTGATGAGTGTATTTGAGGTATGTGAAGTTATTCTTTCAAGTTCCCAAGTGGCCTGCTTGCCAGATTTCGCCTCTCCTTACTCGTTCTTTGTACATTTCTATTATTCTGCAAAATTTGATCAATAATCGGACCGAATCATTAATATTGATTTCTTCATCACATTGCTTTCAAATATTACTCAATATATAGTTAATTGCTATTCGTGCATTTAATACACCGGCACCGTGCCAATTGTATATCCGCTATCATAGAGACCTAGCCTACAAATACAGCATCAGAATTATAAAACAATATACATAGTTGATTTCAATTTTTTTCTTTTCACGAATATTATTTTATTGTACTCTGATAACACTGTCGAGACAGACGAAACGTTAGTAGGAGTCAATCGCATATAGATTCAGTCAGTTGAATTATAAAAGTAACCAAAGGGAAAACCACATATCATGAGTTTCCATGTCAAAGAATAATCTAGATCTATAATGGAAGGTTGATATACAAAAAGGTATATAAATGCTATCTATGTATGTTTTTTGATATCTGAGAGAGACTGGAAATCATGATGCTGTTTTGTTGGAATTTGTATTGTTTCATGGCAAAGCTACGAAACGTACTGAAACATTTTCATATTGTGTTATTATTTTTATGGCAGTTCGCATTAAAATGTTCATTAACATGTCAATATTGAAAAAAACAGTATTGCACCCATCAATCTTTAAAAATTTGATTAATAATTGCGCGTGTTTTATATTTTCGTTTTCCTCTTATGGAAATTTGTATCTGCATATTTTGTATGAATCTACGAGAAAATTGCGTATTATTGCAATATTTCCGACTAGAAATCGCGTTCATAGAGGCAAAGTAAAAATAATAAACCACTTCCAATACTGATAAACAATAAATTATTGCAAGCGTTTAATCGATAATACATTGTGTAACGACATGATAATGCATAGTTTTATTGTTTCTATTGTAAAATTGGCTCTCATATCAGCTGTTATTCTTTTAATTTTCTAAAGATGCGATATGGCAGATAAGTTTTTTGATTTATTTTTATTATTATGTTAGGTAGTTGGATTCAGTTTCTAAGATTTTTCAGATCAGTCAGCAATTAAATATAGAAAAATGACAGCGAGTTAAATGATTAATATTCAAAATCAAGGTGGCACTAGGCAATTTTAGAGAGATATATGGCGGGGATTGGGTATGACATTAGGATTCGCGGCTTGTTGGCGATTACGCTGTTGGTCGACTGTTTTTTTTCGTTTGTGTCTATAATACACGTTTTTTGCCTTGTTATAAGTAACCTAGTGGCAAAGTTTCATCAGAATACCATAAAGTACTTTCAGAGTTGTAGAGGGGTCAAGGAGAACCGGCCGCGTACAGACAGACAGAACGATTTCTTGAAACATCAAAAAAAACCTCTCGAATCCGAAAGTTTTCGCGATCAAATTAATAGATACTAGAAATTCATAAAAGTTGCCTCGCCAAATATTCCCTACATCAAGGGAATTAAGTATAGATATTTTAGGAGTTGTCAATAGTAAAATAGACACAAATTGCACGTTGGGTGTCTGCATAACATAGCAGCTATTTTCAACAGCGAGATTGATAGTGGTAAAGAAGTATACGTGAAACAAATGCCAATCCTTTTCCAGCAGTTTGCACAGCGCTCGTGGATCGCATAGCTGCCTGTCTGTACCGGAAAGTGTGGCGCCAACTGGCTAAAAATATTCTTTACATCGAACAATAACTTTCCATCACCATGCCTATTATTCGTTCTGCAAAATTATCTCTAAACTGTTAATAATATCTTCATCTTATGAAACATATAGACTTATCTATATTCATCCCGAAAAGACAACCTACTTAAGTAATGTAAAAAATTATATTGCGACTTGAAAATATTGAAGAGAATATAATATCTGAAATTGAGTAATCTATTATAATAATTATAATAATGCAGAGCAGGGTAGTCGCGATTTTCGAGCCATGATTCTGTATGACTATGAAAAGGGACTAAAACAAGCGGAATGCCTTGAAAGTTTAGTGAGTTGCTTTGGGAACTCTGCCCCTTCTAGGGCTACCGTTTTTAATTGGTTTGCTGGGTTTAAAAGGGGCGGGGTCTCACTCGATGATGGACCTCGCACAGGTCGACCGCCCACTGCTGTTACTCCGAAACTGTAGAACTGTGCAAAATATGTTGAAAAAACATCAACATATAACCTACACCGAGATTGAGGCTTCTCTGGGGATTGGATCGGCAGTGGTCCGAACAATCATTCATTATCACCTTCGCCTAAGGAAGCGGTGTTCCAGATGGGTGCCACATTTCTTGACCAGTAAGCAAATGGCTACAAGAGTTGATTGGGCTAAGTTTAAGCTTGAAAAATTTGATAATGGGCACAGTAAAAACATTTTTAATATCGTAACCGGAGACGAAACATGGTTATATCATTATGATCCAGAAACTAAACAGCAGTCATGAGTTCGGTGCTTTGGAAGTGGGAAGCCTCCAACGAAAATTCGTTGCTCCCAGAGTGTTGGAAAGAAAATGCTCGCATCTTTTTATTTCTAAAAGTGGATACATCACAACGTTGGCCTTGGAAAGTTACGAGGTCGCCATTTTTCCACCGATGAAGAGGCAATCGCTGCATTTGAGGAGGAAATTAGCAACCTTTCAAAAGAACGTTGGTCAGAAGAATTTGACCAGTGGTTTTACCGAATGCGTAAATGTATTGAGGTAGGGGAAGAATACAACAGAATAAAGTTTTTTTAAAAAAAAACTATTTTTCCTGTCTAAAAACTTTCGGTGTGACCCTCGTACTTGGCTCCATTTTTTCTCTGCTTATAAACATTCAACGTATGGAACAAGTCAGAAATCGCAAAAGTGCCAAACACGAAGGAACTGTTGTAAGTCGTCCGTACATTGGTCGTAGGAGGAGTGCCATGACCGCTCGTGAGGGTCAAATGGGTGCCACTCAGCCATGGCACACTGGATGGAGATGCCTCGTACGACGCGACGCAACGCTTCCATGCTACAATTTCGTCGATGACTCATTCCTGCGTGCTGCCGCCGCCGCGCCGGGTACTGCCGTCAAGAGCGCTCGTCTACAATCGGAAATGCTTTACATACCTGTGAGCCGCCAGTGCTACTATTGCAGAACAGGTATATACAGGCGCCGAGCAAGAGTTTCTGAGGGGATGTAATGACAAATAGTTAATAAAGACATTAAGAAACCTGTCTAATAATATTTTGAACAATTTAACTATTGCTAATGATATGAAATTTCTTACACAGTGACACTGAAAATGAGTTCAGGTACAGTGATGTGTTACTTCCCTATCAGTTTCTGAAAAAACTAACCTACAAAAATGACTAGAAACATAAACATTTTTCATGTTTCATAGTTATTTCAGTGGCGTATCAACACAAATTACTGCCGTAAGGCATTAAAAATGTTGCGCCCCTCAGTGTCGTGTTTAAATAGGGATTGCGGTATTTTGCGTCCCCTTTGTAGATATAACCCGCCCCCAGAAAAACCTGAAGATCAAAAAAACTCACTCTTTCTGACATACGCCTCCTCCGAAAAAATATAAAGCGCAAAAAACACCTCTTTATTGTACAAAATATTCTATGATAAGAGTGGTCCAAAGATATAATGGCGTTTTTTATTCACCTCATCGTTGAAACGAGCCAAAATAATTGAGATTATTTCTATATATGTACAAAAAGGGAACTATACTTTTTTTTATTAGAAATCATGCAAATTTTTTATTTTTTGGAAAATTTGTTTAACACCTCCACTTTTCGAAATACCTGAAACAACGTAAGCAATTTTTCACATATGTATATATAATAATGTACATGCATAGAAGATAATTCACACTTTTTTTTGGTAGAATATTTTTTATTATCTATATTCTTTTGACCTCCGCAATCATTCGTATTTGCTGGACATAGAATATCATTTCCAATAGCTGTGGACTCGGTCGGCGGTAATGTAGAAGTAGTACCAGGAACTTTGTGTGAGTCATCCGAGAATGCAGCGAATGAATGAGTCGTACCAAGCGGTGACATATAGTGCTGAGATACAGGAAAAAAACGACAAATCCTAATGAGTTTTATTGGCGGAGAAAGTAGTAAAACGGTTTTATGAATGAATTCGGCGGCAGGCGGAGATCTATTTTTTGTTCGGAGTTACTTTAACAATTTCCGGTTATGATGAATAACTAGTTCGAAAGAACTGTCTAAGGTTTATCGCTGTATCTGTTTGATATTCTCAAGCAAATGCTGTATGCTACTGTGATCACAAAATTTTAAGAATTCGGTATTGGCTTTTTGGATATCGAGAGGGATATAGGTAGATGAGTCAATAACAAAAATACAATAATACCAATAATTACCAATCACAGTTGAAAACATTATGGACAAGATCGTTGGTGCCTATTTTCGACCATGTCTCATCCCCTCCAAATAAAAGCACACAAAACAGCACAGTTTGGTAACATCTTCACAGCCACATATCCATCTGTTTTTATCATAATTTTTTTTATTAAATTCATGACAGCGCGATTTTTGTCCCCTACCACTAATTTTGTTAATTTTTGAATCTGGTTATTCTTTAATTTGCAGTTTTTCTCACAGTATCTCAGTTGCACGCGTCATGTGACTGTTGCCACGTCTTTCATTATGCATGCATTTATGCGTTGAAGCGCGGTTGCCATTTCATATAAAAGCTAACTATCAAGGCAACGGAAAAAGCATAGAATAAAAAAGTTAGGAGTTAAAAATATATCTTTTTGGAAAATTAAGGTAGTGTCATAGCGCTGTGGCCACAAGCCGCCACTGTAACTCAGTGTCAAAGTTTAATCATGCCCCGAGAGAGAGTCCCGAAAATATAGGCCGTCCAAGGGTTACCTCACAGACAGAGGGAAATGAGTGCAATGGTTTTTCGTGAAACATCAAGAATACACGCTATCTCGAATTCTAACTTTAGAATAAATATATATTTTCTTAATTTTGTTCAATACAAATATAATACTCTCAAATAATGGAAATATTTACAGAAAAAATATATTCTTCAAAAAAATTGTCAAAAGATTTTCTCTGATTTATGTTATTTGATCAATCGACACAGCAGAAAAGTATAAACTCATATTTTTCATTAAACCGGGTGTTCAAAAGTGACGTCTATTTACTTTACCTCCTGAGGACAGTGGCCGATAACACTATTCGTATTGTTGGTAAGTTGTATTTAAACATTACATTTTTATTTCACGCAACTGCGAATGATACAATCACCTCTGGCTGAAGTCATTAAACGAAAGTACCCACGATAATGATACCGTCAAATATATACTACCGTTCGCCGAAAATATAATTATTACTATGGCAATAAAACCAGGAGCGTTCTTCGATGGTTGAATTTCCTTGAATATAATTTAACCTCTTTGAATTTTTTTGAGTAACACATTTGTGATTGACTGTTGTTAATCCTGCTTGCTTTGACAGCACTGTGGTTTTGATGTCTTTCAAATAGCTCGTCGAAATTTAATTCAGGGACAATAGACTTAAACTAGTTTATTCTTATTTCATTAAACGTATCAATTACACTGTGATACAAGATCCTTGCACAAGCAATACTGATATAATTTTCAGTGGGATTTTTGACTTTGAAACCGAATACAGTGTCAGGATTGAGATATTCTAACCTCAAAGTGCAAAAAATAACAGTTGCGGGAGTTGAGGTAGGTAGGCATAAATATTTTTCTACAAAACTTCATTCAGCATTGCAAAGTGAAACACTTGCAGTTTCAAATCAATTTAAGTTTGCTGAAACATTTTTTTAATATTCATTTTGGTATTTCATGTTACATGAATTTCTAAATTTTTCATATACCTACATCATTTTAATTTTTTGTATGGTGTTCTATTATGACGTCAATTTTTCAAAAAAAAATACCTTTTTCAGAGCTAATAGCAAATTTGACTTCATCCATATCTTAAATGGTCTGAGCATATACCATCTTATTCGAATTGTGGTCCAAATCCATACGACTGACTACATCTGATTTGTTGTCGAAAGCGTGAAGTAATAATTACAAATCAGGAAAGGTAGTGGTCCAAGGATAAAGAAATGGAAGGTGTATAACCAAATGTTTCGTTATTTGATATATTATCAGTTACTTTTATAATTTATTATTTTAACAGGTTGCAATCATACATGCAAGACAGAGTTAGAGAACTTTGTAGAATTTGATGTTTTAACGTCGGCGTCAGTAAACTACTGTTCATCTCAGAGCAGCTCTTGAACAGAATCATAGATCATTAACAATATAATTATTAGAAAAGGGACCTCAACATCATCATGCATATTGCTTGTAACGCCACTGATACTTGCTACCGAACATAAACGCTGTAAGTTTAGTAAACAATAAAAAGGAGGTTTAACAACGAAGCACTTAGCCGAAGAAGCATTATCAAGTTTGTCAGCTTGCCAAAATCGTTGACCTTGACTGGTCTGTTCCAATGCAACGTGTCGTTTGGTTTCTGAGAAAAAAGTTGGGCGTTCGGGGTTGAGAAACCAACTGTTAAATAATATGAATTATAAGGTAGGTTTGCCAAGAACGCAGCCAAGAAATAATATTTGAGATTAACACATACTGAACGCATTGAAATTTGTTCATCATAAATAAATTCTAACGCCTAGTCAGAGGGTGCTTTTCTCTTTAGTGGGCTCTGTATGCTCTTCACGTTTGCACGGGGATGTAAACTAAATAAATATATTCATAAAATAAAAGGTTGAAAAATTGCATAAAAAACTCCCGAACCATGATGTTTTTCAAACACTGAAGGTGATAAATTAGTCTAGTTTTATATTTTTCATCAAAAGTATTTTTCAATTACAAAGTTGATCAAAATTTTGTATTCAGAATCACCTGTCTCGCTAGCTTTTGGCTCGGATCATTTACAAGAGAAGCTGTAATAACATTTCTTAATCGCACAATTGGTTTGAATTCGACAAGAATAATCGTGGAGACGGGTTTTTTAATAATGGTGATACTGCGCAATATGTTACATGAAAATTGATAGATAGATATTTGGCACTTCTTTTTAACCATAAATAAGTTTGTCATCTGGCAGGTGAGACAATAAAATCACAAACAAAAACAAAACTGTGGCGATTGTGGAGAGTACTCGCTTCAGATAGAAAATATAAAAAGACAAGTTCGGACTTGCGCATACCGCTTCTGTGCGATGTAAACCAGTCAATTTAAACATCAATTTCGCTCGTACTGGTTACTTTTATGGAAACAAGAAATACTACTGAACTAAAAAATTAATAACAGCCTATGCAATACTCTTATGTTTAATACCGATGAAAATGTTATAAACTGAACCACTTTTTCGTCGAGAAAGACATTTTAGCGAGAAATTGAGCCTTGTGGCAGATAAGTTATTGAAATTGAAAATTCAATTTTCACTTCAGATGTTTCTGAGCTCCTAATCTCTTGAATTCTACGTTTGATTCTCTAATCGAAGGCAAGATGAATTAGGTTTCACACTTATTGCATGCACACAAACGTTTTCTAGGAGTTAAAATAATAATCAGTGGCTCTGAAAACCTACAAATCCATGAAAATACCTGGGTAACAAAATTCTGGGACACCTGAAATTCGGAGTTCATTATTCGCAATGAATGACACTCAATATTTTGAATACGTCTCAAAATGATTAGCAGTTTAAAAGCATGCACTGATGAATATAGGGTTTTTGATTTCTTGAATCTGAAAGTTGTAGGTTTACGCACCTCACCGGCAACATGTAAAATGTGTGACTTTGTAAAGTTTCCAATGAAAATTGCGCGATTATGTTTGAGAATGATCAATATCTTGATCAACAACTTTGCATGTTCTCAAAACTTGTGTAATTGGTTACGGTGAAAGTTTTTAGATACAGAAAAACTACAAGGTTTTTTGAAAAAATTTGATTCTGTTTTTTCATTTATTCTCCCCCTACCTCAATACATTTACGCATTCGGTAAAACCACTTGTCAAATTCTTGTGACTAACGTTATTTTGAAAGGTAGCGGCACTGTGGGCGGGTGCGTTTTCATGGTGCCATTGAATACCCTGCAGACCGGTCTTTGGACGACTCTTGCATAGTTCTTGGAAGACTACAGGAACACATTTGGTTATATACCATTCAAAGTAACTGTCCTTCGATTTTCCAAGGCTACCGTTGTGATGTATCCACTTTCAGAGAAAAAAAGATGCGACCATTTTCATTCCAACACTCTTGGAACGACGAATTTTCATTGGAGGCTGCTCACTTTCAAAGCACCAACCTAATGACTGCTGTTTAGTTTAGGGATCACAATGATATAACCATGTTTCATCTCCGGATACGATATTAAAAGTCTTTTTACTGTGTCCATCATCAAATTTTCCAAGAATAAACTTAGCCCAATCAACTCTTGTAGCCTTTTGCTTACTGGTCAAGAAATGTGGCACCCATCTAGAACACCGCTTTCTTAGGCGAAGGTGATCATGAATGATTGTTCGGACCGCTGCCGACCTAATCCCCAGAGAAGCCTCAATCTCGATGTAGGTTATATGTCGATCTTTTTTTACCATATTTTGCACAGCTTCTACAGTTTCCGGAGTTACAGCAGTGGGCGGTCGACCTGTGCGAGGTTCATCATCGAGTGAGACCCCGCCTCATTTGAACTCTGCAAACCAATTAAAAACTGTAGCCCTAGAAAGGGCAGAGTCCCCAAAGCAACTCACTAAACTTTCGTGACATTCCGCTTGTCTTAGTCCCTTTTTATAGTCATACAAAATCATGACTCGAAAATCGCGACTACCCGGTTCCATTTTCGCGTATATAAAAATTATGTATTTTAACACAAAAAAATAGAATTTTGTTCGCGAGACTTCGTGTTCGAATGTACAGTTTTTATCTGAATGATGGAAGAGTTTCATCAAGTATGAGCATCTACAATCTCCATTGACAGTAACTGCGCAACTGTGTTTGATATGCATTACATGTCTGTCTTTCCACGTCACTCCACGAGCCATCCTTGGAGGGAAAAACTGAAACTGAGACTTTCTATGGCTGCAGGGTGAATACAGATTCATGAAATTTAAATATCTGTCGCAATTTCCAAGGGAAAGTTTGCCGAACTAGAAATTACAATACGTTCCCGCTACTAGCGCGTGAAAACCTAATTTTCCTGGTATATAGTAGAGTAACTTAGTATATATACACAGAATACAGCACTCAGATACTTACATACTAAAGGAGATATAAATAAATCCGTACACAGTTTGCGAACTTGCGTTACCTCGAATCTAAATAAAGCTCCAGTGGGCGACACACCGAAAATTCCCACTCGCCAATATTCATTATTCGACCGGGTCGAGCGGCGGGTTCACAACTCGACAGCTCGACTTTGACAAAAAATTTCACTCGAACGAACGACATTTCGACACCGACGGGATCGATCATCGATTGGATCGATCTACTATCTATCGACGACATAACTTACGTACACTTATTCTTTTCGTTTTTCTTTTTCGTACACGCGGCGTGCTCAATATTCACAACGACATGGCGTTCCTAGACCAGAAAGAAATTACGCATTTCCTTGCACAGGAGTTATTTTATCAACAGGTATCTGAATATCACATGTGTGCCTTAACAATGCATGGTTTTCCTATTTTAACACTTTATGCACGGTTACATATACGGGGCTTCACAGAGTGCCTTTGATCAGCTTATTTCTCTTATCGTTCCACAAAAAGCAAAGCGAATTGTAGATAAAAAGATATGTGAAACTGTATTTAATTACACAATATATTTATTTACATGATGGAAGAGTTTCACCGTGTAAGAGCATCTACAATCTACATGCTTGCAAACTGTGTTACAACGTACCTTATCAGGCAGAAAAACTTTCACCATAGCTGTGCTCAAACAAAATTCAAATGAGAACTTTACATTTTAGTGTTTCATTCATTAGTATGTTTCTTCCCTAAAATGAGAGAATTTTTGTGATTTACAACAGATAAACAAAATAAAAATAAATGGTAAGCTTTGAAAAATACAGTAATTGAAAACTTTCTTTCCTGAATTATAATTTTTTTATGCTTTACGTGGGAACTTCCAATCCTACAAATAACATGCTTATTATAGAAGCTGGAATTGAATTAGTTTTTGGAGAATTCAAAAATATTTTTTTTTGCCATTTGCGCGAGTTTCCAAAATAAAAAATCAATCACCTTTGGTTGTCTATATTTTGAAAACCGTACAGCGATTTGAAATTTTTTATCGTAATATTAAAATTATTTCGTTCAGAGAAGTTGAGTAGCCATTGAAGCTAAACTTCGCCGTTTGTACTATGTACAATAAATACATTATTATCATTATTATTATTAAATGAATAATCTTCATTTATCAAATGTTAACTATTTGTGTTTATAGAAATCCTTTTGTTTTAAGGGAGCAGTCAGAAAAAGTTTACAGGCTCAAAAATTTAAACGTATTCAAATGTTTTCAAGGTTTCTAAACCATTTTAGTCATGATCAAAAATTTTGGGGTTCAGAAGTTTTCAATGCATTGTTTTCAGAATTCACGGTCATTCTTGAAGTTACGCTCTTAGACACATGAATAGTTAGCAAATAATTGATACCTTATTCTAGATTCTTGACTATCGAAGTGTTCAGTAGTGGAACATGTTTTACAATTATTATCTACTATAATCTTGATCAATTTTAGACCGAAATGTGTATGTGCTTGCATATAGGGAATCTTCATCCTCAATATTTTCCATCTATTAGAAGATTTATTTTTCTTAATGTTTTGAATTGCACTGTTAAAAAACAAAGTATTGTCTGTGTGACCTAAAATTAAAATATGTGCATTACACGAACGAGATTATCTAATACTTAAAAATAGATTTTCCGTTTATATGCGGAACTCATACATGCATATATCTACTTGTAGGTAGAGGTAAGTTTAATATTCAATCAGTTTCTAATCTCTATATTGATATGAATCATTTTTTTTTAATTTCAAAAATAAAAGATTTTTGATCTTGGATTTAAATCTACTCTCAGTTAAATCGTTAGGCTCTGGAATCATATTAGGTATCTTCCATTCAAATTCTTTCTTTTCCAACAAAGATGTATGATAGCTTGAAAAATAATTGAACAATGCTCTGCCTGCAGGTGATAAGAAATAGCACAGAATTATAAGATGCAAAAATATTTGAAACGTTCTTATTTCAGTGTTTAGAGGAAGTACATTCAATTAATATACTATTGCTTCATCACGAACATGCTGCACGTGTGCGAACGAAGATGGAAATAAACATGATTTTTTTATCATTAACTATTCGTATGAAGTTTAACATGTTCTGCATGTTTCTTAAATCTCATGCATGACAACATTCCAATTAAATGAACATTAATGGGTACCAAAGTTACTGGAAACCGTATCCATCAGGGAGTTTGCTTCCAACTGCATTGGATTATCCCAAGTCATCAACGTTTTTTATTCACTAAATTCTACAATTTTCTAGCACTGGACGTGATATTAAATAATAATTTATATGAATTAGCGACTCCAAAATATCTATAAAAATATATTTTTTTCAGTCGCGGCCTTTTCGATTTTGACGATAATTTAGTTTCAAGTATATTGACTAAGGATTGTGCATAAGATTGTTCAACTTTCAAGCGGGTATTTAATTTTGTTTTTCATTGCAGCTTTGGCCTGTCATTCAGAAACTTAGCAGTTGCGAATTTGATTTTTTTAGGGATTTGTTTACCTACCAAGGATCGACCGCACTAAATGATGAAAATGATACGCATGCACATCCACCATTATTTAGAAATATATGTATATCTGATTTATTCCTGGGATAGAAGAATGACAAAACCAATGTCAAGAGTCTTTATTCTTTTTATATCTATTGAAAATATCTCCCTTATATATAAACTATTTTCCAAAACAAAAAATGCGTTCATACATACATAGTTACATACATATAGCACGGCGGAAAAAAACAACAACTGTTCAAATTTCAATTTTCACTTGAACTAGCTTTGCAAGATAGATTGCTCATGTTGCCAGTCAAAAGTCTTCTTGGTCGTAGTTGTTGTAGAAGTAGTTAGTTTATTTAAGTGAATAATTATACTTTGCATATTATGTCCAAGTCAGGGTCCCGGGTCCCTAGAACTGATTTTCTGTGATGTGTAACCTTCAAAATTACTCTTGATGATCTAACTGTTGCGGTTGTAGTTTCAATCTCGCATACTTTCGCTAACCATCTTCTACAAGACGCATTAATGACACTTTCCTATTTGTTCCAGTTTATAACCTTCGAGGGTCTGAACTCAGGGGTGCCTACGAGAACGACGCCGACGTTAACGCCCACCACGTTACGAAACATCGAACAGACATTTATTGAACTGCAATCGAAATCACACGAGAATGAAGCCGGATTCGTGCCACCCTTAGTACTAGGTAAGTTTATTTAATAACCAAAATATCAAAAAAAAGAGCTTCGCACGGACATAGAGCCGTCCTTTCTCTATAAACTGCATCAAATTGTTTTCAATACCTTCAAAATCAAGTGCTTCAAACGAAATAATGTGGCGCTGTACATGAACATATTTTTACCGCTGAAACCAGCGTCCTTGCGTATCAAAAATTGAAGAAAGGGCTTCGCATAAGTATAGAAGCAAACTTTCTCTGTCATTTTGAAAAAAAAAATCGTTGTATTATCTTATTGAACCCACTCTCTGTGTTTCTACCTTTCGTACATTTCTTTAATGTCTACATCGCTGAATTCCAAAAATTTGACAACTATTTCTTGAATTAACTATTTAATTAATTGCAATAGATTCTATCTACGAAACTATTTGAAATATGTAGTATGCTTGATGCGAATACCCATATCTATATGTCTGAGATAATAGACTATCGATTGAAAATATTCCATTTTAGAAATAATTGTATCTTTACGGTCATGATTTTACGGTAATTACACTGTAATTGTTTTTCGACTTATCTCACACTTTCAAGGTCTTGTAGTTTAATTCGATTATTATTATATTTTTCTCTGTGATTTTTCAAACATGGATATTATAGGCAAAAGAAAGAGAGTTACAGTCAAAGGTTTTCTATATAATTTGATTGCTTGTTCTGATACATATACAGAGTGAGTTGAATTCACCTTACAGCTATATTAAGGCAAGTAGTGAAATTGATATCGATTGATTATTAACCGTATAGCCATAGAGAGCATTTAATGCTTGCCCGCCTCAGATATCCTACCTACTAATTAAAAAAAGAGCAAAATATGCACTCATACTTTGGAGGTTGAAACCTTATGACGATGTAATTGGCTAGTTTCATTTGGGGTTCGTACTTTCGAATAATTTCTGTTTTATAATTCATAATATCAAATTTTGATAATAATATCTGGATTATTACTTTCCACGCTAGTAGGCAGGTGAAGTATTGATTCTAATCGCAAAAAATCGATTTTTTTTTTATATATATTATGTTATGACCTTGTCCTTTATTTCCCTCGGTCTGTTTCTCTGTCGTATGTCTGTTTGTTCGGTAATCCATGGCCTTGATTTGAACTCTGAAAGTACCATTCGGATGTTGATGTAGTTGTGATGCTAGGTTGTCACTACATCAATGACAAAGCCTTGTAAGTTTATAAATTCGGTGGAGTTGAGTTAGTGTCAGAAAACTAAAAAAATATTTTTTTCCGTTTTTTTGGAAATTTCCGAGGTACCTTAATGTTTTTTTAATTATTTGCGATTCAGAAATTGGTACTTAACCAAAAACCAAAAAAAAAATATTTCGGAAAGAAAGGTAGAAGGCAAATGTCAGGTCGCGCTTACGCAAACAAAAAATCAAAACATCCGTAGGTGATTTTCGAAAGAAATATCCATTAGACAATGTCTTAAAAGCAGTTATGTTTGTATTGTAAGCATATCCGTAAAAAAATTTCTGAGATCTTTCACGACGTCAAGTGCATTGAGATCATCAACTCCAGGCAATCGTTAAAACGCAAGGGTTAAACAATGAGAACAAAGAATAATCAAAACGCAAGTCCTCTCCAAGTTAAGGCATATATCAATCTTTGTACTGAACTCTGTATCCTATCGATATTATGATCTCCAAACGCCAAACTGTTAAATATCTATAAACGTGTATTTCATCATTACATGTAAAATGGTTTCAGGGTTGGTATCAACAATAACATTCCACTTATATCCATGTATACGAATCCCCAGTATGATATCAAGGAAATAAAAAAATAAACTAACTTAAGAAAGACTTCTTGCGGTGAAGGAAAAAAATATGTCATAGTTTTATTGGTCAGTCGCATTATCATCTATGGAGAATAGGAAAATGCAAGTCAAGGTTGGGAATGTGAGGTCAGAGATATACGACTTGGACCTTGGTGCACCTTGGTACGCCAATGATCTGCCAAACTGTCAGTTGTGGTCACGTGACTATGTTTGCTGACGATACAACGATTACTGTGTCGGGTGGCAGCCCTGATAAATTGCAGGAAAAACTAAATACTGTGTTAGACGAATTCGGAGCCTGGTGCCAACGTGATAACCTCATTTTTGGACAAAGAGAAAACAACTGTCATCAACTATTCTGCCCATCGACAACTTCCAACTAGTTTTTCTAGCAGTTTTGCCTTGAGCAGTGACATAAAGCTATTAGGTACTTTCTTTGACAGCCGATTATCATTCAGTGATCATATTGAGCATGTTTGTAAGCAGCTGAGTAAAGCGTTTTATGCTTTTCTACAATTGAAGGGCACTCTTGATAGAAATGTCATATAACATCCTGGCATGGGGGCTTCGAAAGACGAACATAGAGCTTTCGTGTCCCAAAAGCATTTATTGAGACTGATTTTCAAGTTCAACACATACTTGCAGACAAGTTTTTAGTCACAATAAAATTTTATACCTTGCCTTGTGTATATATTTATAAATGTGTTTCGTTTGTAGATGATATGATATTATTTTCTCAACTTCTGGACAATTTCACAAATATAATACTAGACATGGAGAACTTTTGTCCATTCAGAAAGCATTCTACTACTCTATATAGAGATTCTCCATCTCTCCATCACAACTGTATGTAAAGTAAAAATTATCGCAGTTCAAGCATTCAGTTAAACACATCCAATTGAAAAAGTATTTTATTCAGTTGAGGATTATTTAGATTGTGATAACTCATACCAAAATATTTAATGTTTGAATATTTTATCTTCACTTGCTATGTGTATCTTGATTTCTGTGTTAGTTTTATACAATAACTGTTAGGGTTTTCAACTTATTAATGTTGACTTATTAGTAATAAAAATGTAGTAGTACGAATACTTAGATATTATTATATACGAGTATTGATATTGATATTTTAGTATTATGAGATTGTGTATGCTAATTTTATTAGGTATACATCTGCACATGTTTATACGCACTGACATACCATATGCAATCTTCTCTTGTCCTTTGGTGAAATTAAGTTTGAATTTGAATTCTCTTAGAAAATAACAATTATGCAAGTAAAACGACCAATTATACCTGTGGACACGGAGGAAATTCACAATTTTCATTCTCGATTACCACAAAGAACTAATGTAATCAGAGATCATACAGAAAATAAATTGTGAGAACTGACTATAGGATAAATGTTGCAAGTTTGCTGAACAAAGGAATATTTTATTATACTTCATTCAAGGTCGTTTGTGTCGTAGTAAACTATCAATGGATGTGCTTCCGAATAAGGCAGATTCTTTTCATCTAACTCTTACGTTGTTTTTGTTTAGAACTGCGACCCTGATAAAAGGCAATTATATAATAAATAGCCGAGTAACTATAAAAGTAGCAGAGCGACGGAATAGAATGCTTGTATTTACATAAATTACGCTTTACTAGGTTTTTCTAGGTAATCCATGAGATGAAAAAAAATCGAACCATGGGAACTGTCACCGGATTTGTAAGTTAGTAAAGATCATGGAGAAATGTCTTGGAATTTACACACACTATCGTCATATTTAATAACATCGCCTACTAATGGAAGAAATAATCATTATGGAACATCGTATTCGTACTGTCCTGATCATAATTAACCGTACAATAAGTTACAAAAAATAATATAGAATTAACGAGTTCATAACCACCTTAAAGAACTTTCTAAATCACTTCAAAAGTTATCTATCTACAACAGTATTTGATTACGTTGGGTACTGAATTCTATCAATTTTATGTGTAAACAGGTCATGTTCTAGTCTACGTAGTAACTTTGATTTAATCTCTATAGTTCTAGTCACCAAATTATCCTGAAAAATATGCGTTTAACGTAAGTTCTTTAGAAAAAACTTGATTCCATTTCAAGTGAAGAATATTTTTATGATAACTGATCAGAAAATATCTGAGGAAAATTACATATGTACATCACCTAAAAAGTCTCTTATACCTAACTAGGAAACTACTCCTACTATTGCTAGAAACTTTTTTCAATCATATATAGAAATAATAAATAAAATTGTGTTTGAATTTCAGATTTCCACCATCAACAAATTAGTAAATTCATTTATAAGTAGTCATTTTTTAGCAAAAAAACGTATTTTTTATCGATATATATTAATTTCCAGGCAATAATCAGTACATGTCAGCCGGAGATATAGTGGACAATTCCGCAACAAACGCCTCATTTCCTTCGAAGTCGAGCAGCTTGTGGCACGGGTCCTCCTTATCGCAGAGCAGTAGTGATTGTGATACCAGATCTACGCCGCCTCTTCCTACAGGCGCGGGCCACGTGGGGCAGCCTACCAAGGCCGCCCCAACGCAAAGGAGGAACATGGGTGGCAGGAAGCCGGCCAAGGATGTCAACTGCAGCCCGGAGGAGGAGGAGAGGAGGAGAATACGCAGGGAAAGGAATAAAGCGGCTGCTGCTAGGTGCAGAAAGAGGAGGGTTGATCATACCAATGCTCTTGTAGCTGTAAGTATGATGTATTTGCAATTGTTCAACTTCAACAAAAAATACTGGCCGTAATTTTATAGTGCAAACTGTTTAACTGTATTCTTTTGATTTGGACGTAGCTCGGCATCAATAGTGATTTTATTTGTAGGAAACCGAAGAGCTAGAGCGCGAAAAGCAAGATCTCCAAGACGAGCTGCAAAAACTTCGCCAATTGAAGGATCAGCTTGAATACATGCTGGACACCCACCAAACCGACTGCCGCATGCAAGATAGAAGTCCTCCTGATGTCAAACCCTTTAATAACAACATCTACGCTGGAGAAGATGATAAATTCGATCAGGTAATATTGCTAATATCAACATTGTAGAACATTTTTGTCATATCGCGATATATGAATTGCTGATAGGTAGTACACAATTACATGACCACTTATAAAATGACTCTTTTTTGTTCAACGAATGTGATGTTCTGCATTAAATTAGGGATTGAACTAAAATGAATCACTTCATAACTTATTTCTACAGTCTTTCTAATTTTGACCAATTTAAGATTTTGCAACAGAAAAATAACTCAAAACAGTCAAAAAGTCAGTAGACCGTTTGTTCACTATGACTTAATAAAATGCCCTTTTATAGGGTTGTAACATAAGGTGTTAAAAGAAATCCTAAAGATGAATAATTTTCATGTGCCGTATTTTTTAGGATACTATATCCGAACACTTCATATCTGAAGTATGCGTGAATGTTTTAGTATCTTTTGGACCATTTTCAAATTAGAAAAGAGGCGACAGAAATGGCTTCGCGAGAAAAAATCATGGATAAAATTTTTCTAGATATTTATATGACGTCTGTTATATTCTTATACTCGTATGTTGATCTAACTTGTGAACTTATTCTGTGGCTTTCATGTGATGACAATTTCACTAACGTTTTAAACAATGACAATATGAATACAATTTCTTTTTTTTACGTTGATAATGGCTGCGGCAGCTGAAACTTTAGTGAAGTTATTTTGTTAATTACATGTGATTTTAATTAGAGACCACTACAAGTATAACATAAAAATATGTATGTTCAGTTTCCTTGCCAACCTCTATTGGTTTTAGTTTATTTTGTCATGCACTTTTTCTACTCATGTAACGTGCTTTTTATTCGAATTGTTGAAGACCATTGGAACGTTTCTATTATACTATAGCCATACATAGTAACTTTTTATTAACATATCCAAGAAAAATCTGCGAAATTCTATATAACGGAGATTTTTCTTTGGACATGGATGGATCTGTAAACACGCTTTTGTGTCAGTACTAGTTTTACGTTCATACCACTACAAAAATGTAGTGAACATACAAAACGTACAATCCCTTCAGATTGTAGCATTTTTGTTCTTATATCTGCCCATTCGCTCAGACACATGGTAGGAAACAGCAACGGTAAACTTGTATTGCCAACACCGCATCTAAAAATGATCTATAAATTTGAAAAATAGAAAGTCCTGTCCGTATTTTTCCTGAGAACATGTTTCCCTGTATGTTTACAGGATGACGACGAACGGGTGAAAACAGAGTTAGTAGAACCTATAAACGATATTTTCCTGTCACCATCGCCCAGTAAAAGGTTAATGTTAAGTGGGGCAGTGCCACTGTGTAGACCAAGTAGGCCTAGTACGCTCAATGTTGCCACCACGGCGCCGAAGACTATCTCAGAGGTAAGTCGTCCACCTTTGCGAAGCTCCCTCTTCATGCTCTTTTTGACACACAACAGAACTATCCATTGTCATCCTCAATCAACATAGTCCAATTTTAGACATAGCAAATGTCTATAATTACAAGTAATTTTATGACACCTTTCAAATAGAACGATATCGAAACGGCCCCGTGGTCGTACCATTCAGTACCTGGTGGTCGTCATCATTCTCACACAATCGCAATTACTGCGTGAGATTTTGTCCATTCGGGATCTCCTCAAAATGGTAATTTTGCGAGTTTTTTTTTGAGTGACAATTTGATATTCAGGTATTTCGTAGTAAAAGGGTGCAAAACTAAATGCGAATCACTCGAACACTCTTATTTTTTAACTTAACTTAACTTTAATCCCCGATAGTTACAATCTACGTTTTAAACTCAGGACAAATGTGAATTTTCCGATGTTATGATTGTTTTTTATGTTTACCTGCTACCCCAAATTTCATCAAAATCTGTAAGTTACTGAGATAACGTGGTAGCAAAAGCGCCAGATCGATGATAATGAGTGTATTATCTTTAGTATATGCCATAAAACGTCTAAACAAACATATGAGGTTTGGATACATTAAATGTCTTTTAACTACTACCGAAAATAATTGTTTACTTGTGCACAAAGTTTCACGAATTAAGCTCTTTTTCAGTGAAACGTTTAGGTTTATATTTGAATCATCGTCAGAGATAAATGATGATTTAAATATACATCGAAACGCGTGCCTGAAAAAAAACGTTAATTTGTGAAACTTTGTGTCCGCAAACACAATTTCCATCTGAATCATTGAGACTTTCGACAAGTGAGAGCATCTACAATTTACATGCGGTTTGCTCTGATATTTTTTTCGCATATTACACTGCCGCCAATAATTTAATTAAAATTAAACTGAAACAGACAGAACACATTAATTAGTTTAATTGCAAAATTATTGTTTTTAATCTTGTATCTTTACAAAGGCTACAAAGCAGCCGAAACTTTGCCAAAGTTTTTATTGAGATGAATCTGGACTCAATTGTTTGCGAGTCGAGCCGTTTCAATAATTCAATCCGCTCAGAGTATTATTATAATCTTATATGCCCCAACTATGCTTATAATGTACCTATTTCTCCATACTGCAGTAATAAAGACATTATTATTATTATTATTATATTTTGTTTTAGGTGATTGGCGCTCCTTTGACGACTCCTTCGACCGGCATGATGTTCAACTTCGAGTCGTTGATGGGTGGGGGCACGGGGCTAACGCCAGTCAACGCCCCCCTGGCGCCCTCCTCTTGTGGCACCCAACAGCGCAACCATGTGCCCGTCAGCATGGCCGACATGGCCTCCCCTGACGCGGGCGGTCCCCCCAAGCTGGTCAGTCTTTGAGAATGGAAGGCACCGCTGGTATTATGCGCGTATTTGTTAAGTAGTACTGGCGTACGGAGGGCTTTACGTGGACAAGAGGCCCGCGAAATGTGCCGTGGTGCAAACCCATTACTGGATGCTGCACATGAAACTGTATTCCAAAATGTTATTTTTTCATTTTTTTGTGTTACTTGAAAATGATTGAACGCCGTCTTGGTTTAGATACCAAGATACATCAAAAATTGAATAAATATAGAAGACCCTTTTCATGTATCTCCGCGCGCCATGATGTCTGTTATGTTTTGTCTGGGAAAGGATGTTGCAGTTGTGTTGCCACGTGTATTTTCAGGAGCTTTACATGCTTGCTTGAACTGAACAGTATTAAATTTGAACCAAATCTTAGGCTTTTCCTGTTTCTTTGTTGACAGTTGAGAGATAAATATAATACTTAATTATTCTATCTGATCACAGTCAATATGCTTTGTAGAGAGCTCAAAAAATTTTTTGTTTTCAGGATATCGATGATACATTTGCATATTTTTTTCAAAGTATATCATTGTTGACATATTATCGTCAAGGTATTCGTTTTACTTGCTTTAAATGTCATTCAAAATCTCCAGATTTCATAGCACATTTGCTTCGTGAAATGTTCCGTATTATTTTCCCCAATCCAAAAGTCGTAAGTTTGGAGATCTCAAATACAGTATAAAAATTATACTGATAACTAGCTGATATTTTCTCAGACTGTGGACTATTTTCAATTCTGTTACTGCAGGAACATTAATACGCGTACATACCATTGTCTGGTGCCATTTTATATGTGATCTAGAAACGATAGTCTTAGCTAGATTTGCTTCATAAACCGCTGCATCTTTGAATTCATTAATAGAAGTTTACGACTTTCCTTCCACTGAAATCAGTCTGATGTATATTCAATTATTATTATAGTAATGAAGTATAATAGCACCTTCTTGTCTATATATGGAATATTTCAAGTAGAGAACAGTAGTTTTCAACATTTTTGCCGCAACAGTTTGTTGAATGAGCTAAATCCTAACAGTTCTACCTTGTTATGCCTCAGTTATGTTGATGGATCCATAGAAAAAAGTTTGTTAGTAGTCCATAGTGCTACAATGAAAATTGGTTGTGATTCTACCCTCATCCTTTCTCTGACAAGATACTTAAGAGATTTGTTATTTTAGGAATACTTATACTTAACCGGCAAGCAATGAAACGTTGGACACTTGTGTATGTTGCAATATTTAACACAAGACCTCTGGGACAATGTCCAACAATTACCATGTTTAGTAGTCTGTATAACCGAAACCAAAAATATGTATTACTAAGTCTTCTAGTAATAACGATTAAGTGTCATGCTAGTTTATACGATTTCGTCTTATTTGTATTTATTTCAACCAAACGCTGATTATATTTTGTAAATAAGTGCTAAACATGGACCAACACACTGTTGATATGAAGTGCTCAAAAACTATTTTTATTTTGTAATGGAAGATTTATATTTTGCTATGAGAACCGAGAAATGCCTTTTTTATACACGAGAGTTAGAAAATCGTATATTTTTCAATTAGAAAGTCTATTCCCTCCATATTTTTTTTATAAATTAGATTATATTATAAGAATATATTTTTTTCAAAGAGTGCTTTTCACATAAGCAATTTTGTGTTATTACCGATAGGATTTTAAATTATTGTGAGTAGGGGGTATTGAAGAGTGCATCTGCAATATTACTCACCAATTTGCTAGCTTCTCTTAAACCGTACTTGTTTTGAATGCGTTTTCCAATACCCCTGTGCAAAACTCAAAGAATCTATAATGTATACATAAAAGTATAGAGCAATATTGAGATTACATTCTCTGTAATCAGTCAATTTTATAAAATGTAGTTTGTCAGATTTTTGTATTTATTTTATGTAATGCTAATATATAAGAAATAAACTACTATTTTCTACACTTTACTGTCTGCGTTTCATTTTATCAAGTATTGTAATATGTATATATATGGAATCATGAAGAATAATATAAACATTATTCTCTAAATATTGATAGCCTATGGCAATTCCACTCGATTTGAAAAAGTTCTGGCATCTCCTTAGTTGGAAACAAAGTTCGGTTTCTTATAACACGACCAGGTACACCCAGTAAAACATGCTACATAAAGTTCAATAATTTGTTGCAAAAAATGATCGTCTGTAACAGCATTTTTATCGCTTCATAGCGAGTTACATATCAGGTTTCTGAATTTAAAATTCCAAAGCCTCCACTCTTTACCTCAGCATATCTAGATGTATTTCAATATACATTTTCAATGGGCTTGTAAAAATTATAGTAACATGTTCTTCGAGACCTCCATATAATGAAGCATAACAAACCATTTTTAATGGAGGTAAATTTTACTCTAAGATCACCCTTGTTGATATCACAGTTTGGAGTGACATTACAATTTGTCTGTCTGCTGTAGGCACCACATTCACAGGCAACTAAGGCACTAAATAAACCATACATATGGTGGGTCCTTGGTACAGTTTTACAGTAGTCTTGAAGATTCAATTATCGAATATGAAATAAGGTATAATTCACATTATTTTAATATACAAGCGCACCCAATGCACATATTCTATTAGAAAAGGCGCGAGATGTTGATATACCGTGAAAGTGTATGTTAATAAAGAAAAAACACCTATGTTAAAAGAGTAAATAAAACTTGATAACTTCATTTAAAGCGAATATATTATTACAGTATAAGCAATATATAAATATAGAAAAATATAATAGGAATGTGCAGAATGTAAATATATATCTATTCTGAAAAAAGATTCTCTATGGTGATGTGTTTGTGTCACAGGATCTACATTTGGGTAAAAAGTTTTAAAAATAATAAAGATCAGATTTTAAAACATCCCTGCACATTCCACTCTAAAAATATAAAGTAGCCGATATAAAGAGTAAACTAAAAATAAGTTCCACTCAGTGGAGGAAAAATATTCCTAAAAGACATGTAAAGAACTACAAAAAAAGAAGCTAGACATGGTTAAAGGGGGTCTCAGTGTTCACATTGTCCTCGATGCAATGAGATGACTGGTAACCTTGCACAAACAACCATAAAAACCACTTTGAAGGAACAGAGGGCAACAACAATTTTATCGCAATATAGTTGTGCTATGGCGCGATTAGGTGCAGTCTTGATGTTTATATTCCATTTTGTCCTTCATGGATATTACTACCTATGTATCAAAATAATCTAATTTTATTAGACTTATTCATTACATGTCATTTATCATCTTGTAGATGACATACAAATTATTCTCTCTCTGTATTTTGTTATATTTCGGAAAGCATAAAACCACAGTTTCAACATAACAGTCCAACTGTGAGCGTCATTAGATTACATCACAGACAGTGTGAATACACTGTTAGCCATGTTTCTGCACAATAAATTGCAAGAATGTCATAAACATAAATATGTTGACAGATCCTTTCGAATGATATGCTTATAATGAAGCAAATATATGTATATAAATTAACACTCAATAAATACAGAGTTTTCTTAAAAATTAAAACATTTCCCATATATTTTATGTACACCATAGACATAAAACCATGTAAAGTGAAAATCGAGGCTTATTACAAAATCTAGATGGATTTGATGACCAAAACAAAAGGGCAAAGTATTAGGAAGAATCAATTTAAATGTAATAAAAACTAGATAAATTGATCAAAATGGCACTATATAATGGTATATAAAACAGACACATAAATATTATAAAATGGCTTCTGAAAATACTGAATAAATTCAAATCTCACTGGCACAATAAATAAGATTTTTACTGTTTAGTGTGGACCACTTTAGTCAACTTCCAATTCATATTTGTCCACTTCTTCACACATGGCGTTGAACTTAGATGCCCATTTCTCAAATTCGATTTCCTACAAAGAAATTAATAGAGGATAGTGAAACCATACTGACTCTCAAGTATTTGAAATCCAATAAGAATGATAGATAGCTTCTCATCTCAGTCAGTTCTAATATTTTTAGGTTCATGTGATTTGACATATATTGCGCATTTTTTTGTATTTTATAGTAAAATGTTGTTTTGTAATTTATGCACAAATAGGTCTACATTGTTACTTATATAGTGCTACAATAAATCCGTTCAATCAATCAAAACAGTTTGCTATAGTGACATGACGAGCTATATGCAACAGGTACAAGACCACACTATGAAACAAAGAGACTCGCAAATTTTCCAAAGGTACATATATATAGGTGTTGAATATGAATAACTATTATGAGTGGAAACACTGCCTATGTAGTAGTACTTAGCTAAACTAGCATAAAAAGTCCTATGCATGATTATTTGCAATAAATTATCTTACAACTAATAAAATTACCGTTTTATGATTGCTTATGGCACATACATTAAAAAATTCAAATTTTTCCTTTTTCATGTATACAGGGAATACATACCTCTTCCTTTGTCATCATATCTTTTTTCTTCTTATTAGGTTTTTCGTCTTCTTCCATATCCAAACCTTCAGACTCTAATCTCTTGCGTCTTTTTCTTGGATAGTTCATTTTTGGCTGTAAAATGGATACCAATTTAATAACACTAATATTATGGTTACTTCTCAGGTGGATTGATTCAGTACTTTCCATGCCTGTATGTAAACTCATTTCTAAAATAAGCATTGAAATTCAAAGCATTCACAATAAAAAAATCAGAATTACTTTTATATTTTTTTCTAAATTTATTTCTAAACTATAATGAGAGGGCTGAAAACAGTTTTCTGCATGCGAAATCTCAGAAGCTTATTTTAGCAGTGAATAGACTATAATACCAAGAAAAATCACAAAAATGTTTCAAAAGATACACATATATCACAGAAACTATAATGGAAATCCAGTTCAATGTTAATGAAGCTAATCAGTGGCGGAAAAGGTGAGGCATGAATTTTAATAGTTACCAGCCAAGATATTTATTGTTAGTAGAAAAAATGATATTTTGATAACAAAAATGAGGTATTCAAATAACAGAACTAGTAAAGCATTCTAAAATAAATTACAAATTAGCAATGCCACTGCTGCTTGATATCTTTATTGTGGTAACAGAAAGGAAAGACTACATCAAAATATGAGTGATAGGAGTCTCCAACTTCAGCAGGAATAGTACAAAAACTTCAATTTCATTTGAAATAATAATGGGATTCAAACTGTACAATATAGAAACATCAGAAACTCTGAAAAACATCACTAGGTGAACGTTAAGTGTAATGGGTACATTAAAAAAATCCTTGTTATTAGACCTTATACTAAATTAGAGGAAAACCAAATAGGTGTAATTAGACAATGATATAAAAAAGCACATACTATTGTAATAGACACATCTTCCAGCAGCTCAGGCTCATCTTCATCAAACAGCTGAACTTGATTATCTGCTTTATCAATATTCATATTTTGCCTCTTATCTCTTGTGACAATATCACTGTCATCGTCCGTATCGTTGATAATCTGCTGCTGATTTCTCTTCACTACCACTTTTTTAAGTACATGCTGCTTGTCCTTACCATTTTTACTGTATTTTCGCACCTCATCTGTACCAGATCTAATTCGCAAGCTATGTTCAGGAGGAGTATTTTCAGTATTATCAATATAGGAACCATTACAATTCTCTTTATCTTTTTCAATAATAGATACATCAGGATGAGGTAGGACAGTTTCCACATGCCTTTTAGGAGTTGATATTAACTGAAATATAATATAATATAAATGGTAAAATGCCATGGTCTGCCTTGACAAGACATGATGAATTTTAGTAGTTTCACCAAGAGATGATGAATTTAAAAAAAAGTATTAATTAATTCAGTAACTGTTGCCCAGTCTATAAGAAAAATTGAACATACAATATGGTACTAACTATCTAAGCTATTCATTTGAAATGCAGTACAAACTATAGATCAACAAGTCTTCATTTCAAGATTTAAAGCTGTCTACTATTTGTCTACTCATTCAATTCATGATTTTGATATAATATTGAAATTTTTCATTATTTTGTATTATATTTGTCATACAATCTCAATAACACAGATTCGAACTTTCATTGTCTTGAGAATCACAACAATCATACAATCCATTCCATCATTTTCATAATATAATACAAAACTGTCATTATTTTATAAAACTTTAGCATATCCGTTAAATCACATAATACTTCATGGTCATTCTTAAAATTTGCATAATGTATTGTCATGAATTTGAAAATTATCACATGACTACAATGTGGAAATCAGTACATGTGATCTATTAACATTATTGAGCATTTATGAAATTTGTTCATAACATTTATAATAACCAGTATATTTCATCCAATAAGAGTTAATAACCAAAATAAAATAAATTCTAAAATAGTAAAAACTCGTTTGTGATGTTTATAATACACCATATAAATAAAGATCAAATAAGATATAAACAACAGAGTGACTATATTACCTGTTCAGTCTGTAAAACTCCAAATACTTTCCTTGGCTTAAATGGTATCTGGAACTCTTCATAATCATATAAACTTGAATGAATCACTTTATTAACATCTTTATCTACTCTTAGAGGGCTCTCTACATACTCAAATATTTTCTTTTGATATGCAACTTTGATAAATGCTGGGCTACCTTTTGTAGTTTGATCATGCTTTGCAGCAGCACGCTTTTCAATCCATTCAACTAAAGCATAATCAATAATCATATCTTGACTCAGACAAGGTAGTGCATTGTTTTTGATAAATAAAAAGTGAGGGTTTCTTTTTACAATATCTGCAAACCTCCACACAGTTTGTCTCACTATTTTTCTTGTATGCGCCATCATAATAGAATCTGCTTCTTCATCATAATCAAAACCAAAGTTGTTATCCAATATGTAGTTATCATGGAGATTCACAAAATACTCACAAGGAGTTAATTTTTTGGCCACATTCCTGTGAGCATGTCTAATTAAAACATTGCCAAGAATGTTGATACTTGTATCTTTTCTTCCAAGTGTAGAACAGGGATCATTAATGATCAAGGAATTCTGCATAGTTCTATTTTGCTCTTCAATATTAAATCCATTGATACTCGTATTATCAGATCTATCCAATATCAACATAGACTTTGCATTACTAAAACCATAGAAATCACTGCTAGTGTGTGTTGTATTATTGTGTAATGGATGAATAGAAGTTGAATTATTAACAACTAGGCCTGACAATGTTGGATTATTCACATCTATAGGTTCAGGACAAAGCACAAAACAATTTTCATCAGTTTTATCATGATCAATATCAGTTGTATCACCATAATTTTGATTGATATTCGTAATATTTTTACTATCTATAATTTTCCTATTATTCACTCCTTTAGTGTGAATTATTTTATTAGCTGCATGGTTATCATCACCGAATTTATTATGTCCATTCAACTGTAATTTTTTCTTATTTTTGTCAAGACCTGTGAATCCATTCCTATTATTTGTTGATATTGCTGCTTTCTGTATTTTCAATTGACCATTTTGATTCTTACTGTTGCCTCCAAATGCTTGCAGATTATGTATTTTAAGTTGATTCAAATTTGTTTTCCTCAAAAAATCTTCATTATGTTGTGCAACTTTGAACTGTAATACAGGATCTCTTTTTGCATTTATCTTATCCATAACCTTTTCCACTGCAGCATTCACTTTCTTCTCATAAACTTTTGTGGTGGCTTTTTTATGTTTTTTCATGGTATTCTGATGTTTCTTTTCTTTCTTTTCTAGTTTTTCCAAAATACTATGCATGGTCTTATCAAACTTTCCTGAATTATTCCTTTTTTTCATCTTATATTTGGTATCCAAGTCTATATCATCAAATTCATATAGATCAACTTTTGGTTTATTGACATCTTGAATAATTCTTTGATAAACAGGTACTTTCTTTTGCATATTATCTTCAAGAGGTAGTTCTATTTTATTTTCTGTCAAAGATAAAGATGACTCCCTATAATTTTTCCTATCATTATTTCGCAAACATTTTATGATAGGAGTTGTGGGAACACTATTTCTCAATGGGGTGCTCGAGTGTATACCTGAATTTATAAGAGCACTTGCCTCAGTAAAATTAGACCTTGTGATATCACCATAATCATCACCATTATACCTAACTATACTTGCTTCAAGTTCATCAAATTTTGATGTAGTTTTCTCGATAGTAGCTGTATTATCTCTCACAATGGTACATTTTTCAAATGAATCAGAACTATCATTATTGTCCTTCTTGTTTGCTTTACATGTATCCCCAGTTATGCCATTTTCATTACTTTTTTTACTACTATTACTTGTATTCAAGTCCTTCAAAACACCATTATTTTCATTCTGCTCTGTTTTTAACCTAATGAGTTTCACAATACATTTTTGTTGTACTTTATCAATATTGTCGCTGAAATTTTCTTGTTGACCATCAGTTGTGAGACAATCTTTTTGATTCTTTTCAATATTCCCTTCCAACTTTGATACCATTCGGTTTGTTTTCACTTTTTTTGTTCTCGCTTTTTCAGTCCTTGCCTTTACAGGTGCTTGCCGTGACTTCAAAGTCTTGTTTCGACTTGATTTATAACTCTCAGAGCTTCTGAGACGTTCCTTTCCAACTTTTTCTAAGTTTTCTTTCTGAATAACTATTTGTAAGTCTTGATTAAACATTAATTCATGTTTGTTTAATATGTTTTCCTTCACTTTCGCACTTCGGGTGTTATGTGCATGTTTAGCAATCTCCTGGTCGTGCATTGCAATTTTATCGACGGCACTGATGAAACATTTCAACTTGGAACAATATTCGGGCATTGTAATTCAAATTCACATTGTATGATCATATTAACCCTCCAACTAGAAATATCAAACAAATGACAATAACAGAAACTTCCTCACGCTCACTTAAAAAATTGACATAAGGACATAATGTCAATCACAGACACAGATCATATAAATGCCAACCAAAAGAAGTATTAAGTCCTAGGGATGGTCAAAGGTATTCAATTAATCGATTCAGACGATTCAATTCGATATTTTCAAGTTTTATCGATTAAAAAGTTTGAATATGGCCGACCTCACCCACACAGTAGAGTAGAGTCAGCTCGGCAAGGTTAGAATTAATCTATTTCAACGAAAATTCAAAACTGGTAACGATTACCAACGATTAACGATTAACAACACGATGGCACCTGGCAACACTGATTGGAACCGTTCACTCAGTTTGAAATGACGTCAGACGTAACAGCTGGCGACAGACGCCAGTGTTTTAAGAAAACCGGGAATTAAAGAGCTGTTGGATTGTCGACCTTACGCATAAGGTGATTACGGTCTACAAAATGACTGAAATTAGATACTTGAAATTTTATTTAAATATCAGAAATCTGCACAGGCAGCACACTCACTTTTTAAAGCTGATATAACTGACCGACTGGCAAAGAGAGCTACCGAGACCAAAAATTATTTTTTGGACTTCATGAAGGTTCTAAACAGATATTCAGCTAATAAGCGAAGATGGGACTTAATACCTACCAGCACTAGAAAGATTGCAAAAAAATATTAAAATGACCATTTTGATTCATAACCTGATATTTGACAAAATGTGGACTTAATATTCTTTGGCCCTGAGCTCCAGTATTGTAATCATCAAAAAATAAAAAAACAATCTTGTAGCACTTTGGATTTCAGGAATATATTCATATTAATTTTATACATAAAATCATAAAATAATTTCATTTGCAACATTGCAATATAAAATGTACTAAACAGAGGTAAAAATAATAATCAAATCCCTAAAAAAGAAGAAACTATATAGATAGGGAAGATACTATGTCACAATTATCTAAGAGCTACTGACTGCTGATCATTCACGAATCAATAAGATGTCAATCCAAAAACAATATTGTAAGCAGAGTTCAAAGGAAAAAGCATAAGAAATAAGAGATTCTTCAACTTGCAGCTCTAAATTGAAATATTTCATTATAGTATAGTCAGTAACCTTTAGGAGGAGACAGTGAAATATTACAATTATATTTTATATTTGTTTTGTCAATAAAAATTATGCATCTAACTGAAGTATCTTCTTTTGGAAGCATAATTTTGTTAATATAATCACAAATATAATCGTAGGCAACATAGTAATGATAAGTTAAAAATAGGTGGTTGCTTGCTGTTTTTGCTTACTGTTTTTTTTGCACTAGATGCATTCTACATTCATGGAGACCCTGGTATACCTAATGTTTACCAATGTGCAATCGTACTTTGAGGGAACTGTTCAACAAGAAGTATACATACATGAACTGAAATGAAAACTAGTGTCAAATGTGTGACGTTTCCAAGAAACAAAATACTCTTAAATGTTGCAAACCTGTAAGGACTGTTGAGGAATAACGGACTTGAAAGCAGATCACCACAAACAAGAAATCCTGTTTTAAATGATTTTCGCTTAGAGATTCAGCACTTTTGAACTTTCAGTTTCCCATTGAAATTACAAAATAACAGCCATGTCCATTCCGAAACTACTACACTTAAGATAAAACCTACTTTACTGGCCCAGACTTACGAAATGCATTCTAAGAAAAATGTATCTAACGATTATCCTGGATAATGGATGATATATAAATCGGAGATAATAGAAGAAAATTTTCTGGACACCCTATTTTATGCATTTATTGTTGGAATTACTATAGTTCTAGTTCTCCTGAATAGTATGCCATTCTTCTTATACAATTATTTTTGCACGGATCAAGAATATACTTGAACATTTGAATTGGCAAATATATATAGGATTTCTGTTTTAAATCGGAAGTTCAAATATCAATTTCTTATAACTATTATTTTGTTTAACGACCCAGCAATTCTACAAATACATTGCGTTTTTGTGACTATTTTAATCTCCGATTTCAATAGATTTATTTTTATCGATGGTGGTTTAAACACTCTCACAAAAAAGTAATAACGTGCTTCATAATGAACCATTAAACTACATTCCTGGATTCCTCAAAATCTTATTAAGCATTCAATACTTGAGAGTTTATGGGAATAATATATTACATTGAAGTGCACCAAATCACAGTTGTCTTTGTCACAGGTTAGCAGTCAGCTTGATCAACAAACTACCACCCTTCACGCCAACAAAATGGAAATATAAGTGCATGCGGTTTACAACACACATTGAGAAAATTGACTTTGTTATAGAAGCAAGTGATATTGCACAATGAGATTTCAGACATCCAAATAATCTTAGACGCACATTTCAAATGGTGGGTAGTATATTCAAAAAATCAATTGTGCGTACTTGAAATCAATATAGTCTAGCTGAAATTAAGCCAAGTCCAACAAGAAATAGAGCCTAAAACATTTAGAGATTTATAGGTTGGAGGCGGTTCTGTTAATATATTGTGAATGATGTGGATAAAAACTGTTCAAAGATCCGCCGTATTCATGATCAATATGCGTTAGTCTCCCCTACCAGAGGTACGACGTTAGTGGTTAAGTATTAAGATTAGCAATTTATTTTTCCCTATCAAATAACATGCCTCTCTTTTCCATCCTAAGTTGGACTAGTACCTTGATAAGTCAATGAGTTTTAGGTCGTTTTATTTAGCACTGCCAATTCATTATCGAAGAATAGTTGTGCTAGATTCTCGGTCTCGTTTCAGCAATGTGAAACTGTTCATAACGCTATCATGGTGGTGAGTGAGATGAGGAATTTGGAAACCTTTTTCTGTCAGCTCTTACTGGCAATGCGATAATGTTATTAAAATTCTATCATGACATAGCGGAGCTATATTTGTATTCCAAACTTATCTGATATTACTGTACAAACTCGCTTACTTCTATCACACAATAGTTCTGTACCGCTAGCACTATACGAGAGGAAAGGAAACTAGGAAACCAAATGAGACAATCAGAAACCACTAATTGGAATCAGAATCGTGTGCGATTTTCCTTCGGACAGCGGTGGCTTTGGAATTTCTCGCCCTTCTCCTGATATTTTCGTAGCGACGCCTGCCCTCTTCTTCTGAGCTGTCGCCGCCTGCACGACCTGATGAACACGCCTGGTGGTTTTTCGGATACGGCACTACAACAAAATGGTAATATTCAAAATTGTGGCTATGCCGTATTTTTATTGATATTATTTCAACTGATAACACAACAACTTATAAGCTAATATATATCCACGATTATTGGTTCCACATAACTTTTTGACGTCTGAAGACTTGACTTGACTGACCGCAATATGTACAGAAATTCCCATCCCGAATGTTACATAACCTATTCCGAACGATCTAGACGTTCCACATCTAAATTTAGGGTGATCTTTTCCTAGCTGCTACCGCTTATCTTGTTGCAATCCATATACAAACAATTTTTAGCATAACGTTAAAAAACTAATTCCATTCGTATGGAAGATTCGTGACTATTCGCATGCCCAATTATTTTATATGATAAAAAAAAATTGAAAGGAAAAAAGAAGCATCCCAATAACAGAGCAATACCGATAAGATGTAATAGGGCGGAAAAATCGGAATGCATCAATAATGTGTGTTTAATGTACCTTCTAAAACTTATTCTATGGTTTCTCTGAATTTCCACTGGCCGCAAATTGGAACCACATATGTAATGGTTTACTAGGATTACTAGTGTTTCAACAGTCACGGCAGACTTTAACAAAGTACACAACATAAGGAACTGATTTGATTTTGAAAGTATGACATTACATTATGTCAATCTGCTTTGTAGTTTTTGATAAAAGCTGCCGAACATATGTGTTTATATAAACTAGTAAAGGATCATTTTGGAACACCTCAATTTATACTAACAAATACCATCTCAAAAATATAAGCATTCATTGGAATAAAGGAATATTCAAGGAATTTCCACGCATATTGACGTGGAGTTTACCTTTATGTATGAGTCTACCGTTGTTTTTGATAGAGCATGAGCTAGCGCTGGAACTGGGACAGCAACCGCTGTCTGACGCAGCGCTGATGCATCTCCTTTTTGGGGTATGACCATATTCAAGGTCACTATCACTCGTATCGCTGAAGCCGTCGTCTATCGCCTGGCGGCTGCTATTGCTTGAATGAGACGCTGATTCTTCTTGCTGCTGATGAAGCAGATGTTGCGACCTTGTGACTGGATGAGATCTGTAAGAGAAAATATCTCGTTCATATCCAAAATGATATCAAGGTGGCGATGCCTTATCATCCCAACCACTTGTATATGTTTGGCTAGCTTTGGCGTAGTGCTCCAAATGGTAACCGGGAAAAGTTCGAATAGAGTTTTTGCCTGAAAAAGCATCGACAACTATTGGTTTATCTTCTTGTCAAAATTGTTCAGTAATATTATGTGACGTAAACATAACCGGGCAATTCGGTGTGTGAATGTATATACACTTTACAGTTTATTTGTTATCTTATCAACACCTAAGGTGACCCACTGCTTTACGATCATTAAAAAAAATGTAGTCAGATAGATTAACTGGATACTTCTCCTATATAAAAAAATTAAGAGCATAGACGAGACTGTGGATTAAAGAAGAATATTACTATTTATTATTAATGTATATAAGGCGAGAGATGGTAGTGCAGTAGACTGCGTATTTCCAATAATAATAATAGGTAATATCTTATGGCATTTGTTTGTTCTTCGAACCCTTCCTTTGTGAAACTTATAAAGTATATCATATCCATATTTATAGAAAATTCTCACTTGTATGTTCATTTATAATTACTATTATTTAAATTTGCTAATGAGTATCATACCTCTGATTTTGAGGCACATTCCTATTAGCCATCTCTAACACATTGATCAATATATCCTTGGTTCCATTGATTGGAGTGGGTAAGATATTAATAAAATTATTCTGGTCTACTTCTTCCGTGTTACCCTCTCCTTCAGCATTATCATTCGAATTCCTTGGTTCGTCGTCAGAGTCCTGCTCTATAAGACGGAATAAGGAGCTCTTTGAACTAGTGATACCTAAAATATAAAAAAATGGCTTCAAGAAAATTGAACTTGTATATACGTTTATTAATTAAAAATAACCATTCAAATCGATCATCATGAACTCACACACATTCTACACATATATGTATAATATCATCATCACCATATTTTTCATTCAATGTAGCTAATTTTTTTTGCTGAGTTATGAATTAAAGCATAAATTTTTAACGAAAAGATTCAGATCCTCGCTTAAAAATAACAATTTTTTCGAAAAAAGGTCAAGTTTAGGTTGTTAATGGCTAGTCGAATAGGTGTTTAATGGCTAGTAGAATATATGAGATCATTCAGACAAACAACCACATTATAAGTTTTTAAAGTTACATTGACTAACGACCTCGCAAATTAATTTAAGCTGGACATCTGGCCGGCAAGAAACTTGGCAACATAGGATCGTTATTCGAAAGTGAACACACAATACACCTAGTTGTCTATCTTTTAATTTTTGTTCTATGTTTTGCGATCAAAGTACCTAACGTCAACCGATATAATATTAATTCTGTGATCGGCAATAAGCATGTCGCATTTCCTTTGAATCTGACATATGGATTCGTTATTGACAATATTACGTGCCTGTCGCATCGCCATTCGTTTCTCGGATGTAGCTGCACTTAACGTACGCTAAAATTTAGTTATCCTGTTACTTTTAGCAGACAATCAGCATTTCAGCAAAACTATCATTGGGCCACGAATCTTATAGCGATTCATCGTATAAATAGCCGTACGAAATTTAAATTACTCCCGCGAAATTTCCACCACATTGTTTTTATTATTTGTTAAACACCCGAGAATAGATAGTCCATCTTTCTCGTACACATGAATATATGCGGATCCTTTTCAATATTGGTCTTTCAACAAATGCAAGAATGGGGATTTGTCGATTTAGGTGTTGAGTTAATGGTGAAGGTTGAGTGAAGATGGATAAGATATATTTTACTTACCCGTACTAGTACTAGGAACATCTAATGAACTACTCTGTTCTCCTGCATTTCTTAAACTCTGTCTAGTAAAATATTTGGAAGCCCTAGGTTCTTTCACAGATTTTTTCTTACGGTGCTCTCTATCTGATGAACTTTTTCTGCTGGACTGTTTGTGGAAACCGTTATGTTTCCGTGACAATGCTTTAGATTTTATCAATTTCTTCTTGTGGGCATTCTCTTGATGAATCCTCCTGAAAGTGGATATGCCGCTCATATTTTAGAGATACGTATCCAGAAATTCGGAATATTGACAGTATCAAGGAATTATTTGATCACCTTGCAGTAGTGAGTAGAACCCGTAAAATAAAGACAAGCATTTATATTTGATAGTTTTGGTTACTTTTGAAGTGTTTAAATTCACAAATGTCTTTTTGCCCAGATGTGAATTGCACCAACCTTTCTCTTGAAAACTGGTTTATTTAGATAAATGTGAATAGATAATTAATTTATATGAATAATCCATCGAGGGTATGAAAACTTTAAAATACCTTTCATATTTTGTATAATCATATTTTGTATTATAAATATAATTTCATCAAGACATTATTAATTAAGCAATTGATTTTTTCATCAGCCTGTATCTCGACAACGTAGTCTCGAAAGATTTTAGTCTATATGCACTCTTTTTGTGACTAGATAATCCTGTATTTATAAAGTTACTTAGTCTTGAATCCTTTCTTTTTATAATAGAGAATTTAGCATGTAAACGAGGCCAATAGTGTTTTAGCAAAAAGAGAATCTGTCACCTCGAGCATGGCTTAGGGCAGCTAACCAGCTGACACAACTTAGCTTTTCCTGGTTATGCCAATGGCAATCACCATCTTCACGTGATCAATTAACATTACATGTAATACAGCAATTCATATAATATCTGAGGGATGGATATAGTAATTCGCCAGCACTGCCAATGGGAATGTAGAATCACACCTATTCTAACAGAGAATATCATTGATTCTCGGGTTGAATAGTAAGAAGCTGAAAGCCTCAGTAAGACTGTATTAAGATACACAAGAGCATCCCCGATTAGTTTTTCTATGTTGAACTCAACATTCTTGAAGTCCTTAAAAGAGCTGATGTTCATCTCCATAATGGTAGTACATGTGATTGAGATCTTGTTTAATGGGTAAGATGGAAAAAATATTACTTTGAGTGAACCTACCTCTGAATATAGCTAGAGGATTTATTATGAGCTAACTTCGCCAGTCGATTTTTCTTTTTCGATATTAATTGTGTAATTCTATTAGTTTTAAACTTTCTTGGTTCTTCTGATGTGTGTCTACCATTCTTGAATATTTTTGATATCACCTTTGACCAATCCTGAAAATTCCAAAGTATCTACTTAAGACTGGAAGAAGTTCTACTAAACACCTCACAGACAACTGGACAAATTATCAGAAATTTGGATTCAATGCCCGCATTGAGCAGACGATTCCGCTATCGATAACTAGAAGTAACGGAAAGCTCAATTGTATGTGCATGCTCTTGACAATTCTGGGATTCAAACAGTGCTTTCAAAAATGACCGCAGATTTATTACGCTCAGTAAAATGAGCATGATAAATAGCAGCAGATAAAGAGCAAACAGTACAATGATTGGCCAAAAGTTGCATCTGCTGAATGCATCTAAAGTATTGAGAATAACGTTTTTTATATGTTATAAATCACTTTTATGAATGCAGTTGCAACTAGCCTTATTATAAAATATTAGAAGAAAATGGAAAAAGAGTTATTATAAAAAAGACGGTTGCTTTTCAGACTACCACATCAATATATCCGTACTTCTGATAACATATTCAGCTTTAAGAAACCATACCTTGCCATCTGCTCTCACAAATTTTTCCCGATAACTTTTTTTATTTAATATTTCGGGCAACTTCACATAGCATGGAATTGCCTAATTATTTCAAAATGGTACTGATCCGGCTGGCATAAATACAAATTATCTATTACCAATTTGGACAACACTCGCATTTACCTGTTCTCCTTCACTAGCACTATTACTAGAAAGTGATTCCTCGGATTGTGAATCCCAGCCTTCAATCTCTCTCTGTATTAGAGAATCGAAAAATGCCATCATTTTGGCATCTTCATTCGTTGATTGATCGCTATAGTCATGATTTATTCTCTGGAAAAAGTTTAAGTTATCCTCCACTCAAATATTTCTTCAGTAAGAAATATTTTCAATTTAATCACTAAACATTTATACAGCAATTAAAAATACTTTTTGGATAAGGAAATTTTTTATATCACCTCTGTGGTTCCTACAAGACTAACATAATCTTCATGAGTATATATAGCTCTTGTAGGATCTGTGTGTTCTTTCAGGATTGAACCCTTCCAATTTCCAATTGGTATTGTACTCCAGAGCTAGAAGCAAAAATAAATTGATATTATTTACTCTTCTGCATGAGAATATCATCAAAGTTTAGATTAAAAAAATCCAGTCTTTCAATAATTAACAAGATAAGCTAAAATAGCAGGGAAATTACTAGATATAATTCTGCTATGTGGGGCTCAAAGCAACATCGCTATGGAAAAAGGTAATTGGTCACATCAAAGTAATAAATGCGAACAAAACACTTGACCACATTGAACAGTAAGCAATATTATGTAAGAAGCTATTCGTGAATGGAAAGATGCATATATGTTCTCTACACATACGCAAAAAACGATCAAAGTTTATTCTGTCTAATAGTAATGATTACTCTGTAACCGTTTTAATATTTTACACAATTATTAATAAATTACACTAGTGTTGTCAGCATTCTTTCATTCCCAAAAGATCAGACCTAATTTATTGATTATTGTATGCCCCCTATAGATTGTCAACATTCAATTGTAGATCAAGAATACGAAATATTTTTTGAAAATATTACCTTCACCATTTTTTCAACTCCTGAAGAAGCCATTAAATGGTTGTGATTGTTGTATCTAACTTGATTCACTATTGACCTATGGCCCCTGAGGACAATGTGTGACGTGCCCCATTCACCTAGAAAATAAAATGTAGTTTCAAAGAATGATGCATAAAACAAAAAACTATGTACTTTTATTTAGAATACTGTAAATTAATTACTCTTAGGAATCACTCACTATTATCATTGGGCACCTTCCACATGTACAAATTGAAATCATCCGACCCGCTTAGCACGTATTCGTCCTTGGCCCCAGCGAAACAGCACGTTTTCATGGTGCAGGAATTATAGTATTGCGGATGATAGAACTGACAGATTGCATGCTCGGACTCAGTAGCGTAGAGCACCGGCGGTAGTCGACGCCGTAGAGCGAGTACTCTTTTGCCGCTGGAGTCGAAGCAGGCACTGATACCGCTAGTCTTTCCTCCCTGAGAGTCGTAGTGAACAAGCTCGCTAAAAATCATACACCATACAGTAGTTCAACATCAAAATGGAATACGGAATCCAGATGCTCTAAATTGGCGAACCTCATTTATCATTCACATAGAAATGCCAAATAAGAGGCAACACATGTTGTGACAGGTTTCACTATATCAGAGAGCATAGTTAGACCGCCAAATTGTTTAAAATACCTAGTTATACAATTAATTCTAATACAATAGTAATATTGTAAAGTTACAACAACCTATCCTAACCAGGCAATATTGTCTCTGCTTTAAATAGCAATATCCAAGAATCAAACATTGTTAAAATCGATGTGGACATGCCCTCTGGTGACATGGTGACATGTCACGAACATTATGATGTTTAAATTACAGAATGTGAGTGAGAAAATGTATAAAATTTCTTACTTGGGATTCCAGAACAAACAGGAAATAGGAAAAATCCCTCATGGATTCCTTTTGATTAAGCATATTAAACCAGACTGAAATAACAGTCTACTAGGAAATTTGAAAAATCATAATCTATCAATTTTATAGGTATAGATTCTAAGTTATTTCATATCTCAATCATAAATGTAATTTTTTCAATTTCACAAGGAACCAACAATATTGAGAATTTGATAATTTATGTATAAGGATTCGTATGCTGCAACTTACATTTTTGGTTTTCTGCAATCCCATAATCCAATACCCTCATCAGAATTGGCTGTCACCAAAAAACGAGGATTCTTGGGATTGAACATAACTGAGTGAAAGCCGCTATTCTGTTGAGCTAGCGTTTGAGATTCTAAAAAAAATTTACTTATAACTATGGAGAATATCGCAGTAGTTAGACAAAAGACGTTTCAGACAAACTATTAGTACAATAAAAAAGCTGCATTTGAAGATTTATGCCAGCAGGTTACTGTTACGTCATTATGTAATCTTCATTGTAAGCATTTCCTGTAAAAACAGCACGAAGTCAAAGTCAAATCTCCAAACATGGACTGTGGTAAAATTCTAAAATTTGCACGAAATGTTTCACAAATAAGTCGTTTATCAACTTTGCACATATCTGAAATCTCGATAAAAACTGTTTGAAATATATCCAAATATGTATTTTATTGTAAATTGATGAATATTTACTGTATGTGAACTTGGATTGATCATTCAAACTTACCCTGTACAGGCGCTTCTCTGACGTCAAAAAGCAAAATCCTTCCATCTTCGCCGGCTGTAGCTATAATATTGTCGTTTTGAGGATGAATACTGATACCATACACTGGCTTCTCGTGTGGAATAGTCATTAGCAAATTGCGGCTGAAAATAAATCCAACATGAACTATATAAGAAAAATGCTATATAAATCTAGTAAAATATAGCCGGAACTCCTTATGGTAGGCAAAATAACGCTCTCATCTTGGCAACGATAATATTCCAATAAAACATGCCATGTGCTTATTGTACTAGACAGCACATAAACTAAACGCTAATAAATGAAATGAACTATTTTGTTTCTATTTGTCACTGTCTTGTCAGGGCAGTCCGTGAAATGTTCGCCCTAGGGCGTCACGACTTCGTCTATCTGTTATATCTGTCAGGTCTGGTTACTGTCAAAAGAGTAGTGGTAGGTTCTGTTCTTCTGTTATTCCTGTAACAACATAGAAGGAAAAATAGATTGAAAAAATACTGCCAGTAATTTATTTTGTATTAAATTTGATGAAATCTTTCATTGGATATACCAGGCTAGGACTTGGATGACACTAGCACTGTTTTAATATTAAATAAGATACAAAATCACTCGAGATGAATATACACGTAATGTTAAAAAAATGCATGTCAATAGAATAAATAATGGGATAATAAACGAATGGATTGTATGATGGCATTTTTTAACTTACGTCAATATTTGATGTATGAGCACTTGATCATCGTTACCGCCCGAATAAATTTTTTCGTTGCGTGAATCAAGTGTCAAGCAAAATATGTTGCTGCCATGAGGTGTTCGCATGACGATGGGAATGCCCCTGTCAAATATGGCAGATGCCAGTTTCCAAAGCAGCACCCGTTTGTCGTCACCACCTGTAACGGGAAACATACATGTAGATTGTAGATGCTCTTACTTGGTGACACTCATCACGTAGATAAAAAATAAAACTCTTTTTCTTTTGGTGATGTGTTTGTCTTTATATTTAAATCATCGTAGGACTGTCAGATTTTACTGCTTCACCTCAGGCCTACTACTAAATTCTAATATGAGAAGTAAGTAAACATATAGTGTAGCACAGTGGTTGAGCCTGAAGGCTCATAATCACTAAACTCAACAGCACTTTCTATTAAAGTTTTATTACTTCTTCATGAGTGTCACTACTAGCATACACCAAATGCTTAGATGAATACACGATACTCTGATCTGTTAAACCATATGTGAAATCACTTGTGACTTTACTGTTTACAATATATATAAAAACTACTATTCACATGTTATAAAAACTGAAAAAACTACCACATTTTTTGGCATAGGTATATCAAATACTCATCAACATATATTGTAATTTTATAAATAATCCACCTGTTTACTGAATATTAAAATATTTTGATTTTTATTATTCTCATTTCACATTATCAGTTTGTATATGATTGTAATTACAATATGTATCTATTAAGGGTACATCTATTGATTTATAATCTGTTAAAAGATCAGCAAAACAAATATTACAACCAACAATGAATGTGAGGGAAAATTTCTTGCTAAAAGTATATATTACCTATATCATAAGTATAATGAAAAATAATATAGTTTTTTTGCTTTTGCTAATATAATAATTATATTAATATTTGAAGGATTAATTGCAATACCAGGTATGGTCTACATTTAAAATTCTGATCTGAATGGAGTTGGTTAAATATGGCATTCAAAAGTGAGATGTTAACATTTTTGAAAGAAATATATGAAACTAAAAAAAGTGATGCAATGAAGTATAGTAGTGCTAAGTTTGATGAATATGATAGATCTGAAAATATGGTCTACATGGATAAACATCAAGTGATTTGAGTATGAAATGTATGAATCACACACATGATAAAATATGTGAAACATTTTGAAAACATGGTTGTATGAAATTCATTTACTTTACACTTATACTACTTTATCAAATATATCTTGTTCTAATAATAAGCACTCAAAATTAATATATTTATGTCTATTTTGATTCCATCCTCTGCTACATCTCTTATTTCAATGTAGATAATGATAAGAATAAACATGAAAGTTTTGTGTTCTATTCTTATTTAAATTCTATGATCAAAAAGTGTATGCTTTTGACATTATGATGATGCATTTGCAATAGATCGTATAAAAAATTCATCAAAAATTTCCAAGCAATTTATCACAAAAAAAACAAGGAAACCTAACCAAGACTTTAACAGTTTGGTTAAATGAAAGGTTGAAAAACAGAAGCCTCAATCTAAAAACAATATATACAAAGGGCCTCTACAGAGTAATACAATATCAAACATTCCATAGCTTCATTCAATAGTGTCAATGTATATTCCAGTTTTGTCCTGAAGAATATAATAAAAAAGACTCTCATACCTATGTGTTTGTTTACATACATATTTGTAACTTCATAGGTGAATCACTACCTATGATGGATTTTTATATTTATTGTAGATAAATTGATAATAAATATATTCATAAAATATCTATCTTAAGCAGCACCAAGGATAATGTTTAATTATTCACACATTTTATTGAATATCAATGTATATTTGTTACTTACCTGAAACCAAGTATTCCCCATTTTCTGAAAATTCTATAGCATTCACACACCCGAAATGTGCCAGCAAATCTTTCCTATACAAATTTCTTGCTTTCACTAATCTTTCACCAAATAATTTATTTTGTATACACAAATTATCCTTATATTGTCTTTGAACAATATAATAAACTGGATTAATTGTAGATAACATGGCCATTTTCTTATGTAAAAACTATTCACTAAATGCCATTAACCATTCGTGCACTTTGTTGACAAAAATTGTGTTGACTTTTCATATGTCTCAAACAGCTGACTGGTAGTAGTGGTGTTCTTACTATGTAGTATGTACTACTCTACATCACAGAACTCTACATCATCATGAAGTCCGAATGGTATGTAACTAGTGCAAATAATGTAACTAGTGCAAATAGTACATTATAGTTTGCACCTGTGCACCTTTAAATAACGTCACATCAGAGAACACAAAAATCAAACGGTATAAAATTTGAAAATTAATTAAAATTAAGTAATAAATATAATTTTATACAACCAGAGTAGTACTATTTTCAAAGTACTAAAACACGTAATTCCAATAGCAAGATAACATCACTAATTTCACCATATATATATATATATATATATATATATATATATATATATATATATATATATATATATATATGGATGGGCCAGATGCCATCACCACAGGATGTTCGGTTAGCGATTTGATTGAAAGTCTACACTTAATACTATCCTTTTTGGGAGTAATTTTTTAGGGGTATAGGAGCTTTTTTGATCTTCAGGTTCTTGAAGAGTCCCCCCTAGGAAATTACCCTAGATACGCCAATCATTATAGAAGGTGCATAGGCAGAAAACCTATAGCGTTCCAGAAGAGCTGCGAGAGAAGTCTCATATTTCGCATTGACCATAAGAGGCTGCAGATTGTAATCATCGGGGAGTAGCATCTTATTACACAAGGCCGAGGTTCTCCAAAAGAACCTAACAAAGAACCTCGTTCGTGGCGATGGAAGTTCGAACTGGTGAAGATGCGCCTGTTGGGCCCTTTTTGTGTTTGATGTACTCGCAATTCTTGGTGTCATTATGCGAGACATCGCGGTCGAAACTTGCCATGATAGTGCCTGTAGACTGTAGAGCAGACACTACCTTTCTCTGATGTTCCACACTGTGACAGTCACAGACTAATACAAGGAGGGGGGTTATTCCCTCCCAAGATTTTCCCAACGAATGAATGGTTCATGTCTAAATTTGAGTAACGTAATCTTTATAAAAACATTTTGCTAATTCGGTATCTATTCCTATACATTGCGTTGCAAATAAAAATAACAGTCCACAATACATGATGTATTTATATTTTAGCGTATTTTCTGCAGTATTTTCTGTTTACTTTGTATATTCTCTTTGAAATGAGCTAAAGCACATAGTATTTATCTGTTTTATGTCATCTGAAAAAACATCACGATCCATTGTGGCAGCTCCGAGCTCAGAACTCAGACTCTACTGTTTCGCTTTGCTGTTAACTTCTGCTTCTTTATCATAATTACTAGTAACATATTCCTTTTTCTGTTGCCTCAACTATCTCGACGAAGTTACTACAAAAAAATGTGAAAGCAAAAACAAACCTCATGCCTTTTTACCTCCCCCCCCCCCCCTAAGACTGAGGTCTAGATACGCTCTTGATGACAGTCCTTTGAAAGATCAGGTCCAGGTGCATTTGCTGGACATATTGCTCGTTTTAGATGCATTCTGTCCAGAAGCTTCAGGAAGTGCTGCCTTGATCAGAACCGAGCAGACAATAGCAGTAGCTGTTCCGGTTGATACAATTTTCTGGAGCGGAAGAGAACGCCCAGTTTCTTCTGGGACGTCAACCTATAGTGAGGCCAGCAATATCATTGTAAAGGTGCGTACAGACGTGCACACGCATGCGGTGAGAAGCTACGCATACACACGCATATGCAAATGTCGACGGCGCTTTCGTAGCTTCTCGCCGCATGCGCTGTCTCTTGCGAATGAATGGTGTCGGTTTTGTGCCGTTCGCGAGACTAGTGCGGACTTGTTAGTAAATTTTATTTATGTGTATTTGTGGCTGGTAACTGGAAAATGGAGTATGCCCTTTCTTAATACTGTGTCTTTTTTCATTATTTCGGGGCGACTTCACTTAAAAGGTCTTCTACTGACATACGTGCAAAGTTTTCAAATTATCCAGTATTCATCATTTCATCAAATCATCGACCCGAATTTATATTCATTCATTGCCCGCACTCATGCAGAGCCTCGAAAAAAATGCATAAAGCTTGTAAATGCAGTGATAAGTGCTGTGATACGCGCACAGAATGCTAAAGCACGTTTTAACCCTAAGAATCATCACCATTTTGCCACTTTGAACGTTATTTTGAGCAATATTATTTGAAAAAAGTAATTCTTTACGATTCGTAGTACTCGCCGAGATGTATAAATCGCGGTACTTTCCATTAAAAAAATTAAGCGTTTTCACAGGTTTTTTTTCAATTCCAATTTTTTTTCAAAAAAACTGCCCCATTTGGAGAACATTTTTTTTCTCGAAAACGAACGACGAACGCTTAACCTAACGGGGTGGATTCGGTGATCGCAGCATTTACCTATCAGACGATGCTAATTTGAAAGGTATTTTCGAAAAAAGCTCGCACGTAGCTCCTGCACAGTTTGGCCTATACGCGATTTTCGTCCCGTTTTCGCCGTTCTCCGCACCTTTTCGACGACCCCCGTTGGGAAAACCCCGACGTACCGTACACCCCTAGAAACGCCAGACTTCCCCCTTGTCGAAAACGCCCTTCCCCCCCCCCAAAAACCCTCCTAAAAGGCCGAAAAACGGGAAAAACCCCGGCGGAAACTCGGCCTCGGTAGGGGAGGTGATCCTCGGAAATGACAGCCGGTTCGCCGAAAAAACAATTGGTCCAACTTTAATATTAGGGACTAGCGCAGTTGGTGCACGCGTAACGCTGTGCTCTCAAGGGTAGTTGAGTACCACATAAAGTAAGCTTTCAAATCATAAGTTAATCGTTTTCGTATGTCATGTAGTTTTCGAGATATCTATTAAAACGTTTAAATGTGAATTTTCTCGGAAATTGAAATGTAAGACACTCTGTACATGCCAATCACTCCAATACGTTTGTCGTGTTTGTATATCATGTGGTTTTCGAGATATCTATTGAAACGTTTAAATGTAAATAATCGAATGGATTTCAATTTTTGAGACACCCTGTATGTGTTAATCGCTTCCACACGTTTTCGTTTCTGTATTTTATGTCGTTTTTGCGATATCTAGCAAAACATTGAAAGTGAATTTTAGGGAAAATTTTCATTTGGCACACTCTGTACATCATGTCGTTTTCGAAATATCTATTTAAATGTTTAAATCTGAATTTCAGGCGAAATTTAAATTTTGGAAACATTTATTTATTTTTATTTATTTATTGCTAATTAAGGGTAAAACAAACTTACCCACTACTTACAACAATGTAAAATGTAAAAGAAAAACAAAAACAGAAAATGAATGCATATAGCTACATTGGCCGACTGATTGTAGATACAGCCGGGCAACCTAACTTAACCTAACTCAGCACTATACTTTACTCTATCATTAACAACAATTCTCTACGCAGAGTGTTCTTAAATGTATTGAGGTTGAATACAAATATATCCGCAATAAGATTATAAAGGTCATTGTACGTTTTTTGTGCTCTCACTAAAGGGGAATTTACTCCCAAGTTTGTTCTCCGATACGGAATTTTAAAAGAAGTTACTTGTCTAAACCGTCTTTCTGGGACATTAAAGTTAATTTTAGATAAAAGGTATGGACTATCAAACACATTAATTACTTTATAGATAAGGCAAAGATCTGACAGTATTCTCCTTTGTTCTAAAGTGAGTATGTTGAATTCTTGTCTTAAATCGTCATAGTTACTGTTTTGCACAGGTTGGCCGGTCTTGAAACCCAGAGTTCTCAAGAACTTATTCTGAATTCGTTCAATACGGTCTTCGTAGGTTTTATACAAAGGATTCCATATGACGGAGGCAAAACTCAGCTTACTGTAGGCGTAGGCATAATACAGCGAAAGCATGGCCCTTGCACTTTTGAAATCCTTGGACGATCTACAAATAAAACCAAGCGTTCTATTGCATCCTGAGATTAAATTTTCTACATGTGGCTGGAATGACATTTTTTCATCCATAAGCACCACTAGGTCCTTGACAACGTGAGATTGTACAAGTTTATCATTTTTTATTTTGTTACTATATTCAATTAACTTTTTGTTGCGTGTAAATCTGATATAATAGCATTTATCTATATTTATGTACAAGTCATTTTCGTCGCAAAATATGGTAAATCTATAGATGTCGTTTTGAATTTTTTCGCATTCACTCAGGTTTTCAACTGTATGAAAGATTTTAAAGTCATCAGCATATAGTAAAAATTTGGTAAATTGGAATGATTCTTTGACTTTGTTAATGTAAATTATAAATAACAAGGGGCCTAGGTGACTGCCTTGTGGGACACCAGATGTGATAGTAACGGGAAGTGACCTAAATCCATTAATAGTTACTATTTGCTCACGGTTAGTAATGTATGACCGAACCCATTGACATCGCTAAGACCTATTTCAGTTAGTCTGTCAACAAGCAGTTCGTGATTAATTTTGTCAAAGGCCTTGCTGAAATCGGTATAAATACAGTCAACTTGAGTTTTGTTGTCAATGGCCTCGCATACATATTCAGTAAAGCCTAATAAATTGCTCTCTACCGATCTGTTTGGGAAGAAACCATGTTGTTCATCTAATGTCATGTCATTTGTCGAGTTCTTCTTTTAAATAAATTCGTCATCCACCATCGCCTATTTTTCTGTCAAGGCTTCTGTGCGTTAAACTGGACTCCCCAATCAACAATCTTTTCAATGCCCTCATTAATGTGAAGAACATGTTGCTCCTGTCGCCTGGTTTCATGCAGCAAAACAAAGGTGCAGTCATCTCCAACGCTGTATATTGGATTGGATAATATTTCCAACAGTTTGTTGATGTACAGCAAGTAGAGGGTTGGAGAAAGGACATACCTCTGTGAACACCGGCGTTGATGCTAAATAAATCGGAAGTACATCCACGCATGGAAAGAAAAATCATGTAAAGATGTTTTTTGTATATATGCTTAACCTTAAATATCAATTTCTAGACTTGCTTAGGCAGAATTTCATTGAATTCTATTGTTAATATTTTTATTAGTTTCCGGTTGAAAACATATAAACTTATTGTGTTACTACAATTAGGGAATGAGGGACGGAATATTATAACTGCAATAATAACGGGATGGAACAGAAATAAGCGCAATACTTTTAGCTGGTGGTAGAACTATCACCTTATTTTTATTTTGAAATTTAAGTTACAGTAATATTACCATTTAAATATTCGGAAGTATATTCAATATACAGTATGAAACAAAAATAGACAATTTTATTTTCAACTAAGGGTACCTACGTATTGAAGTAGTACCTGTTTTCACCTCACCTCTCCAAAATTCTTCTTGTTTTCGAGATTAAATTATAGAAAAATTTGCAACAAAATTTGAGGCTCGCATGTAGAAACTTGCTTTTACTTAAAAGTTTCGATACATCAAAAAAATATACTACATACAGTATCATGAGTTTAGGGACGAGAAACATGTAAACATAAACAGGCTTAATAATAGTGGAACATCTGTTGAAGCATGAGATGCATCAGTAAATACCAAGTTCTTTTATTACATGTCTATGTTCGAATGAGATTATTTCAATCTATAGGAAAGAACGAGGTCTGGAGAACTTCTGATAATTTCCTTTGCTAATCTATTATTACACCACTGCACATATTTTCAAAAATATAGCAGAATTACCCACTATCATCTCACAATATATCGTTCACCGACTCTCATAGTGGCTACTGAAATTACAAATTGACAAAAACATCAACATACTGATAGACAGATCGAAGGAAATAAGTGACACGGATTTTTTTTGTTGTAGACATCATAAAACCGCAGAAACAAATTGTTTAATCGTGGGAAGTAAATAATAAATGATAATATTTATTTACTTCGTAATTTACACAGAAAATTGTACAAAAATCTAGAAGCAAATAATCTTTAATTCCTAGAATGGTAGCCGTTGACAAGATCTGTTTCTGGTTAAATTCGATTTAATTATTTTTCTGATTCACTCGATAGGTCTAAAAGTCTTATATTGATTGGTCAAGCAGTTTGTATATTCCAGTTTTAAAAATAATAAAGTTTATAAAATTCTAGTTCTTCATAAAATAACATATCTGTATCATTTCGTTCACAGTTTTATTTTGGCGTTTTATCAATTTGTTAAAATGCTATGATTACGGTTAGAAAAGTAAAATTTTGAAAGCACATTAGTATTATAAATTGATGAATTACGAATAAGTTCTACTTTCTGCCACAAAGCTTTGTACTCGAGATATTATTTTGGATGTTTTATGACTTATGACCTTTGTAGATGGTTAAATGGCAAGAAATTACTATAAACTTTAATTTTCATTTGGACTGATATAGCTATTTTATCTCCCTTTTTGCAATTTTTAGTCACTGCTTTATTTAGTTGCTCGTTATTAATGTTTATCAGTTTGCAGCCGCAGAACGGCAGATCCTCTAACGATGGAATAAAGAGTTATCATGCAAAAAAGTTCATATATGCAAATCATTTATCGTCACCATTACGAAGCAATAATGGATTTGACTAGACGTAGCATGCATTGCTCATATTCAGCTTATGTACATACATACATAAATATATACATACATACTAAAATGAACAGGTACTTGAGACCCATACAAAAATAAAGATTTTCACTTTTTATAGATTTTGAACCATACAATATATAACTGTTTAACCTTGATAATTGGCGACATGAAAAATATGGATAATGTATGTATGAAGGGTTGAAAAAGTTTTTAGTTGTAAGCAGTAAATAATACTTCTGAATCCCTCCAGAATAGCGCTAGAGTAGCAAAAGAGTATGAAATGAATGTAGCAGTCTTAGATGAAGTGGAGTGCGCCGAGTTAAAACATTTAATACTTTTGATGACTAGAGAAGTTAATAGAACTACAGTATACAGAACTTCAACTACTTACGTAATCCATAATAATTTCGTAAATATAACCTAACCAACTGCGTGGTGAATGATCAATTTTCGTGAGCTTGTAATAATTAATTAATTGAGAGTGCGCTATAACAAATCGGAAGTTATGATTTCCTTGTATACTTCTCTATCCTACTTTATTGTTTTACAGTACTTTCAAAATTTAGCCTCGTACTACACTAGCGCCACCATAATTTAACTACTTCCAACGAATACTCCTTATAAAATATTTATAGTTGGTGGTGCTCCTTAACTTCTACCCTCTGGAAGGTTGGATATGGTGGTTTGGAGCTTGGAACATTTGACATAAATAGGGCCGGTTAGCTGGTTATACAAACTGAGTTCAACCGAAGTTCAACTTTGCACCAAGTGCACCGCTATGTTATTGTTGTACGACAAAGGTTCAGCAGCAGAGCCCAATTGAAACGGATCAAGTAGAGTTTAATTTGTGAAACTTTGTGTTACACACAATTTTTTATATGCTGGAAGAGTTTCACCAAGTGAGAGCATCTACAATCTACATAACTGAATAGAAATGATTCATTATAGGCAATTAAATATTTGTTTCTCAAAAACTAGCCAACGTTAAAGATGAAGGAAGCCTTAGATTTAAATTTGACATATGGCGGTTTTGACAGTTATTCTTTCGATTTACAGCTAGCTTCACCTATTCACGTTTTGAAGAATTTAGATTGGATGGAAATGTCGTCATACGAATTTTTCTATTTATAAGGTAGCGCACGCGTAATTTCTGAGGAAATCGCCATATTTTTATTTTATTATTGTAATTGAAACAGTCTTTGGTATCATTTTGTTATGGCAAAGATGCTAGGCGGGGAATGAATTCCTAGTGATTTATAGGTGTAAGCTCATACAGAACAATCTCCATTCTATCTCATAATTTTTTACTATAGTGTTCAGTTTGTTTACAATAGTTCTTATTTTAGAAAAAATGAAGCTCCGTTGAAAGTGTAGAAGAACAAGATAACAAACAGAATGGGTGCCTTTCTTGACAAGCCAAAGACGGACAAATTTCAAGAGTCTGGGGAAGGTAATGGGATTCGATATGGGGTCGCTAGCATGCAGGGCTGGCGCGTCGAGATGGAGGATGCCCACATGGCCAAGACTAACCTGGGCGATGCGCTGAAAGACTGGTCATACTTTGCTGTGTTTGATGGACATGCTGGAGCTAAAGTTTCTGCACACTGTGCTGAGCACTTACTAGATACAATCATGGCCACTGAGGAGTTCCAGGAGGATGTAATGAAAGCCATTCATAAGGGATTTCTAGGTAAGTTGATTTTGAACTGGAACTGGTTTTTTGCAATAGAAGTACACAAAAAAGTCTAAAAAGAATGTATGATTGATTCATATTTGCATGTTGTTGACTATATGTTACATCACTGCAGTAAAGTTATTATATTTTTTATTTATTTATATTATTGAATATATTTTGGTAGTATTTGGATATGGATGGACATTTATTAACATAGAAACCTTGTTGATAAGTGAGCAATCGGTTTCCCCCTAGATTTAGACATAAAGCATCTGATTTTTGCTTATTTTTCAGGCCATGCTCTTGAAATATCATTTTAGTCATTTTCTGATTGATATTTAGAGTTTGAACTGGAAAACAAAAGTATTTCTCCCCGTTTTGAAATCAAATCAAATTCAGGATACAAATCTTCCTTTATAAAGTGAGAAATTATTTCATATGTTGAAACAACTAATATTCTGAACATACAGGAGATAATTTGAACTAGTAATTTCAAAGCTATGCTTAGATAGCTGAATATTCTAAAATGCTCTTTCATTGTGAATGATTCTTATTGCTATTGTAATGATAATTGATAATGTTACTATCATTGTTTAGAAAAATATCAAAAATAATTATTTCTAACAATTGGTTCAATTGTACTATGGATTCTACTGAATGTTAAATTTATTTTATTCATTTATTTATTTATCTACAATGAACCCATCATCAGCCATATTTATATTTGGCCATGTGATTTGAAAATTAATGTCCTGGAGAAAAAACTTCCAGTCTATCTCAAGGTTTGTAGAAGATTGATCTTTCCAAGAAGCATTGTCAACCAAACTGAATCACGTTCCATTGATGACTTGGAAAGAGAATCATAAATCAATTTTCTTAAAGTAGAATCTTTGAATGTTCTCTTGTTATCACTTTTGCCTGGAGCCCTGGACACTGAAATTGGTAGATACACCATCGTGTATAGAGCACATGTGATACTGGTTTAAAATGAGGATGTGGTCTAGCAAATTTGTTATACTCTGCCCAAGAAACTGGCGATAAGCATATCCGTCAAATCTAAGTGGTAGAAAGTAAGGCTAAATTTTCCAAATTATTTTGAATATCATAAGTTCATAATGATAATAATTATACATAAAAACGGTTTTTATTTTTTTATGTTAATTCCACACACCGGATAAAAGTTAGAAAATAAAAATTGCCCCAGCATAAATGAGGATATAAAATATAACTGTTATGGAAATGCAGTTGTGGAGGATATTTTTTTTACCAAAATCTGAAATCAATATATATCTGAATCAATATATTTGATTTAAAAAAAATAAAAATACATAGAACATTGTCAGTTAGGATAAAAAAAAAAACGCTTTTCTTGAAACCGTCTCACAAATAAGACATTCATTACATATATTGATATGGACTATTCTTCTCCAAAGCAATACTGTGAAATAAATTCATTTATTACTTAGAGCTGGACTCGAAGATGCGATCGCTGCCTGAAATGACCTCAGGAGAAGACAAGAGTGGAACAACAGCTGTATGTGCTTTTGTGTCACCAAAGACTATCTACATCGCCAATTGCGGCGATTCCCGGGCAGTGTTATGTAGCAATGGCAAGCCGGTATTTAGCACACAGGATCATAAACCAGGATTGCCTAGTGAGAGAGACAGGATCGTGAAGGCTGGAGGCAGCGTCATGATACAGAGGGTAAATAAATGATATCTAATATGTGTCAATATTACCAACCATTTCGAAAATATCAATCATTAATACAAGTTGTCATCATTGATTGCACATGTTCGCCAGTTCACCTGAAGACGATTGAACATCGTATATAAATCGAAACGTTGTGATACTCAAACATTTTATAGATTATGAAAGTCCGAAATCAAACTTTTAAAAGAGATATTCACGTTCGATTAGAATGTATTCAGCTTTTATCCAACTTTGAGGGTTATTGCAAAACTGATGGTGGTAATTGCAGTAAGAATAGTTAATTCCGCTTCTCATTCGGTAGGTAAACGGAAGCCTGGCGGTGAGTCGTGCTTTAGGCGACTTCGAGTATAAGAACGTGGAGGGTCGCGGTCCTTGCGAGCAGCTGGTGTCTCCGGAGCCGGAGATTTTTGTCAGGGAGCGCGACGAAGTGGGCGATGAGTTTCTGGTGCTGGCTTGTGATGGTGTCTGGGACGTTATGAGCAATGAGGAGTTGTGCGCCTACATCAGGAATCGTCTAACTGTTACCTCAAACCTGCAGGAGGTCACCGCTCAGGTCATTGATACCTGTCTCTATAAAGTAAGTGTTGGAAATTCAACCACTTATGCTAGTTCTTAGTGCACAGGACTCCAGTCTTTGCAGCAGATTTTTTTTCAAGTTAATTAGAAAAGAAATAGCTGGCAAGGGTACTGTATATCGCTGGCTGAAATTTAATTGTCTGTGATAATGAAGTAACTTGGCATTTAATGAGGTTCCTTCTTAGGGACTATTTCTTTTCTTAACGTAAAAAGCCGGCAAAAAAGTGCGCAAGCTTCTGTTTTCTGTGGTTGTATTTTTATAGTTAAGTGTGGTAGGGTGTAGATACTTGATATAAGTTTTTTTGGATAATAGTTTATACATGTTATGTCAATTGGGTATGTAATGCGAACAAAACATCTGAATTTACGGATTACCATCTCCAGACAAGAAAAATGGATTTTTCTTTGTGCTCTGAAATGAGTAGTCTAAAATTATCAGTTACTTGAAAAACGTACAAAATCGTACACAAAAAATGTTTGTGACAGCCATGAAATAATTCGAAACTATAAAAGCGTGCAAATAATAAGTTTGGAGATGATCAAATTATCTTCTATGAAGATCCATAACGTGAAATATTATCTTTAGAGGTAATAAATAGGTTTGAGGTAAAAATTATTGTGAACTGCGTTGATATGGCAATACAACGCCTACTCCCTTCAGAGTGACATTATTAGTATTGGGTTAAAAATAAGACATAGATCGCATCTCTATAACTAGCTGGTTTAGTGGTACTTCAGTTGGCCTAGCATATCAGTTTAATGCTATCGTTGTAATGGGGTATTTTCTAACTCAGTAATATTGCCTTCAAAATAGCTAAAATTGATGAATGCAGTCCAATTTTAATGGTGGTGCTGTTGGTTTTCCATTTTTCCACTTACGTGGTTGAAATATCAAATAAATTAATTGTTTTCATTACAGGGAAGTCGAGATAACATGAGCATTGTACTTGTCGTATTCCCCGGTGCTCCGACGCCAACTGCTGAAGCAATGCGGCAGGAACGGACACTAGATGAAACCATTGAAATGCGCATTAATGGTAAATATATACAGATTTAATTAGGGCAAAGTTTGTGGACCTCTTATCGAACAAACATGATACGTATATCCATTCATTACCGAGTGGTAAATTCTGCAGTGGACCGAAATGGATACAATCAATAGAAATAACTTCATGCAATTCCTCAAGTATAGGCTCTTCATCTGAATAAACACTCATATTATCTTTCTCTTCACCACAACTGTCACTATCAAACACCTTTTTGTAGTTTTAGCAGATTTTTTCCAAATATTGTGCTTGTTTTTTTCTGCCCGTTGTTCTTATTCATGTTATGTTATAATGCTGCTTATTTTTTCCTATTCTGGCATACTCAATGCTACATTTTCTACATATATTCGAAATGTCCTTGTAAACAGTCTGTGGTTCATAATTATAATTAAACATTCATTGCAAGTAGTGAGCTTAATCTAAAATCTTTCTATATACAGTAAAGAGTTCTTAATGAATTTTTTTTTGTTTTGGTTATTTTTATGAGAAATTTCATAATACTTCTTTGTAACAGTGACCTTATTCAAACAAATACTGTTTTTTCTAGATGCTATACACCTGGCTGATGGTAACGACTTTGGAGAAGTCTTACAAACACTGTTGTCCTCAGATATTCAAGGATTACCTCCAGCAGGACTTGCATCAAAGTAAGTGTCAGTATTGGTGAAGCGTCACGTTTTTTTTTTTGGATCAGTAACATACCATGCGTATGGTTAATTAATCTTTTCTCACACTAATCAATCATAAAATCAAAATATGTTATTTAAAAGCTCTATGTGAAATATCACAACTTTGTATGCATTGTAGTACCATATACTCTCATGTGAGTCCCTGGTCACAGCGGGGCGTCAGGTAACAAGAAAGCAGACTATCTGGCAACTATAAGAGCAAGGGGCACATGCATTTGCCCCGGACCCTTGCTGGGTATTAGTAAAGGCCAGGTCAGTAATGCCCTAGACGCTTGGCGTATAAAAAACTTGCGAAAGCATGGATGGAGTGAGATGACTACAGGCAGTCCAAGAGGTTCGCAGGCCCCAACAAACGTAGGGAGCTATGGCTATTGAACTGGAGAAGGGATTCACTCCACTTGTTAGTAGGAATACTCACAGGTCACTGCAGATTGAACAGGCACCTGACATTCATAGGAGTGGTCAAAGACTTCCTGAGTGAGTGTGCCACATAGAGCGGCCCTAGCGCTGAGGTGTTCGGCACAGCAGAGTTTGACAGGGAAGAGTGCTACTTAGCGGAATGGTCGGACATCATGACCTTTATTAAAAGTGCTGGAAGTTTCGAAACTAAGGAACTACCATGTCTGCCATAGTTCTAGTGATGGGCTTCGGGGTCGGTAAAAAGGGCCAAACGTGACTTACTTGCAAGGCTTTGCCTTCCCATTACAACTACTACTACTAGTACTTCGGTATTCGTTTCACTCTTTTTAGGGCTGTACGTTTATTTTACCCAACACCGTCTTGTGTGACTACAAACTAATATATTTTTTTGTTTTGTTTAGGCGCGCTCTAATCGAGAAGATCTACAAAAGGCTATGTCCGAATCAGGCGCATACAGTAAGTCCAAGTTATATATGCGATATAGATTGACAGCCGACCTCATTTCCAGTTTGCCATAATAAACGTTGACAATATGATCGTTCATTTCTGATACTCCCTTATTTTGACGTTACGGGGATGGCACAACACACAAAAACTCAGCAAAACCAAATTTTATCATTTTTTGGTTCTCTTCTATCAACATATATATGCTATCTCTCTCAGCCAGTAAAATAAAATAGTATAGGTAATGTATTGGTGAAATACTTTGTTGTTTCTTTTTTACTTAACCTTATAATTGTTGTGTAAGTCATTGTGTGGAGTCGATTACTTATACTGTTTTATTGACTGTTTTCATGTTGTACAGCAGTTATATTTATATATTGAATAAAGCAGGAGTTTTTAAAAAATGTTGTTTATTTTTGGTTTTGGAAGTGTTGTATTGCTTGGTGATGCCAAACTAATCATGAGGATTGTGCATGTACAAAATTTATGACTGCCTGTGGCGTCTGTGTCTGTGGTATTCAGAGGGAGTTTCTTAGCATTAGGGTTAATAATTTAATTTGAAGTGATTGACTGCTCCAAAAAGCAAAGTTGCGCAGAATATCTCAAGAAAAGGTTACAAATACCTATATCATTGTTGCGAGAACCTTTTTTTGTTACTGTAACTTTTTGGGGCAATTCATCGAATAAATTTTATGTTATTTTAATTTGGACATAAGTTTAGGTATCACTATACCGTTTGTATAGTAAACGTTAAATATTATTTTTTGAATACAGAATATTTGGAAGGTCTTTACAAACCTACCAAGGGTTGATCTAACATCTCATTTAGAACACATTTAGACATATGCAGTAGTTTGAAGTTGTACAGTTACGCATGTGAAGACAAAAACATGTAATAAACCTTCATTTGATCAATAACAAAGAAGAATTTCTTTGAATTACGTCTAATTTAGTTTTGGGTGTTGCATTGATTCTAGAGTACGTTGTAGCTTTTCAGAAGATTTATGTAAAAATTAACGCAAATTAAGGTCATCAAAAAAATGTACTCTGTTTCAGTAAGTATGCAATAAATGTAGGAATGAAAAGTAATTTTATAGTATTTGTACAAAATTATCAGAACAAACAGCAGAATCATAAAATACAATTTTTGTTATATATTTCCAGTACAATATATCAGTATTTATTTTCAATGGTATCTCTGTTTATATTTTTCCAAAAGCATCACGTATATTAAGGGACGGTAGTCAGCTCGACTCTAATCGTTTTACATAATAATTTGGCTTAACGCTTTCGACTACTGGTGCTTCCTTCAATAGATTTGACAGGTTATTGTCAGTACAAGCACAATCTGCTCCATTTGGGGTATCTGGTAGAAAATGAGATCTAATCAAGTGGCGACCAGTTTCCTCTTGTGATACTCTTGAGATGTTCTGTTAGCTCCCATTGGAAATTCCAAGTTTATTCATCGTCATCCATTGAAAGATACAGAAAATGGCACGTGAGTCGAAGCCGTACAGCTTTTTAGTGAGGTATAAATGAGGCAAGCGAGTTGTTCTATTATCTAACAGCAGGTTTGTATCGACCTTAAAAATATCTGTATGATGTACTTTTTCCAACAGTAATACCTAAGTGAATAATTACCGAGCTATATTAAAAACAAATTGATACCATTTGAAAAATAATAAAATTACTGCAAATATTCACATGAACATTTTTAAAATTTTCCTAGATCATCCCCAGCAACTTTACTTGTAGCAGTCATGTTTTCATGTAAGCTCATTTCGGTTTTGATTTTATGAAACTTACCCTGCATCATGGAGGATTATGTAATTTTCTATTGAGTAACAGCAGTTTTCGGAGTCGTACTTAGTACTTATAAGTATGTATTTCAACAGCACTACTGAGTACCAAATGTTTGGTATCTAGTAATAGAGTTACAGCGATAAGTTGGATAAACACGTATTTCAAAATGTCAGTAAATATGACTGATGTAACTATGTAACTTTCAATTCTTGGATTCTTAACAGATATGCATGTTAGATAAATTTCAAATTAAACGTCTGGGAGTAGCGATGAAGGTGCTAAATAGATGACCGATATAGTTGAGAAAGGAACCTTTGTTTTTCCGACTATGTAGCTCATTTTTTGCATTTTTTAAAGATAATCTGAATGAAGTAGTCCAGATGTAAATGAAAAAGCCGAACATATTGAAGGAAATCGAATCCGGCTATTCAAGCTTGTAGTGTGCGGGAGCAAACATAGGGTGAATGACGGTTATGTCTCATCTTGAAAGTGAGGAGTTCATAAACAAAGGACATTAGGGACTGGAAAAACTCATTGTGTTAGCCTAGGAATGTATCCCTTTGAGGGACAGCAAAAACCATAAAAATGAGCACTTTTACAGTTATTTTTTTGACAACTAATTTATTCTCAAAACAAGCTGTCGTGACGACAAAGAAGTTAGAAGTTAACCTCATAAAGATTTGTTTTTTTCATTTAACTATAATAGAATTTCACTCTCAAGACATTCAGCGATTGCAGAGCTTCTGATTTTATGACTAAGCCGAACTCTTCATGTAGTTTGAAGATCATCCTAATTTGTGGAGAATTGTTATTTTAACGGTTGCCCTACTACTAGAGAACTAGTTTATATAGTAGATAACTATATGTAAAATAACCATTTTAAACAGTAGTTGTCTGACGATGCTATTCAATTTAGTGAAGCATTTCACAACTTATATTTTTAAAACTTTGTGTTCTGATTTAGCATTTATAATCTCAATAACAAACAATTTTCGACAAGTGGTCAGGTTAGATTTATCTCTGAAAAAAAATCTTGCCAGTTTCACTCTACTACTATAGACATAGAATAGATAACTTCTCCTATAGTAGAAAATAGTTGTTTGTGTTTGCTCTTCAATATTACGATCAAATTAGGTATTTCCAACATTATATTGATAAAGGCAGAATGTTTCAATAATTTTTAATAAAAAGCCTAATTTATTTCTCATATATTTGGTAATGGTTCTTTTGTGACATCGCATCACTTTAATGCATTTAAATATTTTATCATTTTCCTGTAATTAGGTGAATGAGTTGGATGGTGTGTCACATTTATAGGATTTATTCTGAAGGATCAATACTGAGTCGCATTAAATACTGACATCTTGAAATGCGTTGTTTTTTGTTTTGGCCAACTAGGATATATTGATACACTGAATCTCAAGGTCGATTTGGCTGGAAAATAATGTTTATGCTATGTTTGGTTTTCCACATGAAGTATTCCTGATCTGACCTGAGCGTGTTGTTTTCTGATAGGTGCTCCTAAAAAAACCACAGAACTCGACACTATGTAGAATTCGCATGATGCTGCATAAGCGCAGAATGGAGAAAGCAGAAAAGGAAAATGCTCTTCTAACGTAACGTACTTCAAACAAAAATAGAAACGTAAGCTCTGTTTCAGCTATGGTGATGTAAAATCGAACAGTGTTCAACTCTAACTTTCATCGCTAAAATTACTCATTTCTTATGCATGTGTCACATGGTTTGTCGTTTTGCAGAGTTGATATATTATATTTTCATGTTTCTTATATGGGGTATTATTGAGTCTTACCAATGTTTAATGATTCATATTTTATCATAAATGTGCGAAGTTAGTTGAGGGTGTGATCAATATTACTTCTAATCTTGAGTATTTCCTATTATAAACGTTCCATTACACACGAATACACAAGAAAAGTTGCATTGTTATCGATTTTGAATATATTCATATGAATCCTTAAATGTTTTTTCACTGAGCACGTTTTTATTCCGTTCAATTTCAACGAAATTCAAAAAACCCCTTTCAAATTGACTTCTGGTCGATCTTTCACTATTTTAATTTTGCTAATTGTTATCTATGCTTCTTTGGTCATTATGATTTATAGATACTTTCAGATATCGTAAATGAAGTGTGATGTGCGAAAAAATAGTCGAAGTCTAGATAATATGTTTTTGACTCTACAACCACTACGAGAAAAAATTTCAAATAAAATGTGTAAAAATAAATATTCTCATATGCCAATTTTAACCATTTAAGTCGCAGAGTTGGATCAGTTTCTTTCTATGGTAACTTCGCATAAAAGCGAACATTTTTACTTCTGCATTTTTTTACCGACGTTATGAGAACATTTTACTTTTTCCGTATAAGATTCCCCATTTTAACCTACAATAATAAAAAACCAAAAAATTCAATAAATAAATTTATTATTCACCCTAACATTAACTTCAACAGTCAAAAGTCTTCTTCTATATTTTTGAGATTGCGATTGAGGCGTTTCATATGAAGCTTAGTTTTACTCTAGGGATTCACTTGAGTTGCTGACAAATAATTTGTGAAATTCACTTTCCTTCAAAAAACTGATGTGATAAGTTTTTTGTTCAATTGAATTTCGAATCTAAACGACCATGGCTTCAGAGTAGACAAAAATATTATAGCTGATAATTCTGTTTTCAATTGTAAGGTGTCAGTGATATATTTATAATCTTTATCCTAATAGTGATATTGACCTCAACTGAAGAGTTAGGGTTCAACTTGTGTTTGAAAGTAGTGGTTTTAATTGAGAAAATCTGATCCTACTTTCGTCCTGTAAAATATTCCTTATTGTATCGATATTCGGTCTCCTGTACGCAACTCTGAATACGCGGTTCGGGAAGTGATATTCTGCTCAGAGATAGAAACGGAAAATTGCCGAAGCCGAAAAATATTGCATTTGGAGTATGTTGGCTGGGAAGGACTCCAGTACAGTCTCTTCAGCTTTCTATGGAGTGATGTCTACAAAACTGAATTTTTCGAATTTCTTACCACCACAGCAAAAAGCCCATTATAGAATCTACAACAAATAGGTAGAATGTGGCTGTCCAAAATACGAACATAGAGTTGTAGCCTAACATGAATTTTCAACGACTGATCTGCATAGAGATGAAAATGATGTATTATTTACTGTAGTTAAGACATTGCTAATTAAGAATATGGTATGCTGACAGCAGAGTGGTTAACCTTGAGGATGACAGAATCATGCTGCAAACAGGGGAATTTGGAATTTTTAGAAATACGAGGTGTCCTGAAATATGTGGATAGCCTCTGATTCAGGTAGAAAACATAAAATTCCTATGAAAAAAGAATCACCTGATTCAAATCCATACAGATTTGTGTCATTGCAAAACATTCGGTTCATTTAGATCGACAGGGACGGAGTAATTGAAGGAATGATCCAAAGCTACTCATATATTAACATTTTTGGGAATTAATGGGCCAAGATCTCAATATTCTCGGTTGAAAATTGAATTCATTTTTATGTTACTAAAATAGACAAATTTTAACGTTACCATTGCTCCAACTAAATAAGACTCAATATCCTTGATTTGCACGTTTTCTGGGTTGCACTGGTTGGCTTTTTAATCGCTAGTAGCAATATTCAATCAAATATTTCAAAATTTCTTATAGATTCCAAACACAGAGCTTTGATATTTGCATCCTATGATATTTGGTTTTTGGAAATGATACTTTAATTCAATAAGTACAGGAACTCACAATTTTCAGACAATTATATTTTTGTAGTGCTTTGCTTGTTTTTCTTATATGTATAATAACCATCTTTTTACTCCAACATCATAATAACAAATGAGCTATCTACATAGTTTTGAGTTCTGCGCGTTGGTGGATCAAATCCAGCATTTGTATCTTGTCTTTTCCACTCACATATTAACTGCAAAATGTGGGATTAATAAATTTGCGTTTGCTAAAACAAATTCTTGTAGGTGTATTTTTTGTGAGTATTTATTAGTGTTTTCCGTTATAATTTTATTATAGCATAAATACTTTATAATCATGTATTATGGGCGTAAATCAGCATTGACAATACAAACGGTTCAGTACTGGCGGTCGTCGCTTGAACCAATGAAAGCAAAGCCAAGTCACTGCTTTATTATACTGTTGAAGTAAGTATAATCAAGTCAGTTATAAGGCGGTTGCTTTAAAAGTTGCTAGGAGGCAATGTGTAGATGATTTGACACAGGGTTTCGTTCATTTCGGAATTAAACAATCATTATGTTCTATCGCTGTATTGAACTCTTGTTCTAGCTATATCTGTTGATGCATTATTGAGGAGTCAGCTTTAAAATGTTACGCGTAGAACTTAGGTATTAGTACGTTGGCGATCAGATATAGTTGTGTCTGGGTTATCTTATAGTTTAAGAGTTGGCAGGCAGTAACTCTACGCAAACCGTTTGAATCATAGTATTCACCTCTCTCTCGCAACCATGATGGGTAACAGCAAACGATAACATTCAACCGATATCACGATATGTTACATTGGGCCAGGGGGATTTACCAGCAGGCTGAATAGGCTGGAGCCTGGGGCGGCAGCTTTCAAAGAGCGACAAATTTGGTTTTCATTTTTTTTGTCTTACATAAATAAAAAAAAACTTTATTATATGCCATTACATGTCAATGTCATCGACAGTATCTATAAATGTAATTATTATGAATGTGAAGTGGGGTATCGAATTTCAGAGGTCATTAGGGGCGGCAAAAATTGTAAAAATACTATTCTTTATGGAAAATATTTTGAAAATGGCAGGTATATTTGATATAATAGAAATTTATTGCTAAAACTTTTTACAGCTTGATATTCCACTAACAACCTGATTGTATGCAGTTTTGAGTATTCTTGTTACTTTGGATTTACCATTTGACCTTACTACTAGGCCTGGTATTTGAGTATATGTATGCTGGATGAAGATCAGGACTACATTAGAGATAGGAGTACACCAGGGTTCTTGGTCAAACATCCATGAGGCATAATGTACAAAATTCGGACACCCGATATATTCTCATTATACCCTTAGTTATGTGTTTCAACTAATTGTTTTATGTTTTAGGGATATGGAAGACTAATCTGTCAAATCTCTGATATGTATACCTAAATAGAACAGTTCTAAGGCGGTTGCTTTATTGTCACACATTGTTCAATAACTTATATGTGATGCCATAAGTGTATAAAATTAATTAATTCATTACTTCCCAAATAACATTCATGGAGTAACTGTAAGCCCAAAGTATTTGTTGTAGTTTTTTAACGGCACATGTGATGATTTTGGAGTTTTGAAATCATGTTTCTTTCGAATATCGAATAAGTTTCGGAAATAAATAATAATCTGATGAACTAAATTTATAAAAACAGATTTGAAAATTATCGCATGAAGTTGTAATACACAACGTTTCACGAAAAGGTGATGAAGTTGCTACTTAGTGTTGTATGTTTTGTCACTAGTATGATATTTCAGCCAAATTTGATAAAACACCGATCACGTTGAAAACTTCTTGTAAAGAATATTCAGCTTCCATTGGATATTTAAACTTAACAGAATAATATCTGTTTTAAAAGGTGGGCATTTTTCTGACAGTCTTGGTAATCTATGACAGTTAACTTATTTGCCTTAAATATCACTCCAATTGCCATTATTTTTAACAATTATATAGTTTATATTGAACATCAAAGACTTATTTGTATATAACAAAACTGAGACTAATGGGAATAAATCAGTTTAATCGTGATCGGTTATCAGGAAATATCAAATTTGACTGGTTTACGAGGAATATGCCTACTATGAGAATCCTTTGTTGTTTTCAGGTTTAGGATCCCCGCACCATAATTTTGGTTCTGTTGAGTAATTGTTTGTAAAAACTTTTACGGACTTAACTTACTCATTTTATTAGTGGAATTTAGTATGTTGAGACACACGTTTTTCTCATTCTTTTACATCGATTTTTATCTTGTCTTTTACTGAACTACATTTCATAAATATCACAAAATAATACATTTTAAGTAAAATCTGTACAAATTGTTGAATATGATGATTATGATATTATGGGTGTTTTTATTTTAAGATTACCTTCTCCAAATCTCCCATATCAACAGGGCGACGCTAAAGTTTTACGACGAAATAAGGGAGATCGAACCTTATTTAATTTCAGGACGAAAACGTAAAAAATTCTAAGGTTGGAGTGTTGAAGTAATAATTTTTCACTTTATTATTAATTAGTTTCAACAGGTTTCGAGATAATTAAACAAATAAATGAATGAGTATATATTAATTATTAGCAAGGTGTAGATTTTCACAACTTTTTTCGTCCATTTTTAGTATTATTACATTTAGATTGTACATGCTCTTACTTGGTGAAACTCTTCTCTTCCATCATGTATATAAACAGATTGTGTAATTAACACACAGTTATAATCAAAATATCGTCAGACTGTCAGATTTGACTGCTAACAAGGGTTACCCAGATTATTTGCCAATTAACTAACTAGATCCTATCATGGATACAAAAAATGTCCTTTAGATATTTCATTTGATACACTATTTTATTTCTTAAGATGTTTCACGTTTTAAGATATTTTATTCCATAAGCTATTTCAATTCTTCTTAATACATTCCAAACCTAAGCTATTTCAAGAGTAACTTAACCTATAATACAAAGGATGGAAACTTATAGTAGTGTATCGATGAAAATTGAGTTTGAAAGATCAGTCTGTTCCTGTGGACTGTTCAGATACTACAATGAAATCAGGGTTTCGCAAATATATTTGAATCTCTAACGTTTCCATGAAGTTTAAATCATGTATGCACTGCAGTATGTTTTGCTTCATCAGAGGACAGTCAGCTTTATAGTTCTTGTGTGGCGGTGCATTATTTTCTTTTTTAAATTTATTAACAAAGCAAACGCATAATCTGTATTCTAGCCTTTTATAATAGTTCATACTAAAACGTCTTGTTGGAAACATAACGTTTTTGATCCTTTATATCTGCGGGATAAGACTAATGCTTTGAATTTGAATGTGGAAAACATGAATCGAACACATTAACCCATTAGCGGCCAGTGTCCTCTCTTGAGGACAGTGCGTACTTAATGCAATTTTAGGTAGATGACGCTACTACTGTGAAATTTGCTCATTTCATAGGTCTTTTAGAACTAATTTCCGTCGACTTGAACTACCACAAGTCGACTGTTGTTTTGCTCTGCGAAGTAGCGTTATCCGAATGTTTATACTTTTCTTAGCCCTTGCAGTCTCAAATTATACTGAGTGTTACTGTCTTTGAGTTTTACTGGTAAGTGATTATGCTTCTGTAAATGATTAGTTGTAGATAACAGAAAGTTTTTCATGACAAATCAATTGATTATTTCATATTGTTCTTTTTGTAAGGCTATGAAACTGTGTGTCCTCAAAATATGACGCTGGGCCTAGACGTTATGCGTTATATTTTTTCAGACTTTTACAAGTCTTCCAAAATGAGCGGCCTGAATTACGTTTTTAAGACTATGATAACTTTCTATCAAGCCACAGTCTACTATGTGACCTCAAGCAAATGGGGTATCGGGCAACGGGAACAACTCGAGATAATCGGACGGCAAAATGCACCTATGTCTGCCTAAGAGATGGACAAAAAACCGAGAGGATTTGTGACTATAGGTTCGAGAACAGCAATGGAATTATGATAGCACGATGGAAAGACAACAAGTTAGTTTCTTTGGCAACAAATTTTGACTCAGTAGAGCCATTACTAAACATGCAACGGTGGAATAAGAAATTGAAAGAGAAGGTATCAGTTCCCCAACCACTCGTAGTGAACAATTATAACACATTTATAGGGGGTGTTGGGGTCAATTTCTGTAAGGGGCAAAAACTGGTACTGGTGCCTTTTCACAAGGATGATAGATATGACGGTTGTGAATTCGTGCATCCTCTATTGGAAAATTCACGGCAGCGAATCAATTTCCATGAAAGATTTTAGACGCCAAGTCGCCGTACATTACCTCAAGTTAGGTCACGGCAGCCGAGTTTTGAAAGGGCGTTCTTTGTCACTGCGTTCTACCTCAAGAAGAAAAGTCTTTGATGATCTCAGATATGACGATAAAGGACATATTCTGGGCAAAAGAGTTAACCAGCGGCGTTGTCAGTTCCCAAACTGCTCTGGAAAATCCAGAACATTCTGTATAAAATGTGAGGTGACATTGTACATAAATTGTTTCCCGAAATATCATAATAAATTATTAAATAAGTGAACTTAAATATATGTTACACAATAATAGTAATGTTGTTGTTTGATCCAAATAAATTGGTGTGGATTATGAAAGTCTATTCACTTTTTGCCATAACAAAGCGAAGATTGTCCCAGCGTCCTCAGATCACAGGACAGCATTTTTTTTGTTTTTAAAATTGTTTTCTGTCAATTTATTGGTTGGAATTCTCAAAGCATGTATATTTTATGCAACATATCCAAGAATTGACAGAAAATTACAAAAAAAATTAATTTGGGCTTTAACGGGTCAAGACCTTAACCTTGATCGTATAGTGAAGCAGTGAAATTTCTTGTTATTTTAAGGGCGATGGCACAGCCATACCATTCGTCTGAAACGTTTTAATGAAGAAAATTGGTTTTCTTCGCAATAAAAAAATATTGTTATTGAACAGTTTCATAAAAATTTTCAAAAAAAATTTCGTTCGATGGAACGTTTTTTCTTGGTGCGTGACGGGCCCCTAGACGACGCTGGGCCCCTAGGCCTAATGATTAATCCGTCCCTGTATGCTAGGTTCAACCCGCAGCACTCGAAACCTATAATAGAGCGCAAGGAGAAAAAAGCGCAGAGCGCTCTCCTAATGGGTCAACGCTGAGCGGCGCGCACACACACATATTGCAGTAGTTTGCTTCGCGACGTGACTTGTTCAAGTTTGAACGTAAAGGGAAGATTCTCCGTCGCGTCGGGACGCTCGCGAAAAGTCGACGATCGTATCGATCAAACTGCATTGTGCTCAAATAAATCCAGGATCAAGTACATATGATATGCTGTTTAGAATCGCGAGCTTTGGACAGGTTTATTGTTATTATTAATTATGAACCACATCCACGCATTTAAAAATAATGCTGTCCTCTCGCTCTGGATTATGAATACTTCGTTAATAGGACTACATAAATCTTGCGACAAAAATTGTGATATATTTCAGGGTGGCATAATATAACTTTGCTATCATTAGGTACAGAGTATCGGAACATGTATATTTTCATTCTTTGGGAACTTAAAGTGAAAAAGCATTGATTTGAAGAACTATGAACAATCGATTCGACGACCTCAAAAAAAAACATGGTTCAATAAGAAGGGAAATTACACTGCCAGAAAATTTGGAGGGCAATGATTCAATCTTATATTCGCAGATTCGTTAGTCCTGTAGTTGTTCTCATCTTTATTTACTGTAGGAAACCGTTTTTTACTTAATTCTGAGTCACGTTAACTACACGTCATTCTTGAGTGCTGATTTTGTTTTTTAACTTTCATATAATTGTACACTTACATATATAGTTCTAAATTATTGCATAATTTTTTTTTCTTATTCATAGTTCAATGAACGTAGAATTAGTGTCTTGAAATCAGTTCTAATTTTACTTCTATGAAAATTCGGGAGGGAGAGGAAGGCAAATCTTTAGGAAGTTTGGAAAGGAATTAGAGCACACGTTGTTCTTTGGAGGGATGAATCTCAAGGTTTGCCATGGTCGTTTGCGGTATTACTGTGGAATTTTTTTTTAGATGAGATATCTTCCCAAAATTTACCCCTACAGATCCGGCATTAATCAAGTTAAATAAACTGTGCTGAGATTGAGTTTTAAGATTGCCAGATCCAATCAAAAACCAGCTGGCTTGAAAAGAATAACAATGAATCAATATAACAGAAGAGGCTGTTTTGCACCCATCGGGTACTTTTCTTGCATGGACCTGTCTTAGTTCCCAAGACCAGCCTTCTTAACAAAGTTGAGATGGCCTTAGGTCCTGTTCATTTTACACCTTTTGGTTCCAGAACGTTGAGTTCATTATAGTCTGCCTGTGGTATCTTAAAAAATCACAATGACATGGTATGGACGCATCAACTACAGATCAGTCTCACCGAAAATCTCAGATGATTCCTTCTGTGAGATAGAGAGAGAGAAGGATAGAGGGAAACAGAGAGAGAGAGAGAGAGAAAGAGAGAACCACCAACACAATCGGTCCTCACATTTGTCAGGATCTGCAATAATTGACAAAAGTAAATCTTTTCTTGTTAGTTACACTTCTGGAACTTCCTGTTGTTGTCTTTCTGTGATTGAGGAAGTAACTTTACTGCCTCAACAGATTTAGCAAAGTATGGAAAATATAATAATTAAATCTTGATATTATACTGTAATTGTAATGTACTCGTATAATGTAATGACAGTATAATTTTAGAATATAATGTTTCCATTCTGAAACGTTAGTAAAGCTATTTATTACATCATATATGAATTTAATTAGCGACCAGCTCAATTATACGATTTTTTCAATGAAAATTACATCACATTTGAAGCTGAAATATCTATAGTATATGCCAAATTCAAAGAATTTTTACTTCCTTGATTATTCGCTGTTTTTGTCTGTCTAAAAAAACTTGTAGCTATTTATACGATGATTACCAGCATAACCATCAGCACGTTGTGTTTACATTGAGCTTCTTTCAAATAATTAGAAAAAAGTATGTCATGTATCTCAATCGGTGTAATACCAGCATTCATTTTCAACTGAATCTACGTATGTACGTTTGAAGACGCAAATCAAATTGTGCGATACTGAAATTTCAATGGTTTATGGAAGTCTTGTAACGTTGTTATCCACATACATCGTTTATCAATACAAACCATATGTGACATGTGGCTAAAATAAAAGCCTTTGATATCGTTATAATGCAATGTTCGGAAAGTGCCTCGAAATTGATGATGTATAGTGTCCTTGATCACATACTTTCTTTGTAAAAAATATAAGCAGGATTCGCAAAACTAATATTGTTAACATGTTACTCAAATCGTCAGTCTGTCGGTCGGTATGTCTGTGTCTGGTAATTCTTCGCCTTTCTATGACTTGGAAAGTACTTTTGGATTGTGATGAAATTTTGACACTAGATTTATAGTGTGACCGGGGTTTAAAAGATTTGTGGTTTTTGAAGACATAAACGGTAGTTTGCCTTCAAAAATGAGATATGCTTTAAATAACTGTGGACTTACACGATACATCTGAATCAGGAACATACTACATTAGGTTCTAAACTGATTTTCGTGGGAGTACACCATTAATGTACTGGACGCCATTTCTTATTTAAACGCCTTATTGAACCGATTTCTGAAAACCATAAAGCATTATCGACCATGCAACAATATTAAACTAAAAACAGCAAAACTGATGAGTGAAATGATTTATCGTGATGATATATATGTATCTGAAATAGCATTTTCCCCAAATTGATTGATTTTTTAGTATCGGAATACTCATTCGCTTTCCTAGTATTATGTGAATTCTGCTATTTTGTTCACATCTCATAACAGCCATAATGAATATCACAAGGAATGATCAGTATCTGGAGAAGGTATCTCGACCACAGATTCGCAAAAAATGCTATTTAGCATGCTTGTCCAATCTCAGAGTCTACGAGGGGACCAAATTATTGTATATGCCAAAGCAAATAATATGAGAATCGACACTACTACTAAAGCTCGCGATTTTTACCGATATCATCTGGACTAGATTCTAACTTATGAAATTGTCTCAGATGCATAACATAATGTCACGATAGCACCATTGTTTGAATGCCACAACTACGATTCAAGTGTGTGTATATATAGCTCAAGCTGTAAATTTTGGAGTACAGCCATACAATTAGAAAATTTTCATGCCGAGAGAGAAAACCACTTGGCTACTACCAGCTCATCGATGACTCCGACTTTCACTGCATCATGGATAAAAAGTGTAAGTATATTTACGACTTCTCAATTATCTCTCGCTGCCATCGGTTTCCATGCTAAGTGCCAAAATTTTACACTTTCACTGCCACGTTACTCGGAAAAAGCCGACGATGGTCCAACACATCACAGTAGCAAAATGCCATTCAGTTCAAAGTTCTGTCGATGAAGTTAATGGTCATGCCAGTATCATTGTGTTACTCTGTGTAAAAAGTCTGTAGTCGATTACTCGCCAATTACCGTCTATTTGATTGATATGTCGCGGAATACATGCTGCTTGACGGCATTTTCTTAATTGGTTAGGTTATTCGTGATGTCGTGATGTCGTCTCTCTCCAAACATGCTTTCGCTAGTTCGTTATATGCCCAGGCATCTTGGGCATTACTAACCTGGCCTCTGCACAGGTTCGGGGCCAATGCATGTGCCCCTTGCTCCTATCCTCGCCAGGCAGTCGGCTATTCTACAGATACTGTCACAGCAATAACACCAAGAGTTACTAGCACAGCAAATACTGTGAGGCTCAACGGGCTCATACTCACCGGTCGAACCTTCAACGCCTTCAATGAGCCTCTCCCAAAGTTTGTTCTTTTTGAGGACCTCGGTGTTGTGAAATGAGCTGCCAGGGAGTGTTTTCCCCAATGGTTATAATTTACAGCGTTTTAAGTTCAATGTGAATAGACGTCATATCGCAGCACTTCTGGAGTGCAATTGGTTTTATGGCTTTGCGAGAGGTTAACTATATATAGAAAATTGGTCTTTGTGGGTGACACAGTAATTTCCGTTTTCATAATTACTATACAAAACTACGAAATACTTCATAAATTATATTTTTTTGACCACCTAGGAGTTTGCAGTATCATGTACTAGTAAATGCATTTTAAGAGTGGTTAAAAAAGCGTCATCCTTGGCCCGTCCAAATTGTATTCTAAATTTATTTTTAAACTAGGTAATAAATTCAAATATATGGAGTGTTCATGAAACACCAAAGAAATGAGTAAATTATGTTGAGATATACAGCGATACCCCAAACCATATGCTGCTAATTTAGTTGCATTCCTTTATCGTCTTGACAGCCAAGAAGGCAGTGATAGTTTCTTGAAGATAGATTTTCACAAATATGATTAAGAAACTCATTTTTGTGTTGTATCTATAAGGCGCTTATCTGGGCCTGAAAGTTGACGAGTAAGAATTTTTGTGAACTATTTGTTTATATGTACTGATTTTAAGTTTATATCGTGTACTGAATTTGAATTTGCTTAGCCAGCAATTACAGAATTTATCATATCAATAGAGTCTACTTTTGAGCCTCAACTTCTAGCGGTCCTTTTTCAGAAAAAAATTCATGAACTTCTGCTAGAGACCTATTGGAAACATAAAATATCGCGAACAATACTGGAAACTTTCCTGATTAACGAGTAAAGTGATTTGAGATTTTCCTAACCTCATCCAAGCTTAATACGATGATCAAGGGAATACGATTTATCAAAAGTCATAGATCATAGTCACACACTTTTTGTAACTACTATATATCCAGAACGGTTGGAGAAAACCCACAGAAAGCCTCAATGGTGAGCGTAAGAATTACATTAACATATTTCAATGTTTATGATAATAGTATTATAGAAAGTGCATCCATGGAAATTAAAATTTCTATAGCAGCCTATTCATTACAAAATTTGGTATGGATTTCCTGAATAACTGGTCATTTGATAATGAAGAAGTGACTTAAATGGACAAAAACAGCTGTCAATCCATAGTGTCAGTCTAACAATTCTGTTCTGTGGAATGATGACTAAATACGAATAACGTAACTTCTCAAATTTCTCCCGTGGTTGTCTAGCTTTGATACATCGCACTTCATCTGACTAATAAATATAATGCAATTTGTATCTACATTCTTGTATTTTGACAGTAGCAGCAGTAAATCTGAAAGGTTGGTCAAGTTTTTCCTTCGACATACGATTCTTCAATTCCTAGCCAGATAAATTGCGATGCATTGTATAAGCTGTTAAAGGTGTTAAATTACGTCATGATTATACGAGAAGAGATATTAAGATCTACACATAAATATACCAGATATCCTGTATGTTGTTCCACTCAGAATATTATTTAATGGCTCATGAAACAAGTTGTGTATTTTTCTTGAGTCTTTGAATGCCTTCGATGACAATTAAAACGTTTGCTGCTATTTATTTACGAAGTTGCGGAGACCTTTGGCCTAACAATAAAGTAAGCAGAAATAGAAAGAGGTACCTCGTGTGGGGGGTATCATAATGATGGAATAGTTCTAATTATACTTCAATCTTAGATACATTTTCAACCAGTTCAATTGGCTAATCTATGCCGAAACGTGGTCGTGTTTTCTAATATTGAGAATATAACGACAACAGTTGCTTTGAATCCTCTGATTCCTGTGAGCAGTAGCTTGATCCAGACAGGGAAAGTAAACAGTGAAGCTGTACTGAAATATTGATATTAATAGACGAAAAAGGTTAACGGCGTCCAGTAGGTTGATGTAATTTCCAATCTGGGATTAAAACTGTAGATAATTCAATTTCAATTCAATGTAAAAAATATTCAAAAACTGAACCTTTTATTATCACAAAAACTTCAATTGCTTCATTCGTTGTTAGTTACCGTATTGTCATTGCGTATTCTCAGTGTACATATTTTGATGAAATTAGGGAGGAATATGCTATGACCGAGAACACTGCTTTATTTTGACTCAAAATTACATTCCAAATGGGCGGACTGGTCTCTAAATAAGCTTATATTGGATATTAACTCCTTACAGTTATAAAAAACAACAACGCTGAACAACAAAAACGTATCTAGTTATTTGCTCGCTCTTCCAGTAAGCAGAGAAAATGGCGATGTGGGAGGACCCCATAAATTTCCAAGTAACTGTATTATGCCAGTAAATGGCACGCAATGCAAACATGAATGTGTGGGAAGTACTGGGGAGCCATGACACTCTCTTAACTGCCCCTATGCTGATACGTACATGATATTTCATCTATTGTTCTCTAGACATATTAATAAGCATACTGGGCAGACGAAATCCCAATCTTAAATTAGCCTGTATTCTTGGTGAATAAAAAAATATTTATTTTAGTGCACTAGACTACATCCTGCAATTCTGGTACTAACGTGCAGGACAGGACTACAAAATACAAAATGTAAGATTGGCTTTTACGCATTTTAAAATTGTATCCTGAAGTTTTTTATTTTTTTAAATTCTCTTATCTAGATGGTTACTAGAGAGTTAGATTCGGAAATATGTACATAGCCTTATATAGATTCTAGAATCTGATTAAGTTTTGGGTGATAAAAGATATAAAAAATACATATAGCTTTTTTTGTTTATGACTGGAAGTATAAAAGTGCACGGAGCATGAGATCTATATATGCCAGCTTTGGGAGCGGTAGCATCTCCAGGGATCAGCTTATCATGTCCTTTATTAAAAAGTCTGGAAGGTTCGACATCAAGGAACTACCTAGTTTTAGTGATGGTCCTCGAGGCTTTTCCTTCCAATTACTACTACTACCTCCTTCCCCTTCTGCCTACCCCTTCGCCTTCTTCGCACCTACAATTTTTGACCACCCCAAATATATTTGAGAATTTTCAGAGGCTTCGGAAACATCAAATAACGATATGATATGATAGTTTTTTTATTTCTCCGTTTTTACTTATTTACTTTGTGACAGTAGTACCTTTGTTTAAAAGTTTCATCAGAATCTTGAATGTACTTTCTGAATTATATAGTGGCCAAGGATTACGGGACATAGTACAAACACGCCAACGATTAATTACCTTCCCCGCCTGTTTGAGTGAGAAGTTTTAATCGCTTCCACTTCCCAAACAGAAAGCAGTCCAGAACAATCCTGTACTGGACCAACTTCCCATAGCGAATAAAGCTTTCAAAACTAAATATTTTATTTTCGACGGTAAATTAATGATGTTTTGACTCTGTGGTGTTTGTTATGAAAAATCACAATTTACTTAAACTGCCATTGTGTGTATAAAATAATTCGAGCATTATAAAGCTTGTCCATTTATTTTATTATGTCGGCAATTACTAATTGGTGTATCCAATCTCGACGTTGCTACTGCTTTATTTCATTGATGCATTTTGTAAATAAATTATATGATTTATATGAGTTTTTAACTTCATTTTTATTATTTAAACATACGGGAGTAGCAATCTGGCTAGTCAGTGGTGGGTTGTGTAACGTGATTCTGGTCGGTCTGGCCTGGATGAACGTTTCTGGGACATGTGTCTTAGTTATACGCTCAGTTGCCCAATAGGACGTAGTGGGTACAGTCAACGACGTCTTCCAACTAGCTTGGGAATGGGTTGGGGAAAACTAGATTTGGTTTATGCGTATATGTCAAATCAGGACTCTGAGGAGAGAGGAAAATTTTGAACCAGAGCTGTGGAGGCTCCAAAGAGTCATCCTAATTTCATCGAAGTCAGAAGCCGCTGTAAATGGGTTATCTAAAACTAGAGGATCTCTAAAAAAGGTAAAAGATCAAACCTTATAATACATAGGGAAATTCTGAGCAGCCGGGAAAATTTTCCTGACTACACCAGTGCTGTCACCTAGCCAAAGTGACTGTGGTTTATTAGGTAGTGTTCTCTTGGCTAAGTATCAAATGTTCATATATTTACGGTACCGATAACATCATGAGGAAGTTATGAGTATAGCCGGCCAACCTCGGTCTATTGACCACAGCGTATATGTACATAACAATACTGTAAAATGTATTACAGTGTCATGATGTTGATAATTCCTGAGTTGATAACCCTGCAACGGGGACTGAATGTAATCGTGAACAGGCCAATTTTGTATTACTTTTATTATCATGTTTGGTGACATTTATATCCTTCGAAATACACAAAAATAACTTTAGGTTAGGTCATGTTTAATAGTTATATACTTCCAAGCAGTTTATTACTGCTAATGGATATTGAAAAGTATCTGGAGCATATAATATCATAGACCATTGATTAATTATTTAAATAGCTTCTAAATATAAAATAGAATGTTCGGATTACTATTACGTAACTAATACTTAGATTTCGGAAGAAAAAATACGATTTTGTGAACTAAAGTACTTTTTTCCCTCGTATAATAAGATTCGGTAATACAAAATATACTCGTATATTACCATTAAAAAAAATAGCGATGACTTTAAAAAACCTAGAAAACGCTGTCAATGTGGAAAATAAAAGTCATCATTAACAATCTCCCATCGCAACCCAAGAAATTTCATCTGAACATTTCTATAAAAAAACTCACCGTTTTTGGGCTATACGGTTGTCTCAAGTTAAATGAGCCACACGGTATTTTTTATCTACAATTTGCAATGAATTTTATATAAAATAGTGACGTCAAGTGGAAAAGTAAATCGTTTGAAAGAAAATTTAAAAAAATGTTGATAAAAGTGAAAACATTAAATCTTTCAAAATTGCACAAATTTTCGGCTTTTATTATTTTTAGAAGTACTTTTCTCGGTTTTTGATGAAAATTTGACAGAAGCTCATTACTATGACAATAACCAAACGCTTTGTAGTTTTTGACAATTATATCAAAGGCCGCGCAGTTATCAACAAAAAATGAAACCAAAATACGCTCAAAATTCGTTATTTGACGTTTCCGAGGGCCCTGAAAATATTCAAACAAATTTGATGTTGTTGAAAATTAGGCAACGAGTACTTGTAGATAGAAAGTTGTGTAATTATCACACTGTGTGATAATTACACAACTTTTTATCTACATGATGGAAGAGTTTCGCCAAGTAAGAGCATCTTCAATCTACGAGTATCTAAGGTACTTGATTGGAGAGAAAGGAAAGGATCGTGATGATATTTTCGGCATTTGGTGAAATACTAACAGAATCACACTCTGACTCGGCGCTAAGTGTATAAAAATTTGTGTACCTAAGCAATTGAAAACTGTTTGAAATTGTTACTCATTTTTGCAACATATAGATTGATACTTATATCACCAACTAACTAAACTTTTTTGGGAAAATCACTTCCAAGAAATTGTCGCTACCTTCTTGGCTATCAACATGATAAAGGAACGCGACAAAATTAGCAACATATGGTTTGGACTATCAGGGAGCAATATCCCAAGATAATTTACTAACTTTTTTGGTCACTCATGACATATGAATTTATTGCCTCGATAAAAATAAATTTAAAATACAATTTGGACGGGCTAAGGTAAACACATTCTTTATCCGTTTGTAAAATATATACACTAGTTCATTATACTTAAAACATCTAGGTGGGCAGAAGGGCCTATACAGTTTTTGTAAATATGTGCTAATGTTATAATATTTATTTTTGTTGTAGAGGGTTCTAAGTAAACAGAACATAACAATTGTGCAGGTACTACCAGGTTGTAAATCATTTCATGGAACAAAAACAAGACATGTTACTTTTTTTTATTTTTTTTGTTTTAGGGGAGCATAATGCCTTCATATTAAAACTGATCAACCATTAATTTTCCTTTAAATTCTTACAAACTAATACTTATCACTAAAGTAAATCCATCGATGAATCGTCGGACAGCGTTGTGGTTGTCCAGCAGCTGAAGAGCTTCTGCGTTTGGGTGGTGATGGAGCCTTTCTTCATGCCTGGCCGCCATTCTCTTGATCTCGTCGACTACCAGAGGTATATTCAAATCGCGATGAATATCCTTATTACGAATGTACCAAGGGGCATTAACAATAGCTCTTAAAACTTTATTTTGGAATCTTTGTATAATCTTGATGTTAGAATCTTTCGAACAACCCCACAGTTGACAACCGTAGAGCCAAACAGGTTTGAGAATCTGATTATAGATCATGATTTTGTTATAGAGGGACAGTTTTGAGGATCTTCCCAATAATCAGTAGTATTGTTTGTAGCGAAGATTGAGTTCTTCCCGCTTTTTTTTTGATGTGATGTTTCCATTTCAGTCTTGTGTCAAGGGTCATACCTAGGTACTTAGCGTTAGCTTCTCGTGGTATGGTGGTCCCATTAATGCTTATTGGAGGAGGATTTATCTGTCTTCGGCTAGAAAAGCAGACATGGATCGATTTTAATTCATTTAGTTTGATTTTCCACTTTTGTGACCAAGTCACTAATTCGTTGGCAGCTGTCTGAACTTTGTTGGTAGACAAAGCAAGATTTTTGTCAGTTGCAATCAAAGCTGTGTCGTCTGCAAAGGTTGCAACCGTTACATCCCTCATCGTTGGAATATAACAAATATATAATAGGTATAATATTGGGCCCAGGACACTTCCTTGAGGTACTCCAGCTTTGATATCCATAAGGTCAGAAGTGACATGTTACTAAGTGAAATTGCTGAATCAGAATAAAAACAGGATTCTGAGGGGAGGGGGATTATTACCGCTGTACTATAACTGATATTTATCTTATGCTAAGCAACAAAAATTAGCTGGACCTAATAAGAAAATAAGTAACGGTAACATTTTGCGAACCTTAAATGCCTTCAAGGTATGAGTAGTATCCATGTGTACATGTCAAACTACATTTTTGTTGAATTAGAAAATGTGAGAGAGAATTAGTGATCAAAAACTATGTCTAGCATTAAGATTGTTGATATATATAAAAAATCTGCTGGTGTAGCTGGTACTATTCACAAAAAACTAACCCTCGCCAGTTTGATCGTAATAATACTAGTTGCGGGTTTCCATAATAGTTACTTGGATACATGTATCGATTTCGCTTAGCACGCGAAAATAAACTATTGCAACCAGCAATCGTGGTGGAAAATCCATAACAGATTTCTTTGACCTTGTTCAAGTATTCCGAGTACTATACCGGACGTAAATATAAAATACACGAGCTTCAAAGAAAGTTGTTTTTGAGTGAGATCAAGCTTCAATTACTTCCCTCATTGTACGTTTCAGATGCTGGAGGAACTCTGGGGTACAGATATGTATTGGACAATTCAAAATACATATTTATATACGGATATCATAGGCTGAACAACAGACACAAGCCACTATTTGTTTATTTGTGGTCCTGTGGTCATTATATTTCCTAATCAAATGCGGGTAATTATCATATCCCATATAACCAATTCACGTCATCTTATATGTCTGTTGGTCGGTCTGTCTATACTAAATTTTTCAGTGTATCGGTAAATCATTATTCAATTTTATCGAATCTTTGTGTGAATTTGCGTAAAGGGGGCATCATAAAGTGTGAATATAATTCAAAGTCAGATAATAATAAATTGAGCTAGTAGCAAAAAGTAAATGAGTTTCCTGAAATGCATTATATCTCTTTTGTTTGGTATGGTTAAAGAGCTAAAGTCGAGAGGACAAGAAATAAACGGGCCTGTGAATAATACAAGTGTCATGAGATTATGCCAATCCACGGATACAAATCACGCCTGAAGGACCTGAAAATATTCTTTTCATCTAGAATAGAGCATCCTTTTTGAATAATAGTGAACTGATCTTTTTCAAGATCGTATTATAAGCACACATTTTAAAAATTCTTGACCTCCAATAATACCTAATCTCAATCCAGTGGATAACTGGCTGTGGAGTTATTTGGTTTTCAGAACACGTTAACCACCTCTCCCCTTCAACAAAAATACCCATTTTCACGTACATAAATCAATTATGTACAAGTACATGTTGAATGAATGAATTATCTATTCTGGATAGATAGATTGTAGCACTCAAATTTGGAAAGAGATTGAGTATACTCTTTTTTGCTCTAACCTTGGACTTGTGTACCCATTTTTTCGTTCCAGGTCATATTGTAATCGAACAACTATTTTTCATGGAAAAGCTACATTTTGATACTAATCGAGAATGCCTGGTCTCTGACTACCTAGATAATTATTCTACGCTACCTAAACGGCATTCAACACTTGAACTTTTGCACTTTTTGGGTTTTCTTCCTTATAACTGTTTAAGGAAAAAGTTCATAAAAATTTCTTTTTGAATTAATTGAAGATATAACAAATTAAAACAGCTTGATCTTGATTCAGAAAAAAATCATATCTCTCAAAGATGTTCTTACTCTTATTATTAACATAACAATCTACCGGACTACATTTTTTTAACAAAATTTGTTCCTAGATCCCAGCGGCGGCAAGACGGACGCCAGTACCGGAGGAACGCCTTCAGCGGGAAGTCACCACCACCAGCAGCAGGGGGTCGCCACGCTGGTGGTGATGCTAGCTGTGCTCGGTATCATCATACTCTTCTGCTGTTTGGCCGCGCCCGGTATCAGAGGGCTTTGCAAGAGGTTCATCTGCAGGACGTGCATCATTGACGATCCAGACTTAGATAACGGTACGTATTTCATACTTCTACGGGATGTGTGACACTGAAATCTTTGGTGCAACATTCATAAACGCTACACAGTTTTACCACTCGCCGAACCACGTGCTAACAATGTTAGCATCTCCATGGAAAGATTGAATCTCAACACTACGAGGATCACGCTGAGAGTCTTTAGATATTCCTAATCTATACAATCTGTACAAGTTGTAGAAGCTGTGCAAAATATGGTGAAAAAAGATCGGCATATAACCTACACCGAGATTGAGTCTCTGGGGATTGGATCGGCAGCGGTCCGAACAATCATTCATGATCATCTTCGCCTAAGGAAGCGGTGTTCCAGAGAGGTGCCACATTTGTTGACCAGTGAGCAAAAAGCAACAAGAGTCACAAGATTATGCTTGAAAAATTTGATAATGGGCACAGTGAAAACACTTTTAATATCGTATCCGGAGACGAAACATGGTTATGTCATTATGATCCCGAAACTTAACAGCAGTCGTTAGTTTGGTGCTTTGAAAGTGAGCAGCCTCCAACGAAAATTCGTCGTTCCAAAAGTGTTGGAAAGAAAATGGTCGCATCTTTTTTTTCTAAAAGTGGATACATCACAACGGTAGCCTTGCAAAATCAAAGAATAGTTACTTCTGAATGGTATATAACCAAATGTGTTCCTGTAGTCTTCCACGAACTATGCAAGAGCCGCCCAAAGACTGGTCTGCGGGGTATTCAATGGCACACAGTCGATTTTTTTGCTGAACAGGGTGTCAAACTGTTGCCTCACCCACTTTATTCTCCGGACCTAGCTCTGTGCGACTTCTTATTTCCTAAGATCAAAGAAAAGTTACGAGGTCGCCATTTTCCACCGATGAAGAGTCAATCGCTGCATTTGAGGAGGAAATTAGCAACCTTTCAAAAAAAACGTTGGGCACAAGAATTTGACAAGTTGTTTCACCGAATGCGTAAATGTATTGAGGTAAGGGGAGAATGTGTTGAAAAAACAGAATTAATTTTTTTTTTAAAACTTTCAGCGTGACCCTTGTATCTATATAATCTATACCGGCAAACATCTTGGCCGTACCAATCGTAGGTAAAATAATTTACTGCCTGGCTCTGAGCTATACTCTTTCTTAATTGATTCATCGATATTCGAAGTATCAAGTTGCTAAGTGCATTCAATCACTCCTATGACACTTGCACACATAATGCACTTGCTCCATGTTATTAGTAAAGACAACATACTCCAATCATTGATGTTGGCAGTGTATGTAGCGTATAAACACATCATTCGCGCATGGATTCTTTGAAATTAGCCAAAGTGTCAGAAATATTTAGAATGAGTTCCTAAATATAAAGCTGGGTGTTCATGTTGTCGGAATTGGAATACAACATGCAATTTATGAGATATCCGTAACACAGCTCACTGAAACTGTGGCTGATACTCCTATAGCATATATTCATGTTTAGTTGAGAAGAGGAGAATCATTACTATTAGGAAGGTGTAACAAAATCATCCAACACCACGAATAATCATGGGTCTCTGACAAAACAGAACTTTGATACTCTAATAGCTATTTTTCAACGAACCAAGTATGCACACTATTGCATATAAATCGATAGACAACGCTTCCTAAACTCCTGTTCGTTTCGTATCTCCCTTGTAATGATATACAATTTTCTCGATGTAGCATTCTAGGTAAATAATATCGATATCTCTTTTAACGGTGTAGTTAAATAAATATATATCAAATGTGACAGTTGCTGTATGTATGGTATTTGCTTTGCTATAAATGTTCGTCTACAATGAGCAGCAAACGATGCCTAAGTGATGGCATGTATTTAGAAATAGTCATTTTGAAAATAATTTTATCTTGCAACTGAAACATTTTCAAGCTTGAGACTAATTGCATGTTGGATAGCGAACAGCAAGATCATTATAGTTTATGTTCCACACAAATAAATCACAGTTTAACTTTGTAATTCACAACCTACTACCATCCGTACGTTCGTTTTATTTATTGTTACCATTACTACTGCCAAGTAATTTTTTTCAAGCTACTGTCATGCTATTAACGTGTATTGTTTGTTATTTCATTCGGTTTCTTTGTACAAAAGGGATACTTCTGGCTTTAATCTAGTGCATAAAACCGGCTGAGGTTTGGCACCACTATAAAGAATGAATCTACATAAGTTTTGTTTATATTTGAGATCGAATATTCTTATCTGTGTTTCAAAGGAAACTGTATGTACACGTCAACGACTGCTTATCCTTTTGTTCTTTGTTTTGTAATGTAACGTTCCTTCCTGTTGACGAACTTGCCTAGTTTGTTTGCATAGAATCACGGTTGACATCTTTGAAGCTGATGAAACTACATACATTTGAATTCTTGCCACATTGCTAATGCATCATTCCATTGAAACGTGTTTTGTCTAGTTATAACCAGTTTTAAATGACTCATTGACCAGTCATACATTATAGTTGTGACGAAGGTATTAGGTATAAACTAGGTTTAACTAGTGGAAACGCATCCAAGAATGGGTTTTCACTGTCACATATATACCAATTTTGATAAAATTTAACGTAGCATTGTTTTTCAAACCATTATAAGGTATAAATAAAATAAAGCACAATCAAATTATAGAAATAAAAAATATTTAAGCAAAAAGTGACCCAAATCACAGTTTTGACAAATGCAATAAAAATGTATAGTTTATCAACTTTGAATGTTATCACATCAAACTATGATACATAAATATCACTTCCGTAGTAACCACTGTAGTAACAAATAATGTTTGGTTTGACCATAAAGAACAGTTCACTGCAAACATTTGGGGATCATTTATTGATAATGTCTTTTTTTTCTTGAACTATGTTTCTTTATAATGTTATCATATATCTAACTGATATTCTAAAGAACAACATGCAACTTTTCATTGACAAGACTAAATTGAAATTTTACCATAATGTTGCAAAGCTTGTAGTAGTATTCGATGAAAAAATAAGGTTTCGTGAACATGTTAGCCAATGCGCAGGTCTTTTAAGAAACAATTGTTTATTGTGAATACTGTAACAAAAAATAAAAGTTATCGCGATATTAGTTATTGCAGTATAAACATTTTTGAGCATTATTGAAAATAGCAACATACTAATCATAGTGGCCTGATTTGAAATTATTTAACGGATTTTGAAAAAAGGTTATAAACTGAATGCTGAGTGGGTATTTTAAATTTTCGTGAAATCTTCTTGGAATATACTTAAAATGCTCTCGAACATAGCGCAATACACGTGATATTGGATCCGAAGCTCAACTAATCCTTGCGGACCTTGGTAATGCGTATACGTCTCTCCTTTCTCTCCTGACAAAAAATCGAATATAGTCTGTAAAAAATGTTAGATTGGAAATATTGCGCTACATTCAATACTTTTCAATTACTGTTCATAATTTTTATTGTTCATAATAAAAGAAATCCTCAAGATCAAGATGAATGCATGATCTCTACTGCTACAGTTTGATTCAAAATCAATTCATTTTTTCATTGCTGAGTTCATTAACCAGGCAAAACTGGAACAGAAGCTATAGATCACTCGAGCAGTAAAATAAAATGACATTTTATGTGTTCCTGAATACTAGTTTTCAAAACAGGTATTTATAATATCGCCTACAAACCGAACTGACAAACGGCTATTTTATATACTGTCAATAATAAAACTGCCATAAAACCTGACTTTAACGGTTTCTCAATTTGATGTAGCGAATATTATTTATTTATCTTCGAAACAGTCAGCAGTGTTGAATCAATGCAAATGGGAACGCAGCTGACAAATAAAATGTTTTGTTATTCATCTTATACTTGTACTGGCCGAAAATTAAAATCACATATGATGGAGGAAATAACTTTATGCCTGCCTTGACTGCGTTCATCAATGTGCAAAAAATTTTACATGACCTTTCTGCATACATGTGGCTGAATTTTGCTGATACAGCGCTCAATTTCCTCTTTCGAAGCTTGTGTGGTTATGGGCCTACTGACACAAAGCTTGGACTTTGAAAAACCTCAAAAATTAAAGTCCAACAGCAATAAATCGCATGATCTAGGCAGCCAATTCTGATCACCAAAACGCGAAGTTACACAAGTAGGAAATGACTTGCATTAATTGGATTGTTTCTTGGGCTGTATTGCATGTGGCGTCGCATTTCGTCCATATTCGAAACCTCCAATTCAGGCACAAAAATGTGTTTAACATGTCGCGATAGTGAACATCAACTGTTATTTACTGACCAGCCGCATTTTCGGAGAAGGATGGTCCGATGATGACTCCAGCATAAAATCCACGCCAAACAGTGACACAATGTGGATGCATTTGTTTCTCAACAGTCACTTGTGTAAAACTTCATAAATGCTAAGAGAGGTTGAATATGTATTCAAACTGAACTTACAATGCTGTAAACTGTAACTTCAAGGGAATAAATTGAAAGAAGTATCAATATTGTCATGAAACTTCACTTGCCAATTGCTTGTTAATAGCTCTAACCAAAATACTTAGTATAAGAATATTAATTTTCTAGAATATTTTTTGAATAGAGATGGACAAACTACATATCATTTTTGACATCTAAACACTACAAGCATTGTTTTTAGCTCCAATGTTTAATAAGATTTTATAATTTTTATTCCAGTATACACTAGAAGATATGGTTATGACACACGTGATGAAATAAAAGAGGTATCAGAGCTAAAAAAACAGGTAAAATATCTGTGGAGCTTAGATGTGTGGATTTGACAACTAACAAACAATATTTTATCGAATATGCATTTCCTAATAACTAACCCAAAAAATAGTATTTATGTATTAACTATCAGTTTTATCTATTAACTATAGATCCCATTAGTGGATAGCTAATGGGATCTATAGTTAATAGATGATATAACGTCTTTTAAGAAGCCCCATTTCTAAGTGTTCCTCCACTGATCACATGAGGTTTTCAGTCCACTTTTTACACCCCTCTTTCCCCATACCAAAAAATATATCAATCATTATATTTTACTAACACCAGCTGTATGATTGTATCTGTTATCTTTTTCAGCTCAATAATGTCTATTAAATTGGAGACGAACCTTGAGAAGCACTCTAGCATGTCATATTTATAAAATATTACAAAATTTCCCTGTCAGATATTTCGGCGGTGATATTTTTCAACCGAATTATTTTTATTTCGCTCTCACGCCAAAGTTATGTTTGTGGATAATAGCCAAAGAATTGTTTGATTTATCGTATCTCATTTTTCGCTCAATTGAGTTTCATTGAAAACTGATTGTAATGTAAAGGTTTGAAGTCATTTGGCAAAATAATTGAATACATGTACAATATTCGATTTGGTTCAAAAATAAGCTTTGAGTGTTATTGCTATATTTTAGAGCATAATATGGGGTTATAACAATAATTATTGTACCATAGGTGAAATACATATCGGGCAAAATAACAAGATAGAATATTTTATCATTTAGATTATAGATCGTAGACAGACAGAATAAAAGTAGGGACACCCTGAAACAGTAAAAGGTTGATTCCCATAATTATTTTTCGAACAAGAAATTTTTTTTATGTCTTGTATTTGCATAATTGCTTGCTGAAAAAATCAATTTATTAATTAGCAACCTTTCAAAGGAACGTTGGTCACAAGAATTTGACAAGTGGTTTTACCGAATGTATTGAAGTAGGGGGGAGGGGATATGTTGAAAAAACAGAATAAGGTTTTTTCAAAAAAACCTTGTAGCTTTCAGCGTGACCCTCGTACTAATGTGATTATATTAGAATTATACTTGAAGATTTGTATGTCACTAACTCAATATTATTGACTTGTTTTTTATATCACATATTTCGGTACATTTCTGAACATTAAATCATGTGGATAGCAGATGGTCTTACTTGGTGAAACTAAAATGAAAATAAAATAATTGTGTTTTAAAGAAAACAATTATTATTATAATAGCTTACAATAGTTTCCCCCGCCTAGGGACGTGACAGCTAAAATCTTATTTCTGCTTCAATTAACCCCATGTGATATAAAATTAGATGATTAGAACTATAAAAAATCTTTGTCAATATGCTACAGTTTCCGATATTATTGATGACTAATAGTATCGTTACAAGTTGTTTTCCACCTAATAAACGTTTGTAGTAGTTAGGTATCTGGATATCGTCAACATGAGCCTTATGTAAACCAGAATAAAAATAAAAATGTATTTTAAATGAGCGCCTGGCTAGAAATATCTGCTGGTGTGTCTGCGAACAATAGAGGTGTTGATCTAGATTCATTGGCGGGCTAATGCATCTACAAAATAATCCATTATTTAGGAATTTAGATGAATTATTTGTGCCATAACTTTCACACGATGTATCTGGACGATACGATCTCTGAGAAATCACAAATAGTCCTTGGAACAAAAATTCAAAATTGCAATCTCAATAGTGAATGGTTTTTTATTTTCCACAACAATTTCAGCCATGATGCTTGTTTTCTGCCAACTCCTCTTCTATCAAACCTTTTATTATTAGCTGCAAAATACGATACTGGTTACCTCGAAGAATGTAGCCTAGACAAGGAGATTTTCCGTCATTGAATGGTAGAGCTCCTCATCTGTTCGCCCTCTATAATTCGGAAATTTCTGTTCTGATTTTGATTAAATTTTCACACTAGATTATTACTATAGCAAGAAAGACAACTTTGTAGTTTTTATAAAATCGGTTTTGTGGCAAGAAAGTAATCGTCAAAAAACAAAAAAAAAATGAAATAAAACACCCCAACCTTAATTTCGACGATATCTATAAAATATTTTTTGAAATGTGTCATGAATAGGAGTTTTGGTGTTGAGAGGAGGAGAAAATCTCAAAATTTTTGACATTGCCCAAATATCATCTGTAAATTTTTAATCCCGGTGATAATCCGTAAAGCCGGACATATATGATTATTCAAACGTTTGCCTTTAAATCAGATAAACAAAATTTATGTATAATCGTGTAATTTAAATTTTACAATACATCCTACTCATGAAGGTAGTAGAGTTTCGATGTATTTATGGTCTTTCAAAAAAATTCAAACCATTTCATTTTTTATGTTGTACGGTATTTTCGGGGCGTAGTTCGCTTTTTTCAAAAAAGATCTGATTTGTTCCGTTTCTGTTTTAGCGTTTTTTACTACAGATTATTCAACTGTATATTTCTATATGTTTATATGTATAAGCGTGTAACAACTGCAGGAAATTGTTCTGCATTTTGTCTGTGCCTGGCTGGTGGCCAACGTAATCTGCTGCTGGAATTGGAGCAACCGACATGAAAAATGTGCACTACACCCGCATTATTGAATTTCTCTGTATTATGTGCACCATTAACCGTATGAACAGGAACTTCAGGGTTAATGTATTAAAATATATCTTACTCCCGTGGTGATGGATTAGTTACTCGTTTTCTTCTATAGTAGTTCACTTAAGATCGACGAAAAGCAGTGCAGTTTGAAATCATCTGTAAATGCTGCAAACCAACTGAAGCGTTCCTTCCAACGAAAGCAAAAAAAATATATCGCATCAAAAATGCCTTGATTCGGGAAATTGAGAGTGTTTTGTAATTTTTATTGAAAATCAAGGTAATGATAGAGGAACTTTTTACACTAATCAAAAGATGAGAAAAAAGATAAAATCATCCTTAAAACCACTTATTTTTGTAATGATCTAAAAACAGCCATTCCATAGACACCAGGTACGTCTTACTAAACTGTTGAAACCTTCCTATAATAAGAGAAAATATATAGTTCAAATCTCACAAAAAATTTACTTTACATTACAGATTTTGCAGAAACCAATTTTTGGGCTTTTTTCTGATACATACAACCATGAAACTATTCGCCCTGTATGGTCGACTACTATAAGTAGTGATCTCTCGAAACTGATTTTCCTGCTAACTGCCACGCATCAACCTGATTTCATCATAGTCAGCAGTTATTTTAGTTCAAATCTGATTTCTTCGAGTCTGTCAATAACCAATATTCTATCTGTTTGTTATTAAAATTCTTTGAACGCAGCTGGTTCGTTTTGCGACACATGTCTTGAAATGTTGGTTTATGACTAACGTCAACTCTGAATCCCAGAATAAATATTTATTCTGAGTCAACCATCAGGTGATCAAAAATCATTGAGCAATTATATGTGAGAGTATTGCAGTCAATGAAAGATTTCATTTTTGTTTTTATTAGCTAGCAGCATGGACGTAGTTAAACACTTCTTATGGTGCGATATATTCATCAGAACCAGAATTCATCCTAGCATGTATATTGGAAATATATTCTCAAACTCCAAATCATACTTTGGCTGAATGTGGCAAATTTTAAGAAATAAATTAGAAAAATACCCCGGCACAACTGCTATTATTCGTGTGATGAATTTGTTAGCTTTAAGATGGATTTTAACCTGTATCTATAGCTGAATTATAGCTTGGCTCGTATAAATAATTACTAGTTATGCGTGTAATGTAAGCCAGACCCGGGCCCGAATCTAGAGAGGGGTGAGAAGGGACACTTGCCCGGACCTTTCATCTCTAACTGAATATAAAAGCTGTAAATTTCACAAACTCGTATATACTACATCATTTTATGACTTTTGCTTGAAACTTGTAGACAAGGTGGATTTTTCAAAAGTTTGTCTTCGGACTTTCATTGTCTATAAGGTTTTTGAATATCACAACGTTTCGATTGATATACTATCTTCAATTGTCTTCAGATGAACTGAAACTTTTGATCATTATATGAACTAGATAGCTGTATTGTAAAGGATATGAATTGCGCTTTGACTGATTTCATACCAATATTTGACGGTGTTTTTTTCAAACTACATAGCTATCTCATAAACTAGTACTGTTTACGATATTATTTACTTCCTGAATATTAAACCTGAAAACGTTTAAACCTTAAATCGATATTCCAAGTAACTACATACACATAATCAACAAAAACATACATATAACAACTTCTGAATATGTTGTTATTATTTAGTTTTTGCTGCAATATTTGTGGATAACAGACAACTGTTTAAAAAATACCTAGAATTTGCAGGATAAGTTGACCTTATCTATTTTTAGCTGATATCGTTCAATGAACTCATCTCTATTACCTATTTCAAACTAGATGGAAGGAAGGCAGACACGATTACACGCATCACTGCGTAATATGAAGTTGAGAAATCCAAGGAATAATCTTTCTAAGCACGCAAATGTCAGTGTTTCTGGAGTGACGAGGATTTCGCTCTCATTTTCAATTCACCAACAGTGCAAATCCCGCATTTAATAAAATATTGCGTCAAGGGGTGGGCTTAATGACAACTAGGATACGGTAATTGTATATCGATTTTTCATATCGTCACTTTGTGGGCTGATTAGACTTCCCCACCAGTTCACCAATTTTGTTTTCTTTTTGTATTAATATTTCATGAAATAAAGACGGTTTATTATTATTATTATAATTGCTGTACCCAGTCAGTACCCGAGCTATTGCTCTGCATTGAGGAAGTTTCGTACAATACTACAGGACTTGAAGATCACAGACTTTTGTAAGGTTTTGGGTAACTTTTCATTCAGTCCCAGTCGTTGTATGTGTGGTGTGAATGTGATTGGTGTGAGGTCCAAGACTGACATAATGACGGGACTTGTTGTGCTTCGGGGTGTATTCAGTTCCATTTAGAGTTTTGCATGCGCTGGTAATATGTTCTATCGTCTCCTTTATTTGGTGACATTTTCTGCAGTTGTCATGTGTTATGGAGGGGTCTCTCATTATATACTTCTTGTAGTTTTGGGTCGCAATTACTCGATCTTGGATGGCAAGCGTGAAGCCCTCTGATTCTGGGAAAAGTTGACCATCCTGCTGGCTGCATGGGTGTATGACTGTTTTTTATTAATGTTTTATTGGGTCACTCAACTCATTGTATTTATATTTCATGAAATAAAGACGGTATATTATTATTATTATTATTATCTGATGTTGGGTATACTAAACTGACAGGGAAGATACTCCTAATCATTTACTCGTATGTGCAAAGCTCACTGCTCACAATTGGGTCAAGCCTATAAACGGGAGGCAAAGTGCTCCAGCTAGAGAAAATAACTATTAACTAAATTAACTTGACAATGAGTTGTGGATTAACCTACTAAAGGTGGATTAGTGGATATTGATAATCTTTCTGAGAAGATTCTTTCCAAATTCCAGTTAGCCGAATCAGCCCAGAGGACGGGGAGTCGCCGACAATAATCCTCCTTCCATATGGGCGCATGCTGGTGGTAGACCGCCGAGTGGTGAGTCGACTGCAGAACCACAGGGATACTGGAGGTATGGAGATGATGGAAGTGGGTTCCGGCTTGTATAGGCCGGGCATGCACCGACGTGTATCCCAGCCACTTACCATCGCCAGCACGCCCAGCTTCATCATTGATTCCTCCGACACTAGCAAAGGAGTTAGCCCTATCTCACTGGTAAGTATTTGAGAATGCCTTGTGGTTATTAATACTATAAAAACATTGAATGGAAATCGGTCTACAGTCCAATAATATCATCGCTATGCATGAGCGTTCCATGAGGTGATGAACTGTCACAATATCATATTTTTATTTGTCAAGCAAAAATGTATAGGCACTGTTTTCTCTTTTTGCAGAAGCTGCCCCCACCAGCTTATGGCCAACTGTTTCCCGACCTTCCCCCATCGTATAGCGAAATTAGCCTCATGATGAAGCAGACCGGTTTAGAAGCCTTCCGTCTGGAAACAATTGACACCTCAGATCAATTGCGTGATGGTGAAGTGACTGTAGTGCAAATGACAGACCTTAACGCAAATTCAGCTGAATCAGATATTTTCTTGCCTAGGGAACCAGATTCGTGTAGTATTAATAATGATAATAATAACAATGTAAATAACACTATAGACAGAGACAATGGTATGGAAGACATAAACAACAATAATAATGTGGTTATAGGAAATGGACATATCGAATTTGTTCAAGAATTGTAAATTCTTATACGAATAGCAGTATTATTTTTTTTGGTAAATACGATTTTTTGATGTTACGTCAAACACGGGTACTTTTCCCGAGGGGGCGATTTTTTCGATCTCTTGATCACAGCTTTCTAAGATTCTTGGTAGGACTGATGACTGACGATGACACCTTCAAACACCTCTTTTATTTAATGGGGGTGCTCAATAACCCAAGATGCACAAGCTGTGGTCTAGCGTTCTGGTGCCAAAAGCCGTAAGATAAGCTGGACCAAGAACCATACTCACCTTTGGGAAGAGGGCTGATCTTAGTGTCCAACACGGATAGAGATGCAAAAGGGACCGCTGGTTCACAGCCTCCTTCTCTATTCATTCATAGAGCGACTTGGTAATCGCGATGCTAGAATGATTTCGAAGCTCAATAGTTTCGAAAGGAGTGAAGAGGTTAGGATAATGAAAGTGCATTCACTACATACTGATATTGCATAAAAATGTGGTTTCGAATGCGAAATATTCAAAACCACGAGACAAACTGAAAACCTGTTCATTTTAACGTTAATCCGTCGTAAAAATTGTATACGTTTCTACGTATTATTTTTCCTTATTTACAAATGCCTGCAAAATGTATGCAAATCTCATTGTAAGTTGTTACGATTTATACCGGCAAAAACGTGTGCAAATTTATAGCGATAAATCATTGTTCAAATCGATTAACCTCGTTAGCATTTTATGCAATTTTAGTATGGTTATATTGAGTGGATGTATTCCAATATTACCATAACTTCATTCGAAAATAATAGCGTTGTTTTTCGGTTTTTGTCCCTCTTCCATCTCCTACTTTCGCTATGTACCATGCTTTCAACTCCATTTAAATTGTCAAATTGCATAAGGAAATATTAGTTTGTCCCTAACTGCGCACCATTGATCTGAGTATTATTTTTGCCTAGATATGATTCACCAAATAAACTGGGTGTTTTGTTTTTGACTTCTAGGCCTGAGACTGCTTATCATATGAATAAATAGTCTTTCAGTAGTTAGAGCTCTGAAAAATGCATACCAATGTATATAGCTATTTATGTAGTTATGGAATTCTCAATGAGTGTGAGACATGCGCTATCGAGTTCTGCATCTTTTCGGGATTTTCACCAATTTTTTGTCACGTGACTGTATTGCAGCTCTTTCAATCACATATTTTAGATAGAAAGCACTGTGTCCAGCTATGATCTATCGATTACAAACCAGAGCTTTCATATAGAACATATTTTTGAAGCATTCCACTGTTGTTCATTTCAGCAAGTGTATTAAACTACAGTCTTGCAGAACACATGGCTTACAATGACTTGAAAGGTGTGTGAGCTACGCTTTCCTTAAGGAACTCGCGAATTCTTCCTATAGCTAGATTGAGTCTGAAAAGTTCTTATAGAAGATTCGCTGTTGCTCATGTCCTTTCTGTTATACCAATAAGTGGGCTATCTGCAATTTGACATATATATCTTTAACAGTCTGAAAATGTGGTTATTATTATCTATCTTTTTGATAATAGTTGAAAACAACATAAAGTTACAACTGGTACAGCTTTCATTCCCGCATTTTGCGAGCAGTAGAAACTGAGGTGAAATTCTATTAATTGAGAAGTAGCTGTCGAGTCTTATTTTGTTTTAAAATTTATGTGTATAGAAATACTTAAATGTCGTAAGGTAAATGAGCTTAATAATTAATTAAGATAGTAGTCGTTTGTAAATTTGAATGCTGATCAACTCACGTAAAATTTACTAAATCAAGTACTTAAGAGACATCATTAATTGACACGTACATTTGTGAATAAAGCATTTTTCTGATAGTGGATATATTCTAATTTATTGCAGGAATTTATTAATTATCAAAAAATATCAGAAAGATTTCAAAAATGAAACTTTTGATGCGAATTTCACTTAAAGGTGTCGTGTACTTATCATGTACATGTTCAGCGCTAAACATTTAGTTGGTCAGCCAAGTAACCTTTTCTTGACCTTCAACAGAGTAAGTTTATATAAAGCTTGAAGCTCAGTGATTCTGAAAGTATTTTCCAATTTGATAGTTCCCAGCAGTTCCATAGTCGCTTGGAGCTTCAAGAGTATTTTATCTCAAGGAACTCGCGCGGAGTACCGAATCTCGATAGATCCACATATTGCGCGATTGCGCGTTTATTAGCCATTCATATTTTACTCAGCTTGATTGCGTTGTTTGATATATAAATTCTCATTGCAAGTAACTTCTTTCTGTGACAAAGTTTGAAGTTGCCCCTCTATATATATCTAGTTTGAACTTTTCGAAAACACTTTTGATACTTCGCATGCAAAAGCCGACATGTGGCAAATGTAGGCTGGCATTCGTGAAACAAAATATCATAGTTATTCTATTAATGATGATATAATAAAACCGTATTTAAATCGGGATCCTTTGAGAGCTATAGGAGAGTTGCTGAGAACCATCAAATTGTAGTTTTCATATTTCTTTTAGACACATTTCTCTTGTATTCACGAATCTTGTATTTTTATTTAGTAGTATGGGTGGTCATAAATTCACCTCAGCTAGAAAAAATTGAGAATTAATATTTTTTCATATCACTCAAAATGGGTTTATCTATGCTAAGACAAATGTACTAGCAGCCTAGGTGAATTTCAGGCGAATTTGAATCTTTGGGACATATTCAGAAAAATCAGAACGTTTATGTTAAGGTATTCTAGTTGAAATCAAAATTTTCATTTTCCAAATCTTAGTGATCATTAAATGGAAACGATCAATTATTAATTAGATAGGTTTTTTTGAGAACCGGCGTATGAGAAAAACATATTTTATGATTTCACTGAAATTGTTATGTCGGCTATTCGTAGATTTGTAATATCAAATCCTTTTTGAATAACATTTCACAAAAATTTTTTTTGGAATTCCAAGTTAGGTGGATTTATAACCCGAACTATAAGTAAATAATAATGTGAGTAATTAAGGTATAAGCAAAAATATCTTAGTTTATATTATCCACACTATCATTCTTCTCGACTATTAACTGTTTCTAATTTTTCACTCTGTATAAAATTTTCTTTGTGTCAGGGTAACACATATTATTAAATATATTTTTTATCTAAGGAAAGAAAAAAATATTTTCACATTTTTTATTTTATTTTTTCATCACTTATTCGTGTTCACAGCTGGGCAGTAATGATTACAGAAAGTAATCAATTACTAATTCAATTACATATTATTATAAAGTAATTGTAATTGGATAACATGTGCAGCAAATCTAATCGCGGTAATGGGTCATTTCCTTATTTTTTTCAAATTAATTGGAAAAGTAATTGGAAATTTAATTACAACAACACTAAAATTACTTTCTTCAATTATTTTATGGGTATTTAGTCCGAACTATTGCTTCTTTAAATGTAAAGTTGGGGAAACTAAGAGATGATGTTAAGTTAAAAAATTTAAGAAAGATGTATGGTCTCCATCTTGCATCAGACCTGCTGTAGACATGCATGTCTAACAAGGAATGAATCGTTTATATCTAAATTTGAGTAACGAAATCTTTGTAAACACGTATTTGTATTGTATTTGTATTCTTTACCCTCTTTCAAATGAGCTAAAACACATAGGATATAGTATCTATGTTTGATCTCATTTGAAAAAACATCAGCTCAGAGTTCAGATGTCTAAGAGCCCACTGTTTCACCTGCTGTTAGCTTCTTCTTCTTTATTATTAATATGAACATAATACGTTTTTCGGTTGCCTCAACTACCTTGACGAAGTTATTACAAAAAAATGGTGAAAGCATAAACAAACTTTAAATCCATTCACCCTTTCCCCTTAAGACTGATGTCTAGGTACGCCCTTGATTTTAATTGAGAAAGTTATTGAATATTCAATTACAAAGTACAAGTAATTATTAATTGAGCACAGATGTTTTTCATGTATTTAATTTACAAAGTAATCCGATTACGCTCTTTAGATAAATAATTTGTAATACAATGATTACATTTAAAATGAATTGTGCCCTTCTTTGATCATGATTGAATGTATCAAAAGTTTATAGCTGCACCTTTTAAAAATCTTATATATATATATATATAAATTTTTTGAAATGTTTTTTTTCCTTATGAATGTACATATATAGATTCTTCATCAAACAGCTCAATGACTTTATTGATTTTGTTCTAACATTATTAAAAAGTATATCTGAAATGTGTTTTGTAGTAAATTTCTGTTAAAAATATTGCTGTAATATATAAAAGTTATAAAAGTGTGCATCCTATGAAATTGTTTTTAAAAACTACTGTACACATTATTTTCCCTAACCGCTAACTACTAACATAGTTTTTCCATGGATGTTAAAAATCCTACCGTCCCCTAGCAGGCAAATGAACTGAGCAGAACAACAATTCATGTTCTGCTAGCTTAACAACAAATGTTTCTCAAAATCAACATACACTTGTTCCACACTTTTTCAAAAAACGGGTATTCTTAGATAGCTTAGCCTTACGCAAAAATCGATTATTTCTCGTTCTTGTTCGTGAGACAACACGGTTCCATTTCCAACGCTACTCGCATCTGAGTGGATAACACATTGTCCATTCGGACCCAGAAGCGAACATCCCAAAACAACAGTCGCAGTTAGTTTCTCTTTCAGGTCTTCGAAAGCGAATTGACACTATTTTTGTCCTACTGAATTGCATATACTTCTGCTGTTAGACGAGTAAGTGGTTTCATATGTATCCAAATATCTCCATGTATCTGAGGTAATACGTGCACAGCTCTAGGAAGCTTCTTGTGATGCGTGTCTTCAAAAACCGGACACTGATGAACTACCTGAATCCTCTTTGATAAACCGCAACGCCTTCGCTACTGACTACATGTCTCACTAAAATCACTCAAACTGAATCTATCTACTACAGGAGGTCCTAACAAAGCGGGGAAAATATCGGCATCATATAAAATGATAACGGTATATACCGGGTTTTGAATAACTTATGACATAACAAGTCCAAAATGCTTTTTTACATTAAGTAATATTTTATATTCGGATCCAAACTTTGAAAACGAGATCTGAGTCTGAAAACCGCAAAACATATACCCATATTGTAAAAACTCAACATTGACAAGTCAAGGAGGAATATTGTACTGCCGCCTTGAAAGATCCTGTGCTGAGCTGTGGATCAGAAAAAACTCAACCGCTCCTGCTTTTAGTCCGTTTGTTAAAGTATAAATACTTTCATCTGTTTGTTTCTACAGTGTATACTTGGTGTGTACACACACATAATGCAGATATGAAAAATGAAAAATTTCTAATCCTTTCATCAATGAGTGATTATCCATAAAATTACTAACTCTCCAGGAAGGCATACAATAGACAATACTACCTAAATAACAGGAATAGATAATGTTGGTTGCCTACATGTCGCGACATAAGGTCGCAAATAACACTCAAATATACAAATATTTTGTTTATGTAGATTGTAGATAATGTAGATGCTCTTGCTTGGTGTACCTGTTCCATCATTCAGATAAGAGCATTTCAGTATTTCTAAGTTAAATTATTCACAGTTGCGAGGAAAGTAATTTATTTGAACGCATTTTCTTTCGGAAATGTTTACCAATCATTTATTGTTGGAAGGTCAATGACCAAATGATCCTATGGATTAGCCGCCACTGGTGATTTGTGACATATACTGGATTTTTCACTTGTGATTCATATTTTTGGCTACTATGACATGGAACACAGTCCACCAAAATGTCCCTGCTCCCTCCCAGAAATGACATTCATGACACACTATATACGATGACACAAACAGTGACGTATTTGTGTTTTTGACAACCGAGGAAAATTTGATTCCCATCCAAATCAAGAAACACCTCACAAATTTTATGTTGGTTTTTCATTATAAATATAAACCTAACGAGGCTATTGTTGATACTATTTGTGCTGCAGTCCATGTTTCCACTAAAATGTACAATTTTTTTCAATAATAAAAAATAATGGGCCTAGTGACAAAAATGTCATAATGTTCCATTCAAAATATCCCTAGAACAGAAATAATTTTACTACGACAAATGAACTGTCAGTTTTCCGCGATTCTGAAATTAAAGAAGTAAAGAAAATTATAAAATTTCATATATTTTTTTGTAAATTTATAGTTTTTTGTTATTGCCCGTTGTTGTACATATAGTGTAAATTTTTGTTATGTTATAGATTAAATGGTAAGTTGAGTAGTAAATCTAGCTAAACGTTTTTCATCAGTACAAACAAAAGGTGAAAGACAATATTTGAAAATGTTGCTCATACTTTCTAAAAATCCTTTATTCTCATTTTCCATACTTGCAGATTGTAGGAAAACAATACAAACTTGTTCATGTCCATTGATGACTATTTTTTTTAGAACTAAATTTGATGTACACCTATCACCATCTATCAAATTTTTCATTCTTTTCATAGTGTGAAGACTACTTGTGCAGTTCCAGGGAGATGTCGAATAAGAATTCGCTGGTGATAGGAAATAACACTGCTGGATTAAAACAAATCGATCTGGATCAAATATGGGGTGATCTGAATGCTGGAATACAGCAGGTGTACAATCGAGAGACTATGCCAAAATCCAGATACATTCAGCTGTACACCCATGTATATAACTATTGTACATCTGTTCATCAGCAAGCAAATGGACGAGGGTCATCAAATTCCACCACAAAAAGCAAAAAAATGCCAGTAGGGGGTGGTGCACAATTAGTAGGACTGGAGTTATATAAAAGGCTGCGGGAATTCCTTAGGAATTACTTAGTTACTTTGTTGAGTGTAAGTTCTTACATTTAAATTACCATAAATTTTGGAATTATTTCATAATTATGTAAGAGCAGTGCTAAGTAATGTGGAATGCTTTTGATAGTGCAAAAGAGGTCAGTGCAAACTGCAAAGGAATGATCAAATTGACACAACATTTAAACAACTAAAAGTCTTAATATTTATTTGTTCAACAGAAAAGATGTCCATGGTGATTGACATTTGAATAATTATATATGTATTACCGAAATTCAGTACAACTATTTGCATTGCTTACATAGCTACTATAATACTAGGCATATAACACTTAACAGTATCATAGATGAACTTTTTACAATCAATCTACAATTTTTATAGATATAAGTATATCAAAATTTGATCCAATGCTTTATTACATATAGAAAATTGATAATCTTCACTTAAACAATGTGATGTTAAATAATAATTTGTGCTTAATATTTATGTATTATTTTTAAGTATACTAGTTTTGATACTTCGATGCGGGCACTCTCAGTTATGGTGAGAAATCCAAATAAAAGGTTGTTTATTTAGTAACCTTCTAAGTTTTATTATATAGTTAATATAAAGATTTATAAATAACTCAAGAGTGTCACTGGTTAATCAGCTGACAAATATCAGATTGAACAGTATTATCTACTAAAATTCTATATGTTAAACAAGAATTAGTAGTTTCATTTCATATGGTCAACATTAAGATTTTTAAGCATATGTTTCTTATGTACATGACCAAACTCAGAGGGCTCTCATTATCTATGAGCTTTAATAAGCTATTAAAAAAATTGTAGATGGTTAGAAAGGTTTTTTCTTGCCATAGATACCTCACATGTATGCTAATTGTAGAAGATTGATTGGAATAAGTTCTCACAAAGTGTTCTTGTAATAGGTGTCACATATGCTAAGAACTGCTCTGACAGAGTATATGTGAGAATTGTAGTGCAACAATCATCATATAATTTCAATTCATCTGAGTGTCGCCCTCTATGGGGACACCCATTGACATCTTACAATGCCAAAGGTCCTAACAACTGGTTGCTATCACACCCTTGACTGTGTTATGGATATAGCACCCGATTGCTCTCTACAGAGCAGGCTATACTTAGGAGTCTAGGCTAAAGATGAAACATGCATGACTTCAGCAGGTCTGATCCATAGTGGAGATCATACACTTAATTGTAGAATCTTTTAAATATGTACACAACAGCCACTTACCTACAACATAAGCTTTTGTCATTGCTTAGTACATTATTATTTTTGTCTTGTAAATAGGATGGAATGCATCGAATGGACGAGGATGTGCTTAAGTTTTACACAAATCAGTGGGAAGACTACCAGTTTTGTAGTAAAGTGCTGGATGGAGTGTGTGCATACCTTAACAGACACTGGGTAAAGCGGGAATGTGAAGAGGGTAGGAAGGGCATCTATGAGATATATCAACTAGCTCTAGTCACATGGAGGGATCATCTATTCAAGTCACTCAACAAAGCAGTATGTGAATTTCATTTAGTATATGTGTATCAACATATTCAACAGGAATCAAATAGATTATTGATGGTATACAGCAAAGCAACTAAGATTACAATTTATGAAATTATATTGATTTATATTTGGTGCTAATTTGCTTAGATATCAAGCTCATTGCACTATCGTTGAATCAAATTTAAGATACTATGCTCAGCCCTGAGAGATAATCCTAATCAGAAATACAACTACTTGCAAAACAACAAATATAACTCAAACAATGTACTATTGGAGTTAAAGTTTCTGTTTTGGCTATAGAAACTAGTTCATGTACTACTAATACTAATCTAATTTCTGCATATAGGTAACCAATGCCGTGTTAAAACTGATAGAAAAGGAGAGGAATGGCGAGACGATTAACACGCGTCTTGTGTCGGGCGTGATCAACTGCTATGTGGAGCTGGGACTAAACGAAGAAGAACCAGGCGCCAAGGGACCTAACCTAAGCGTATACAAAGAAAGTTTTGAAAACGTTTTCTTGGAGGACACTGAAAGGTTCTATAATAGGGAAAGTACGACTTTTCTGGCTGAGAATCCTGTCACAGAGTACATGAAAAGGGTGAGTTATATATAGAAGCTCTAACTATAATAAAAATATTTCAAACAATCCTATATATTGAGTCAAATAAAAACATCGACATATTTGTGAAAGCAGAACTGATAAAAGTGCCTACCCGTTTGCCAAAAATATTTGCAAATTAGAACTGAAACAAAAAAGTGATGGAGGTCTATAATTGACCACAATTTTACGTCATGCTTTCATTTTGACAATATATTATGATGTATTAATATGTCTTCAGGCCGAACAACGTCTTCTGGAGGAACAGAAACGTGTTCAGGTGTACCTGCATGAGACCACAGGCGAACGACTAGCAAAAACCTGCGAACGGGTCTTAATTCAAAAGCATCTGGAGCTATTTCACTCAGAGTTCCAACAGTTGCTAGATGATGATAAGGACGAGGATTTGGGCAGGATGTACGGTTTGGTAGCTCGCATCCCAGATGGTCTTGGAGAGCTACGGGCGTTGTTGGAGCATCACATTGCTGCACAGGGTCTGGCTGCCATTGAGCGGTGTGGTGAGAGCGCACACAATGTAAGTTTCATCATCTCATACCAAAATAAGTTTTTGAGAGTTTATTACATTTAATGCATAAGTTTGTGATAAGTCGTGAAGATAAAATAATGGAATATCAGGAAGATATCTGGGTAATGTCAGGGAAGAAAAAGGTGGTCAGGGATAAACGTTAATTGATTCTAAACATTATAGATTATTATTTGAGTTTTAATCCTAAAAATTACCCCAGCTATTAACAAAAATATTCATACTAGTTTCACTCGAGCATTAATATTTTTTCTTCATTGTCATAGTCATATTCTTTTGTCATCAGTGTCATCATATGGTTTTTAATTCCAAAAACGGGGAGCTGGACATTTTTTCTTGATCATCACCTAAAGAAGTCATTGAAAGGAAAATTTGGCGGAGTGGTCAGGGAACGTCAGGAAAATGTCGGGAATTTTTCACAATGTATAACTAACTTGAAATATACATACCTCCCACATGAAACTTCATAATGCCAATCCAGAAATCAACTTTCATTAGGTCATTATATTGCTATTGGATCGTGAATACCACATGTACTTCAAATTTAAAGATGATCTTTTTCTAATGCTTATTTTGTGAAATTTACTTACACTTATTTCTGTATTCATAGGACCCTAAAGTGTACGTAAATACGATCCTTGAGGTGCACAAGAAATACAACGCATTGGTGCTGGTCGCATTCAGCAACGATAGCGGGTTCGTGGCTGCTTTGGACAAGGCTTGCGGCCGATTCATAAACGCCAATGCTGTAACCAAGCAGGCTAATTCGAGCAGCAAGTCGCCCGAGTTGCTCGCCAAATACTGTGATCTGCTCTTGAAGAAATCCAACAAAAACGCCGAGGAGGCGGAACTTGAAGATACACTCAATCAAGTCGTGAGTATTAATTGGGTATTTCACATGGCATTTCTAATAATTTTTGTTGTTGAAAATATTGCGAATTTCAATGCATTATAGGAAGAGCAAATCGCGATCTAAAACCGTTCAGCAGCGATAACGTTTTTTGTAGAATATTTTCCGGACCATACTTTTGTAAAAAGTGTTCAGGCTATCGTAGGTATAAGCAGAACACCGAAAGCAGCACCTCACACCTTCTTTCGTGAAATCTACAGAACTGCGGTGATTAAAAACCACTATTCACAAAGTCCCCGGTAGCTCATTCCACACGCTGAGGTTCTCCAGAAAAACGACTTTTGGAACAGGCTTGTTCGAGGCGTTGTAAGTTCGACCTGGTGAGGATGCGAGACAGCTCGGTCAAACATCTGCCATCTTAATTACTATAGATAGGTACAGATCAATCACCCTTCTCTGAGGTTCCAGACTGTGGAGGTCATTTGTGAGGTAAAGCGCATCCACTAGACTTATTGCTCGCTTCAGGGAGTGCTTTGGGGTGCATACCCACACATGCGAGAATATAACTTCCTGGAGCGGAAGAGAGCCCCCAGCTTTTGGGACGCCGACCAAGCGAGACCAGCAGTGCTTATGGCCCGATAGGCTATCTGCCTTTGCGTGAGATAATCTATAAAAAAAGTAAATATACTGATTACTTGGTTAATTGCTAACAGTGAATCGGGTCTACACCGTGTTGGCGAGTGGTTCGTGTCCGCAATGTAGTGACAATTTCATCTTAAATAATAAGTGAATATTGTGATTTTTTTTTCGATATTGATGACTCCCCCAGAGCTTCGTGGAAGATGGTTCGAGTATTGTTTATCCCTCCATTGCCACGGCTGGCTGTTCGTCAAACTGAAAAATGGCATAAATGAAAAAATAGCATAACAAAATTTAGAGGTTTGCTTTTGACGAAAATAGAATTGTCTATCCATTCTGACAGTTATTCAATGTGCTGGACTTCATTAATTTAATTATTCCGAATCAACATAATAACGACCCATTAACCAAATAAAGATTAGGTCACTTGAACAAAAATTGTAAATGTGTCACTTATATACATTACTATTAATACACAAGTATGATAAATTTTGTGAATAGACCATGAAATTATTATGACATTGCATACCATTGACTTTTGGTATATTTATTGGTATTGCGAAGATGTAAATCATTTTCAAATTTTGTCTCTTACAGATGGTAGTTTTTAAATACATAGAAGATAAAGACGTGTTCCAGAAATTCTACAGTAAAATGCTCGCGAAGCGTCTCGTTCAACATATGTCGGCTAGTGATGATGCGGAAGCATCAATGATCTCGAAACTTAAACAGGCTTGTGGCTTCGAGTATACTTCTAAATTACAGCGAATGTTCCAGGTTAGTGAAACATTCTCCAACTAAGGTATTAAATAGACAAACATTTCCAAATGCTCTGAAAAGGTTGATTACACCTATTGCATCATGTAATATAATTTTTTTTTTCAATCTCTGTAAAGTAAGTTGCTGTACCATCATATTCATAGTGAAAAAATTTTCAAACTAACTCTTAAAATTTTGATATTTGAATTGTATGTCTACGAAATTTTAAATCAATTCATAAATGTTCCATGTCCAATTTACGTTGTGCAACTGGTTTTTGGTATGTTTCAGTCATTTTGAAGGTGATATGTTTTTTTGGTAAATATCCAACTGACATTCTGGATTACTATGATTATTTTAATTTAAAAATAAAAGAATTCCTCTCAGTGCTTCTTTAATTTCTAATACTATCAATGTTGGATTTGTCGAAACACTCTTAACATAGGTACTAGATAATCTGTATTTTTATTTTCCAGGATATTGGTGTATCAAAAGACTTGAACGAACAATTTAGAAATCATCTACTCAAATCAAACGATTCTCTAGGTATAGACTTTAGTATTCAAGTTTTATCTTCAGGGTCGTGGCCCTTCCAACAGTCTTTCACATTTGGCTTGCCTTCAGAGGTATGTAAATAAGTATGATATTAGTAATTAGTCCAACAGTAGGGCATGATTACATGTTGTTCTAAACATATTTTTTGTAATCCCTATCTCCTACACCAGGGATGACCAATTAGTATTATTTGGAGTTGTTTATTAAAGTAGTATCATTATATTAAATTGTAATGTTCCACTTTAATTGTTGAAAAATTATCATCCTGTCATATGGACAGTCTGTTACAATTATTCAACTTTATCTCAGTGGCAGAAGAGTTTCACCATTAAAGTTGCATTCATAATTCACATGATAAAAACTTTATATTATTTAGTATTAACTTTTATTGTTTACCCACAGTTAGAAAGAAGCGTACATAGATTTACAAACTTCTATTCGGGTCAACATTCGGGTAGGAAGTTAAACTGGCTGTATAATATGTCCAAAGGAGAACTCAATACAAACTGCTTTAAAAATAGGTGAGTTGAGAATTATTACATGTAGAATTTATTCTACACAAAAATGTTACATTATCTTCACAAACGTATCTTGTGTAGAAGTACTGTAATATCCTGTTTATTATTTACTGATTGAATGAGAAAAATTAAATCAATTAAAAGTAATAGTATCTAAACCTTATGTTTAGTGATCTTATTCAATGTCTTGAAGTAGTCTGGAGATAGTTGGTCATTTTTCGACAGATAATATATATATATATATATATATATATATATATATATATTCAATTATTGTACAGATATATAACGATGAATCATCTGTAGATATTCGTGTGGTACTCGTTTTCAATCCTCTTGATTACTGGATCTCTGGACTTACATTTTTTCAGGTATACATTACAAGCAAGTACATTTCAAATGGCTGTGCTTCTACAGTATAACGTCTCAGACGGTTGGACGATAGCTCAATTAGAAGAGAACACGCAGATCAAAAATGATTTTCTGGTGCAAGTAGTCCAAATACTGCTCAAAGCAAAGCTGTTAACATGCACCGATGACGAAAATGACCTCGCGCCTAATTCATTAATACTACTGAATACAAACTTTAAAAAGTAAGTGAACTTTTCGTACTGCGAATATATTACTTAAAATATTTTATAACATATACGTCAAGCAATAGGAATTCCTGGAGAGTCTTAAGTTGTCGCATTCAGTATATCGGAAACTTTCTATGAACTGTGGCACGAGGGACTTCTGGTCAAGGTGGCTGTCTGTCTGTCTGGCTGTCTGACATGCCATCAAGATGAACGACAAAATCAAAAAACGGAAAAAAATATCAATACAACAAGCAGTAGAAAAGATCAACAGGCTCATTCAAACCAGGTCGAACTCCCAACGCCTCAAAAAAGTCTCTTACAAAAGTAATTCTCTTGAAGAACTGCTATGCTTTTTCTATTCATGAGTGATTATCTATAAAACATTCACATTTGATGGTATTTCGGAATGTTAATCAAGATCGATCTCTTATATATGTTCAAAATAAATTCTAGTAACACTGCTTCACCTCAAGACAATTGAGGTTACCACAGCAATCGAAACGTTGTGAATCGCAAATAATCTCAAAACAATTATTTACGTAACAATATTACTAAACGCATATCATAAATTTGTCATAATCATATATGGTAAATTTGCTTGTTCCCAAACTATGTTGAAACTCCTGACTCACTAAGTGAGCTAACTGTGATTGATAGCAAATTTTAAATGGAATATTTATGACTATATTACAGTCCTTACAACAATTACAATATTAAGCAAGAAAAGTGGTGTGCAGCACATTTTTTAACCTATAATATACTGCTATACAACTTTCTATCCTAGTCTTATTTTTGAACGAGTAAATGCGTGATTCACTTTTTTTGTACAATGTGTCTAAGTCAGATATCTTCAATATATTCTAGTAAAAAATTGCGTGTCAATATAAACATACCGATGAAGACAGAACTTAAGATGGAACAGGAAACGACTCACAAACACATTGAGGAGGATAGAAAGTTACTGATACAAGCCGCAATTGTTAGGATTATGAAAATGCGTAAGGTACTGAAACATCAGCAACTGGTTGCTGAGGTACTAAATCAGCTGTCTTCGAGATTTAAACCCCGAGTACACATCATAAAGGTAAGTGTGTAATAGAATCCTTCAAATGAGAATCAGCTTAATATATATATATATATATATATATATATATATATATATATATATATATATATATATATATATATATATATATAGTATCCTGAAGTATGGAGCACATTAAATAATAATATACACACACTATACGCGTACTCACGGCATAACTACAATATTTTGGATCTATTAGAAGAGACCTATGTCATTTCCATTTGCTTAGTGTCTACGTTACGACTATGAAAAAATACGAGGCTCTCTTGGATTGCATGTAGGCTTATGATAATCATTTTATTCAGTGTAATATCAATTTGCAAACATCATTGAGATACAATCTTGTTTTCCAGAAATGTATAGACATCCTGATCGAAAAGGAATACTTAGAAAGAACTGATGGTCAAAAGGATACTTACAGCTACTTAGCATGATTTTGAGCAGTGTGGCGCGTTTTATAAATAATTTATTTTTTGAAAACAGAGGTTTTGTGACTGTGGACATGTGGCATGTATAATTGTAAATATCCTAGAATTGTATTTTGATTCAAATTAAACAGCTACTAAATAAACAATTATGTATACTATATTTCACTGATTTTGCTGTTCTGTTTCTTTGATTCTATGTTTTCATTTCTGATTTGGAACATGTTGTTGTGATTATGGAGTAAATGATATTGGATTTATTTTTAGGATCGTGTAATCAGTGTTTAATAACTGTTTTATTAATCACTGGAAATTTTTATGGAAGACACTTCTCTCACACCACCTTCAAGGTGGTACCACACAGATATATATGTTATGATTTCTGATTATGAATTGCAATTTTGTCTACCAGATATTCAAACATGGTTCAAATAATACCGAAGAATATACTGGCGTATCCCGAAAAATGTCCGGGGAAAGTTTGAATCGCAATAATTTTGAGGCATGTAGATTTCGTACTTACTTCAACAGTAATCAATAATTATTTGGAGAGTACACTTTTTAAGTTTGTGTTAGCATTGCTCTCTTGTATTAAAGCATGAAGATGAATTCGAAAACATAAAAATATGTAGTTTTATTTTTTTCAAGGTCCAACAATGAAATTTAATCATGATCCATTCTGGGATTGCTCAATATATCAGCAACATGCTCTACTAGATACTTTTAGGCAGAAAAATGATGTTACAATTGAAAAAAACAGGTATATCTTGAGACGATTTTATCCAAAAACCAAAAAGTTTCATTCCCCTTTGAAAAAAACTGAATCGTTCCACCATTTCGAAGATTTCCTATACATTTTCTATGAACTGCCTAAGTGTCACTGGGTTACTCCACAGACCGCTCTGGACCTATTAGGTTCTTAGACGCTCCTTCGCGAACGAGTTCGTCTGCCTCTTCGTTTCCTTCAGTTACCTCGTTTTCGGGATTCCAGATGAGAGAAACCTCATATGCAGCCTAGCCAGGACATATGGCAATTTCCAAGATAGTGAAAGAAGTGATTTATTCCCCTATCAATCAAATTCAATGTTAATATAAGTTACATTTTTAATAGTTCTCATGTAATGAATGACTGGGTCAGAATTATGGGCATAATAGCTGATAACACATAAGGGAAAATGCTTGTTGAAGTGAATGATACAAGCCTTCCAATGAGTCTTTTCTCATTCTCATTATGATAGGTAATTTTTGTCCACAAGTTGGGTCATTGAACAGTTCTCAGATGATTTTCAGCATTATTATAATATAATATTGTAATTCAGGGACATGTTTTTATTTAGAAAGTTACTGAGTATAAGTTCACTTTGCTCACTCTGAGAAGTGAATGACTGCCACTTTGAAATATATAGTTTTACAATGTACATCCGCAAACCAAGAAAATTCTATGAAATGGAGCACTTCTATATCCAAATGGCAATTAATTTATTTGAAAAAACTATACCATAATAAATCTTACTGCTTTATTGTATAACATAATCCGCCATCAATATCTATGTGTATACTACATTTAGCGTGGGTTTTTATGTCTTTTGTGAAGAATTTTTAGCTTTCTCCGAGTCCCTCCACAGTTTTCTGTTTGCTTCGCTAAAACCATGATGTTATATTTTACCTAATAAAAATAATAAAATACATGATTTCATAATTACTAATCTAACAGCAAAATAATCAATCACTTTTACTACGATATCAGAAACTTTAGAATGATGATTAACAACCAAAATACTATACCGAAACGTACCAATTTATTAGCATTGCTTTTCAAGTGCTCTGCATTTACTAATTAAAAAATTCGAATATGTGTATGTACTATATATGAATCAATCGTATATTTACAGACTGAGATTTACATTACAGATTATATTAACGTTAGTTTATTACACATTCTTGAACGTACGGATATTTTCGTGATCAAGATATGGCCAGTTTCTAAACCTTTTGCTATGCGAACATTTATCCATGTGATTTAATCTTGATCAGCAACATTTAAGTGTTATTTGATGTATTTGAATGTTTCATATGAGAAATCCATATTTTCTAGGCAAATACACAGAACTGAAAATTAGGGACTATTTTGTTTGTGAATATGTAATTTTGACAACCTGGTTTTATAGTCCCTACCTACTAATATTGCAAAGTCTACTTGCGTAGTGTAGATGTCCTATGAGGTTTTCTGATTCTTGATAGGAGTAGAATATGCCCTCAATTCTTTTAAACATACAACACAAAGCGCCGTTCGACAGCTAACGCCATCTATATATTGCTGATGTACTGCCGAGCGTGTTGATTGGTCAACGATAATATTATAGCACTTAGTTGTTTGTAATAAGAATGTATCCTTTTGTTCTCCGCAGTTTGTGATGTACCGTGTATCTTGACTTCGCAATAGCCAAGATTGCCCAGTGCAATAATGGTGTACAATGCGTTATGGGTGTGGTAGTTTACCCACAACGCATTTAAAAACGGAGCAGTTAGCAAATCTAATCAACCAAACGCATGAGTACCATTGCTCATGCCACACAATGCGATATGGTTGCTCGCACGCTTTTTTTTATTGCTTTGTGAAGAGTTTCGTTTGCCCACGTCGCGTTCTTTTTATTAGGTTTTGCCTAGAATGCGTGGAAGGTGTACTGCCGACATACTATCCCCACATTTCGAAGTGATGCCTATAGTAAAATAGACTCAGTAAGTGCTAATGGATGTTTGTTATATTATGTATTTTTTCAATGTTTCATGCATGATTAAAGCTCAATTTGAACAAAGATTACAGTTGCTGTATCAGATGAGTGTTATTTAGAAATTGTACGCGAAACTAAGAAGGTTCTACAAAGAAAATGGAATGGGCTTGATTTATCATTATTAGATTAAAATAATATGAGTTATTTACAGCGAAAAGGAACGACTAATTAATAAAAAACATTCAGGAAACCCATGAAGCACAAAAATAAGTACCTAATTTGTGTTTTTTAAGTCGTTGTTCCTCTACTCCGAATTTATTTAAAGTGTTGTTTTTTAAAAAAATAAGTAATGTCTGTTTTTCAAGTCTTGTTTATTCATAGTTTCTACTTTTCTTTGCATGTTGCTTTTCAAAGATAATGCCATATAAATTGTTAATTGATATGCTTTAATAAATTATTTCTTTAAATTTATACTTATTGTTCTTCCGGCTACGCATTCGGGGTAAAAAGTAGTAGCCAGAACGCAATGTAGGCAAAATAGCACCACAAAGCAAAACAAAAGCGCGCGAACAATCATCTCGTAACATGGATGGCATAATGTACATACATTCTGGTTAATTTGCCACAGTTACTGCTTGGAAGAAAATTATTTAGATGAGTGTGTAAACTAACATACCCATAACTTTTGTTAAACTTCAGTTGATCTAATTCCAATCTCTTGTGTAACTGCACTCAAAAAAACATTCAAATATAAAATTGTGTGTTTAACACAAATTTTCGCAGAGTAAACTCTATTTTTCAGTGACTCGTTTCGATTTATATTTAAATCATCATCGGACTGTCATATTTGACTGTTTACAGAGGCTACCCAGGTTACTTGTCAACTATCTAACTAGATCCTGTCATAGATGCAAAACCAGAGATCTCAAATCTAGCATATGATTTATCCTGTCTATCTATTGTTCTATTAAATTATCCTATTTGTGAAACGTTGCGTTAAACATACAACTTTTCATCTGAATGGAGGAAGTAAGAGCATCTACAATCAACATGCTTTGAAAACAGTTAATTAATTAACAATGCAATTTCGGTTCTGTGTTCATAGAAATCTATTCACGTTTTGAATTACTTCCAATATTTTGATTATTGATTGAACAAATGTTACAGGTATTTTTATACAATTACTTGAATATTACTGTAAACAGTGTATTTGTCTTATTGAAATTACATAGACAGGTAAGGTAATCTTGAAACTGGACATGCGTTTAATGGATATAACAAATAAAAAAGCGATTATATGCAATCAATTAAAGAAATTTCGTTTACAGTTTTCAACAGAGCGTATTTTTAGACATGCATATCATTTCTCTTAGTCACAAAGCATCTTGATATGCAAGACAGATAGAGCGCTGTCTTGCAAATCAAGACCCGAATGTTCAGTTTTAAAATGTCTCCACCTCCATCTTCACCGACTATTCATCCTTTTAATACAATTTGTTTTGTACAGTAGTTATTTGTGATTAAATTTACAACTTTTTTGTTATTGCTGGTAAATTTCGAAAAAATTATGTAATACGTTTTATCATACAAATAAAAAGCTGTTATTCTGTAGATCTTCACATCCTTTACTCCTCTTGTTAACGTCTGATGTAATATTGAAGGAAAAAAATGTCCAGTGTTGTTTATTAGCAGGAAGTATCTGGAACGACTACAATTTGAGATAACAATCGGATTGAAGAGATTGGATTGAGAGATATCCGAAAAAATAATGTTAAATTCAGCTTCTTCTTAGGAAACATGTGAGCAATTCAATTAACAAAATTAAATCCACGTGATTATCAGATATAGGTTTTGCTAGCAATGCTAAATGTTTACTTTTTGTATCTGAAAATCTGGAATCCGCAGTCATTTTGTAGCGTTCGTGAAGTTTGGATTAATAAGTGAAGTTATCATATTATCAGTCGTTCCTAATGTTTTTGGCCTTACATCACATTAAGTAGCAAGAGCGAAATATGGGGTTTATGCACTTTTTTGAAGCTGACGTGGCATGTACCCAAATGAAAAACATTTGATTTTTTGATCAAAAACCTAAAAATCCCTAACGGTTGTGATGTGATTATGCCGACATCTGTTGGCGTCGGCGACACTGTGTCTATGTTTTCCCGCCTTCACCGGTCGCAAGAATAGGTTATTTTGTGGGTTATTTGTAGTTCCGTCATTGTCTTTTTTAGTATTCTTTTTGAAACATTAATTTTAGAATGGAACTAACTCTTGACTTGGCATTACAACATTGGGCTAACCTTGAGAAAGCTTTAGAGTGTCCTTTGTGCAAAATCAAAGCTGCTGTTACAGTGAGAATTAAAATTTGTGGACATTTCTTTTGTGAACACTGTTTGGAACAGAGATGGGATAATATCTGTCCTACGTGCAGAATCCACTATGATGCATTCGAATGTACCGAACAAAAAACAGGATCTGAATTATATGATACATTGAGAGAAATCGATACTTTACTGAGTAGTTGCAGAACAACTAAAACAAACACCAAAAATATAAACAAAGTTGATACATGCTCAAATCATTTGGTTGAGTTTGGTAGAAAGAAATATAAGGTCAATTTTATAGAAAACTTGTGTACCAAAACAAATGCCAAAGGCGAAACTCCTCTACACAGTGCATGTAGGAAGAAAAAAATTGAAGCAGTGAAAAACCTCTTAATGCAAACAAATATTGATTACAATGCCCAGGATTTTGCAGGATGGACTCCATTGGTAAGAATAGGCTTAATAAAATATGTTTGAAAGTCATTGCAAAATGAAGTTCTAAAAGAGGAAAATGATATGTTATATCAAAACAACAATTGGAAATGATCCTTATGTCTTTGGGCATCTGCTTTGTCATTGCCAAAGTAGAGAATTTATCATCTGCCAATGGTGGTGTACACACAGTAGTTCTACACTCGCCCCACGGGGCTTGTACAATAAAAAAAATTATATTTATACATATTTGAATTTAAAAAAAAAACGGAACCTGTGTGTGTGCTCATGCAGGGGTGTTATTGTCCTCAACTCAATTAATGATGCTGAAGTACCGAATTTTATGAATTGATTTTGACTTACCTAGGGAAATAAGATGGCCTTTTTGTTGGAAGGTTGATGAATTATAACACTCTTCTCTTTGACTTAACCAATTTACATTATACATATTAAATTACTAGGTATCATGGTTTTTTATTTGTTTTTATGGATTTTAGTGTTACAGGTATAACTTTTGATCCTAATTGCTTCTATTTAGATTCCATTATCTAATTTTCAGCATGAGGCAGTTCAAACTGGACACTATCAAACAGTAGAAACCTTAGTAAAACATGGAGTTTTGCTTGATGTACCAGGTGTTGAATATATAACTCCACTGCACAAAGCTGCATCATTGGAGGATGGAAAAATTGTCAAATTTCTTATAGAACATGGTGCTAATGTGGATGTTATTGATTATTTTGGCAAGAAACCCGCAGAATGTACAAATAATCCACTTGTGAAGGATATTTTTACTTCATTCCAAGGTTGTGGTAAACATATTGAGAACATTTTAGTAAATACACATATGCTTGCATTTTGTTACTATATAGAACCAGTTTTTGTAAAAAAATTGGAGAAAAAGAATGTTAATATAATCAAAGAATATGATTTAAAAAGAATAACTCACTTTTTTATGAAAACTACACACAAACCATCGTTAAAAATATTGGGAGCAATGTTGGAAGGATGCATAATCTTACCTCAAGAATGGATTAATAGCTATCTGAACAATCATTTATTTATAAACATATCTACATTTACTTATATAAACCACCCTATTCTGAACCAAGGTATTCAAAGGGCAACCTTAAACAAATTTTGGAGGCATCCCAGATTGTTTGATGGCATAAGCTTTTACATTGAAGGTCACAGTAAGCCAGTAACTATAGAAAACATGAAAATCACTAAGGAAAACTTGAAGGAGCTTATAATTCATGGGAGTGGTAATATCTTACACAGAGCTCCTACACCCAGGACTTGTGAAGATAGTGTAAATTTTCCTTTTCATGCAAACAAAAATAAAGAAAATTTCAGATGCTGTCATTACATAATTTTTGATGAGCAAAACCCCCCACAACTTAAGTATCAAATGGCTGAAATTAAGCACAAAAGTTCCAAATGGTTAATCAACTGTATTTTGAGTTTTGCAATTCTTGAATGAAAACCATATGTATAGCAGTAAAACAAATTTTGAGATCAGATATATTTCATTTTCTTTCTTCCAATAGCGCAACTTCTTATGAAAATCACTGAATATTTCAGGTACAAAGAATACCCTCCATAAGCTAATTACTGTTGAATACTACATCATTGTAAAAAATGTATGAAAAATACATAGGATACAGTAAGTCTTTATTTTTTCACTTGTCTAATCCATTATCATCCTAAGAAATTTGAGGAAATAAGTTTACATGTTTTTTGTCATAATGACCATTATGGAAATGTCTTAATAAGGTATAAAACTTCAAAGCAGTTATTATGAAATCCATTTTTTTTTCATATTCCAAAATAATCTCTTATGTGATATTGTACAAATCAAACTATTTTACATACTGTATAAAATTATTTTACTTTCTCAATATGTAACATAAGATTAGAAGAAATGTATGTTATAATAAAGATAGCTACAAATTAAAGATAACAGTTTTTTCTAACAACCTGAACACTTCCAAATGATTCTGCATTTTTTTGGGAACAATACACATTATTTGAAAAATCTATACAATATCAATTATTAATTTGTCCTTGACCTTTAGCAACATCACTGATACACTGCCACATACCCTCTGAATTTTGATCCCATAGGGTTATTTTGTTATCTCCTCCTGAAACAGCCAGGATATTTCCATTTAAAGACCAGCTCACATTCCACACAACATCATCAAATGTATGCAAGATTGTGGAGTGCCAGTTTATGCTATCATCACTTGTCCAGATGACTACTCTTCTATCTTGTGAACAGCTAGCAATTGTGTAATGATGTAACCCAACTGAAGGTGCCCAGGCGACATCCCTCACCCAATCAGAATGTAGCTCAAGTTTTGATTCCTCAACCCACCTATCACCATCTTCACGCCATATTTTCACCAAGTTGTCACATCCACCAGACACTAATCGTTTGACTAGTTGTGGCTTTTGATCAGCATCACTATTTCCAAATAGGGGAGTTATAGCAGGTGCCCAACTAACTGCATTGCAACCAATAGCATGGGCATTTTGGATTTTTTTGGCATCCCAAGAGTTCGTGCCTTGGTTGTAATTTAGTATGGATATAGAGCTGTCACTGCTACCACACGCCAGGGTTAAACCAAACTCTGGTGGCGCAAACTGCACTGAATTCACGCTAGAGTCATGGTTTGCATACTCGTAGTACTTTGTCCATTTCCTTTGATGTTCTTTCCATATTATAACTTTTCTATCATATGAACAAGACGCAAGGAGGTTACCAAACTTCGGATGACTCCAGGCAATTTGCCATACAGGCCCGAAGTGTCCTTTCAAATCATCTATCAGCGTATGTACTCCACTTTTGATATCGAACACTTTTACGCTGTTATCAGAAGAACAAGTAGCCAAACGTAGGCCATAGTAGTCAACTTCAGCATCGTGGATCATATCTTCATGGCCTGTGTCGATCGAATTTATAATTGACACCATCCTGAAAAACAATTCTTTGCAAAATATCCACGTATCCTAACCCTAACTTTATGATGTCACCATTGGGGTGGAAAGCTGATTCAAATGACATGATGCCACGTATTTCAGTTGGATCACATCTCCTCAGATGTCGCCCTGGTCGTGAAATTGGATGTTGACAGATTCGCGCTTCACATTTACATGTGTCAATCACAGAATATATAAGGTAAAAGAACGTAAACTCAGTACATTTTGGTTGGCAACACCAATGACACTAGCATGTCGGCAAAACGTAGGTCGAATCTTTTTCTAACAACAGCAAAATCAACGACATACGGCAGTGTCGACACGGTTGCCTAAATTAATATCAATTGTCAAAACGCAGTTTCTGGAGGTTATTTGTTTATATTAATTTGTTTAATAAAAGTGGTTTGGAATATATTTCCAAACAGCAAAAGTAACTTTGCTATTAAGAAAAACCTCTACTACCCAATAAAGGCGTTTGTAAAGAGAAAAATAAAACGATTTAACATGTTTTTATAGAATTTATTCTAGAAAATTGATGGCATTTTATTTGGCGACCAAAAAGATAATATACATGAAGATTGTAAGACAATCAGTTGCACGACACTGCAGGCAGCAATTCAGGCTCCAGCAATATATTCGTATAAGATAAATAGACAGATTATTTTTTTCATCCACTCATCTACATGACTGAAATTGTACAAAACAATACTTTTATTTATGCAATAATCTTATGATATCTAATTACACGCGGGTTCAGGTTCATATTATCAGCAAGTAAATTTCATTTCTAAAACATAACTTCTATAAGTGCAAGAATACTACCAAGCTAGCAAGATTCATATTTTGCCGTTATTCAGTCAGCTTTGAGATACCGCAATGTTGGATTGGCGTCTGGGACAAAACCGTCTCACAGATAATTTTATATGAATACACATCTTTTTGCTTGTTGATCTATGTCATGACATGTGTCATATATCAATTCTGATAACTGTCATCATGTCATCTGTTATACGTACAGTAGGTTGTGATTACCTTATATGTATATGTTTTGTGGACCATAGTCGTCGACACAATCACAAAACAAATTACATAAAATATTTGCTATTTTCATGGACACTTTGAACCTTTTGACAGCTGATTAGCCAATATAGTATGGTTTGAATCAATTTTCTACTAAAAATACTATTTCGTCGATAGCTACAAATCCAAGTGTAAGGTTGTCATGTTAGCTTCCAAAATCCGTTCACAAAAATGTAGCATCATATCAACACAGAAACGTCACTGGCAAATTAGCTGTCGCTGTCAAAAAGGTGCGGAATATCCCTGAAAAATAATCACAACCGTGTTCTGTCGGTGTGTGACGTGTGTCTGTGACTCTGTGCTGATATAGTGATAACCTGACAATTTGACATTGATCTTTGACCTATTGCTCACGTCGCGAATTTTATTCTGCAATTAATTTTTCTTCTCTAGTTGTTGCTGAGAATCTGCTAAGCGCAGTTGCGGCCCTCTCACCCACTAGTGTTTTTTGTTACAGCATTTGGGATTTTACTATTACAAAAGTAAGTATGCAGATATTATCACATTAAGCATATTATGTAACTGAGTTTCCTATAGATGCTGTCTTCAACAATCCTTTCTGGTGTGAAAACAAGCATCAGAAGTGGAGTCAGCAGCCGTAATATTGGAATACTGGCCCCATGTCTCCAAAAGGCAACAGACCCTATTCAACAACTTTTCATTGACAAGATCCGTGAATACAAGTCCAAGAGCAATGAGTAAGTACATATACTACAAATATTTCCGTTCCCAAATAGGTGATGCACTTCAGATCTTCATAAAGACTGATATTTCATAAGCAGTATTGAAAAATATATTGGTTAAATATTTTTGATATATCTTTCAGCTCCAAAAGCTTGTATGTTTGGGATTGGTTCTGTTTAAGGTTTTAATAAGAGGTGAACTACAAAAACCAATGTCATCCTTCAGGTGCCCATATCTACTTGCAGAACATTATTTCTATTTTTTATTAATGTAACTTCTAAAACTTATCCTGTGGGATTTTAATTCCAACATGGATCTGAAAAACTCTAATAGTCATTGATATTCTGTATTTCTAAATTGAACATTTTAGACAGAAAATTAATGAAAATTTGATACACACAATATCCAACGATACACATGTATCATTAGATATCAGTTATAAAACTGTTCCATCATTTGGAATCTATTCCAAATTTTAGAAAAAGTACACAGAAAATTCTTAAAATATATTGCTTTATTTTATACTTACCTTATTAAAATAAATCAGATTTCTCTATCATAAGGAAGTGATAGGAGTTGGGAGAATCTCAAAGAAACTCCAATTTCATAAGCAGTTGAAAATATATAGCACACTGAAATATTTACAAAATGACATGATTTAAATTAATTCCCAATTTTCAAACAAAAAAGATCATGTTAATCACTCATTAATTATTGTTCTGAACATTATTTTCTCATATTTAATATCATATATTTACGAGGTAAATGTAATTATAAAACAAAAAATTGAGTTACCCCCTTTCTTCCGCTACTCGAATTTTTCAGGAATGACAGTTAAGCTTTTTGATTGCATTCCACTGAATATGACAGATTGACTGTTCTAATGTAGTTTCCTAACATTTATATGTACTAAAACTTGAGTACTCTACTCCAGCATAAATTATATAAGTGTCAAATAACATATCTTTATTGAATATTCTTTTTTATTTCAGTGGTAAAAATCTTGTTGAACCGTCGCCAGATCTAGAAAAAGAATTGAAAACAGAATTGGAAAAGGTCGCCAGGCAGTTTGGTGGCGGTCCTGGTGTCGATATGACGAAATTCCCAACATTCAAATTCCAAGACCCTGTCATTGACCCCATTACTCTTGAGAAGTAGATCTTATGTAAGTTTCGTCGTTGCTCTGCGGGAGATGATAATACGTTATCTTTCTTTTTTATACAATCTGAAATGCGTCTCCTGCATATACATATTAGCTATACTAGCTGTGTGAGTGTTTACATTTAATTTATTGTATAAGACACTATGAAATAAAAAAAGTTGTTGAATTTGTTTCAAATGTATCTTTCATAACATAAAATACAGGAATATGAGATGAATGAATGTGGCTAAATTAAAAACTGTAACATTATGTGGATATGAATATAAATAATTGAATATTCAAAAAGGGATATAAAAATATAATAAAGAAAAAATGTCGATGTTTGCATAGGAAACAGTAGCATCATCTGCTATTTTTTGTGCTATGTTCATTAATCAAATGTTATTCTGATACCTAATGATACACCATAATGTTTTGGATGTTTTTTTTTTCAAACTCAATACTCAAGTGAAGTATATGGGTCCCAATGAAATCGAGATGTAACCACATGACAACAAAACAGAAACTCATCTCCAAGTGTCGCCCTCATTGGCAACTTACGAAGTCAAAGGTCCTTACACCTGGACTGCCTTGAAGCGGCAACAAATGCCCTTACGGCATCTGTCAACGAAGGTGAACTGATTCACAGGAAAATCCCTTGTTCTTCATAAACACTTTTACGACGTACCGTTATCTCGGCTCACATCAGAAGCTGACAACTGATATTCAAGTACTTTCCACTATGCATCAGACCTGCTATAGATATGCATGTTTCGTCTTTTGCCTAAACTCGTCAGTATAGCCTGGCGATTGCTCTCTACAGTTAGACCGCCAGGAAACCAACAAAAGCAACGAAATTAGATAAGACATCGTACGAACAAATACAATAATTTCGGAAGGTTTTTAATGAACTTATTTGAAATGGTCGACTTATTCAGCATTGAATTCAGAGGATAGTTATGATACTCTTTGATGTACGCCATGATTTGTACACATCCAGATTTATGTTCAGCAGATAATCTACTAATTAGATATCAATGAATAATTGTAGGTCAATTACCAAAACTATTTATTTGCTAATACACAAGATGGAAGCCAATATCGACGGTTGTAGTGGTACTATCATTGTTGTGAAATTTAAAACACATGATTAATTATTATTAGTTTATATTAATTGAAGAAATTTAGTTGATGCTTTTCAGTAGTTTTTGTAAATATGAAATAAGGTATGTATCTTTGTTGGAAAATCTGTTATACTTATTCATTTATATACATACCTTACAAAAAGCTTAATAAAAATATATTATGTTAGCTTTAAAACATCTTCAACGGTCTCAGCTAAAGCAGGCATGTGGAACCTTTTACCAAGTGATAGGAATGTTTGTAGCAATTTGATTATATCATCTCTGGATATTATACATTTGAACTCTGAAGAACATTGGCAATGCTTCGCTAAATTTTCTAGTTTTATCTGAAATAAAATGAATAAAAATTAGACTTTCCCAGCTGCTGTTAACAACAATGACATAAAACAAAGATAAAAAGACTGTGTAAGTAACACATAGTTTCACAAATAATTTGTGAAACTGTGTATATCTGCATTTATTTTTTCATCTAAAAACTTCTACTAGTAAGATGCCAAGTGGTACGTCACTTTATTTGATGAAATTTATATTGTAAATAACACAATATGTAATTACCTGAGTACACTTTTTGCACTGAAGATCCTGTAAATTATACGCCAAAAACTTCCTGTTTATGATTTCCAACATAATACATTCAATTTCAACATTATCATAAGACGTGCTGCATAAAGGACACAACCAAGCTGTATCTGATCGATATTGATCCCTTCCCAAGTCGATATCTCTGCAATGGTTGCAAGACTTGCATATTATTTGAGGAACTACATAGGACACGGTTTGATCATTCCATCTGGCTTTCTCAGAAAATTCACCGACATCTGCAAAGAAATTCCATAAGGTCATTCATACTTTTTTTTTAAATCATCAGTAATTGAAGTATGAATAGTGCTAACCTGGATTACTCAATTATTAAATTGCGTGTACAATCAGCCAACTTAAAACTTCATAATCATAATAATCTATATTTCATTAGGTATATAATATAATAGTGACTAGCGCAGTTGGTGCACGCGTAACGCTGTGCTCTCAAGGGTAGTTGAGTACCACATAAAATAAGCTTTCAAATCATAGGTTAATCGTTTTCGTATGTCATGTAGTTTTCGAGATATCTATTAAAACGTTTAAATGTAAAATATCGGATGGATTTCAATTTTTGGCACACCCTGTATATCCTTATCACTTTAGAACTTTTGTCGTCCCTGTATATCATGTAGTTTTCGATATATCTATTAAAACGTTTAAATGTGAATTTTCTCGAAAATTGAAAAGTAAGACACCCTGTACATGCCAATCACTCCAATACGTTTGTCTATTGGAACGTTTAAATGTAAATAATCGAATGGATTTCAATTTTTGAGACACCCTGTATATGTTAATCGCTTCCACACGTTTTCGTTTCTGTATTTCATGTCGCTTTCGCGATACCTAGCAAAACGTTGAAAGTGAGTTTTAGGGAAAATTTTCATTTGGCACACTCTGTACATCATGTCGATTTCGAAATATCTATTCAAATGTTTAAATCTGAATTTTAGGCGAAATTTAAATTTTGGAAACATCCTGTATATGCAAATCAATTCAACACTTTTGCCGTCCCTGTATGTCATATAGCTTTAGAGATATCTATTAAAACGTTAAATGTTAATTTTTGGTGAATGAAATTTTTATTTTAGACACCTCCTGTATATGCTAATCACTGAAACACGTTTTCGTTTTCCTATTTGGAGCGGTTTTCGCGATATCTAGTTAAACGTTGAAAATGAATTTTAGGGGAAATTTAAATTTGACATAACATGTATATCCCAATTCCTGTAATACGTTTGGCATTCCTGTATATCATAAGAGTTTTCGAAATATCTATTAAAATGTTTGTCTGAATTCTTGGTCAACTTTAAATTTGGGACACCCCCTGTATATGATAATCAAATAAACACTTATATCATTCCAGATACCCTATGCTAACCACTTTAGCCCAATTGGCCCCGTACCCGCACGTCATTTACCTATCGAACGGCCCCACTCTCGGGGGGCCAGCGCCAGCCCGAGCTCAGATCGAACGATAACCACCTCCTGATTTGCGTTTTTTGCCGCTTTTTTCGGCTTTCCAGGCCCATTTTCGACCGCCTGCCACCCGAAAACCCGCTCGAAAGGCCGGCCACGCGAAAGGCCCCGTTCCGAACTTGCCGAAAACTCGCTTTCCCCCCGTAAAACCGCCTTCCGACCCCCCGAAAAGCCCGAAAAAAACTATGGCGTCTGTCCAAAAAGTTCCACCTAAAATAACAAAAGATCACTCGTTAATAATACTCGACTAGCGCAGTTGGTGCACGCGTAACGCTGTGCTCTCAAGGGTAGTTGAGTACCACATAAAATAAGCTTTCAAATCATAGGTTGATCGTTTTCGTATGTCATGTAGTTTTCGAGATATCTATTAAAACGTTTAAATGTAAAATATCGGATGGATTTCAATTTTTGGCACATTTTATTACTCTACACCTTCCTGAAATAGATTATAGTATATCTCCGGATTTCCTAAGCAATTTTTGGAAATGCTAATTCTGTTATAATTATTTAGTTTATCCATGGAACAGCATACTTACTAATTAATCGAAGCAGATTACTTTTCAAAGTATCAACAGCATCTTGCATAGCTGGATCCAGCCCTAGTATATGACAAATAGCTTTGACAAAATCTAAAGCCGCACTTGTTCCATCAGAAAGTGGAGGTAGGCGGCTGTCAATTTTTTCCGTCATTCTAAAAATTACCAATAAAGAGGTGTATATTGCTATCGATACCATTACAAGTCCAATTTAGGTCTGGGAAAGTTTCCGAATTTTCAGAATAATTGGTACAAATTGGTAAAGTATACTTTAAAACATAAAGCCAGGGATGTGAGGATCTGATAATGAAATTTAATTCTAGAACTTTAAGGCAATGTAAAGTTTAGATATTCGACATAACAGTTCTAGAACAGGGGTCACCAAATGGAGGACCAGTTTGTAAGAACCGCGCACCTATCGCAATATAAGTTTTGCGGACTGGCGCAATGTGAGATTTTTTTGCTTTTCAGGTTTGTTTGGATAGGATGTATGTCCGATATAATAGTACTCGTAGATGGTTACTATGAAGTTTTTTAATGCGGACCGCGGCAGTAAAGTAAAGACTACAAAACGGACTCATATATAATTATGTACTTTAATTTAGGTATTAGCAGATAGATGACACAATGCGCATTTTTTCATACATACCTGAATAACGTTTGACTCATTTCACCAGCCAACAACTCTTTAGCGTATTCCGTAACATTCTCGTACTGTCCCAGGCCAAGGGATGGCTGACTCAGTACGACCATGTTTATTCCTTCTTCATGTTTCCTGATGTAGGTGTATATAGCATTGATATACCCAGCTATCACAGCATTGAAATTGTTCCTACAAAACATTTTGTAAATGTTGTAAAATTGGAAGACAAGTGAAATCAGAAATTTCATAATTTTTTACAGATTAAGAAAGAAACTTTGGAATATAGATATTCCGATAATTTTGGAATTTTGTGAGATAATAAGGTTCCGGTTACAATCGTTTCTCTCAAAATAATCTATGTAGAACAAACGTACACTGGAAACTAACCATCCAAATAGTATGAGCAGGTCAGGATACACACGCGACTGTTCATTGATGTTACAATATACTTATACTCTCAAAATATCCTCATTAATGAAATACAGTAAAAACATTTTGACGGCAATATTGGAGTTTTTCTCAAATCCAGGGCAATCGCCTTCATCCAGACTCGAGAAAATATCCAACTTGAAATCCATTGCTATGCATTTTAATTTGTGAGACTGTATCAACGTCATCCTAGATGCTAAAATATTCCTCGAATATATATATATTTTTTTAATTTATTTTGTTTCTGTGGCCACAAGATTTGCTTTAGAAGACATATAAAGATTTGAACATGCTTTTTTAGATGTTGATAATGATTTCTAGGGAATAGTTAGCCAATATCGTTCTTCATATTATCGTGAAGCATTGATGCATCTTTAAGTAATAAGTAAATTTGATAACCAATTTCACTTCAAATTCCATAAAGATATTACCTGCAATTAGCAGTTTCAGGCAGAATTTCCGCGATGTTCCAGTTCATCACGACCACCGGATCGTTAGATTCCTCATCATCATCCTCTTTTTCGTCACTATCGTTTTCTCTGTTTTTTGTGATTTCGTTTTGCATATTCTCAGGTAGTTTTCCTTGCACACCGCCGAAATTTGCCGGATCCAGCCATACCAGATGCTCCCAACATTGCCTAGAAATAGATAACAAGTTGATGAACTGCACACAATAATATATATATTAAAAAAATGAAAACCAGATCAGTCTGAATTGAGAATGAAGCTGGGACAATATATAGAACGTTTGAAAAACCAAGTTGTTCGAATTGCAAAAAAACGCAAATCAAACAGTGAATTACCGTGCTCAAACACGTGAGTGAAAGTGTGTTTGTGCGTGAGAGATTATATATTTTTAATCAACCCCCAAAAATGTACTATTATTTCGTCAAATGGACACGAAATAAGTATAATATCAAACAATGCATTTTTAGTAGTTACCTGTAAGTTATCTCTAGTGAATGGAACAATTCCTTATTCCTAATAGAAGTTACAATAAATTCCATGTTGTCTAAAGCATCCTGAGTCTTTCTTCTCTTGGAGCACACGACTATTTTGTCGAAATTGGCATATATTATCATACAGCCCAGTCTTTTAAACTCGGCTACCAGTTGCAAGAATAATTTTTTCATCAGATTCTGTAGAGTTCGTAGCAATGCGGGGTCGTATAATAAAGCTTTGGCAGATCTAAGCCACCTGGAAATTAAACAAAACTGGTATTAAGTACAGTTCTGCCGTTCCGAGCTGGGCATTCAGCCCATTTGAACGTAGCTGGTGTCCAACCGAATCCACTGGTTCCACTGGATCAAGCACTGGAATTCATAAGGAAAGTGATCAGTAAAATGGGCACTAGAAAAGCTCAATGGTCTCCTCCCGATAAGGTTGAGCTTATAACATTGAATGAGCCTTTCAAAAAAATAAATCTTTGAGAGAAGATCGGCATTTTTCCTGCGAATCTGCAGCAATCGTAGAACGGAGTATCTATAGTATATCGTTCGGTTCGGACCTTCGAATAGTAGCACATCTCAAAGAAACCAACTGGGCATCTCGATTTATCTTAAAGCAGTCGTAGAACGAACTATTATCCTCCGTGGTTGAGTTAATATATTTTTCGAGGACCTAAGTAGTATACAATAAATCTGAAATTGTATTTTTTTTTAATGAATTTTACCTGGGAAATGTTGTTAACTCAAAGAATGTGCGGCGCAGCGTCTTACAGGACAAATCGCGTCTGGAAATGATATACGGCCATTGGACGACTTACTGGTTGTGGTATGTAGAAAGAACAAAACCTAACTCTTTTATGCTGCTACGTAAACATCAAGATTAGATAGTTGCATGGTTTAACACCTTCATATTGTTGTCTAAAAACACTAACCTGTAAAAATGTATGACCTGAAAGTCGGCGAAAACATTTCTGTAAACCGAAATATCTCTCATCCATCCAGTAGCCATGATTCTCAGTATCTTGAAGGCTTCTGCACATCTCGCTGATTCGTCGTAAGAAGTTAAAGGCTGATTTCCACTGATCATATCATTAATTGTCGTGGTGGCGACAGCATCAAATGCCACAACATTGCTGGTCCCTGAAAAAGTCATAGTGTGTTGATTATATTCAAGAAAGAAACCATTCGTTACAGATAATTTATATTGCATCCACCGTATTATGAAGGTTTTCTGTTGATAGGAAACTAATGATCTAAGAAAATTATTTGAAACATCAAATTAAACTGCCAAAGCATTTCTTCCTCCACCAGATCCTCTTCCTCATCTTTACACTTTTTCTTCCCACTGACAATAACTGGTTCATGGTTTTCCAGACCTGACTGATTACATAAACTGACTTATTGAGTCAAGGGCAAAGGTCCCACAGAACGCCCTTACAAGACATGATGAATAGATATAAAATACGGTATAAAAGATTAGAGAAATAACATCAAACTTACCCTCAATATCGCTCACATGATGGGACTGAAGTAATGTATTGATAGCTAAGCTGTCAATGTCAAGTTCAACGCATACAGATGCGTACCATCCTGCTTGATTGCAAATTTCCGTTGAACCTTCCTGGTTATCTGCTAATAGTCTAAATGGAAAACCTGTTACAATTTTTTTTGAAGCTGACACGAAAAAACAGTAATAATTAAAAAAAACAAACTACCCAATTTATATTAACCCTTTTTTGAATGGTAGGTAATGTGCAATCGCATTTAGGAATATGGTATGAACTCTTACCATACAGGATGTTTCATGACTTTGAGAAGGAAAGTTCATATCAATATATGTCCTATTCCTCTCAACCGTTGAGCTAAAGGATGTTCAGGTTTTAAGAAAAAAATCGTTTTAAAATGTATACGAACCTAGAATCAGTTTCCTGACTCCCTCCGAGATCTGGTTTATCTGTAGGAGAACACCAGAGCACGTGATTATGCTTCGTAAGATGCCTTGCATAAAAAATGTCAGCCCCAAATAATGCTGGATCTTCAGGCATATTTCCCAATGGGACATGAAAATAACGGCACTGCTCCGACATCAATTCTAACACTCTCTCGCTATTAAGGTAGTGCCGAACCTAGAATGTACATTATTCTTGTTTATTTGTTGTACTGAAGTTCTTGTATTAAACTTTCACTTGATAGGCGATGAAAAAACATACTCAGCTGTTCTAAAAGTCTACTGAAGAGAAATAATCAGATTAATTTAGTCCCACTTGCTTGCATTCACTTCTCGGTGTAGAAAAATAATGAATATGAACCAGCTGTCACATATTGTCAATTATATTATCGTCTTTAATATGTTTAAATTTCTTGAATAATTGGGTTTATTCTAGGCAATTTAACATCTCATTTGAGAAATGCTACATGAAAAACATTAGAAAGGGTAAACACCTGATATACAGCTTATTATATTTCCATCGCATTGATTAAATATTACTTTGTTGGAAGTGCTGATCTATCATATATTTTTACTTTATTAACTCACCAACAATGTCTTGGAGATTGTATATTTTTCACTCTCAGAATATTCAACACCATTTGAGGTGGAACAGCTTATTAGCCTGTGACACTTTTGAGTTAATTTTCTATTAGCCTACATTTAAAAATTAAGCATTCAACGAAATATGGAAGTTTACTGAATAAACAAGATTTCATTCGGATTTGTTGTTGTTGATATTATTTTTGGTGTAAAACTAAAATAATACATGCTGGTTATTAACTGTTCCACGTGGAAACAGTTTATGACTCGTTAAAATGAATTTGTGAATTCATCTGCTTTGGAAGAATAACAATAAATACCAGAGCCTTAGCACCAATTTTCTGCCAATCCATAACATTGTATAGCTCTTCAATGTCTTGTACAAAAAATTGAACTTGTGGAAACTCGTTGAAATGAGGTATTGCTTTCTGGAGATCAGATATATCCATTGTAGACTGAACAGCTAGTAACGTAGGACCTCTTTTCTCATCTTTATAGGCTTGAAGATGTTTTTGAAGCAGTTTGAATACGAGATTCATGTCAGTCTCCACACGGACATCGAATATCAACTCATTTGGAGGAAGCAGCTCATTATCAGGATTTTTCTCTAATCTGTAGAAATCATCAAATTAAACAGCTTTTCCATATATTATTTGGAATATTCGTTGTAATTACATTACATTTTATATCCTTTACTTACTTTGCCATTCGTTCCACATTGTACAAATTAACGATATTCGGCATTAAATTGGTCCTAACGGTATCTACAACTAGAATCACGGCTTTTTTGATGGGCGTCAAGAACAATCCAAACATATGTTGTTGCTTCGTTGCATGTCTATGGTGATAGAAATAGATATGCTTCATAGTGTCATTAGCCAGATAAGGTTGTCTGGCGATAGTTATCATATCCAGGTCGTCCAAATTAAATTTGTCCATGCTTTGGACCCCTCGGGCGACCTTACAAACGCAGCCAATCTGCATGAGGGCTCTAAACATTGGGGTAACCTGTGTTTCGTATACGCCTTCCACATTTGGGTCCGTTTGATCCAGATACAACTTCCTAGAATTCCATAAATTAGGTACAAAATATAGGAAATGATATGATCATCATAAAATGTAATAAAGAAAATTGGTAAATCTGCCTTTTTCGTATTTTTCCAATTAATAAATATAACTGTATGAATTTGCATTTTATTATTTCGATCTTGCTGTTCAAATGATTACATACCGTTTAATGTATAATACTATAAACTATATTGTGAAATTTCAAACACCAACAGGCAGAATGAGTAATGTAGATGCTAGTCTTCACAATCTGTGATTGATAAAAGTAACTAAACTAACGAAAAACAAATGAAAAATCCTTCCAGTAGAACCAGGATTAAAAACAATTTTGCACACATTAAAATGAAAAACTATCGCAAGCAAATGTTTTCACTTGTAAAATCGGTGAAAAAATACCATATTAAGTATAATAATTATTGACTTACTTTCCGTGTTCTTGGAAAATTTCCTCAGGTACAGAGTATTTGTAAAGATTATAAACTGGTTTAGATCTAGGCAGCGTTCGATTGCACTTTTTGAATAATGCTCCTTCCTCTACAACTTTGGGTGATTTGAGATTGGCGTAGAAAACCCTCGGAACTATCAATTTCACCAGGTGGAGCTCACTTTGTACCTACTCAAAAAATGTTTTAGATTAACTAACTTGAATATAAACTGATCTCTGTGTCAATTTATTAAGCTATTTTGAATTCTGTAGATTGTAATGGTTTTATTTGGCGAAATACTTCCATTAATAAGATATAATTGTGCAATTTATTCAAAGGTTTCACAAATAAAATTCTGTCCAAAACTGCACATCGATGCAGATAATAAACATTGGTATTTTTTTTATTAGCTACAAAAATATTTGAATTTGTCCATTTGTGGGGAATCAAAATTTCTACCGCCTAACTAATGTGAGCTGACAAAAACACTGAAAGATCCATTGTTCTTTCCTCTTTTCTGTAGGTTGCTCACCAAAGTCCAAAGTCGAAATTCTCCAGGAACATTCGTAGCTGCGACCTGCAACACTTGCCAAGGTGATGTTAACAACAATCTTTGTGTCCTCTGTATGAAACTTCCCAAGGTACCTGTTGCTGAAGATCTCAAGACGGCTGCAGAGCTACCACTCGTTTTAGTTTTTTTGATATTCTGACCAAAATTCTTTTGCAACGACTGGAATAGCCATTTTCGTTTTTGGAAGACGATCCAAGCTGTTTGTTGCTCCTTGAATACAGAACTAGTTATTGAAATAATTGGATAACGCTGAAGAAGTATAATTCAATTAATGATATTAACATTTTTGGATTCTAGTGCATTAATAGTACCTAAACAACTATTATCTGAATCGTAATTCTGTGTATCCAGCATAATTAAGCAAGCCTCAAAACATCTGTAAAAATTCAGGATTCAAAATTTACTTTTACGTTTACACAAACCTATGACAAAAGCAAAATAAAATGAGAATGATATACATATTCAAAAGTAATTATTTTTGAAAATAAAGTATAAAAAATCTATTTTACATACCGATCGAGAATTTCATTTAAAATAAGCTAACCGAAATATAATAGGTATCAGATAACCTATCAAAAATTAAAGATTAATTCCTTACTACGAATAATCAATTAAATGCCTTATTACTAACTTTATAGACTTTATTGACAGATTCGAATATCCTATATGAATTCACCAACTGCTAGTTTTCCCTCTATGCTGTATACTTCCTATTATTTCTAACCCTCATCAACTCAACATTGTAATCCAATCTAATCTAGCTTAAGTTTCATTTTCTCACCTTTGTTTCGCCTATTGGAGGAGGATTGCCTAAGACTTCCCTCCAAGTCTTACCTAAATTCTCTTCACTGAATTCATTCTCCTTATCAGACCCCCTTTTACGTTTCGTCACCACAGCTACTGGGGACTTGAAATTTGATTTTTTGTTAGTTCCTCCATCTTCAATGTCCCCCATACTAGAGTTTGGTCCATTAGAACTGGCGAATTGATCTACAACTTTGGCACTATGAGCGAACATGTCGGTAATGCGTCTTTGTTTGAAGATATCGTTCTTTTCCAGGATTTTCTTGTGCAACCAGTCGGGATGCCTGACCCGCGGAACTGGATTTGGAACCTGCATTTAGAATCAAACTTATAATATTTATTGCAATGCCCAGAACCTATTAAAAATTTGCTAAATGGTGGTGACTAAAAAGCTACATTATGTCCACGTGGGTTGCAGTACAGAAACTCTTCGCCAAATCTGTGATATAATCTTTCTATATGACAATGTTACCCCTTGCATAGCTGCTGGAATTGTGATAATCTTCTGAATAGCCCCTCCTAAGCGCTCAATGTAGTAATCCCAATCAAGTATTTCACGGATGTCAATTTCTCCTAAGGAAGTATCTCTTAGCCACTTCCTCAAATAATGCTTTTGTATCGCCTGCTCTGCTTGAAAAATTGCTAATGGGATTGCCCTGAAATCAAGATCATTCCTAGTTAATTCGTTATTTTTTTCTGAATTCTAAGCTCTGAAGATAACATTGGTCTAGTATTTTCACAATGCATATTTTAAAACCGTCAACAATATTTCCAAATCTCAAGAAGTCATTGGGAAATCGCAATATCATTATCAATGATCGCCAATATAGTTTTCGTAAGTAGAGATTCAAAACGGATACCACTGCTGACTAGATCATTTGCGATTTACTCAGTCAATTGTCACAATTGTTCACCTTTCTGTAACAGGCGCTCCCTCGGGCTTCCTCGAGATGACGTATTTACAGGCCAATCCTGCATCTTTCACCATTTGATCACCTAAAAACTCCGCTAATCGCCTCGCTGTACTGATAGAACTACTTTTCTGCGAACCGTATTCGTCCAGTTTCTTTGACATTGACCTGTTCTCGGATATCAAGTCGAACAGTTCCGAGTCAGGCATGTTACGACCTTTAGAGAAAAGGACGTCTAACCAGTAGTCAGCAACCTGAGCTACTGATGCATAACATGCTTCTAAAGTGTCTCCTTTGAGGAACGCCTCAAAGACAGACGACTGGAAATTCTTGATCAGCTGGAGTTCACCTCTTCTTTTCACTTCGAAACTGGAAAAATACGATACAATTTTAGACACACCATGTATATACCTGGGAATATTAATTGACTGGTTTATGACTTTGGCTTTGAGCCCTTTCGCCTGATAAGTGCCTTAAAAACGTTATCCTGACTGAAAAAACTTACCCTTTCAATTCAGCCAATGAACCATCAAAATTGAATACAGCATATCTCTTTTTCAGTTTCTTCCCTTCCTCCTTACTAGCAGGCAACACCATTGCTTTGTATGGGCCATCTACTTCGAAAAATATGGAGTTCTCGCTTTTAATTGTATACTCTAAGGTTTCTGGGTTTATAAGGTCATGATACTGATTGTTCGTAAAACATTCCTTCACCATAGCATTTAATACAGTATTCGGATAAGAAATGTTGAACTTTTTCTTTTTCTCGTGGGTAGTTAGAATTGTAACATTTTCTGGGAAGGTCGCGGGCAGGATGCACCAAATACCGTCAGTATCCAGTTCCAAAGGACGACCAACTTGCTCTATGATCTCTCGAGCTTTCATGATTATGTTTGCACCAGTGAAACATACAATTCCTGCCATTTCCATACTGTGCCAGCGAGCTCTGAAAAAATATTTGTTATTCCCAGAGGGCATATCTATTATGAGAGGAGAAACATAAAGATATCATCCATTGTGGTTACTCTGGTTAATTATGAAACCAAATAAGTTCACTTTATTGCGATTTCAGTAACAATGTACAATATGTTTTTGACTACACTGAAACTATAATTTTTATAATATATATCCAGAAATCTACTATGTTTCAATGACCCTCAGTTTGTAACGCACATTTTTCTGAATCATCTACAAAACTGACCACTTACCCTTTTCTCATTACATATCCATAAAATGAGTTTAAGATACACTTATGTGCCAATTGTAGAGAATCATAAAGCACCTCCCTATTTTTAGCAGATTTTATTTCAGACGCATCTCCACCTTTCACAGCTGATACTACAGCTGCTTTAGCTTTTTTCGATAGACCCTTGTATTCATATCTGAAATAATTGTAATATATGAATGTAGATAAAAGGATTGTGTATTTAACACAGTTTTACAAATAAAGCTCTTTTTTTTGTTAAATACACAATATAACCAATCTTAAACTCAGTATGTTGGTAATTTCAATTGCTGAATACCATACACAGCTCTGAATAAAACGTTTCGCGAAAGCTGAAGATCTGTGGTTCGAATGAAAAATGCTCATTACACTCACCTTCTATCTCGAAACGCTCGGACAGTATCAACATAGAAGGAATTCTCTTTTTGACATATTGTAGTGTTCCTTTCTTCAATTCTGGTACATTTCAACTTCTTATATACTTTTCTACAGTATACTGATAATCGTTTCTTCTCTAACTCTGCTTGTTCTTGCCTGCTCAATTGATGAAATGCTCTTGGAGGGCCACCGGGAAAAAGAGGAGGGAATTTTTCTGTTTCTAGCTGTTGTTGGATTCTTTGATATTCGCTTCGGGAAGCTGGCACTGAATTATAAAATTAGAATGATGTGAATGTTTACTGAGCTCCTTAGCTATTAAAAAACAATGATATTGCTATGCTGGATTGAAGTTTTGAAAATAAACAACAAGAATTTTTCGTTTTTGATAATTTTAGGATGAATACATGAATAACTAAGAACAAATAAAATGTTCAAAATATCAAAACCCACAGAGTTATTTTCACTGTTTAGTCGGTACATAAAATAAAGACAGTATTTTTTATGTTGTATGAGAATAAAAATGATCTTACTGTATTCCTCTCGCATCATCCAAGCCATGCTTCTTTGGCACAAAGCTCCTGGTTTATTAAAATCACAAGAAGCACATATCGTTTCATCGACCATAGCACAGGGTTGCAATCTATTAGTCAGGATGATATTAGGATACATAGCACCAACATCCAAGTGATAGATTAATGGTCTTTCTAGTCTCAATGGTTGTTCCTGCACAAACATTATATCATATTATTTAATTAAAAGGCATCACTGTAAGTCTTTTGCAGAAGGCTTAATTTCTTGATCTTTTATAGAAAAAATATGTTAAATCTGTACTACCCCTTTTCACGAAAGAGTTAATGATGACTTTTATTTTCGACATTGGCAGCGTGTTATCTCGATTTAAAGCAGTTTTTGATTGTTTCAGGTGTAATATTCTATTATTTGTGAAATCATTCTGGGTATTTACCATTAGAGCTAAAAGTTTTGATTTAACTTCCTCAGTAACTTCTGATAGATTTGTTACACAGTCCATAGGTACTCCCTCTTCAACCACAATAGCATGTTCTAAAGTTCGAGAAACGCCATCTATCAATTGCTGCACAGCTTCTGGCACGATACGAAAACGACAAGGAATGTCTGCCCTAAAATAGGAGTAGTTAGTACCTTCATTCGATAAATGAGCTACTACTATAGCAGTTATCTGACAAACACAATCTAAAAGATGTTTTTAAAGTTTCCGATATTAATATATTGAGCATTTTTTTATTTCTTGCGTCATTCTAGGGAAAACCTGTACATCAGCCTAGCGAGGGAACATTAACTGTCAGGCTTCTTGGCGTCGCCAACATTCCAATGTAGGGGTAGTTGCGCCGGACGAAGCGCATCTCCCCCTTATACAGAACAGAGCCTCGGTGGGAGATATGTTGCGCATATCCAGGCAGTAAGCCATAGTCAAAAGTGACTCACCACCAATTAGCCAGATTGCTAATTCTTTCAGTCAATAAACCTAACGAGTAGCAATCTGTTCCCAGCCTCCCACGACGACTTCAATTTGGACGTTTCGAAAGTATATTTTTACAAAAGGTGACAATAAATTACTTAAATTCATTAGATTAACCATGTGTAAGGAAGCACTACATTATTTAAAAGTATAAATAGTAAGTTTTTCTATCTTGATAAGTAATAGTGAAAAGTTGGTAGGAAATACTTTATTGCCATTCACGAGAAACTACTAGGCCAATTTAGTGTTATTTTATACGTCTTTTTTAATATTTTCCTAGATAATAAGATTATACGTTTTCTGGAACATTTTGATATCTACACACCTGAAAACTCCAGACTCCAAAGCTTCTACATGTCCACCAACATAAGTTTCTTGTACCAAAACATGACCATCGTGAGTTAATTTATTGAATTCCGATTCTTCTTTGTTTGGAAATATTATATTTCCATGAAATGCTTCAACCATCAGTAGAGCTTCACACAACGTACCTAGATAAACCACATTACCTTATAAAAACCAATTTATTTAAGAGAAACAAAAATGAGAATGCTTGCATGAGATATTTTAGTCATTAGATCAGCTTTCCAGAATTTCAACATACAAAAATCGATCAATATATTAGGATGCTCTGTTGAAGCGAGTTGCTGCCAAATAGCTAGTATCTGCCCCTTAACATCTTAGGGCATCTAGCATCTATACAAAATGTGCTTTATCGTTTCGTCCCCGGTGCACAGACTGCATTCGGCATTTTCTGCAATTGCTCTATAGGTATATATCTAAGGGAGGTAATACCTATATGATTTGTGTCAAAATCGGGTCTCACCTGATCCTTTTCTTAAAACTTCATCAGGTTCACAAGGGATGATCGTACACAAAGCAAAAATAAATGGATGAACATACTGCATATATAAATAGTACGTCGCTACAGCATCTGATACAGAGTAATTTGACAGAACCTGAGGTGCTGAGGCAGCCAATGGGCACATTTCTTCCGGGTCCAGCTCCACTGGGTCGTATCTTATGAAAAAAGTAGAACATACAATATTATAAAAATATTTTCGTACTCATTTATAACAAGTCGAAAATAAAGAATATTCGTTTTAGTGAACAATATGTATAAGGAATCTTTAGAGGCATCAATATTGACTCAACAATAGACTAATAGTAATTTAAAATAAGTATATATAAGTAATTTGAAATAGTATATATATATATATATATATATATCTATATATATATATATATATATATATCTATATATATATATTAATTGGCCATTCGGATTTTTCCGAACTTTATGTATGTGGCATTGGATCCTCTGACACAGCAATTTTTGATATGAGGCAAGTGTTTCGTTTACTATGTAAGCATCTTCAGGATTTAATTAAAATTATTCATGCTTTAACTGGTTATTCAATATGGGACAACAGACCACTTAATTCACCAGTTTCAGAATTTCCTGAGAAAAAATGTTATGTAATATAATATACTTGCATTTTATAAAAATCAGATTATATCAAGTTTTGACATGACTTTGCAATTCAGGGTTATTTTAGAATAGAATAAAAAGCAATTCCATCAACTGATATTTTATTAGATTTTTTACATCTATCATCTGTACTGTCTTTCTACTTCTCTTTCATTTATTTGATCATGGTCTTCCTCTCCCTCTGATTCAACTATTAATGGTCTGTAACCTTCATCTTCCAAATCCTTATTTTCTGTTCTTGTTGCTTCATCTCTTTTAGGTATATTCGAATACTTCATTCCTCTATTTACTGGTCTTCTATTATTTTTTCTATATTGTCTTACTGGGAGTCTTCTGCCCCTCAAGTAGGTAGCGTAATTTTCCTGCAAATTTTTCACAATTTTTACATTAAATTTTTATTCACATGAAAGAACTTTATTTTGCTCTCCTTTTATTCATTAAATTATTGTTACAAATGTTAAATTACTATTTAACAATTTCCAAAAGTATGCTCGTTATTATTTCCCATGAAATATCCACTCATAAAATCCTGAATTTAGTGCTGATTATCAAGAAGTACATATCATATATTTAGTACCTATTACACTAAAAAATCTCTTACCTGCAGCAACCGCATTGTAGCCAGTGATTCCATGAGAAACTTCATATGTGCCTGAAATGTAAAAAATGTGTGTTATAGAATACACATTAACATCAAATTTAATTATTAATATTCATCCTGTGGATTAATAGTAAATCACTAAATTCAGAATTTGTCAAGTAATAAACAAATTCAAAGAATTTCCTTTAAGTTGTCGCCATTATTTTCAGAAAGAGCAAAATACAAATGATGAAGGTCTAAATACAAATTAAAACGCATCACGGAACGCGGTTCATTAGTGACACTGTGTATTATTAATACACAATTTTTTTATATGAATGACAAAATTTGTGGTCATCAAATAATGATCCGAATAAAATCCTATTTGAATGGAAAACATAATAAAATCTTTATTCGTATTCGCATTTCTATGATCTTGCTATTTCTTTGATTTTTCGGCACAATACTTCTACATTTTATGGATTTCCTGATACATGATAACCAAAGCATTAGATGAAAATTTGATACATATAATGAAGTTTATGGGAATAACTTACCACATGCACATGTGGAAATCTTTTTGAATTAAAGTACGGCATCGTTTTGAGGTTCTCTCCCAGCAGTCCCAGTTAAACGTAGATGTAGCGAAAATAAAACCCGTTGACTATACAGAAAGATTTCACCACTAAAAAGTTAAAGGCGCACTAGGAACAAGTTGTATACCTATTTTATAGATTAGGAAGTAGGAAATTCAATTTTTGGAATTCGGAGAAGAGACATAGAGATGGATAGAGTATTAAGATTTATATATCCGCGCAATACGGAAGTGCGAGTGAGATGGCAAATGTCGCATGGCCATCGCAAACTTAGACGCTTGAAAGCATCCAATACGAGAACTGCATGCCCCACTATTTCCACCTGTTCAGTGCCCTGATTTTCGCGCACAGGATTGCCAAATTTCCAATCAAGAATCATTTCAGCAAAATGGAGTCCCAAGTCAAGTAGCTTGAATGGGCAGTGGTATAATTATTATGCTATTTTCGTGAATACTTCGGACATTTTTGAGGCAATAGCTAATGTTTTGAATTAAATTTCTATGAAAAATACTATTGAAAACGGCAATAAATCCAAATGAAAGGTTGTCCATTTAGTAGCATTGCAAATGTTGGTCAATAGTTTATACAAAAATTTTGGCTTATACCAAATTAATTCAAAAGTAAAATGGCTAGCACGCTGTAGCTGTCAAAAAATCCCAAGTATTTGCGAAAATAATGAGCTTGTTCAAACAATCCCAATTATCCAACACTGTAGCGTCACGGACAAGCGTAGTACTCTTAAAGCATTCCTGCATAATTATGTGAGGTTTCATGGGACGCTCGTAAACTTGCAACTGAAGATTGATACTGTACGGTACGTACGAAAGATGCCTGAGATTTCATTTCAATACGATCATGAAACCATATAGAGCTAATGCATGCTCATTTTATCAAACCCAAGTGTTTCATGGCGGTACAAAAACCGATGTAATCCAATTAAGTAAGCTAAGAAATCGAAAAAAAACTGCATACTACATTATTAGGTTCATTCTGACCCACAGATTCTGAAAATTGAATGGGGGGGGGGGGGGTAATTCCACGAAAAATTAGTCGCAATTAGTGATTGTGATAATAACCCAATACTGGTTACGAAAATACTGTTACCGTATGCAACAAAGTTGAGGGACATAAAATTCTACATATTCGGTGCTCTGTAAAGGAATAACACATTGGAATTGTACTAAAAATGACATAAAAGTGTACTAGAAACGGTCTGATTGTACTAAATACTAAAGCTGGGCAAAAATGTCGACATAAGTTAGCTAAAATGTAAATTCTAGGGGTCGCCAATTAGTTTCTTTTGGGCTTCGTTTTATAGTCTCTACTTTTCGGTCTCGGTCCGCATTAAAAATCTCGGAAAGTCCAACTAACTCAAAAAGGTCTTCCTTAAGAGTACCGCATTACATGGTAATGCAGATGCATGCAACGTCATTTACAAGATCAAATTGTACCAAAAACATGAAAGATGCTCCAGCCTACTAGATGAGATGCGAATGTACTAAAATGGCAACACTGATTAGTCATTCATGAGGTGCTAATAGATCGGCCGATTAAGCCCGGTTTTATACCGGCATACCGGCACACAAACAGTGGGAATCACGATTTTGCAATTTCGCTTGCTGAAGTCGAGATTCCGCAGGCTACAACGAAAGTTTTATCACAGCGCTTACAGAATTGCAACCGGAAATCGCATACTGAGTAGAAAAAAGGCTGAAGGGTTACAACAGAAAACCTAGTTGATCGCCGTTATTGTGGACAATGCAGTTACACTGATACTGGTACAGTTTTGTAAGATTTTTAAACCTCATTTTTTTTTTAAGTTTTCAGAGCAATTTTAGAATAAATGCAAAGAGTTTGCTATCTCTAGTCTATAGTGAGTATACAAACAAACAAAAATTGACAGACAAGTAATATACTTTACAAAAAACAAACACTTAAAAACTATCAAACACAAAAAACCTTATAAAACCCGTTATAAAACAAAATCTACTTTTCTGTTTTTTTTTGCTTGCAAACCTATCTATCACTTTTTATTCATTCACTACAATATCTTTTTAAATATTGAGTAATGCTAGCGCCGAAAGTCTCAATTGAGATATGTTGGTCCGTAAGTAGAACTTAATCAGTCTTAAAGAAGAAAAACTTCGTTCTGGTGTCGCTACGTGTTGCTGTCGCAGTGGAAATAAGTAACTTACTAGAAACAGATTTTGATTGCGGTGGTTCTATTTCATTATGGAGTTTGTGTGGACCAATGAGACTGTTATAGAATTAATTATATGACTGTTTATGGAATGCAAAATAAAAAGAGTATACATGCAGAAATTTATTTTTGTTCTTGAAGACTTTTCTCCTATTTTGTTGATAAGACAATTTACGCCGCCACCGCTAGCAGAATTTCTTTGTCCTCCATATTATATCAGACCAGAGCATGCACCATACACTAAATTTACTGACAATTAATTCCAACTTCCAAACCGTCCACTGGAAATACTAAGTTGAGCTTTAAATGAAGAACCGAAACCATGAGTAAAAACTACCAATTTTGATTGCTTCAGTGCAAACAGAAAGTTTACATAGGTTTCTGAAAGTTTTAATGTTTACGGCAACAGAAAGAAACAAAAACAAAAACTTGCTCAATGTTCCACTACTGGAAACTTGCAAAGTTGACAGCACAGTGCAAGGAATAAAAGAAAGAAAGGTGGTTCGGCCGTAATATTTCGTATTTAGTGATATTAGATGATGAACTCATAGTTTTAATTTTTCTCGCCTGACAAGAGGGGGGGGCGATCGTCCCTCCCTTAATCCGCCACTGATCCAGTGCAAGTACAAGTAGCGGTATAACTGACGATACTTAAGACTCATTAACGTGAGATTCGTTACCATCTGTTGAAGGATTGGAAACGCAGGCGATCATCTCAAAATGACCCTAATGAAAAGTTAATCAACTATCTCGAAAACCGTCGTCAACATGAGGTTTAAAAGATATCTACATACATTCAAAAGATTTTCCCTTTTGATTAGAGCTGATTTGAAATGTGAATTAGCCAATATATTCATGAAAGCTGAAATGAAAGAATTTCAACAAGGGCAATCTGCTGGAGATACAAATAACCTGAATTAAAGGAACATTCTGTCAGCAATTTATTCAGGAATAACTTTATATGATGATTCTGAACATAACATCTTACAAAGTACCTTTTATAGGTTACTTATAACCAAATAAAATAATTTTTACATAGGTTTTTAAAGGCTGAGTGCGTATTCTTACTTTTATTCCAAAGCATTAAAAATACTTACCGTAAACATATTGCTAGTCTTTCTTTTGATCCAATTGCCCTCTTTCAATTGGTGTCCAATTTTTTTATTCTGTCCGTCACAAGAGTATGAATTCCTTTAAAACTTGTTTCACTCATTTTGAAGTACGGATAAAAATCTATTGTGGTCAGATAATTCGGTACACAGGTGATATTCTCCAAATGCACTCCACTTTTTCTTTATATTGACCTCCAGGAAAGCTGGTGGTCCAGACCATATACCAGCAATTCTCCACCACAAATATGCCTAGCAACTATACAGGAGCACTCACGATATGGTGTTATCCGACGACATTGGCGTACGTAAATACAATATTAAGGAGCAATGCGGTTATACTAACGCTTCATTGCTAAATTTAAAACAAAACTTCCTTAGGAGCAGGCGTCGACTTCTTCTCCAAAGTGCCAAAAGTTAATGGATATGGAACATTTTCACCTTGCTATAAATTAACCATCTCATGGCTGGGATACCATTCCATTAAGAGTCAAATACGGCTGCTTACTTCCTATTTTGGTTGATATGCATCAAAAATATTTGATATGATCGAATCCCTATGATAATATATGTAACTTCTGAAACCTGATGCTTCATTGACATTTTTTTACTAACGTTTCTGCTGTCTCATAGTACAAAATATGAAAAATTAAATGCTGATATTATAATTACTTTGACATTTTTTACTACTTCCAGGGGAACAGTTTTATTTCAAAACAAAAACTTACTATACATTAACATGAAACACTGGAGTACAATGATGAATTTCCATTATTGATTGCTCCCTACAGATGGATTATAAGTTTTTCTTCAGGTTTCATTATTGGAAATATATTATCTCAGAGGACTGGCTGCATTGTGCTACTGGTTTGGCAGTGAATATACAATACAAATTCATTATCTATATTCTAGCATTTCTTAATAGTTCCCAATATGGTCTTGTTTGAAAACAAAACTGTTCCCATAGAAGCATTGCAAAATGTCAATATCATTATAATATCGAAATTTAATCCTTCTTATTTTATAATTTGATAATGGCTGTCGAGGCTGCTGAAATGGTAGTAAAAGTATATCAGTAAATTGTATGTGGTTTCAATCAGTGGCAGTATAATATATAACGAAATATGAGAATACATACCTCAGCTTTGCTTTGGCGACAGCCTTCAAATTTTGTGACCCCACAGGCAAATAGGAATCTCTCTTCACCCAGCACAGGCAGTCCATGTGCATCGCTGGTCTACAGCAATAAACACCTTCTCTATTCTTTGAAAATCCTATTTCCTGACAAATAAAACAATAACAAAAACTATTTTTTTCGAATATCTGAAAAGTTTCCTTGGTACTAGTTGCTTTTTACGATCAAATAATTATATATATTTAAATATTCTTCAAGTCTAACTGCATGGTTCCACCTTTGGATTTTTCTTATGAAGAAACATCAAAAGCCAAACTTTCATCAAACACTACGATTTAATAACTATTATTCTAGCCACAGATCAAGATGTGTAGACAATATGTGGTGTTTTCAGAGTATGATTTGTTGGTTAGTAGCAGAGAAAATGATTAGGAAAAATATGACCATAATCACAAAATAAAAATTAACAGCTTGCTTGGCAGCAGAGAACTTTGTTTTAGGCATATTGTCAACTATTTGTATAATCATAGTGGTATATCAGTCCAAGAACAACATCTATCAAGGAAGCATGGCTTTTTGTGTGTTTTTCGAACAAACCTGTTTCATATCCAAATTGTAGGTGGCAGCTCTGGCTTCCACGAAAGGCCAGTCGAAAAAATCCCCGTTATAAGTAACAAAAACATGTGGCCGTATCTCGAGAATGTGGTCGAAGAATCTCTGAATTAGACTCATTTCGTTTGGTTCATTGAAAATCGTGAATTTTCCTTCAAACTCTGGTTTTGGTGTATACTCAAAATCCTCTATGTCGGCCGATACGATTTCCCGGTTCGTTATAAGGTAACCTGAAAGGTCAAAAGTGTATAAAAACTGGACATGTAACTTGCATACTGTGTTTCTCTTCCGCCTCATCTAGCTTTTAATCATTTATGACGATTTATTAAATGGTCAATGTAACCTGCTTGAGCAAAAATAAATTTGTATCTAAAATGTTTCCATGTGGATTTTCCTATATAAGCAAACCTGACTCACACCACTAAACCCTTTGTAATAATAATCTATGATACCTGTGATTGTAACAGAAATATGCAATATTTCCATTTCCGCACTCATTCTAACATTTGTGATTTATCTTGTGTATTTTTCTTACACTTTGATCCTACATGCTAAAGGAAATTCTGTCAGAACTGTATACCGGTCCACTTGCATCTTTAGGCAAACATGATTTTACCTTGACCATCTATCATGTATGAAATCATAATGATTTGATCGGTGGCAGCATCTGGAAACTTCAAAGGCAGCTTGGTCGTTTCAATATCAAATGCCAATACAATCGGCTCGGGTCGTTCGATGATGTCATTTCTCAGCGTAATCAATGGTAGGGTTTCTTTTGCTTTAGTTTTTATTGTATACCAGGATCCACAGAAAATTTTGAGGTCTATAGAGACCCGAACATGATACGGGACATCGTACTCTCTGGAATCATGATAAATAAGTAATATAGGAATACGTCATATTTTATGATATTGTCTTTCCACCAAAACTTCACATCTCGTCTGGCCCGTAGACCTATTAAAATTTGGAAAAGTACATAATAAAATTTTAGTTTCCTCAATAATTTGATCTCTTGAGCTTACATTTCATTCAGAAATCTGTATTAAGACTTTATTTTTCTGTAAAACAAGATGAAACTGTGCGTCAAAATAAATCCTAAAAGAGTTATATTGAGTCGATTTTTTTTTGTAAAAACTGCATACTTCCGAAATATTCGCGTTTCTCTTGTCATTGTGAATTTTTTTCATCAAGTTTTGCATTAGCAGTAACATATTTACTAGATTATGCTGAACATTTGCGGAAGTTTTTCTGAACGGAAAGTAATTATTTTTTATTCATAAATCAAATTGCAGTTCTTGAGCATAAGCAAATGTGAGGTGTTGTTCAAACAAAACGTCTACTTAATATTTCATAAAAAAACTATGGTATTAGTTAAGAGCATTGGAAGTTTGTTCGTATTAAGCCGGTACATAAATTATAGTGACGAAGTAAGGCGCCTGACACAGGAAAAAATGAATATATCTTGCCAATAAAAAATATTGAAATATTAATTTCAACCTAAAAGAATCACAGAAAATGAGCCAAGTGTGTGTGTAGAAAATTATCAGATATAATACACTCTTCAATTTAAACTACGAATACTATTCAATATTTCGGCCAAATATTCCCCACAATATCAGTGGAAGATCTACCAAATAATTTCAGCACTACATGAAGATAAAAAAAAATCAATTACCTGATATCTAAAATATTCTCCATTTGATCAGTGTCGATCTTATTAACAACAACATTCCCAGAAGTTGTGGCTAAAGTTTGAGCTAACATTTCATTGTAATATGCATTATTATCTTCTTTCTTCTTATTCTTTCTAACCACCTTCAATATTTCTTTACGGACTTTTATCATATCCGTCTGATTTACAAATGACAGTTTAATAAATTTCTGTTTCAAGCCAATCAAGTGGTTGGGCTGAAACAAGATCACTATTATATGTACAAAAATGCACTTAGTATAAACTACCACTGAAGTGACTTAAAATGATATTTCTCCAGATGATCGGATTGATGATAGCAATTTCAGGTAATTGGAAAGCCCTAGTCTCAAATAGGTATGTGAATCTACTTGACTGATAGGCTCTGAACCCTTTATAAGCCTAGTAGTGACTAATACACTCTTATTAGACCATATTTGGGTGAAATAGTTTTAATATGATTTTTTAAGTATAAATACCAGATCAAGATCCTCCTTTGTAACAGTTTCAATTCTAGCTATTGTGCCAGAAAATTTTTTTGTTAAGAATTCAGAGACCTCTTGTATCAATTCTCTCTTTGTTAGGATGTAAAAGTATGGCATGAATGGGTAAGACACTTTGAAACGTGCACCATCTTCCTCCATAAAATAGTAGTCCACAGCTGCGACTAATCTTTTGTCTTCATCCACTATTTCTGTCTACAAACGAATAAATGGATTTGTACAATATATTATATATATATATATATATATATATATATATATATATATAAGATGATTATAATGTTTCCACATGCATATTATCCAAATGAATACTGTCTCTTTTACAGAGTGGTATTATTTCATAAAAGTCCAAAAGCCTCCTTCAGTCTATGTCTACTGAACAAAAATATCAGTGATTGCCAAACAAACTTCAACAAAATGTTTCCAAGTATTATTTGAAACTCTGATCAATTAATGCAATAGATATATAATTACATACAGAATGCATATTCAGCAAAAATCCTGTCCTTTCCTGGTGTTCTTTAATTCTTTCAAAGCCATATCTCAGATCAATCGCATCATTTTCAATAGCTTGCCGAAGACGAAACTCCGAAGTTTCTTCCCTGGGAAAATAGTTAAGTGAGCTATTTTAGAATGTAAGAAAATAGTCAAACTACACACCTGTTTCCTACGGTATTGCCTTTTGTTGTTGGTTTTTCAGCTCTATCGGCTCGAAATTTCCCTGTATTTTGCAACACCATTTTAGAACTATTCTTTCAACCTCACTGTATAAGAAGGTAAGGACTGTTTACTTATTTAAACAAAAAAATTCAAACCCTGCAACAATTTTTTGTATATGGTATTAAACTCAAAATAACCTCTACACTGTTTCCCGCCTTTTCACTTGACACAACTTAAAACGCAAATATCAAAAGAACTAACCTTTTTTCTTTTATCGGTGAACTACAGACAACTGGATCATGCCATCACGATACAATTAGCTAACACAAAACATAAACTTTAGCGATTGATCATGGCCATGGATTGGAAGTTGTAGCAAGTCAATAAAAAAATAAAATGAAATTCAACAATACAACATATACACATAAAAGTAGAAAACAACAATACAAACATTTTGAGATTCAAACTCTTAAAATATTTGTCTCCCTGAGGGTGTGTCCATGTAGTACTCACGGATCGTATGAAATGTGTTTTCGTGTAGAAATGCTTTGATGCAAGCTTTGAATTTCATAGGACCTAAATTTTCGAGAGAAGCTGGTAACATATTATAGATGTTTAATTGTAATGAGTTCTTGGAAGACTTCTCTAGCCGATATCTTGCAACTCTTATTAATTTTGCTGATCGGGCATTGTAAGAATGATTATTCGAATTTCAGCTGAAATTATTCTTATTTTTATGGATCTCAACAAGTTGAGACTGATAGTAGGGTCATTATAGTGAGGCTAACAAAGTGCAGCTCACAATGGTCCCTGTTATCATGCACCCGCAATAACACGAACAATCTTCTTCTGCAGTTTGAAAATGTCAGCTGCATATGGCGAGTTTCCCCACAATCTAACGCCAAAATACCATAGATCATATGGCTATAGGAAAGAGAATAGTAGACTGCTAAAATGGTCGTCCAACTAACTAACTTCTTCAGTTTACGAATTACATATACTGGAGAAGCCGATTAAGTTTTTTTACGATATGATATGAGCAGGCCAATTTAATCTATCATCTAAGGATTCTAAGGTTATGCCTAGCATCTTAACATTATCTATTTAACTATTTTGAATAAGTATTAAAATTTTTAACTCTTGTGTCTTATTCGTGTTTAATTTTAAATTATTTAGAGTAAACTAAAACTCGGCCTTGGATTTACCCCTCGCTATTTTTATTTCTACATCCGAATAAGATTTCGTGTGACTTATCAATGTGGTATCATCGGCATAACATACAGCATTTACCGGCAGTAGATGATTGAATGAATCTTCAATATATAGTGTAAAGAGAACAGGGCCCAAAACTGAACCCTGTGACACTCCTGGCTTCACTACTTTTATGTCTGATTTGTCGTTTTTTATGCAAACATGCTGTAGTACGTAGTTCAAAATAATTTCATAAATATAACCTAAAAACACAGCTGCGAGATAGCGTGGAAGGTGATCAATTCTCGTGAGCTTTAAATAATCAAAGAATTAAAGGTTCGCCATAACAAAGCGGAAGTTATTATTTCCTTGTTTATTTCTCTATCCTGCTAATAATATTTTTCCGTGCTCTTTTTAAAATTTACCCACGTACTACACTAGCGCTAAAATAAATTAATTACTTCCAACGGACCCTTTTTGATAACACAGAGACGGTTGTCTTTACCTCTACCCTCCATAGTGTACATGTTTTGTGGTTGAACGCCGTTTTACGTCTTCAGTCATCCTTGAGAATCTTGACGTTTTGTTGTGACATCCATTAATTTTAGGTTATTCACAATGTAAAAATATGAACATACTGATTCTATTCACGAAATGTAGAAATTAATCATATGGTTTTAGATACAAAAGATATGGCAAAAAATGCGGAGATATTTATCTGCTTAATAGCAGCAGCTTCAGTGGTTCTTTTGTATATTGTGAACCAATCTTTTTTGAATACAGAAATACTAGAGGACCCTGGGGACTATAGTTGGATCATACACGGAATCAGGAATGCTTTGGGTTACGCAACAATATGCGTGCCAGGTTTCTTGATCTATAAGTATGTAGTGAGTACAAACTACCTCAACAAAAGTGGTAGAGGTGTGTTTGGAGCTGTAATACGAACATGCTTTGGTGAAGATGAACTTTTGTTGGTGAACACCAACCCTAACTCTGGGGCAAATGTACGAACGCCTTTGCAAGACTGTTGTTTGCTGCTCTTCTACTTCTGTGGGCTTCAGATCTCCTACTTGTCATGGGGTGTATTGCAGGAAAAAGTAATGACTCAGAAGTATGAAAATTCTGAAAAAGAAGTAGGTTATTTCAAAGACTCACAATTCTTAGTGTTTATTAACAGAATTTTAGCTTTTGTTATATCTGCCATTATATTATTTTGTTCAAAACAACCAAGGCATAAATGTCCATTATATAAGTATATGTATTGTTCCTTATCCAATATTATGAGTTCTTGGTGCCAATATGAGGCCCTAAAATATGTGTCTTTCCCTCACCAAGTGCTTGCCAAGGCCAGTAAAACAATTCCAGTCATGATCATGGGAAAATTGGTATCAAAAACAAAATATGAATTTTATGAATATGTTACTGCAGTTATATTATCCATTGGTATGCTGTTGTTCATGGTAGATACAGGAAATGATAGATCAAATTCTACTGTAACAACTTTTTCTGGTGTCATATTGTTATGTTCATATATAGCCTTTGACAGCTTTACAGCCAACTGGCAAGGAAAGTTATTCAAACAGTATGAGATGAAACCATTACAAATGATGTGCTTTGTGAACTTCTTTTCTTGCATCTTCACTGCAGTATCTTTGTTGCAGCAAAGTAGTTTTATGAAATCACTTGAATTCATGGTAAAATTTCCACAGTTTATCTTAGATGCCATTTTACTATCATTATGTAGTGCAGGTGGACAATTATTCATCTTCAATACAGTATCAACATTTGGGCCTCTAGTTTTTGTCATTATAAGTACAATTAGACAAGGTTTCTCAGTATTACTGAGCTGTATGATTTATCAACATCATGTTAGTGTAATTGGTATTTTTGGGGTATGTTTAGTATTCTTTAGTATGCTGTTGAGGACATATTGTAGTTACCGGATCAAAACACTGAAGCAATTTCATCTCCAAAGTAGTATTGGTAGTGTGAAGAGTGAGAAGTAAATATATATGTTTGCATATTATGAAAGCAGGGTATTATGAATGTAACTTCTGAAACTCATCCTGTAGTTGTCTCTTAGGTATTGGCTGCTAATTAAGACTACTTGTATTAGACATAATTGCTTTGACTGCCTTAAGAACCTTTATCAAATCAATCTCTTGTGGCTTTAAACTGCAGCCAGTACAAATATCAGAGGTACCAGGATATGAGTTTTGAACACATTTTTAAGCTATAATAAGCATTGTTGTTCAAGAAATATAAGAAAATAATATTGATGGAGGATACTTATATAGATAGAAATATCCTGCATTAATCACCCCATTCTTAAAATCTTTGTATTTATGAGATTTAATAAATGAGGAATTTGATTATATTAAATGCAAAAAACACTCCATCTCATGCAAAATGGTGATAGCTGCCAAAATTATATTGGCATTAGAACTGTGACAGATATAATTTTTGCATAATGGAAAAATGGATCTGACATTTAATATTTTATATTTTATTTAGTGAAGGTGGGATATTTATTGGTAATTCCCATTATTTAATGGATGCACAATGGTTGGGTGCTCACTGTACATAAGCTAGTAGAATAGTCTTTATGTTAATAGAATACAAGAATTTTTTGTATTATGATGGCATAACCAAAGCTAATAAAAATATGTTATTGTTTAACTGTTTTTTTGTGCAATCCTGTCAGTTTTAGATGAAAAAATTTTTGCTCTTGTGAATTACTGTATACTTATGTGTGAAAACAATTCTATCAATTTATAAACTTTTCTAAATATTTAACATTGTTTTTATAATTTAAATATTTGTAATAATAATAATTAGAAAGCTTTGTTTTATAAATATACAATTACGTAATGTTTAGTGAAAATCTTACTATGATCAATAAAATCTATTTGGTGGAAAGATTACTAAGCTAGTTCATAGTAAATTTCTTAAATACAGCTCTACCACTCAAGTTTTTGACTATAGGCCCTAATCTGATTTTTAATTGTATTTATCTGCATTATAAAGATACAATGTACACAAAATATGAAATTACACTGAACATTTTAATTGAGCACATACATGATTACATTCAATTATTAGAATCAGACATAGAAAATCATAGGAAGTTATTTAGCTGTGTACTAGACTGCATTACAATGGCATTTTATATGGTTTGAAGCAAAACTGATGTGTTAAAAAGCTAATTTTTTTCCTTGTTTCTATACTGCTGTGAAATATTTCGTGAATTGGAAGATATTGACGCGTCTGCCCCAATTTTGAAACTTATCAAGGACTCATAATTATAGTGCCGAAAGAAAGCAGACACTGTACACTGCAGCCATAAGGTAGCGGAATCTGCTGTAAAGTGGTAGTCGAAAGTGGATTTTTAATTTTTATACCTGATCTCCGGACTTTGGGCGCACCTATATTTTGGGTAAGCTGTAAGTCGGTCCATGTTAAAAAAGCTAATATCAAGTTTATCAGTAGGGTAGCGCCTTGTCCATATTCTCGAACCTATCTTTTAGACGATAACTAATATTTCATCGTATTTTTATCACAGAGAATTCGATGAACATTAGAACTTTTTTCAGTATACAGTGCAATGTAAAACTAAAATTGACTCCTGGACAATTATACTATGTTGCAATGTAAAAATAATGTATAATTACGTATAAATGAAGATACACAGTAGCTCTTATAAACTTAAATATACTAGTAGTCCTAAAAATCAGGGGGTGGCACATCGGGCGGAATTCTTGGTTTCTTCAGTAAAGGTTCAGTAAGTGCTTTCTCTACGTCTGTGGCATGCCTCATTCTGCTTTTGCAAACTCTATCTCTGAGAGATCCCTCGTAGGTAGTGCCGTATTTCAGGTTTTTCCTTCCGTATGCTGTATTCCAATACAAGATCGCCAGTATGATCGCCAGTACAAGTCCGAACCCGACGCCCACATAAATTTTGAACATCTCTGTGTCGCTGTACTGAAAACAAAAATACAAACAATATATGAGCAGTTCTTGTTCAATGAACGCAAAATGAGAAATACCAGATATCTATGTCTAAATGTAATTTCTGAATCTTATTTTCGTAGTTCTAAATGTGATTCATATCGCTTTTTTTCGAAAAAAATAATTCGTAGGTAACGGTACGAAGAATTGAAATTTTTCACCCTAGCATTTGGCTGAATATTTGCATTTTTTCACTACAACTAAAGAGTCGCAAAAATGGGGTCTTTATCAAAAATCGCCGCCACGCTTAAATAAAGACAAAAAGTCGTCATTTTGCGACTTTTCACCCTAAATGGCAGCACTGTTCGTTGTCACGGGGGCTATGAAATAACTAGACAGTGTTGCCATTTAGGGCGACAAATCGCCAAATGATAACTTTTTGTACTTGTGATCTATGAAGTACTTACCAACATTCGCAAACACATTGAATCATCAACGGGAGAAGTGCAAGCCAAGCAACTTTTTGAACCGGGCTCTGGTTGGTACTGGCCGTTTGGACAATATTTGCAGTAAGAATCGTCATCACTTCCGAAGGTATTTCTTGGACACAGCACTGTAATGTTGGGTTCTTTGAGTATAGCTTTTTTATATGGCAAATCCCTCTACGTAGATCGAAACATTGGATGTCGAAAAAGTGAAGGTATGGCTGATTTTCTTAGAACGAAGAGCAAATTCGAGAAACATCTTTAAATTTTACGTCAAGTTCAACATAAAAATGTGTGCGTGGTTCGCACATCAAGTGTGGCTTAAGTGTAATGTAGTATTTGATTCATATTTATGCTTCGTCGCTTGACTGTATGGCCAAATTTCTGAATAATTTCTTATTTCAGATTTTGATTTCTGTTAGGAGAGACGTTATAAATTATTTCACGTTATTTTATAAACAGGTTAAAATAGAAGATTTGTATATCGCAAATATATGAGGTAGGATATAAAATTTACTATTTTTATGTCATGAACTGATAGAATCGTCGTATTTATTATTTAAAAAGTTATGTATTACCTAATTTCATCTTAAACGAACATATTGTTAGGAAAATTACTTATTGACTATACTTACTCCAAATAAATAAGAAGCATACTTTGTGTACCTACCACAAACTCTTTGCTTCTCTTTTTCCAGTCCATATCCTCCTGCACACAATATGGTGAACTTTGACAGTGTGTCTGACGATTTTGGAGTCAATTCTGTTTTAAAGTTGAGTTGCATAGTAACTAAAAAAATGATACCCATATTTGATACTTCTTTCGAAAATTATTTTCAAAAATATGTATGTAAAAAATTGTGAGCCAAATTTTTCGACTAAAGTTTTTTGTTTAATTTCACCACAACATAAATCTAAAACATTATTTCCATCATTGATATTTTTGAACTAGCCACTTAGTTAAACTGGAACAAGAATGAACGTTAGAGATAATATTTTCTGTTATACGTATTTGGTGGATAAATAATGACTTCTGTTACAGGCAGTTTTGCATTGCGTCACGCGTTATTTGTAGTATTGGGAAGATTTTGATCAAAATGGAGGAAGTATTTGTCCATCATCTGTGATGGAAATGGAATATTTGATGGTGTTACTATGTTTATCTGTTATTTGAAATTTGTAGACAATTTGGATGTTTCATTAACATTGCTTCGTACTTCCATTGTGTTGACAGAAAACTGAATATTTTTCAATAAAAGATAATTAGTATCAAAATATGTTTATTTATAATTTTCAATACGATTAAATCACGCTATACTCCACTTTGCAAAATTATTTGGTGTTTTAATCATAGTTCTAATACGATTTGGACTAATACAATATTTATAGCAACCTTATTTAATTTCACTCATCATACCTCAAGGATCAGTACTGGAACCGCTACTATTCCTTATATTATATATACTATTAATCTATCCAAAAAATTAATTCACTGTGAAGTGACTGCTGTTCCGATGAAACACAGTTGACTTTCATCAAGATAAACATCATCAAGCGACCGAAAATTTAAACAGCGATCTGCAGAAAATCCCTGAATATGCATTGAGTCATAAAATGCGACCCAATCTAACTAAATCTAAGCTCATATTGATTGATCATAGGAAGGAAAGGAAGTTTTTGAATACTCATTTCAGAAAAATTCAAATAATGGCGATACAAAATTTCTTTGAAGTACGGAACTTAGTCTGAACTACCCTAATATGTAATATCTGCACCTGTTAGTTCCCGTACTGAATGAAGGTTGAACAATTACCTGGTAAATTTTTGAGGATTTGGAAATTCTTATAAACCAGTTTGATGGCACTTGCGTACAATTTCAATTTACAAGCTAAGTCACATTTTGAAACAACGGCGCCAAGTAGCAATCCACTGAAGTTATTAATAGTAGCGATGATCGTCACATCTAGCACATTACTTTCTTCCTGTAAAAATAGAGACTTAGCAAGGTTAGAATCAAAGTATGTTTTTAAATAAACCCAACAAAATTAGATAAATAATATTCTTGTTCATGTTATTAAAATGTAGAGGTATGGGAGTTATGTTTTAAAAATAATATTCTCTAAATGCCCCCCTCGGCTGTTTCTACAGATGACCACTCTGTTTAAAATTGTCTATAACCTTTTGGCACAACTGCGGTCCAATTTCATCAATAACTTGAGAAATGTTTTGCTTCAGGTCTTTAATCGTCTGCGGCTTGTTAGAATAGACTTTGTCCTTGACAAAGCCCCACAAGTAAAAGTCCAGTGGGGTTAGGTCGCATGATCTCGCAGGCCAGCGAATATCACCATTGCGAGAAATAACCCGGTCAGGAAAACATGTCCGTAACAATTCTAGGGTTTCGTTCGCAGTATGACACGTGGCTCCATCTTGTTGAAAGAACATATTCGTCAGGTGTAGATTATTCAGTTGGGGCCATAGAAAGTCTCGTAACATATTGCGGTAACGCTCGCCATTAACATTTACCGTTTCACCATCGTCATTTTCATGAAAGAATGGCCCTATAACCCCTCCAGTCCACAATGCACACCACACAGTTACTCGAAGAGGATGTAAAGGTTTTTCTTCAATCACTCGAGGATTTTCACTTTCCCAAATTCTGCAATTTTGCTTATTCACGTAACCTCCCATGTAAAAGTGGGCTTCGTCAGAGAAGATAATTTTATCACAGAATTCTGCATTACTTCTAACCTCTTCTAAGACAAAATTAGCTAATGCACGGCGATGCTCGTGATCTGGAGGCTTTAGCTCTTGCGTCAGTTGAATTTTAATATGCGTGTAAGGTCAGATCTTTGGTCAAAATTCGTTGCAGAGAGCTTTACGTTATGTTCAATTGTTGAGATCGATGACGAATTGAAGTTCTGGGATTTTCGGTTACATGTGCACGTACGGTAGCGATATTTTCGTTGGATCGAGCACTACGTGGACAAACTGGCACTTTTACATCAAGAACAGATCCGGTAGCCTCAAATTTGTGAATGAGATTGCGAATTGCGTTGTCACTTGGCACATGATTGCGCTCAAAAAATAAACGAAGCTTACGAACTGTTCTTACACACGAACGAGAACTTTCGTAGTAAGTTTGCACAATTTTGATACGTTCTTCCGTTGTAAAACGAAATTGCCGGGTCTCTAAATGACAGATGCGCAATATACCATTTCTAGGTTAAGTCACTACAAAATGGCGCTAAATTTAAATCCCGAAGTACCTACTGGGACACCCTTTACAAAAATTACAGCAAGATACTAAAAAATGAATATCGTAAATAGTTAAGAGGACACAAGAAACAACCAAATAATAAAATAACTGGTACGTAAGTGTGAACAGTTGAAAATTCTGATTATTTTCGGTCCTCCTTTAGATGCCCCCCTCAGAACCCGAGCACGGTGGGTTTTTCCCCGACCCTCCCTGTCGCATCATCGTGTTACTTTTAATGGAATGAAAGGCTTCCAAAAAAGCTTTATTTTTTGTCATAACATTTACTGCATAAAATACACGCTTGTACTGAAAAAGCTTGATACTACATGAATAATCGCAAATAGCTTCAGAAGTATGACCTTTTACTATAAAATCTGACAGATCTTTATATTTGCACAGACCTCCTCCACAAAGATGCAAGGTATCCACATACAAGTTAACTGCTGATATGGGTTTTAAACAACCTTTGGATCTCGGTGATTTTCAGAATATACCTAAATGTCAATAGATTATGTTTGAGTAAATTGTGAGGTAAAAACAGACATTTATTGGCCTATGAGTGATATTCCTACCATTTGAGTACACCTTGGTCGCTGTACGTCAGCTTCGCACATCTTTCCACTGTCGCCGCACAATTTGCTGCTCACAATTTTCGGCAGATACGAATACATCATATCTTCTAATTCCAAAGTACAACTCTCCAAAGTGCTGTAGGAAACTTCCATTTTAATTTTGTAAATTGGGAAAGTGACTAGCTGAACCTCGTGCAAGTATTCATCAGTTTTGCCATTTCTTGTTTTCCTGCAAGTGTAGTTACCATAATCTTTCGCTTCTATGTTTTGAATCTGCAGGGAACTTTCAGTGTTCGCTAGTACTTCACCTAAATTAAAAAATAGACAATTACAGCGTGATTGTGTGATTGCTTCATTGGAAGTATTGGGTACACTTATGTATAGTTTGATAGTTGATAGCAACCTTTGCGCCTTCTCCGCTGAAGAAACAGGTTATTAGGTACTCAACATGTTAATTATAATTGCCATTTCACTGAGTGGTAACAAAGTATGCTCAAACGCATAATCTGAGATTGCACTTAGAGGTGATAACAATGGAAACATTTTTTTCTGTTAGCTAATTGCCGAGGTTTGATGGTAAGCTTCTTGTGACACTCTAGGGTCAGCTGATAAAATGAATATTTATTTTTGGTTCACTATAAAATGGCAGGACAACTTTTGTTTAATGACTTTAAAAAGTTAAAAAATATTGATGATTTATCCACCGTGTACCTTTTCGTTGAATATCCTTTTTGAAAGTCCAAGCAAAAGTGGTGCTCAGTCCTCCCATTGAATTATCAGAAGTACTTTCACATGGTATATTTACAGTAGAGCCAGGAAGAACAATCACGTCAGAATCTAAAAAACAAAACGAGATATCAATTGAAGATAATATATATTTGACACAAAGAAAATAACAACTTCAATAGCAAGGTCCAAGATTATGCCGTTATACAGTTAAGTTATGCTTCGTTGTGTATTCAGTACCTGCTAAAGTTTTGCATGCGCTTATAGCATGCTTTATTGTCTCCTTTTGTTGATGGCATTTTCTGCAATTGACATCTTTTATGGACGGGTCTTTCGTCATATACTTCTTGTAGTTTCGGATACCAATCACTTGGTCTTGAATGGCAAGCATGAAACGCTCTGCTTCTGGGAAAAGTTGGCCATCCTGTTTTTTATTAATATTGTCTTTTGTGACATCGGGTATCGATGTTTGTCATGTAGTGTTTTCTGTGATTGTATGTCTATAATTCCTCTTCCTCCTTGCTTTCTGTCTTTATTTGTGTGAGTTTGGGTGTAATATCCTGTGTTTTGTGAGTTCCGTTAGGATCATGGTATGGATGTTTTCAATGTAGGTATATGACCATTTGATGATGCCAAAAGAGTATCTGAGCACCAGTATTGCGAATGAGTTATCAGCTTTGGTAAGATTTATAGTTTAGTTTAGAGTTAAAAAGTTTTTAAGACGATCTCTGAGTTCGTTCTTCAGTTGTGCTTTGATTTGTGTGTGGTCTATTTTGGTGTTTTGATCAAAGCCGAGATACTTGTATGTTTCGCCTTTGTCCACGTTGGCTAGCGTTTCACCATTTACTGTTTACTCTTTGGGATGGTTTTTCCATTGATCTCTATTGATGTGGAGCACCTTGCATTTGCTTATAAGGAAATACATTTTGTTGTCTGACGTGCAAGTTTCTCTTATTTTCAGTAGCCCCTTAAGTTGCATCCATGATTGATTTTGTGCTGATTTGTTTTTTGATACGTGATGTTACAACCATAGCTTGAGTTGCTGAGGGCGTTCGAGAGTGAGTGAGGCAAAGGCAAAACTAAAGGGATCAGCCAGCTATGGGGTATAGAGTCAAATGTGGACAGACATTCATCCACGCGCAGTGCTCATGAAGCTGCGATAGGTTATCTGGCTTAGCGTGAGGTTATTAAAAAAAAGTAAAAAATTCCTCAGGTGTGCTTAAACTGAGCATGCGTTCATATTAATTTGGGTGAAATACTAAGGAAAATCAATCTACTTGACTCCATTTTGGTTTGGAAGAAATGAAAAGTTATATTTAATATACAGTAAGGTAAACCAACCAACTCGAAGAAGAATATACTGTTTTTCATCATGTAATTCGATAAAGCCTTTACTTATTACGAGGAACAAAATTTTCTAAAGGATTTCTCAGTCAGATCAAGTTTAGTATTAATTTTTCCATAATTGTCAACACGCCGATTTTTAAACTAAATCTTCGTTATATAACTAATGTGATTTTATTTCTACGAGTTATCATCTCTTAAATGCTAATTATTAATAAGTTCCCTATATTTTAAGAATAAATTTCTGTCGTATATGTTTGATTCTCACCTGTAGATGGTACCCTATAGTCCTCTCCAATAACATCCTGGATAGAATCTTTTTCGACAACTTTATTGCTGCCTGCTGAAGTAGTCAAGAACATCAAGCTCCTCTTTTTCCGTTTTGCAGGCTTTGTACCGTTTGATACAACGATACCTTCATGAGCGCTGAAGAATTGCTTACACTCAAGGTCCTTATCATTAATTTCTACGTTATTTTTCAGTTTTCTTTCTATGTTTCTCACATAATTATCCATATCACACAGACACGCTTTATTCGATTCGTATTCAGATTTGCTGCAATTCACCGCTTTATGTTCGTTATTCGGTTTTCCTCTTAGATTGATGCCGTTTGGTGCTTCTTTGGAAACGTTGTTCAAGTCAATGTATTGAAGCTCAACATCTGATAGTGGTTTATTTATTATTCCCTCGATAACGGAATCGTTCAATTTTTCATGTTTGTTTCCGGAATTGTTGACGACAACAACGAGAGGTTTTTCGCTCTGATCCTTTTGCCTGTCTTTGATGGTCGCATCATTTTCTGTTTCTATTACCTCTGGAGCTCCGGTTTGAGCACATGGAGGCTCAGTTACAGTTAACATGTATACGCTTTCAGAATGCGTTTGATTGTGTAAATTGATAGCAGAAGCAGCAGATGCAGTAGAATCCTCAGCACAGATAGTTGTTTCAGAGCCATGTACTGAGCTTTCTCTACTCTCAGATGGAGTATGACTGCTCCCTTCAGCAGTTGCATTTGATTGTTCCGTTATATCCTCTTGGCTACTTGAGTTGTTCTTTGAGTATTCATCATTAGATGGCGATGTACCTATTTCATGAATATCGCTTACATGTGTGGAGTGTTCTGTTGTACTGGATTCATAGCTACTGACATTTTCGGAAGCTACACTGTTAGATCCTGAGGGATTTTCTGTATTATCACTACTTTCTTCTCCAGTTTTTGTAGAATGATCTAACCTGACACCTTCTTTACTACTTTGCTCAGTTTTTGCTGTTACACCACTTTCCCCAGTTGTAAATGTGTCTTCTGATGTTTGACTTTCCTTTTTCACATTTTGTGTTGTACCTGTGGTAGTGTATTCTTCTGTTGTTACTTGTTCATTTTCAGTTTGTTGTGACCCTAATTTGGTGGAACTCGTACCTCTGTGATCGCTGGTCCTAGTTTTTCCTTCACATGTCTCGCACAGTGTACTGCCTCCGGTTTTAGAAAAATGGAAAAATTCTTCAACGACTTCAGTAGGTTGGCTCATCGTATGGCCTGCTGAATTTGATACGGTTTCATTTCGTGGTACAGTAGCAGTCAAAGAATACTTTGACGTTACACCTTCAAAGTGACTTATAGTTGACAACGAACTCTCTCTATTAGTAGTATTGTTTTTGCTTTCAGATTTAAGCTCATTCTCAGTGTCATTGTCTTGAGAAGATAGCTTTGTCTCTGTCTCAATACTAGACTCTGTAGTCTGTACTGTAATACGTTTTTCCATCTCCATGACAGATGTTGATTTCTCTTGATGATCAGTTTTTAATTCATTCTCAGCTGTTTGCTCATTGTTTTCTTCTTCTTGAGATGACTTGGTCTTTTCTTCCTGGCTTGATTCATCGCCAACAGAATGACTGCTACTCTCAATATCTGAGGCTGTACTATCCGTACTGTGCTCTATCATTTCGTTTTTATCACTCTCACTAGTTGGTTCCATTTCTTTGGTTGTTAGTTTGCTATGATATTCAATGGTTTCTGCATTTTCTGAATGGTGAACAACTGTTGATTTTGTCACTTCTTCTTCTTTGGCTGATATAGTATTATTATTAACCTCAGAATTAAATTTATTTCCTTCAGTTGTTGCTTCTTCTTGATTTTCCATTTTTTTGGTTGCTTCTGCTGTCTCTAAATGTACCTCAACAGTTGATTCAGTTTCTTTATTGCCTTCAGATGATGGATTGCCATGCTTTTCATCATTAATTTCTGTTCCTGCTATTAACGGCGATGCTGTTCCTGCCTGCTGAGCATTTGTTGGAACTTTTTCTGATTTCTCTCTAGCTGATACGTTGTCCTCATCTCCAGTACTGAGTTCAGTACAAACCGTTTCTAGTTCTATAGTCGGTACTTCTGAGGTATTAGTTTCTTTAAAATGGTCTAGATATGTTGATTGTCCTTCTTTTTGAGCTAATGTGGTGTATTCACTTTCAATATTCGTATCCTGGGTAAAAGCTACTGTACTTAGCGAGAGCACGATAACTGTTGACTGGGTTTCTACGATGCCTTCGTTAGCAGTCGATGATTTGTAATTATTCGTTACTGAGATACCTTGAGTTGTGTCTACAAGTTTCGGATTTTGCGTAATCGATGTCTCTTCTATTGGCTCTAAGGTTGTTGAATGTTTTTCTTCTACTAGAAACTCGCTTTCTTGAGTACCTCCTTTAGTACTCTCATACTCACCTTCTGTTATATTTTGATCTGTTGATTTGCTAAAATTGATTTGATTTTCACCCAATGTAGTTGGTTTGGAATTTATGTCTTCATCCTCGTGATGTTCTAATAATCCACCAGTTCTATGAAGTTCACTACTTCTTGTGAACTCTTTGGTTATCTCTGAGCCACCTGTTTCTTCTTCAACTATATTTGATGCATATTGTGCAGTTGTTGTATGTCGGGTAGGATTAGTATCTATTTCCGATGTTTCAACAGTATTTAGTGTAATAAGTGTTTCTCGTTGCTCAGATGTATTCGTATCATGCTCTGTAGTCGTTGATAGCTCATTTGTAGTAACAGTTACTGCAACTTTTTCCTCTGTTTGGACGTTGTATTTGTTTTGTTCTTCAGTTTCTTCGGTTATTATTTTACCTGCTTCGGTTTCTGTTAAATATGATGTTTGTTCTTTAGTGATAGTAGTTGTAATGCCTGCATTAGTATAATTTGTTACTCTTTCGTATTGAGTGACTGTGCTAGACGTTATTACAACTAAATTTGAAGCTCCTTCAGTAGTTGTCAGTTCTGCGTCATTCTCTTTTTGTTTAGACGTTACTGAAGCTGTATGGAATCCTGTTGTGGATCCTTCAGGATGTTCAATATTATGTAACAACACCGAGACTTCTGTAGTCATATCCTCATCTTGCTCGTTCCACGTTGTGGCTCCATTTTGACGCATCGTGAGGGCTTTTCGAGTAGTGGAATATGTTCTGTGACTTTTTGATATCGGTTTTACTGTTTCTTCATTTTCATCTAGATTTTCCCATGTGTTAGTACTCTTTGACATTGTCGATTGCTTTCCATGATCTGGAACATTGGAATGGTGCTCTTCACTTTCAGTTGCTCTGACTGTCTGCTCTTCAATTGACATACTTTGCTCCTCTTTGTTTCCTGTGGTAAGATGCCCTCGACTATCTGGGGTTCCAAACGGAGGAACGCTTTCTCCTAGAATAACGGTGATTCCAGTTTTTTCACTATATTCCTCTTCAGGTGACTGAGATGCCAAAGAAGATTCAGTTTCGGTTCCGGCGTGAGATACCTTTTCAGCGCTATCCAAGTCTGAGCATAATTGGCAAATGGTAGATTCATGCTTGTGGAAGTTAAATTCTTCAATTTCTTCCCTTGGACTTGCTGCTAGTATATTATCTAAAGCATCGTGTTTGACTGTCGTTTCCCAATTAGATACAGTTCCGTTCTTATCCTCGCATAATTCGCATATAGTCGAGGTTTCTTCTTTGTTTTGAAAGTTGAAATCATCAAGTTGTTCTTCCATGATATCCGTATTACCGGCAGGTTTACGTTTATTTTCAGCTGTTTCTCCTTCAGGCTGGCATATGACACATATAGTTGATGTTTCATGCTCACTGAAAAGAACTTCGTTCAAGTGTTCATCTGCGTGAACATCTCTGACAGTTATAGTTGCTTTGCTGGCAGGCATTTCTGGAAATGCAACAGTTTGATCGATTTGTGCTTCTGACATTGCTGTAGCTTTGTCAGCTACTTTTTCGGTAGTAGATGTATGGTATTGTGATATATCTGTTATTTTTGTTCCTCGATTGGTCAAACTGTGATTCTCACTTACAGGAACATTTCCAGATGTTATTAGAGTAGTGTCTTCTGAAGAATTAGTTTGGAAGTATATTTTAACCTCAATTCTTTTATTCGGTGTCACATCAGTTTGATCAATAATGTGACATTCGCAAGTTTCAAGTTTTTTTATATTGGCATCAACAGTATTTGTTTGAGCGTGCGTCTCTGAACTAAAGTCAGCTATCGTTGTTCCTATACTAGGATGTTTTGCAGATGCGGTTTCTTGAGATCTACTACGAGAAAGTATTTCTTCTGTGGTGGAGCTGGTAGTTTCTTCATCATGTTCTTTGGCAGTATTCGCAGATCCCTCGGAAGAGATACTTGTTGTTCCCGAAACATGTATTTCACTTATATTTATTTCGGATTGTTGAGTCTCTATGGAAGATTTACTGGAGCTTATTTCGATCTGATCTGTATTACTCAAGTTTTGTGCTTCAGAAGAGTCCTCTGCTGTTTTCCGCATTTGCGTTGTGGAAAATTGTGACACATGAAACTCTTCCCCAGAATTCATTCCTTTTGAAGTTGTTTCCATATTTTCATTTACTCCTGTAGACGCAGTTCTCATGGAATGTTCCTCATCTTGTTCGGGAACTGTGGATAACTCTGGCGAGGATTTTTCTGGCTCGGCGAAAATTGTTGACTGATAATTAGAAGTTAAACTCGCTCCACTAATCGATTTCTCATTAGAGGCTATTGTTTGACCACTAGACACTTGAGTTTCTCCAGGGATTTCTGTTGAGGCTTCAGTAATATCGTGATGTTCTGTGGAATGATCTTTTGGTAAACTTTCGCTTGAATATGTACTTGTTTGTTCAACAGTAACAATCATCGAGTGAATATCGGTTACTTCAGAAGCTATTGTAGGCTCTACAGAACGACTCTCTGTTGATTCTTCGCTAGACATTTTACCTATGTTAGCGGACGACTTAGTTTCCATAGAATATTCCTTCGAGTTTTTTTCAGTGGCTGGATGTTCTGTCAAGGGACTTTGTGGACCTGTTGTTAAAGGAGTTATATTCATCTCAACTTGTGAAACTTCAGTCGAATTATTTTCAGAACCTTGACGACTGTTTTTTTCGGCATTGGAAACTATACTTGTATATTCAATAGTGGATTCATTGAAATGAGGTTGGCCACTAGGTTTTTCTGTATCTATCATAGATTTTGTTGACTGATTATTTCGTTGAGTGGAAGAGTCTCCAACGTTTGTAACTTCATCTGTTACTTTACTTTTTTCTGTTCCAGCATTATATTCTGAAGATGATTTGATTTCTTCCTTATTACTGGAAGAAGTTACTATTTCACTGACCGTATTGGAACTACTACTAGAAACCCATATTTCCGAGCCTTTTTCCGTTTCTAGAGTGCTTATGATGGTATCTTTTCCATTTTGATTCAGCGATATTCTAGTAGACGATACTTCAATGTTTTCATTTTCCATGTTACTTGCAGAAATTACAAATGTCGCTTGAGTTTGTTGGACTGATACTATGCTGGGTCCGGTTTCAGATAGATTATCCAGCGTGTTCTCCCCTGTTAGATGAGGCTGTATTTCAGTGGATGTCCTTGTAATTTCTTCAGATACTGTTGTACTCATTTCTATGGGTTCAATAGACCGGCCCTCAGAAGCTGTTCCACTGAATTGACTACTACTTAATGTGGATGCTTTATATTCGGTAATTTCATCATGAATGGAATGCAATGAATTTATTCCTGTAGACAAATTTGCATAACTCATACTAGTGCCTGATACCATTAGGTGACCAACTGAATCTTCTATAGTCACTACAGTATTCATTTTTGACGACTCGTTAGATGACATTTCACTGGTTTCTTCTCCTCTGGAACTTATGGTTGTGATTTCATTGGATGAGGTATTTTGATTGAAGTGCATTAGATGATCTGAGACTGTCGTGACGCCATTATCGTGCGTTATTTCACTAACCTCCCAGCAACTGGTTTCCTCTATATTTTCGTTTGTAATTCCTGTAGTTTCTGTCATTATATTCTTATCAACAAGCTGTGTAGGAGATTCTGTCCTTGTTATATTTATCTTACTAACTTCTATGGAATGATCTGTTTCCGCTGAGGTAGACTTTAGGGTATGTGTAGTTGCTTCTGAGGATGCAATGTCAGCAGAATGTATTCGGTGACCTTCTGTTATGTATTCTGCATTAGAAACTTTATGTCCTCTAGTCACTCCATTAGATTCTGTCATACGTTCGGATAGTGTATCTTCTGAGGAGGGTTGTTGAGTTGATGAAAGTTTTACAATATGTTGTTCTTCTTCTGAAGTACTAACCGGCTCTTCGACGGATACTACAGAATGGCCTGATGAAGCTTGCATATCGTTGGTACTGTTTTCAGTATCTTGTTCCGATGTAGCCATTACTCCTCTTAGATCTTCTTGGGATACATGTGGGCTCGTATTTGTTTCAGTAGATCCATTTGGCGAAATCATAAAAGATGATGAGCCACCTAAAGTAACCAGCCTTTCATTGGTGCTCAATGAATTTGATTTCGTAGAATGGATTTCTGAGGTTTCTACACTTGTTTCTTGAGGCTTACTGGTACTCAGTATTGTGTACGTCTCAAAAGGTTCCTGAGAATTGTTTTCGCTAGTACTTAATACAGTGTATATTTCGAAACTTGTTCTATGAGTGTTGTCAGCATTTGTGGCTCTCATAGAGGCTCCATTTATATTATTCGGTTGGGAAATTTGAGTTTCAGTTGTAGTAAATACTATGCTTCCCGGAACTGATGAACTTACTTGATCTGCAGATGTAAAGCTTGTATGCGTGGATGTTTCGTTGTCAGAAATTTTATGAGCTTGATCATTATTCATGATGCGAAGATCTGTCGGTTGGCTTGCAGTTGACATCTCAGTGGATGGTTGCCCTGCAATATTGCCATTAAGCTCAGAAGTCATCTCAGTAACTTTATTTTCAGTTGGAAGCTGGATGGATGGAGTTTCCGTAGGTTGGCTGGTCTGTGCTTCAGCCTGTTCCTTACTGTACTGTACTGAAGTACTTTCAGCTTCAGTGGAACCCGACACAATATTTTCTGTTGAGGAACCTTCCTGAGACACATGTTCTTCAGAATTAGGAAAGCTCTGAGAAGTTATTTTCCCAACTTCGATTTCAGTTGAATAATTTGCTGAAGTTCTTCTGGTGATTTCACTTTTTATGGAATGATCTGAAATAGTATACTTCGCTTCATTTATACTTGATACAAAATTTAGTGTCGAGGAACTTTTTTCAGCCGCATGCAACTCAGAGTTAGCAATGTGACTGGAAGTCATTTCTCCAGATTCAGTTTCGCTCGATTGATCTACTGAAGCTCTTCCAGGTTCATCATTGGTTATTTGAAATTTTTGTGTAGAGTGAGCTTCATTAAAATGCTCCTCAGAAGAGCCAGCATATTCTGTCCTGCTACTCGTTTCAGTTGTATTTAGATATTTTCTAGTGTTTGTGCTACTAAACTCTGCTTCCGCAGATTGATTTGCTGTAAAGCTTTGGTCTTCTGAAGTACTACTATGTTTAGTGGCTTCTGTATCAACTGAAAAGTAAGGTAGACCATTTTCAGTTTTACTGATAGAGTTTGTTACATGTCCTGTTGAGATTACCTGTGTTTGGCCTAAATTAGAGGTCGTCACAATTTCCGAATACATTGCTGGGGTTGATCCCGTATTAGAACTCAATTCAGTGATTCCAAAAGACGCATTTTGGCTACTAAAATGTTCTGTTAACCAAAAATGCTGTGTCGAAATTCCTAAATATGCACCTGTGGTATCAGTTATTCTCTCAGATACATCTTGCTCAGTACCAGATCTACTGCCTTCCTCTTCAACACCTGTTTCACTCTGGTTGGTGATACCTTCGAGATTTTCTCCGGATGTAATACATGTAGTAGTTTCGTTGTCACTGAATGAAAATATACTACCAGTTTCTGTAGAAGAACGAGATACTCCTCTTTCTGTAGGTTCATTATCAGGTACTCCAGACCCCACTGTATTAACTAAATCCTTCGAAGAAGTAGTCTCTAATGTATTCTCGACAATTTCGCTAGTCTTTCTTGCTTCGGCTGAATAAGAACTGGATTCTGTTTCGGGTAGTTCCTTATATATTTTATCTCGTTCTTTAGATAAGATGGTTTCAGAAGTGGTACCGAATGCTTTGCTAGCTGGTTCACTTCCGGTGAAGTATGATGTTGCAGTATTTTGTTCTTCTTTCAATGCTTTGCTTGACTCCGTGGAGTGCTCTGTATTGTCTATATTTGATACAGAGCTATACAAATCTCCTGTTATTTGAATGGATGTAGCAGAGTAACTTTCAGGGGTTGCAGTTGTAATAAATGTTTGCTCGATCTCTTGTTCAGTTAACGTTGACTTGTTTGAAGTGAAATCAAGATATATGGTTGGATGGCGTGTTAATGTTTCATCGGCGATGTTGAATCTGTTGGTAACTACTTCAAGATGTCCTTCTTTTCCTTGTATAACTCTAGAATTCTCCTCGGAAGTGCTTTCATTGATTGTCTGTGTAGAAGTTACATACTCCTCACTTATTTCTTCGGCAGCCGTTGAATGACCTTTCATTGTTTCATTCGTTTGTTGTTCCATGGAAGCATTTATTGATTTCGTTGATTCAATAGTGGTTTTAACTGAATACATTTCTTCAGTATCTACCTGAGTGCTTCCCAATTGGCCTATTTCAATATATCCATTAGCCTTAGGTGTATATTTTTGATGAATATCGTTTTGTGTTTGGTGCTCAACTGAAATAACTTCAGAAACGGTTTCTGTATGAGCAGTTGCTGTTGTACCAGAAATTGAAACACTTTCCTCTGGATGAAGATTCGCTGTAATTCGTCCTTCTGATTGGTCTGTATTTATATCTGTGACACCTCTAGCTCCTGTAGCTTGATTCTCCGAGAAAAAACTTGTCTCTGTAGCGATTTTATCATTGGAATCTTGATCTTCTGTTTCTTGACACGTCTCCGAAGTTGCTTCTTCTGTTGATCCCATCACGATGCTGATTTTGGATCCAGTATCTGTATCATTACTTTGTTCTGATGTTGGTTCTCCATGTGTCGCAGTAAAAGGTATCTCGATATTTTCTGTGTGTGGTAGTTCTGATGCAACATTTATTCTTCCTGGGGGTATATTAGGTAGTTCATTCAAGACAGCCGAAGTCGTATGAGTTTCTATAGTAGTCATTTGTGTGATAGATGCAGTTCTATTGGTAGTTAGTTGTTCTTCATTTTTAGGCTCATGGATTTTCTCTGAAAGCGTTTTATTTGATTCAGACAGGTTTTTTACTGATAAATTTTCATCAACAGTTGAAGTAGCCGTTTCTGTATTAGATGATGCAAGTGTAACATTTTTCTCACACTCTTCACATTCTTGCAATGAAGTATCTTCTTGAGCTTCAGTCGCAACGAGTTCAGTCGGCATTTTTGTCCAGAGGCTTATTTCTCCATGATGTGTCATTTCAGCAGTTGCTTTGGAAGATATGCTACTGTGTTGCATAAGATCTTGTTGTGGAGCAAATTTTTCACTTGCATGTTGAGTAGAGGTTTCTATATTGGGTGTTTTCTTATTATGCGGAATATTTTGCGTACCTACTTCAGAAGCCACTTCCGTATTTGATGATTTTGAGATAGTATACGCTAAAGTAGTTATATCTTTCTCATCGAAATTTGAGGTAGCCGTTTCTGTATTAGCTGATGCAAGTGTAACATTTTCCTCACACTCTTCACATTCTTGCAAGGAAGTACCTTCTTGAACTTCGGTCGCAACAAGTTCAGTCGTCATTTTTGTGCCGAGGCTAATTTCTCCATGATGTGTCATTTCAGCAGTTGCTTTGGAAGATATGCTACTTTGTTGCGTAAGATCTTGTTGTGGAGCAAATTTTTCACTTGCTTGTCCAGTAGAGGTTTCTGTATTGGGTGTTTTCTTATTATTCGGAATATTTTGCATACCTACTTCAGAAGCCACTTCCGTATTTGATGATTTTGATATAGTATACGCTAAAGTAGTTGTATCTTTCTCATCGACATTTGAAGTAGCCGTTTCTGTATTAGCTGATGAAAGTGTAACATTTTCCTCACACTCTTCACATTCTTGCAAGGAAGTACCTTCTTGAGTTTCAGTCGCAACGAATTCAGTCGGCATTTTTGTGCCGAGGCTAATTTCTCCATGATGTGTCATTTCAGCAGTTGCTTTGGAAGATATGCTGCTTTGTTGTGGAGCAAACTTTTCACTTGCTTGTTGAGTAGACGTTTCTGTATAGAATGTTTTCATATTATTCCGAATATTCTCCGTACCTATTTCAGCAGCCACTTCTGTGTTTGATGATTTTGATATACTATACGCTAAAGTAGTTGTATCTTTTTCATTAACAGTTGACCCATCTTGTTCTAGAGAGAGAGATTTGCTCATTGTTGTCAAAGTTTCCGTTCGCTTCAATGATGGTTCGATTGTTGATGAAATGCTGTGCTGTTTTGAAGAACTGCGATCTAATTCATTATCTATATCATTTTCTACGCTTTCCTCGCATTCCTCTGAAGTTTCGCTTTCTTGGGTTCCATCAGAATGTCCGTTCCTCTCTTCAGTTGAAGCATAATATTCATAAGCATTCAATCTGTTCAAGTTTTCAGACGTGAGTTGTGTTGCTGTTGATAACAAAATCGTATGAGGTGCTTCTGGGGTAACACTTTCTGTTGACGATGCAGTGATTTGCTCTGAGTAAGAAACAGTCCCATGACTCACCATGGCCACGCTTTCTGTTTGACCATTTGAGACAGCCTCTTCATTGCTTTCATTCGAAGGTACGTTGCTCTTATTTTTCATGAAATTAGATGATAATGTTTCGTATTCACTTCTTGTCACTGGCACCACTGATGAGAATGATTTTTCATGAATTTCTGCTTGTTTCGATGTTTTCGCTTCAAGCATAAAATTCAGGTTGATTAGTCTTAAATAAAAACTCATTTACATTATCGATAGTAATAAATAGTTTCATCACAGAAATGTTCTGCTAGCAGTGCTTCTCGAGGTAGGGTACATTTGATTACGAGTTTAAGGATAACTCCATTCCTGAAGTAATTCAAGTATGAACAATCGTTTGGAATTAGTGGTACTTACCGTTTTCAGCACTTTCCTCTTTGGGCGACAATAACATTTCTTCTTTAGCTGAAACTGCCTTCATATGAGTTAATATACTTTAATCCATTTGTACATATACTTACTTGACTTTTGGTCGAAGTTATTCCAAATCCTGTGGTTCCACCAGCTTCGTTGGTCGGAGAATTATTGGATGCAGAGCCAGATTCTTCATTATTCGTTACTATGGTTGTGCGGTATGTGGCTTCGAAGTTCTTTGGATCTAATAAATAATCTGCGATACTGAACAACCGTTGCTTTTCTAATTCGCCTAGTTCATTCACTTTACCTTCGTCATAGTCTTGATATATATTGCTTTCTACTTTTTGGTCTGACCTCACACTAATTTCTTCAACAGTATTTTGGAACTGCGTAGTCGGTTCACCCTCTTCTGATGCTAAAATTGTCCAAATATTTCAATTTAATATGGACAATTCAAAAGCCTAGACTTACTGAGAGGTTTCGCTCCTACCTACTTACAAAGTTTGAACAGATAATTTTCTATGGTTTCGTGATTGTACAAATGTATGTAACCAAAATTGAACAATGTTTTATGCCTAACTCTCTCTATTTGAATCTATAATTATAATTACAATTCACAAAATAGACATGAATACCGCAAACCACATGTAGACTATTTTTAAGGAATTATTGTATTGTTGTTGTTAGCAGTTAAATCTGACAGTTCGACGATTATTTAAATATACATCGAAACGTGTCACATCGCCCTGTAGATATCTACCAATCATTATCTTTTCGTTTAATGTATGGTGCTGGTGCTTACCACTCGCTTCTGAGTTCTCGGGCCCGAGTTCCGCCTCTGTTGACTCTTGACTAACATTTCCTTCAGTTACAATTCCCTCTGCTTCAGGCGATGTACTCATATGGTCTTCACCCATTTCTTTGTCAGATTCACCTAACGTTTGGACTTCTACAGGGGTAATAGTCTTTTCGAAGTCCTCCGAATTGAGCAATACATCAGCAACGCTGTGTAATTGAAACTTTTCCTTTTCGCTTAGTTCAGTTATTGCAGTTGCTTTTTTTGGAACAGTGTTTAATTCTCGCTCTTGTGTGGTGATTTCTTCCAACTCCTTGAGTCCTTCTAGAAAACAATGATGGATTAATGCGTCTTTCCTAGGGAGTTTAGTACTTGAGAGAGCCGTGGAATTTTGAATCCATTTCTCACACATTAGTCTACCTTGTCTCTGATAAATATTTCTGTGTTACTCTAAATAAATAATAAAAAATGGATTGTATATATCAATATACAATCATCAAATAATCATGTATGATCTGACTTACCAGTCCCACTTGCGACTTCAGATGTGGCTTGACTAATATTTTTGAGACGTTCTATATTGTCTTGGGTTGTTAATAATTCAACTTTGTTTTCTTTAGTTGCTTTGTCCAATTCAGACGAACTAGTTCCTAGCTTCTTTGATGCTTCTTCGTCATTGTAGTCAGATGTAGATTTAGATATGGATTGATTAGAATTTTTGGGAGGTTCCATATTTTCTTGGGTTGTTAATAATTCAACTGTGTTTTCTTTAGTTGCTTTGTCCAATTCAGACGAACTAGTTTCTAGCTTCGTTGATGCTTCTTCATCATTGTGGTCAGATGTAGATTTGGATATGGATTGATTAGAATTTTTGAGACGTTCCATATTCAAATTGTACATCGTCTTGAACTTTTCATTGTATTCCATGTTCCATTCGAAAATTTTGCGGAAAGTCGCATTGTGTTCTATGTTCCAGTTATATTCCTCCCAAAATTTTGCGTTCAAATCGTTGTTTTCTTGGGTTGTTAACTCGATAGTGTTCTCTCTACTTGCTTCCTTGAATTCAGATGAACTTATGCCTAACTTCGTTGACGTTGCTCCATAGTTGTATTCAGATGTAGATGAAACTCCAGTTACGGATTGATTTAAATTTTTGAGTCGTTCCAAATTCAAATTGTACATCGTCCTGAACTTTTCATTGTATTCCATATTCCACTCGAATGTTTTACGGAATGTCGAATTGTGTTCTATGTTCCAGTTGTATTCCTTCCAATATGTTGCGTTGAATTCGTTGTTTTCTTGGGTTGTCAATTCAACAGTGCTCTCTTTACTTGATTCTTTGGATTCAGATGAACTTGTATCTAATTGTGCTGTTGATAGTCCTTCATTGGTAATTGAAATGTTCTCACTACTTATATGATAATGCTCCATATTCCAGTTGTATATTCTCCGGAATGTTTCATTGTGTTCTATGTTCCATTGGAATTGTTTTCTGTAGGTCATGTTATGTTCTATGTTCCAGTTATACGTTCTCCAGAATGTTTCGTTGTACTCTTGGTAACCATTCTTATCGGAAAATTGGAAATTGTTTCCTTGATTTGATTCCGTTGGTTCTGAAATATTTGATTCTAGAGTAGTAACTGATACATTTCCCGAATGCTCAGTTGAAGATTCGACTTGTTGACCAACTTTATTTTTATGTTCCATATTCCAATTATATATTCTTCGGTAGGTTTCATTATGTTCCATATTCCATTTGAATATCCTCCATATCGTTTCATTATGTTCTAGGTCCCAGTTGTAAGATTTCCAAAACGATTCGTTGAATTGGTGATAGCTTTTTCTTGTTGAAATTTCTTGATCTACGAGTTCCGGCCATTCTATTGGATGAGATCCTTGTTTAGTTATGTTTCCGGTTACATTGCCATGTTCGTATGTAGTCTTTTCTGTAACAAAATCAACACCATAAATAAATAATAGTGGTTAGATGAAGGTTCTCAACCTCATTTTGCCTACCGCCCACTTTGAGAATATTTTTTCCTAGAGCCCTCGAATTTTTCACTTGCCATATGTCGCGAACTATTGTCACGATTATATTTAGTATTACATTTCCCATTCTTTTGGACATTCCAAATAATCCGGAGAGCAAAAAACCTTCCTACGCGCTTAATTTCCCACGTTATAGCCTCAGAATGTTGCGCTACTTATTTAGATAGATGGTTTTACAAATGTCAAATCTGACAGTCCGACGATGATTGAAATATAAATCGAAACGCGTCACTGAAAGAAAAATAAGTTTATTTGTGAAACTGTGTGTTAATTACACAATCTTTTTATCTGCATTTATTTATTTTTTGCCATCATGCTGTTATTTTTATTAGTTCAGTTAACAAAAATTATTTGGGTAATTTACTTCAAATCTTACGAATTATATCCAAAGCTCTGACCCTAAAATTTTTATGCACAGATATCGTTAAGATTTCAAACATAAAACACTGTTTTTATGATGCGTCTGACGAATAAATATATAAAACTCTAGCTGGAGTAGCTGCTGTGAAACACATGAGATTAAATGCTGACAGTCTCACAGGTATAAGTTAAGGCAAATTGTACCTTGTAAACTCCCTGACTCAATACAATCGTTAATCATTAGAACCTCGTGTGTTAGTATAGCAAAACGCGTGAGACTAAAATTGACATGAACTATGCATACCCGGTGAAAATCTGTACGTACCTGTGCTTTCACCAGATTCATTAATTTTTTTAGTATGTTCTACGTCCCAATTGAAGGGCTTCCATAACTGCTTCGCTTCTTCATCTATATTTTTAGACCAAATCCATGCTTTTGTTGTAGTTTCTGGATCAGGTTTCTTCTTCTTTTTCTTTTTCTTTTTAACCTTAGTCCATGTCATGTTGTTATAAAATGCATCTATGTCATTAACTCCAAGCCGTCTTGATGTGGATTCTTGGAGTGGTTCATCGTTTGTCTCTGAAACAGCGTTCAATTGATAACAACATAGTATATATTCATATGAAAATATCATGTTTTGTCCTCGACAGTTCCGATTTCCCCCATTTTAAGGTCGACAATTAACAAGGACCACTCTGGTTTTGCATCATATACTTTTATATACCAAAATCGTTTGGCAAAAAGCACAAACAAAGTGAAAAGGTTATGAAATAATCTACCTACCTCTGCCTCGTTTGACCAACGGATGTATCCCATTATTACTAAAATATTTTTTTGAAGCCTCCTCTACGTCCCTGTTGTTATCTTCATTTGCCCAAAAATTGGCTTTGCGCTTATGCAGCATTTTGTATTTGTGCCTAATGCTATTGGAAATCGCTTCATCTCTTTGGTTTTCATTTCCTACTGGTTCTCGATATAGTTTTTCCCGCCCCACATGAAATTTTGATGGCGCTTCACTAAAAAACGGTTCTTTTTGCCCATTCTTTCTCTAATGAAATGATCTCTATTCCTAAATTCCTCCAGTGGTCTATGTCTTCGCTTCTTTTTCCTGCGCCTTTTCCGTTTTGCTCTGGATGTGCGGCTTCTTTTTGGCCTGGAACAGTTAAATTGATTGCGGGTCGCAAAGAAGAATGAGTTGAATGGAAGAGAACGCAGCATTCAATACTTTTGTCAAATCTGATGTTACCAAAGGATTACAGTCAAATGGATTGTAGATGCTCTTACTTGGTGAAACTCTTCCACCATGTAGATAAAAAATGGTGTAATTGTCACACAGTTTAGGTTTTGAAGCCTAGTTTTTCCGAAGATAGCAAAATTGACTAACCTGGAGGGGTTATGACTGTTATGAGAGTTTTTCCATTTTAACAGTTTCCCGAGACCTCTGAGCATCTGTTGGTTGATCTCTCTGGCTGTTTTAGTTGGTTGGTCATACAGCATATCTGCGGATTCCGTATTTTCAGTTTTTACGGTAATATCTATCTGTATGGTGGGTGTTTGATTTTCTTCAATGGACGTTTCGTCTAAGATAGATGTCAAGTCTCTCTTGCGAATCTTATGCTTCAGTCCTGTAATGGAAAATGGTTTCGTCAATATTATTAGTAATTATTTTTATCTAAAAGTTGGAAAAAATGTTGGCAAGTAGGTTTCCACGCAAGGGGAATAGTTGTTGTATTAAGATATAGATGAAATTGGAAAAAATATATATAAAAAAGCTTTAAATCTAAGGCATTCCAAAATTTCATATATTACTTCAAGTGGATCCACAGTTTTTGGATCCGAATGATGCAATTTTTGCAGAAATCGGTAGTAGTAGTTGTTAGAACAATAAAATGTATAAACGACTTTCTCGTGTTGTTATTCTTTGGATAATTACGTATATTTGTCTAAGTATTGAAAGTAAACCGATAATGTCCCTGTTCTGTGAGCAATCATTCACGTCCAACAAGTACGGAGAATTTCCAGGGTCAAAAGCTTAGATATCATATAATGAAGTCTTCTCAATTACGTAGGTGTAAGAGAGAGAGAAAGAGAGAGAGGGAGAGAAACTACTTAATTTCATTATATTATGAGTCTGACACAAACAAGAATGCAGATGGTTTCGAATTTTGATCTTCAAATTGAATAGGAAAAATAGGCACCACATACCAGTTCTTTTCAAAATACTTTCGACTTCATTCACCAACTTTAGGTCCTTCTCCAGACGTTTCAGTCGTTCCTGCGTCATATCCTTCTTCACGCGGTCATCTTTGTTACTCCCTGGTTCTGTCTTGGAACTGGAATCGCACGCTGTTGTAACAGGTGTGACGGTAACGCACTCCGTTTCTTGAGCCGTGCCGCTGCTTCCAGTACTACTTGCCATCGCCGTGGACCTTGCCTCAGTGCTGGACTCGTTCAAACTGGTCAGAGACGTGTCAGGCAGTGCTTGATCGTTAGACATCAAAGAAAAAGCTGCCGGTCCACCCTCCATGAGTCCAGGTTGAACTTCACCACCACCACCACCACCCATTGGACCCAGATTGTTAAACAGATTCTCTGTAGTAAATAGGTCTTCGGAATTTTCTGTAGCTTCAGCACATTCGCAGTTATTTTCGGTTGTGGTTTCCAAATTGCATTGTGTTGTTTCGCATGAATCCGACGGTGGTAACCCGAAGTCACCTAGAAAAATATAATCGTTGAGGCATGACGAATTGCCACTAGATAATTCTCTGGGAGCTGAGAGTGGTTAAAAGTCGTTTCGTTTGAGAATATCAAATGAGATTTCGAAAACCGAGATCACTATCAAGCTTCACAATCCAAAAACAAAATCAGTTCGGCGCAATGGTTTTAAAAACTACAATATGCCAGGATGCTGCATTATACTTCATACCTGATGCTTCACCGTTTACTGAACCTACGCCTTCTCCCAAGAGGGTTCCACCTCCCAATGGTGCTGCCCCTCCTAGTAGAGCGTCACCACCTGGCAATGCACCCTCTCCATCGATATTGATGCCCAAACTTTTTAGATCAATCTGTTCGGAGCTGGTACTTTGATCGACAGCAGTGGAACCCTCCTGCTCAGTTGTTGTATTTTCTGGCTCTGCAGACCCTTGGGTCGAATCTGGGGAGCCCGCGTCAGTTGTCGTGGATGTCAAGTTTTCATCTATGGCGTTGGCCAGGAGATTCAACAGCTGGTCGGTATCCTTGAGACATTCAGGCGGCACTTCCTTCTTGAGGATCTTTTGGGCTTTTGCTCTCAGTACCTAAAATCAGTAATGTCAATACACTTCGTTTCTGAATAAAGTTAACTTAATCGAGGACCGTTCACTAATGTTTCAGTGATTAAAACAAAAAATTGTGGAGAATCATAAAAATACAACAACCCTATCAGATTATATAAGGTTCAAATGATAAAGTGGCATGAATTTGCTAAACAAGTATGTATGGATAAAGAGTACAGAGCAAAAATTAGCAATACAATTCGGAACATGCAAAAAAATGTCGTCTAGAATTCACTAGAATAACTGGGTTTTGGTAGGTTGATTTCCAAACTTCAATTGTACCCATTTCTGTTCAAAACGTTATCCAATGAGTGAGTAAATGTTCGAACATTTATACCCACGATGTACAACTGGACTACTGATATTAAGTGTTTGCTCTCCACTATGCATCAGACCTGCCATACACATGCATGTTTCGTCTTTAGCCTAGAATCGTCAGTATAGCCTAAGTGACCGGACACAGCAAAAACAGCTCGTTTTGTTTCTCTCAAACTTTGACAAACTGTGCTTCTGTATTATGTAGGATACTTACATTTCGGTCCAAAGCATAAAAGGTTGGTTGAGCGTCCGTAGTTGTTGAAGAGTCTGCAACATTTGTACTGCCTGAAACAAATCTTTTGATTTTCGACAACGGATACACCAAAATACCGGGTATCATTCTTCGAGGTGGACTTTCCTTATCCTTGGCTGCTGCCAGTAACTGCAGCAACTTCTCAGTGTCCTCAGCACATTCTGGAGGTATTCCTCTTTTTAACACTGGCATGGTGTATGTTGGTATGAACTGGAAAAAATGTATACCAATTTTAATACTAACGTCGTCTTTGTTACTAAATGCTACATTTGCGGTGAGAGGATTACAGGTCAAATTTAACACTATCAGCTCAGTATCAATGGATGAAAATGGTCCACAATAGAATAAAAATAAAACTTCATTTAAATTCTAGTCACCTCAAAAGATGATTTTGTCGTCTGATAGAGCATATTCCCAACTCCGTGAAGCGCTTCATTTACTACGTTGTCTAACTCAGTTTTGTCAAGAGGAAACCTCTTCAGTTTTTTTCCAACGGGGTATATCAATATTCCAGGCACCATACTGCCTCCAGCATGGATAGCGACGCTCTCAGTTGCCATTTTCTCCCCTTCTATGCCCATATCTGTGATTTGATTAGGCAGCTTGAAACTGAATTCGTTCAGATCTGTGCTCGATGATGTCTAGTTCAGGTGGACAGAAATAATACAATTAAAACAGATTAAATATACTTTAATCCATAACAAAATCAATTTGAACTGCGCATCTTAAACGTATTGTGGCAACAAACATTTTCGAATCTATGGTAACGTTTTTCCAATGTTTACTGGGTACACGATGAACATCCATGTGATTGTGATCAGCCGATTAAGACTCAATAATGAACTGAAGCTTCAATATACAAACAGTGATAGTTTTTGACATCTGAATGAGCGTTAATATTTTCAATTCGCTCATAAACAAATAGTATATTGGAAGGGGTGAACAAAGTCAAAGACGTAAGACATTTTTATCATGCAATTGATTTACTTTAAAATTATTATGTGCTAGTGTGTCAAAGTGAATTCAATTGCAGTAGCCGTACTATGATCCGAAATGCTCGAAAATTGGAGAAACCGAATTGAACTAACCGTCCAGAGTGCAGCTGTTGCAGCTGTCGAAGTGGGTGTCGTTGCTGATGTGCTCTTACTGGTAAGTGGTGAATCGGTTAATTTCTGGCTAAAATCATTCAGGTCTCTGGCGTTGAAACCTGCCAACCCATCGTTACCTTGATGAGAAAACATGACTGGTACGTAAGTATAGCCTTTATGTTTCAACTTGTTGGAAACCAGAAAATTTGCTATGTCTTTGAACAGATCCGCCTCTTTCATTTTTTCCCAAGTATCTCTCCGTTGCAGTCGTTTAATCACCTTCTGTTTCCTCCTTAGCAGCGTGGCAGTGGAGTGCCTCTTTCTTCGCCTTTTTCTGACATACCTGATTGGAAAATTAGGGGTTATTATCAAAATAAGAGGCTGTTACTATATTCTAGAAATATTAGGAAAGACAAAAGCTGAAATTGATGTTTTCTTGTATATCTACCAATGAAATAATGATCTTTGAATCAGTGCTGATACAATTAAGGGAATTTTAAAGTTTTTCCTCTCAGTATGGAGCAGATCATAATATCACTCAACTCGTTACAAGTATAGTTGTGCCATACAACCTCATCTGAAAAGCTGCTTTCTCAATTCAGCCCCGATTGCGATTTCTTTTGACTTGTCAGCATTGCGGAGATAATGATGAAGTGAATAACTGGGTATACTTTTTGGATCATCATTAGTTTTGATAGAGGCGTCCAACACTTCTCTTGGAGAGAAGTGCTGATAGACCTCTGTGTTATCAGCATAACCATGAAATTCACAGTTTTTATTCGGATCGTTCTCCAATAAAACTAGTTTGGCTCTCCCTACCTACTTGAACTGTTGCAACGTCACAACTTTGTTTATATACAAAATTTAGAAGAAAAACTTGTAAAGGAAAGCGTTTTGGTAGGTAGCATCGTTCTGAGCCACAGTGATTATTTTTGAGGGCTGACCAAAAAGGAGGCACTCCTACGGTACAAACGAGATACCTGTGCTACCCTACCCTCCAGGAGATATTGACTCTATGGTGGAGAACGAGAGATGCCGGATATACTGGAACTGTTCGTTCCCCACTCTCGAGCTTGTGCAAGCTGATAGGCCAGACATGGTACTTCTCGGCTTCTGTCGAGATGAACATCGTCTTGAAGGAGGAGGAAAAACGGGCCAAGTATCAGGAGCTCCTCAGCCAGCTTCGTAGACCACACTGTTAGTCTGCTAGTACTGCTCATTGGATCCTTAGGTGGGATGAGAAATATGCTGCTCTCTGCTTTAAAATCTATATAGGATGCAGAAAGCAGCCATCGTCGGTTTTCCCCGTCTGCTTAGGACGCATGACTTGTGGACAATCCCAGCCAATGAGCCTGACATCGTTTTTTAATCGAAGGTGGAAAGAGTTACCTATTTAATTGATATCGCTATTCCCAATGACAAAAATGTTCGCAGCACCTATTCTGGGAAGATATCTAAATATCTCGCAATAGAAATTAAATGACTTTGGAAAGAAGAAAAAGTCATTATCATTCCCTTCATAATGTGAGTCTCGGGTCTCACACCAGCCTCATTCTCTTTGCACATATAACAACTGGGGCTGGACGAAAAGTTACACAAAACGTTCCAAAAAGGTCGGTGATTTTCTAGACCTGTAGTATTGTACGGTCCTTCCTCAATGCAGACCGATAGCTCGGATATTGACTTGGAACAGCCCGTCAGTACGGATTAGTCATTTACTGAATCATAGGTGGCTTCCATACGAGTATCTGATCAGCGAGACAACCATTGAATGAGTTATATTATTTCATCATCACCGCTACAATAATACATGGAATTAGTTGTGTTATACTCTTGACTTGACATTGATTATGACTCCATCAATTGTTGTGAATAAAATAAAACTACCTTTTCACACATTCTTTAGCATTGGGATGCTCTAAGAGCCCCTCAGGTGTATTTGGTTCCATTTTCCTTACAATGAAGACAAAAGTGTTCCACTTCTCCGCAGGTTTGGGAGATTTATACATTGTATTCATTAACAGACGTTCAACTATGGGATTTTTGAGGAGCTGATTGATTGCACTACAGATGTCTCCTTGTTCAGAAGGTTTTGGATTGGATTGTGCTTCAGTGAGCTCTGATGATGGTTCTGTGGAAAATTGAAATGTAATTTAGATCTAATAACAGATATTTCACATTAGCCTATAGAACATAGGTTCTCAACATTATTTTGCCCACCGCCCCATCTAGAAAATATTTTTTTCTATAGCCTCGCATTTTTTTTTTAATTGTCATTGGTCGCGAATCTGAAACAGCTATTGGCAAGATTATGTGTGATAATATTATATAGTCGTAAGACTATCGACAGCCCCTAATTTTCTCGGGGAGGAAATCGTTTTGGAGCTGTTGAACTTTGCTAATCCAAAAAACTCTATAATCGTAATAGGAGGAGAAACAATTTAATGGAATTTATTCTTAAGGCTTTATTTGTATATCAATAGAATATTTGGCGCACTGTAATTATTAATTGTTCAAGATTAATTTTCTTGTACTACGCTGTATTTTGCCACTGGTTTTATCTAATACCTTACAGCAGGAGCTACAATCTTGTTTGGCCATTCGCATTACTTGTTTTTTATTATATACCTGTGTAGCTCGTGGTTTCGCCAACAGAAGCATGTTCACAAGCAAAATGTTCAACCTGAGGTGACGAATCTTTACTGCAATTGAAGGTTTTTCGTGTATCACTTTCAGCCCTCCGCGGTTCAACATGGTAGTAGCCAGATTCATCCCCATTGGATTCAGCTATATATTGGATTGGTTGCTCAAATATGAAGCGCCCTGAATTCTTGTCTACAATATGAATAAGGTACCTATCAACTTTTCCACTGGACGACGCTGCTAGTTCAAAATCTATTCATGTGTATATGTTTCTGTGAAAGCCCAAATATTTGTTAATTTTCGGATTTACCAACATGAGTTGGTAAATGTAAGGGCTCATAAAAAATTGACGATTTTTTTGGGCTCGTATCATTAGAATTTGGTAAATGAGGAACTTGGTAAATGATGGTGTTTGAGATTAAAACAATGAGTATGTTTCAGTTTTTCTGAATAATTCTTAAGACCAGAAACGTGTTGTACGTTTGTTTTAAATTATCAAGTACAATATAAACATTTACGAAAGCATTGGTTGTGAAACAGTATTGACGCGGTTGCAAGTGTGACATACCAAACACATGTCATGTGGCCCAAAGAACAGATGTTATATGGGAAATCGGAATACCTAGAATATACAAAGTTGATATTTCGATTTAGACTATTAACCTAGAATGGTTGTCTTGGCAAAGCATCAGGCGTTTCATAGGCCAGCAACATGAAGGTGTGTTTACTTCATTTTATCGATAGTAGGGATTCAATTGATAAAAACAATGTACGAGTAGTGATAGCGCTCTGGGAACACTGACCCAGTCCTTGTAGATATAACCAAAAGGAGTAAAAACCTGATTTTGTACTTTTAGCGGCGTAGGGTATATTTCTGTTGTAATATTTTTCTTATTTAATATTTATTTCATCAGGTGTCATATAAATATGGCAGTTTTTTTTGTTTCGTTTTTTATAGATCTCAATTCTTGTATTACACTTGAGAAAGCCTCACATTTGAAAAAGTTAACGTTGCAATACAGCACATCGTATATTTTATTAGTTTGGTATACTATAGTTTTCATATCAAAGATCAACACTAGGCGAATTATGCAACTATGCTATCAAGCTATAATTATAGCTCGGAAATAACTTGCCCCAATTTTGCGTTTAAGGTGTAACAAGCAGTCTCAAGGGTATGAACGTAGAAGCGCGAGGACAAGGGTCAAGAGCTCGTTTGAATTCGGGAACTAATATACCTAAAATTGTGGCAAATCTTTCACGAAACTGTTATTTTAAATTTTGTCTCAAAATATCAAAGAGTATGAGGCAGTGTTTAAATTTTCATTGTCGATTGATTGGATGTGATAAGTGGCATAACAACAGCATAAGTATATCTATTTTATTGTTTTTATTCCCAGAAAATACAATTCTCACCTCAATTATATTCAGAGAAACACTGATTGACTAGTAAAATCTGATACAAAAATATGTTCATTCATGCAATATGATATTATCAATCGATTGAATGGATTTATTATCTTACAACCCATAGTACTTAAGTGGAAATGTAAATTTAGATATGAATGCATAAAAACTCCAAGTAAACTGCAATTATAAAATTTCGTGGCATCGTAAAACGTGAAGTTTCTAACTTCTTCAAATGGTAAGTTGTATTTAGATCAGGATATTCACAGCAGTCAATCAGTATTTTCTGGTGAGGCTCAATTTTTGCCATGCTCATAAGTGGAGGAAATCACTACATAACTCAACATTTTCTATAATTTCGATGCACATACGATCCGTTAGAACTATTTGCAATGAAATTAAGGTGGGCATCTTCATTTGCGTAGTGATCAGTGCTTCTAGCCCGACCCTGTGTCAAAACGTATTACGCAGGACGCATGGCAGCCATGCGTGAAGTATGGCGAGGTAATAGATAGTTGCCCAAACAGTCCAGCGTGATCTCCAATGAGTCCCGCCCCTCGAGTTCGTGTAATGATATCCTGCATTTCCAGAAAAGTCTCTAGTTTCTGTGCTACTTGATACAAAATAATAACTTTAAAGCAAAAAATGCAGAGTGAATTATTCTATGCATAACCCGAAAGTTTTCTTTTCTGTAGTCGCTTCAAAATGCTGTCTATTGCGCACAGCATTAATTTGCACTGATTTATTTGATACTTCGTTTGATACCCATCGTTGAGCTGACACTCGGTACATTACTACAATCGCTGTCGCACCATTTCCCACGAAAACATATACAACACCTCATAGCATTATTGCCTAACCTACCTTTTTCATTTTGCGATTTACCGCTCATCGAATTCCACCCTTCTGCTCCCGGTGACCGAGATTGTATATCCCTATGATTCAGCGAGGGATCGATCTGAGTTTTCTCCCTTTCTTTTTCCACTATGTCGTCGAAATCAGATATTTTATTAAAGTGGAACTTACTCGAACTACCGTCTAAACCTAAACCTATTTCTCCTATTACGGCAAGCAATCCTATCAAGCTAAAATCAATGAACAAATTGTAAGTGAGGCTGGTATTAAAAATATGTTCACTTACATAGTTAAGCCATGTGCAAACATCGAAATTTATCATCTGGAATCATGTAAACGCCCATTGCTTTCAAAACGATCCAGTATAATATTTTTTCATATATAAATGGGTATATTTCTATAAAATGTCATGTAATTGTCAAAAGTGACGTTACATTTGATATCACTTATTTCCATTGTTGACATGTAGATTACTGCCTAGTGCCTAAATGAGACACTTGTGTGGATTCAGTAGAAATACTTACAGCAAAACTCGCTTCACGTATCTCTAATTAGTGAATGAAAAGCTATAAACGTTAAATTCATAGTTAAAAGTGTATTTGCTTGAATGAAGCTAATGTACAATAACACATCACATTTTATGCGATTATCCGATTAAGCATGAACGTGACTTGTTGGACATGAAGCTGAAATTCCATCTTTCCTAAATATTTGTATAATAAAATCAATCCGAAATCTTATATTCATAGTGTAAATAAGAGGTACAAAAAGATTTTTCAGTAGCTTAACATAAATCAAGAGATTTTTTAAAATGACAATGGTCAAAATCAGTGTAAAATTTAGTATTAATTTCTAACAAGCTTATATTTCGGAATATTTTTCTGATATTTATACACAATTATATTTCCGATTTTACCACTATAGCATGTTTTATTTACTTTTATATAATTCAACAAAATACTTTATTTTTCAAATCTTAGGTCTAATGTCTTGCTTTACCTTTTTAATTTCTACTACTACACTAGTATACGATAAAAAATGAATAAGGGATATTGTTTTCTTGATGCCTCACGACACAGAAAATCATGTCACAATTTCCACTGGTCTGTCTGTCTGTCAGATATTCTTCGCCCCCCCGTATAACTCGGAAAGTAACATTAAGATTTTGATGAAAATTTGAAACTATAGTGAACTAATTGAAAATAAGCATTGCAGTTTTTTAAATCACTCTAGTGGCGGCAGAAATCACCAAAAACGGAAAAAATAAATAAACTTCGCTCTTTGACATTTCTGGGGATGCAATACAGCAGTCTAGGAATAAACTTGTTATTTTGTGACACAACAAAGGTGGTGGTAAAACGTCAGCTCATCATCGTCTGTATTGTACATCTTTATTTACGTATTTTAAACTAATAATCTAATCAATGATAATGACTGATTTTTCTTCGTCTCCTGTTATTGTTGGGAGGTGGCACCACATAAAGATCTTCATTAACATTGTAGAGGTTTGGTGTGGCAGCGCAGTCTACGTTAAACCACCAATCGCATACCCTTGCGTACTGATTGAATACAGTACCATTTGGGCATAAGAAGCTAAATTTCTGACCATTTGGTAGACACCAGTGCCATACCTGGAAAGAAACATTGAAAAAACAAAAATCAATATTAATACAGTCAGTCTCTAAAATTAGTTTTCACCGATATCAAATCCGGACAGTTGATTACTTTGGTGTTGTTTTTTCACTCTGAATGGTTGACATTTTGTTTAAGAGATGAAGAGAGATGATGCAAGGATTGGTGCTAAACAAAATTTTCAAAAAATCCGTGCTACATTTTTGTTTCGCACACTTCAAGTCGTAAAAGTTCAAGTTTACACGCCATTGTGTATTGCATCGTTATCAAGAAAAATTTTGATTTTGCGATATTGTATTTTCTTTATAGTTCAGGAAAAACCAGGTAGCTCATTTCCGTCGGTCTGCCTCATTGTCTTTCTGTCTGTTGGTCTGTCTGTCTCATTGTCACTCTGTCTGTAGGTGACTGTCTGTCGGTCTGTTTTCTGTCTGTTTGTATCTCTGTATGCCAGTATGTCTGTATTTCGGTCTGAAATTTCTGGATTTTTTGAGACGTCGATCCAGTGACAGCATCCATATAAAAACGCGCAATATGAGGTATATTTCCACCATTTTGGTTTCTTGGCAAAACCAAAAAAAAAAACAAGTATGTAGCGACTTGTTTTAGTAAATGAATATATGGACAAAGATGAAGAAGGTAACTATTCCCACATTTTCGAGGAATGCAATCTCATTATAGTAGTTTTTTGGAAATTGTGCAATTTTTATTGAGTCGGTACCCACTTTTTACTTCTTTAAATCGTATCGCATACACTATACCTCTTGGTCAAACTTGTTGATAATTTCAATCATTCAAGTTATGTGTGTGAGTATTGATTGAAAACTATTAAAGGTTAGGTTAGAGATACATTTCAGTCAATGGTATTATACACATTTACAAACTTAATTCAATACAGAAATGTAGAAAGTATGGAATCAGAATTATTCTAGATCCGCAGCTAAATGTTTATGACTATAATGGTGGATACTGAATATAAATAGTAGGAACGGTGTGAAAGTGAATAAAATCAGAAGCATTTTAATAAGCTTAATACTAACTTGACATTGCGCTTCAGGATCGCTGTAATACCCTGGCAGTTTCTGATCACATCTGAATGACAATCCTTGTGGAACTTCATTATAAATTGGGTAGTCTTGACCTGGTACGTAACCGTCCAGTTGCTGGAAAAATATAATAACCTTTAGTCATTTGACGTGCAGTTTAAACATAAACTATATTAGAAAAAATTCTATGTATTTCCGAGAATTGGTTTCTCTACACCAAAAAAAATTTACTATAACTAGTGTGTTAACAATAAATATACAATTCAAAACTTATAATAAAACCATATCTAAATAAAGCAATCATACGATTGAAAAACATAGTTACTATATCAGTTTCTATTGACTGTATTTCTGATGACGCTAATAAACAGCCGAGTACATATTTGACACCAAAAAGTATACAATAGAAAATTGGATCACGTAGATTGACTCGATACTTTCCAGGCATCAATGTAAATCAATTTATGAATTACGCTCAGAGACAAATAGTAAACATTTCTCAAATATTTTTAGACTATGCTCAAAAATGACCGTAGTATCAAGAAAAAAGTTTGATATTAAAAAATGTTACAGGTAGGACTAAAAAGATTAAAAAGGTTGAAAAAAAAATAAGGTTTCAAATGTAGATACCACCAAAAAATGTTTTCCTGACCACGCCTCAAAAATATAGAATTAAAAAACATGTGAATGCTGATTTTTTTCCTCTTCAATAAAACGATTTTCAAAACAAATATCGGTTAAGAAGTTACTGAGAGTACGAGGTGAAATGATGTCTACGGACTGACAGTCAATTAGATGGACAGACCGAAAGGCAGATCGATAGAGTGACGGAAAAAACTGATACTTATTTCTGTAAAGTTCTATCAAAGATGCACCAAATTTTTTTGGAAATCAGATTTCAAAAATATTAGAAATACTGAAAAACTGAATATTTAATATTTTATAAATTCTTGATGTCTATAGCTATTGAAAGTACATTTTCTTATTTCTGTATTTTGAAGGAAAATGTGTGACCAATCATCTGTGTCTAATGAGCACGTATAAGTTTCCCAGGGTTAAGAAATTATAAGATAGAACGTCTTTAACCAGCGCGCAAAAAACAATTTTTTTCGCCTATTGCTGTGAGAAGTAATATCTTATTTCCCACATCAATACTTCCATCACTAAGAAGCGGATCACGCTGTGCTGATATGTTCCTATCGCAACTCAGCTTTTTCTTCTGAGTGCATTCATTTGTATTGTATAATACTGTACAAACGGTCGCGAATAATGAAAAAATACAATCTTCCTACATGTAAACGTTCCCATAAGCATTGTCAGCAATTAATTTTATAAATTTGAAATTATGCAAAAAGCAGAGCAGTGCAGCAGATTAAATATTAATGAGTTACGATTGTTTCCCAGATCCCAGATCAAGCAGGCCGCTTACTGACATATGTTGCACCACGATTAGCAGTGGCGTAGGCTACACAAACGAGTAGTGGGTAAACATATTACGCTGTGACAAAAACGGCGATCGACCAGCGCTTAGACAGTGACACGATTTTTTTTGTAGACGTCACTTTTGTATGGTAACCAAAATATGCAGATGATTTTTAGGTCACCGATTACAGCTTGTAAAAATTTTATATAAGAAAAAATCAAATGCACGCACCTGTAGCAATGTATGGGTATGGAGGAGATGTTGTGGGAGGGGGCGGGGGTGGATTGATCTGCCGGCGCTGTCAAAAACAGTAGCGGATTTCTACTAGCATAAATTTCAGAATCCCGAATATTTTTGGCGACCACTAAAAACTTAAAAAAAAAGACTAGGAACCAAATATGAAAAACAAGTATCACAAAACATGCCATAAACAATTTATGCATATTTCAGTCATCTCAATGTTACGTTGAACAGCTATCTGTCCAATTGATCCTTGATTCTGACTGCCAATAAATATATAACTTCTTATTCCAATATTCAAGTATTTTAAATGGATTTCGCCAGCCAAATATTTTTAATCGATTTATGTGAATTTACTAGACATAACTTCCGTTTAGATAGAATTTGTTTCTCTGAGTATTTTAAACGATATTGAAGGAAGAATTACATCATCTTCTAAAGATTTTTGAACTATTACTAATTTTAATGCATATTCTGTTGTATGTATTAAGTATAATAGAAAAGCGTTTGCACCTACAAAACTGTCTCCTATATAGTATATAAAATGCTAATTCCTACGCCTCTGTTCATGACCTACTGAGGCAGCGCGAATTTATTTAGATGAAAAATTGCAAAATGGAAACAATGTGTTTCAAGAGAAGAGGTGGCTGGTGACTGGTTGATATTTTTTCCGAAAATTAGGACGATCACCCATGTGGAAATCCTGATTTACTAATAGCGCCTACTACGATGGGTTGCTGGCGGTCGAGCTGTTGTTCATCTGTTTTTAATTCAATTGTAACACAATGGGCTATGACCAACGGCTGTTGTTTCCGGCGTGAAGTATGGACGACACTTTGGGTAATATCCTGTGCTTGTCATCGCCAACAGGGCGAGATATGTGCACTATTTGAGGTTTTCATTGCTGGTAGCTCCTTTTTATGTACAACGTTTGTGGATGGTTTACCTGATGGAATTCTTCCATATTTGTAGCTCATATATTCCAACAAATATTTATAACAATTATAAACATTGTGAAACTTGTAGATTCTTTATTTCCATTAGTCAAATAGATTGTGCAATGAACTTATGTTTCCCTAAGGCGCAGAAAATATAAAACCAATACTTAAAACAATAATTTAGTTAGCTAGTTGATAAATGACTTTGGTAGCCTTTTTAAACAGTCAATGTTGACAGTGTGGCAATGGTTTGAATATTAAAGCGAAACGCGTCACTGAAAATCGGCTTTTATTTGTGAAACCTGAGGTATTGGTTGTACAATAATATCTCAATCATAAAAATGTACAAACACTCAAAAAGTACTGATATATTTGTCAAAAAATCTATTCATATTAGAAAAATATTCATGTTATATACTGACAATTTTAATATTGGCTTGACATTGTGGTTAAATAATTCACGAAGGCAGTCACTCTACGAGTATACATTTTGCTTTACTAGAAACCGTAGCCATAGTCAGCTGTTAATCTCAAGTCGGATTCATTCAGTGACAACATCTTACATTTTATTGTATATTTGGATAGACAGAGAGAATCGATCAAACATTTATTTATCGAAAGATTCAGTTTTTTGTCTGATAAAAGAAGCAAATTTTGCTTGTTAGCGATTCCAAAAAGATTATATATTTAATTTTTCAATAATTACGAAACATAAAAAAATAATTTTGGATCGTGCCCTGGAATATTATAAATTTGACTTTGGTTGCACTTAATTTAAACTTAAACCTGTTGATGACAAAAATTAAGTACCTGAAAAAAATGAGAATAACATACATTTTCTTTCAAAACGATTAAATGAAAAATTTATTTTCGTTATTAGTAGCTAATTTAGAATGTTTCAAAGAACTTTAGGATAGTTATTTTCCAAACAGGGCTACTTTTTTATCAGATACTTGTACTGACAGTCAATTGAAACCACATATAACGAAATAACTAAAAATGTTGCTTCGGCAGTTTTTATCAAAGTATAGAAAATTTTAATTGAAATGTTTGAAACATAGTTTTATAGTTACACCGCCGTTGACTGTTTTCAGGAGCAGTCTTGTTTATAATGAAATATTAATAAAGCCTTGAATGCAGAAGATGCATTTGGATTATTGGTAAACATTAAGTTCAGGAAATAATGCAGCATCACATCATAAAATCAAGCTGCCCCTCTTATAGAAGAAAATGAAACATATAGCACTGTCATTCCAAAGTAACGTCACAAAATCTTCCATTTAAGATACAATAATCAACCATGAGAAAAACTGTATGAAAATAATATGGTCTATGTCTACATTCGGAGAACATGGACTAGATTGGTCAGCGAAGAAACTGGAACACAGTCCACTGAGGAATTTCAAACATAATTATGATTCAACTTAAACACAGTTCATTTGACCTTCCTCTTGAAATTGTTGCTCCTTATGTTGCATAGAGACTTGTTCCTACCCTACTCTGTGATGCGCTTTCTCACTCTACTCTACTTATGTTTTAGAAAATACTATTGCCACCAATCCTATGGATGATTGTACTTTAATTGAGTAAGGATCATACATACGAAATTACTATTTAGGGTCTTAAAAATGACATCACTTATATTTGATTCCATCCAGTTTCATAATCCGATCCAAATATTAACATCTAGACTGATACCGTCACTTGAGAATACAGCATCAACCTACTTGACGTAATTTTCATTATTAACTCAAATTTCTATAAGTCTGCAATCTGTGCTAAATTACATTAGGATTATCAAAAGTTTGATTTCGGACTTCCATTGTCTATAAAATTTTGAGTATCACGACGTTTCGATTGATGTGCTATCTTCAATCGTCTTCAGGTGAAGGTTTGTAGACAATGGAAGTCCGAAATCAAACTTTTGATAAATCCACCTTGTCTACAAGTTTCAAACAACATTAGGATTACATTTAATGTAACCGAACTGCTATACACTTACGCTAAGGACCAAACGCAGAGAATATCCACAGAAGAGAACCAGCACAAATGGACTCGCGACGCATCTCAAGAGTGTGTGCATAACTAGCAATTTTTCCAGGGTTGCGTGACAACGTGACCCGATGATGAAGATGATGATGCCGCCCGTTCATATAATCTCGAGAACAATTACCACAAAACAATGCAATTTAGGAATGAATCCGACGGCTTTATACGGCCCCGGAGAAGATCTGAAGATTAGGTAAGATCCTCTTTGAGTGATGGGGACTACATTCGCTCATCTCACATATTAGTGGTCAGACTTTTCCACTCATCGGAAGTGGCCAGGCATTGACTACACAAAAACCGGAAATATAAAAAGTGTACAAAAGTTACACAAAGATTTTCTATTTAAATTCTGAAAAATATCGTATGGTTGCCTATTTTATTGATAGCAATTGGCAAATAAACCAATATCGTCAGTGGCGGGTGCTAGAGGTGTTATGAGGGCCAGATCCCCTCCCCATGAGCTGACAAAGTGTGAATAACTATCAGGAAAACATAAAACGACATTATATTTGCTTATAACTTCTTTGTTATCTGTGGATTATGGCGTAATTTTCAATCATACAAAAGTGACCTAATATTTGAGATTTTGAAGAGAAATTCCATATATTTATATGTTGATTTTATCCAATTTTTTTCAAAATTTCTATTTCAACCGCAAAGAATGAAAAGGCATTATTTACCTCATACCAGATTTTTTTTTGGTTTGTTCTGGTAACTCAAATGTGAGATATAGAAAACAATTTATTCTGAACTTTTTAGATTGTTTGTTATTCTGCAAATTGCAGGTCACAAAAAATTAGTCTGTATATATTTGCTGATAATACGCTCTTAAATCTTCAGAGCATATCATTTTTGAGTCCGACGGACAATGCAATTTTAGAAATTTCACAACATACACGTATATTTTGATTAAAATCTTATTGAAAAATAAAAAAAATAAAACAGTTAACAACAAAAATTAGGGCGATAGATACTAAGTTTGACTTGAAAAATCCAAATATATAAAAATATACAGGGTCTTCTATTTGAAAATCTAAGTTCAAGAACATGTTCGGACGACAAAAATTTGCGTAATACATGTTGTAAATATCACAAAAATCTATCGATAAACTAAGAGATTGCCGAGGCTGCCGAAGTGTCAGCGAGGAGCATATGTGGTTTCATTTAGCCAATTAATGTGCTATTAATGTATGAAATAATAAAAAAATCAATATTAATAGCTAATTAGTATCATAGCTACATCCAATTAACATCGATTTCACTTCATCCGAACTATTCGTGCCAAGTAAAAAAAATATTTTGAACTCAACCGGTCAAAAAATGCTCTTATCATGCTGATCATTTGCGATGTTCCGTTCAACTAGGTATATAACAAAAATGCATGTATTCTGCCTGGAGATGATTGTTAAGTAATTGATATAGCAGATGCCATAATGAGAAGCACTTTTATTGAGGTGCAACGGAAAATAGTCATTTGTTATTACTCATGAAGCATTGTAATGGGATTGTAGATGCAACTCAGATATTCTTTATATTATGTATACATATAATTGCCGTATTGAATTTATCACTTCAGAAGGAGACCTATGAATTTCAGTATGCAAATGAATTTTGATATTATTAAGGAGATTGGCTAAACTGAAAATAGAAGAAAATATGTGCGCATGTTGTATATGTCATCAGTAAGGAAATCATATTAAATATTTTTTTTATAGGTTAACTCCCACGAAGGTAGAAAGCCTATCGCACCCAAGAAGAGCCATGAGAGTATAAATGTCTTTTCACATTCACCTTAAAACCCTTGCCAAAAATAATGACTGCATTGGAGCTTCGATTTGATGAGAAGGAGCTTATTCAGCTTTTCTGGCGATGCCTGATGGTTTTCGGTGTTATTATCCGAGACAGCTTGATCGAATATCCACCATGGTAGAATCTATAGAATATGGCCATATCAGCCCTGGACGTTCTCCTGGACGTCTGGATTAAGCGAAGCGCCAAAGCAGACTACCTGAGAATGCGTGGACTGCGTCAGCTCCTTTGGTTGACCACTCAAGGATTGAGGAGGTGGCGGAAAGCAACTTCCCCATCTCCTCACTCAGAATGGCAAGGACCAACGATAAGGTAAGATTCGATAGAAGATTCTCACTCGCTCTTCCCACTAGAGAAGAGTGGGCGGGTGGGAAGATAATATTTCCGCCCGGCAGTATGGTATGCTATATCGACGGGTCTCGTTCAAAACAGATGGGATCCAGTGGTGTGGGAATGTGTCTGGAAGTTAGAAGTGTATAGGCAAGCGTCGCGCTGAAAACGCATACGTCAGTATTTCAGGCAGAGATATTTGCCATCCTATTTGTGGCATACTCTGCAGAAATACAATAGTGCACGTAGCATGACATCTATATATGCACCAAAAGTCTGGCAACTTTGAGAACGGTAGCATCTCCAAGGATCAGATCATCACTGGTCTAGGAGTGCAGCGCCGCCCTCCAACGCTTAGCCCAATCCACGAACGTGACCCTTATGTGGGTCCCTGGACACAGTGGGGTGCCAGGTAACGAGAAAACAGATTGCTAAGCGAGGATGGGATCAAGGGGCACATGCATTGGCCCCGAACCGTTGCTGGGAATTAGCAGGTCAGTAATGCTGTAGATGATTGGAGAGAGGTGACTGCAGACTGTCCAAGAATTTCATAGCAAGAATGTCTGCTAAATTTGATATTAAGACACTAATATGTTAGATTTAGTGTCGGCAAAACCACCCACTACTACCACCTCCAATCGCTTCAGGGATACTACCAGCGTAGAATGGTAACAATTGTGAAAAGGTAGGTTCGAGGGCTCCCATCTTATCCCATCTTGGTATCTCACGGAACTTGAAGGAGTTAATAGAATATTATGATAGCTTGATACTCGAGATCGAGTTGGAAGGAACTGATCGAGGCGAACCCTGAATACCAGTCAACATATTGATCAATGTGCTGTTCCTAATGAATATCATTATTCGGATCATCTTTTAGTGGATGATGCCAATAACGGTACAGCCGTAAAAGTGTTTGTGAAGGACAAGAGATGTCGCTGTAAATCAGTTCGTCCTTGTTGGCTGTTGGCAATATCAAACCATTGGAATATGCCAAAAACCTGTTAACATCCTGATCCTGTTTTCTACAGATGCCTGTCGTGAAATATGGAATATAAAAACTAAATGTATTTCAAACAATTTCAAGCATCAATAACGAAACACTCTTACATTATAATGAGCAACTGTCATGCAACCTGCGTCTGTTTCATAAACGTGAGAAGAATTTTCGATTACTTATTTCTCATGTATGGACGGGTTGAAAAATATTTCACCCATCGTTAATCATTAGTTGCAACCAAAATACATCAAAATTAATTAAAGCAAAATGCAGGCTACATGATACAACCTGGTCATTAGAAAGATATAATGATACATTCATCAGAAGTATAATATCGTATGGTGTGACATTGTACAAGGGTCATTCAATAACTAACTGTATGACCTGATAATATTTTAAACAAGAAAGTTCTGGGCTTCGGGGACAACATTACCTGTTAATACGATGTTTTGGCGTGTTTCAATGGCACATTCAGGAACATATGTTTCTTAAAAACAATCATGAAAGCGGAAGGTTTTTTTATAGGGAATCTTTATTAATATATTACGTTCACTTTATTAGATTTTGTTGTTTTCAATGACAATTAACCAAATTATTTCCATCCACTGATGATGATTAGCAGAATGTGTATCTATAGAAGTGAGTTCCAATGTTCTCATTCAATAGGCCTGGTATGTTTGAATAAAGATACTACAGCCGGTCCCGTGTTTTTTTACAACTTTTTATATTCCTGTAATTGGAAGATTATATTGTTTTGTAATCTTTGTGGTGTTATTACTTACGTCATATATTATGTGTATTTGATTATTATATCTTGCGTCAACATAAGTACATCAAGTTGTAGCTCAGGTCCTAGAAAACAGTCGTTGTTTGACATTTTCAAGTATGATGAGTAGATTACATTTGTTGTAGATCTGTAGATCAGAAGGATAGAGAGAATTCACACAAGATATCGAAGGAATACCACCCATCTCAACGAAAATTGAACCTAAGAAGAAAGCTCATGACAACAGCGACTGCATTTACCAGTTAGCTTATGAGTATAGTGGATTGCGTCGTGAAGATTAAAAAACATATGCATGGAATGAGAGAACAAAGAAACAAAACAGTGAGATGGAGCGAAGAAATTTGAAATAGCGGATCATGTATGGACCAAATACAACGGAATAAATTATTTGTGACATTAACATAATGCGGAATATGATACTGAAAAAATTTCTTTAGGCCTAGCTTACATTACGTATCTATGTGTTTCATTCAGTTCATTATTTCCTCCTATTTTAACATCAGAATGCCTGATTCAGGCGATTGGTTTATATGTTCTATACTGGACAGGACAAGAATTGACTAAAATGAAAAGTGTAATGTTACCGTTACAATCGAATATAAATTGATTAAAGCGCTAGATAAGTTTTTATTAATTTAAAGGAAAACATAGGAAAGACAATGTGAGGATCGCAAGTAGAAAGCATTTTTGCCACTGTTGCTTTGCACGGTTCCTGTGATCAAAAGTTTGTTCTTATTCACAATCCATTAAAAATGTATTGTTTTTGTTGGTAAAGGCTTATTCTTTCTAGTTTTTTTGGATTTACTTGGCAACTGCTGTTTTAACTTACAGATTTGTCGGTTGTGAACTATCTGCGAGTATGTGATAAAACAGCAACAGCTATCAAAGCTAAGCTAAGCTTGCTCTAATTAGCTCAAGGGCGACATTCACCTTAAGGATGATTTTCATGGTACCAACCAAATACCAATGGATTTTCAATGATACTAGTTTTAAGGAAGTAATAACTAATTGAGTAACGTATTCAACAGAAAAAAAATAGATAGATATCTATATGTCACGATCTAACATATCTATGATCAGACCTCATAGAAAATATATATCAGATGTAAAAATTAAATACATTTAATTGAATTCGTTTATTATAAAAACAATTATGTACATAAATACTATAAAATATTTTCATAAATGTATTTTTCACATAAAAATAATTGACTAATCTATAAAGTGAGGTTTGCACAACCTTTGATACCATTAAATCATAGATTTTTGATATAGAATGCAGTATTATTGTTTTTTAATATTAAAACAAGCAATAGGTGTGATATCTGAATTCTTGTAGTGGCGACCTCATACCACTTAAATTCCATTAAAATTAAAATTAAAAACTTTCTCATTTCTTATGTAAATTGTACAATATCTGGCTAGCATAGACAGTATTTCAAGAATCTATAGATGCAAAATGTAAAAGCACCGATGCAGGACAGAAATTATTTTTTAAAGCAACTAGCACTATTGGCAGAATAAGTTTATCATGTAATTTATTCTGTACGACATGACGCACCGTCTTGTCGAAAATAAACATGGGTACAAGTGTGGGTTCCATAAAGTTTGGGAATCATTTTTTTCTCATTTGTATCCCCAAAACGGTCAAATATTTTCTATATATTTAAAATTTATCATGGCGATGGCAAAAAATAAAAAATGATCTACTGACCGATGATATTGTTCGCGTAAAATTGTGTAAATTATAGAACGTCTTCCAACAATACCTAATTCTTTTTCAACCTCACCTTTCAACCTCAATTTTTTTTAAGAAAATGGTCGTGGAGCGCGGAAACGTGCAAAATAAAAATTATATATATATTTTTGTTTTTTTTGGCGAGTCTCCGCTGCAATAGAACCGATTTTCAAAGACTATAAATCTTGTTCATCCTCGTCCTTGTTATACTAGTAAACTATTGTAGAAATTTCATCAAAATGCAAAAAATACGGAAAGAGAGACAGACAGACCGACGGAAAAAAGTGATATAGTTTTTTGTGATGTATATGTCATGAAACACCAAAAGATAACAATATCTTAGGTTAGAAATTATATGCTGTCAAACTGGCATATAGATTTTTGCGTCGTCATTGGCAGATTTGAACAGTTCCTTTCAATTTATTATACAGTGATGAAGAGGGGCTTATGAAAAAATCATCTGTGATCATGTTGTCAATGTTTATTCCTTGGAACAATTCAGGATACATTAATTACCAGTACTACTTCAGCGCTTTTGTGACTGTCAGATTTCAATGTTGTTCAAGAGGTTGAATATGATATTCAAGCGTGAAAGTCAAATCTATAGTTTTTTGAAATAGCATCAAACGTTGACATTGTAAGATTTTGTTGAATCACAAACATAAAAATTGTATTTTTCACACAAGACTGCACTTCCTCAGATATGTTTGAATGTATATTGTATGTATATGCTTTGTCACACTGAACACATGATTGCTTAACGTATCTACCTACATGCATATTCATATAATACTGCCTTTTTTCAAAACACGTTTACTGTATCACACATAACTTTTTCTTGCCATCGGCTAGCCTGTGTCTAGGTTTGTATTTTGATAAAAAATCTAATTGCTTAGCGTTTATAGCACCTCTCCGCTTCTGTCTTATCATTGTCACTGCATCTTCGTAGGGGAAACCTAGTTCTAACAGTGCTGCAGCTATCATCACTGGAGCTCGACCCAAACCTGAGAAAGATAAAAATATAAAAGATCCTCAATGCCAAAAGTTTCGTTCTTTTCGAAGGTTAATTTCCTTTATCATCCGAACTAATCGTTTTTAGTTATTGAATCAGATTGTGTCCAGACAAATTTTTTTGAATCTAGTCAGTTCGCTTACTCATAGACTTTTTCCGATAACCATATTTTTGTGATAAATGGGGAGTTGTTCAATGTCCTTGTAAATTCTGACAAAAATCGTACAATAAATAAAAAAATTTTAAGCGTTTTTAATTATCAAGTTGCCTTTGAATGGAAGAATTTTAAAGACATAATGTTCTTGCAACTCTGGTTATTTTTAACTTTATTTGAGTGCAAAACTCAAGTCCTGGTAAGTTATGGAACAGAATATTACCATACCTGAAACACAGTGCACGGCTATGCAGCTTTCTGGATTACTTGCATACTGTTTCTTAACGATTTCGAAGAACATCGCCAACACTCTTTCTGGGGGAAACGCTCCGTCGGGAATGGTCAGGTCGAAAACCTGTAGAGAAATTTGTCATGACTTTGGAAACACAAAGAGTGTCCAAAAAATACTAATACATCCATCTTATATTTTTTGGCCGCTAATTATAACCACATGCGTTTGACTAAGTAGCTTACTAATCTTCCAGCTTTGGAAACATTTATCAAAGTACAAAATATAAAAGAGAAAAATTTGAAATTATAATTATATCATTGAACGCTAGAATACCATTGACGCGTTTGCATTTGATGAATCTAGAGCAAGAGAAATAATGCATTGACACATCAGAATATTAGAAGCACAACGCTGCATGTTTCCTGAGATAAAACGAAAGGTACAGTAGTGCGATCCTGAAACAGCAGTACAGTAGTCCTCCAGATCCAATAACAAATCATGAGGGAATAAAGTTATGGACCATCTGTGGGTCTGGAGAACAATGATTAGATCTTCCCATAAAGCAATATCAATCAAACTGGATTACAGTCTAAATTAGAAAAGCATTCATCATTCAGCTTTATAGAAGTACATTATTCGATTATCTAAAAATTGTGAAACGAAATTTCTTTCGGAGACATTAAAGTAGTAAGATCTGGGCATGCTAACCTTTATTCCAGCATTCTTCAATGGCTTCACATCGTAAGTTGGATCGCAGACTCTGATGACCACTTTGGTGTTGTAACTTTTCAGTTCATTGATGTAGGACTCCATAGTATGGTCAGTGGGGTTTCTGGTGATGAGAAATTTGAATCCCTTGTAGCAGATCTCTGAGAAATCCTCCGCCATTTCCAGATCGTGTTGCTTAAAAACAACAAGAAACTATTTATGGTAATTAAGTTGATAGCTAGAAATAGGTTTCAGTGCATAAAGTTCAGTTCAATGCACAGAAGACCCAAACAATAGCCCTGAAAAAAATCACATGGTGGTCTTCCCGTAGGGGTTCTCCCAATAACAGTATCATGTCCTGCATCCCAGAAGATGTGGGTACTCTTCCGCTCCAGAAGTTTGTATTTGCTTGAACAGCTACCGTTACTCTACAAGGCTCACATCATACTAGCATTGGAGTACTGGGCGTATTTGTGGGGACGCAATCTGAAGCTTTTGGACACTATCAAGAAACGAGCAGTGCGTTTGGTGGATGCACCTGGAAAGGACCTCCATGGTCTAGAATATTGAGGGAAGGTGGCTGATCTATACTTATTCTATAGATACTGTCTAGGCACATGTTCGACCGAATTCTGTTTGGAGAACTTCGGCATTGTGGAATGAGCTGCCGGGGAGTTTGTTCGCCGAAGGTTTTAATTCACAGCGTTTTAAGGTCAATGTGAATAGTTGTATGTGCTCTCACAGCGTTTCTGGAGCATGATAGGCTTTTCAAGAGGTTATCAATAGAAAAATATTCATGTACATAAGTTGAGCAATCTTGATGAAGACATTACAGGCTTCTTCATTTGAGGTGGGTCGACGTTGGCAGCCTGTGGTGGTCATGTTGTTTTGACAGGAGAATCTGAGGCAGTCAATTACTCACTGTTCGCGAAAACTCAGCCTTTCTTATTTCAACTTTTATTTTGCATTGGGCTTAGATTTGTACCCTTATAAGACCAAACTGATCCAGGCGATCAATACAACGCAGTTTGCTTGCTGCTTTTTCTCCGCGCGTTTGGAAGAGGACCCATAATTTGTCCTAAATATTATCTTCAGCAACGAGACGCATTTTTGGATGAATAGTTATGTTACCAAGGATAATAGTCGAAGATAGAACGACGCCAACCCACATCAGGTTAACAACGTAGCAATTAATGAAGAAAAATCACTGGATGGTGCGGTTTTTGGATTAATCCCGCCATTGGGCCGTGCTTTTTCGAAAACGACATTGCTGAAGACATCGTCAACGGCGAGAGTTACTAAACGTTGTTAACCGATTTCTTTTGGCTTAAATTGAACGATATGGACGTGAACGACTTGTCGCTACATGCCACACAGCGGTTTCAAGATATGGTAAAAGACGTTAGATTTGACCCCGCTAAACTTTTTCTTGTTGGGTTTTCTGAAGCCAAAATAAGCAACAATCGACCGATGCTCTTAAAGTCATCATAGCCCCAGTCAGAATTCAGGATGTGTGCAGCAGAGTCATTGAAAATTATACCACTCATATTGTTGTTATGTGATATTCCACACATAATGGCATTTATGGGCGTTTTAAATATTAAAGGTTTGCTTCAATACTCCACATACAGATTGTTTTATTCCATTTCAACATCAACCCGCCCGCATTGAACAGGTCACTGTTTACATCGCTGTCCAGGCAACTGTCCACCAGAGAGCGAGCGGTGATGATAAGTTGAAAAAATCTTCTTCTGGATCTTCTCCCTTCTTCCTTTCTTCTTCTTCTCAGACGTTGTTTGATATTCTGGGTTGTCGACTTGACAGAATTACGAACAGATCCTATCACTCGAAAGCTAAGGTTCATGGACCCTTCTGATAGCCAACCTATACTTGAATTGACTGACGCGATGAAAATAAATCGTTTTTAAATGTTGAGGAATATAATAACCGAATAGATGAGGTTAGAGGGGCAAAGACAAGCTCAACGAAGTTTTGTCTAAACAAAATAAATGATATCCTGTTATGAGTTTTATTTGTTTTGTTCTGAGTACCTTTTTTGTCTTTTCAGTAACTACGAAGATAACAATATCGCAATACGGTTCTAATTGTGATAGTTTTGATTAATAAAACTAGTGGAATAAAAAATAATATATTGGTAGTTTCAGTTATATTCAGTTATATCAACAATATTTAGGTCTTTTTGGTCATCAACGTTAATGAACGGAAAATATGTTAAAATGGGAATATGTATTAACAAAACTGCTTGCCTAAACAAAGGACATTCATTGTCCGCCACATATATATTTAACTTTTGTTGAGTATAATCTTTAAAACTAGCTAATGAAATTATATAATATATTTTGTATCGTCGTATGAACGATTTATTGAACTAAGTTTGAAGCACCGTTTTCAAAAAAGCCTGTTATTTATAATTTTTGGAAAATGTGCACCTTGTTGTATTTTAAGTCAAAGTTCGAGTTTGAGTATTTCATAAATAGTAGTCAAATCCCTGTGGAGGAAGTTTTGAACTTGACTGGAGAACTAAAATCCTAAATCTATCTAATTCTTAAAGAGAAATTCCTATATATATTTTATTCCTATTTCTACCTATTTCCTTGAAATTTAGTTTCTGTGGTAATCAGAAGTGACCTTGATAAAGACTGCTAAGGCAGCCGAAACGTGAATAAAGTTCTTTTAGTAGTAAGGATAAGCTTCAGGGGTTACATTGGACCAGACTGATTTGTTTAACTTACAAGGCTGTAACTAATGAGTAACAAAAAACAAGCGGTATCTTTGGATCAAGTCAGTATCAGCTTTTAACAAATTGTACATCATTTGACTGCGTTTAAAACCTTAAAAATATATAAAGAAAAACTAATATTATTTTATATTTTTTTTGTGATGCGATTGCTGACCAATTTAGACAAAGACTAGTTACCATATCATTCGTCACACCGCCTGCGCTATGGAAAGTATCAACGATCAAGCAATAGAGGATTAATATGCCTATACAGCAGCATTATATCGCTGCTGAGTAATGCAATATAGTTAACATAATTGGCTGGCTGAATGTACACAAAATTGGCACGTGTAAAATTTCATAAAAAAAAAACTAGTCCAGTCATTAACACTTACCTGAAATAAGGCATTTTCAATTGGCGAAAAATGAGTACTAAGTAAACTTTCGATAAATACCTTACGCGTCGCCATACCAAATAACCCCGTATACACTTAGCATCGTGATTAGATTGTCGTCGTCTAAATATGAATGTAAATAAACAATTTAGCTGGCAAAAATTGGCACGTGATAACTTTTGGCAAACCTGCAAATCCCAAGTTGAGCGCATAAAATACAAAAATAGCCCTCTATATCGGATTGCCACCGATGAAAGAATACAAAAGTATTTTTGATCTGCCGTTATCTTCGCAACTTTGCGTCACAGACGCCTTGACCTCGGAAATACTTTCTATGTCGTTCCCCGAAAGCGGCCTACCTGCCTTCTGGAGCTCGCTGTATTCCGGGACCACTTCCTGGCACATCTAACTCTGCCACTCACATTCCGTCAACTGAACGTCAGGAGTAAATTTATTTATTAAAAAACTTGCCGCCTTATTATTATTCATTTAAGAAAAATGCAAACACGGGTTTAAAAGTGAATCTCACTGAGTCGGTTTTATCAGTCGAGGCGACTGAGGTTGATTGCCTATTGTCCTAGACCGATGATAATGCTTACTACGGGTCTGTCGCGACTCTTTTATGGTTATTCCACAATAAATACTCTGGGCCAATAAAAATTGATTGTGATAGTGAACTATCATTCTTTCTTGGGATTGCATGATGCAAATAATCGACATGCTTCGTAGCACAGGTGATCAGTTGAATATGATGGCGACAGTCAGAAATACGCATTTGTAATTGACATTGAATACCAAAAACTGGGAAATATTGATAAGCAACATATGCTTTGACATATTTCTTCAATATTGTAAGAATACCATCTAATTGATACGTAAAATCAAGTCCGATCTTCATAATTCAGTTTCACACTTGTCGAAACCTACTTCAATCAGTCACGTTCATTATTTAATTTATGGGACGTTGTAGTCTAGAATCGTTTTCTAAACAAAAATGTATTTATTGTGCCATGAAAATTCAGCTCTTAAAGGACGTCATAGTGTGAGAATTAATGCCGTTCTGGTAAGAGTAACTTTTGTGAGTGGGATATTAAGGTGAGTTAATCTCACAGAGAAATCTAAGTTACTTGTTGAATTATTTTATTTATGAACGATAACTTTGAAATGTCTAGATATTGATTAGTTTTGAGGCCTTATGTTTAATCATGTTGAATAATGATATCTCGCGAGGCAACCCTTCATATCTAGCTAGTTCTAAGAGTTGAACCTTAGTACCATAGTGAGTGCACATACTGGTTTACCATGGTAAACTTTCAACTTTAACCCTCATGGCGGAATGTATTGCGCGTTGACCCCTGACATTTTAGGCCTGGGAAAATACTAACTTGAAAATTAATATTTCGTTGAGGTTTTCGCGAGTCAACCCTCAAACCGGTGACACAAAATATGTTTTTGAATAGGATTTCACTGCTCATTAATAATCTTGGGACTTGACCATTTTATATCACTGTTCTATCCGATTTTATGGTCGTGATGATTAAAGATGAACACAACAATCTCTATATTCGACAGAAAATTAAGTATTTGGTTGCTGTGATATTTTTTTACATATTTTCAGCTCCGACATCTCGCATCTCTGATCTCTAAGTAAATTTCTCTTGTTTTATTCAGTTTTTCTTTTATTCTTCGTGAGCCCATTAAAAGATAACTGACAGTACGTCATTTGTTTCATTTTAAACACCTGACAATATTGATAAGCGACGTATATTATGCTTTGGCATATTTTCCTCAATATATCAAGAACAAGACGTCATTTTCTTTACATATTGATATATGGTTGTTGAAAAACGATGAAGGTATATTGAAATATATATTTTTATATGAGCTATTTCCTGTTTTCTGAAACATTTGTTGATACTGTTATAGATTTTCGGCTCCAAATAATCCTCTTCAACGAATAGTCAAATTTATCTAGTTGTGTGAGGAGGACTTTTTATTATGTTCTACCGACTGCACCATATCTGGATCAGTGATTGAAATGTAGTTGGTAAGCTTTTCAGGCGATATGACAGCAGTTTCGTTATTAGGTCATAATTCTTATTGATCAATGTGTCTGTTCGCGATTAAGATTGTCTGGGATGTCGCACGTGGTTCTGATTCAGTCTGTCGCTTATCTTGAGAGGTAAGATGTTCGATAATTCAACGGAGTAACTTTTGAATAAAATGGGTTCAATAGATTACCATGGATTTAAAATTGCTGATGCTGTCAATCAAAAACATTCGATCCAACCGTCCGGATAGCATTTTGATGACAATAAACGGAGGACTAAGAACAAAAATGTTGCGCCAAATAGGTTGATCATCAATTGAAGTTCCCAAAGCATCCAGCAGCTCTGAATTACTGTAGTGAATTTACGCCAACGAGATGAGCAAAAAAAAATTCAAGCCTTTTTTTTGATTTCCATATTTCAGGATCAGGTGCGAGGGTAACCAGAAGGCATTTAAACATTTTTCAATTGTGCTTTAATTCCATTTTTCAACGATTTGTTCGTCACATTAAAAAAATGGAGCAAAAATCAAGAAATATACAAATTTTATAGACTAAAATATTTACTTAAAACTTACTTTTTCGATATTTTTTTATTCGTGGTCTTATTTGGGACATACATTGAATGCATTGTTTTCAAGGATTACAGAGTTTCAGAGGAGAGAAATTGAAATTAACTGTTTGAAAGTAAGGGAAGCATTACCTCAGCCTTGTTGGCTTATTGTTTCGGTATTTTGCAGAAATGTGCTATGAAGTCTTTTGAGAAGGTAAAGCAGATCTCCAACCAACCAATTTTAGATAGGCAGACACTCTTCCTATGAAATATTCTTTGCAGCATAGGTATCCTCAAGAATATGCCAAATCGTATTTTTTCTAACTCTCAAACTGTGACTCAAAAGACAACAATCAATCTCTATGGGTCCTGCAAACCTTCAACCACAAGTTTGTCCATGTTTTCTCAAAATTTATTCTCATATCCCAAATAGACGGATCTTGTATTGCTGTATGTTATGTTGTCTTCCATAAGACAGGCAGCATTGTATTATTTTTTATTCCAATAATGAAACTATATTTCTCAGATATATTATTATATCACGCAAAAAGCCGATCATATACAAAAATTAACCCTTATCCGATAAAAAAGCACACACATATGTTGCCCCACCATTACACCCTTTGTTTCATCCATAACGGAATTTCATTGCGAACGTGAGTGCAACTGATTGTGAGAAATCGTCGATACGTGTAATTATTCGGTCAAATTCGAAATGCTAGACTACTGGTAGTACCCATAGTCCAGGACACTTTTGTTAAAGCATAATTTCAGCAACTAATGCTATTTCGATTAAACCTAGGATCGGATATGACGCGTACTAAAAGTACCTACATTCATTATCGGACGTGTTTAGATGCTTTCAGAATGTTTAAAATATTTTCACCATTCACCACAAGATTTTTCACATTTTTTCTGAAGAAATCGAAAAACAATTTTTAATCAAGGCGTACTATCAGTTAGTCCTAAATTATAGTATAGTAGGTAAAATATTACGTAGCAGAGACAAACTAATGGAACCAAAAAAATATATATATGGGGTTTGTAATTTTCTGGGATTACAATACCTCGTTCTGGGCAGTCAACTGTGAATTGAGCAGTAGGGAAGTTAAACTGGTCCTGAACTATTTGAAAACTTATTAATCCAGTCACGTTTCTAGTACAACACAGAAACCTCGAATAAAAAAAACGAAGCCTACGTTGTTAATATCTTCAGTCTACATGATTTTGGTAAGGTGGATGGTCCTATTTTCGGATAATTTTAACTCCCGTTGATGTTATCAATATGTAGAAAAACATACTATATATTGACTTACATTTGAAAGTGATTTTGATTTGGATTGAAGATTGTTAACTTGCATTGAAGTGCAAAGGTATGTATGTACTAGTTAGGATTCAATGCATTATTCAATTTAAAAAATAGGTCGATTAGGGAATATACATAGATGACATATTATTTCGTTGAGTGTTCTTTGAGGTTAATAGAGTATTTTCTTTTCTTTAACTAAATTAATTGATCTGAACCCGCTGATGAAAACCGCTGGAAAGAATATGTTGTTATTTTTAGTTGACTTTGGAAGAGCTAAACTTCCTTATGAAACGGATAACATACACGTTATCCATAAATATAAAGATAATGCCAATAAAACATGAAATTAAATACAATTGTACCAGCAACAAACGTAATCAACAGAGCGTTTTATAGAAACCGGACAAACGCAACAGACTAAAATAAAAACGGTGCATGATTTTCTTAGTACCCACCTAAATAGATGCAACCTATAAACATATGAGATTATTTATGTATTTTGAATGTTTAAAATTTAAGCCATTTGCATCAGTAAACCTGCTTGACGCCATTTTTTGAGTGGCAACAGTGCATTCTTCACAAAACGAGATAGAGAAGAAGGTTGTTCACAAAAACTAAGATAACATTTATTTTGCTATCGGAAAGTTTTGTAAAAAGTTGTTAAATGAGTGACGCACTTTTAGCACTTCCTTTAGAGCCATTTATGGGTTTACTAAATGTTGCCGCGTAAAAACTATTCACTTTACCGACTTGGATTGACACTTTTTGAAAAGTATTGTTCAAAGTGTCTAGTACGTACCCTAAGGCAGAAAATTAGGGATTTAAGAATTAGATATTTTTATAAATTTGTTAATCAAAGATCGAGTTGTACATGTTAGGAAATTAGGAAGAAAAATTAAAAAAAAAATTACTTTACTGTAAGAGTTATAATTCAATATTGACTTTAGAGGTGAATATATTCTACACTCAATATACAACGTAACGTTTAAAAATTTTGTGCCCAAGTTTTGGTTGCTGGGTGGCCATATCAGCTGACTGGGTGGCCACTCTCACAGGTATTTGAAGAGTGCCTTGTTCCAAAGTGATTCAAGCTTGCAAAATTAAATGGCCAATATGCAGAAAAACACTAGGTATCTTTTTTCTAGCCAATAATCATTCGGCCGTTATCAAGCTGCTGTTATCGGCGTTATCGCTTATCTAGCGATAAAATCACCAGGACGCCACAGGTGCGGGAGCTGTTCGGGCGACGCGACGGGCCATTGCCGTGCAACAGGTGTAAGCGGGGTGTAGTGGACCGGAACTTAGCGTCACATCTGTTGTTGGATATGACAAAAAAGCGGATGTGCTGATGTGTATCCACCAACAGGCCTCCACCCGATGATTTTGTTCGGTTTCAGTTAACTTATCCCTGGTTGTAGAGGTGTGAGCGTTTCGATGTCTGGAAACAATACCGCGCTACAACGGTGAAAATGAGTGATAAGGAACCTGTGATATCGGTGCATGATTTGCCCTTGACTTTTAAAGTGAAATATTTAGGTAAGTCGCCATCGTTTGTAGAGCGTATTTGCTAAATATAATACTTGGATAGAATGCAAAATTCGGTCGGGCGGGTGTGGCGCCTTATTTCAAACTACCACCTGTTGAAGTTTTACTTCCATCGCTTTTGTAATTTCTACCTGAATTTCATACCTCAATTCGTCAATTTCATGTCTCACGAGGAAACAAAATGTTCATGTTCAATAATAACGAAAACATTAATTTATTAATGTATCATTTGCGCATTGTATCTTTACTGTTCAATTAGATTGAAAAAATGGGTACCTATCTATTATACCGGTTGGTCCATTTCAGCGTACCCCTCGATATATATATATATATATATATATATATATATATATATATATATATATATTAGACAGCCGTATAGCGCGAAAGCGGTGAGTTTAGATATAGACATATATAAACACAACAAATATGTTTAATCAAGAATTGTGTGTGTTTTTATGTTTTTAGGTTGTGCAAATATATATTTTGCTAATCACTTTCCGTCAGAGCAAAAAATAAGAAATATATACCACGTTCACGACATTATTATCAGCCATTATAAATTTGTTATACACACATAGCTGTTTCCCGTTTGAGAGAGTTGTGGCGGTGTTACGATAGCAACTTTTAAATAAATTTCTTTATGAAGACTATATCGAATCCATCATTTGTCTTTCAGTTAAAATTTTTGACTTCGCATCATCTCAGTAACGACTGCATCGATTTTGATGGAATCGAAGGCTGCAAAAGAGTAATAGGATCCAAACTTCACCTTTCTATATTGTTTGAGTTTCGAATGATTTCCAGATATAGCTTTACGATGTGTTCTAGGGTCAAAACATTTAATAATCATCAAACTTGTTTTTTGTGTGTGTTATTTCGAGTGTTCAGTCAGTATAGGTATAGGGCATAACGGAATTTTGCTCTCCACGCCAATAGACCATTGAATATTCAGTCTGCAGATGTGTAAACACGCGAATTAATCACATTGTTTTATCTGAAGTGATAAGCAGCTATCTATGGAATTATTTCACTCAAATATAATCAATAACAGGGATAAGGTAGTCAGAAATCATACATTGATTTTACCTTAATATTGAGAGTTCATTTTAATCTGTGTGACTTATATAATTTGTCAAAGGATGTTACTATTTGATATATAAATGCACATTGAGATATTGCTATATACCTAAGTATTAGCGAATGTTTTGGTTAGGTAAATAAGGTTGTGGAACTAGAAGGGCGTCGTTAAATATTTGAACAATCCCTCTATCGACTCCCGCCCACATACACCGCTCTGAAAAATGAAAAAACCGTTCATAAAGCTACAAATCACAAATTATTTCCATAAGTAGGTATGCCACACTGAGGCAAATAACTCCATAACTCCAAGCTGAAGGTACGTAAATGACAAAGTTAAGGTAATTTCCTCAGCGTAAGTTCATTCTCGAGTAAAGGATGATTCAGTTAACACCGTGCCGGAATGTCAGTGGGTATTCTTTCCCGACTCAAGCGCGTTGGGACCACAGAACGCCGTAGCATGAATGTGTCCGCCGGGCGTCAGGAGGGCAGGCGATGAGTCCAGTACTGCCAGATCTACCACTTTTGTGGTATATATTACTAGTCTGAGGTTAAAATCAGACTGACTTTGGATTAGTGTTCTTATGTATGGAGATGCGCTCCAAAGTACTTCCTGGGGCATCTGGACTCAATCCAGAAAAGAACGTGGTGGACGCGCCTTACCTTACAAAAAAACTCCATAATTGAAACATCGAAGAAAAGTGGCTTCGTTGGCCCTATTTTGAAGATTCTGCCATGGTGAATATGGAGCAATTATAGGACCGTTTATAAAATAGACTACATACGCCAAAGCTATCATATTGCTGATCCGCAAATTGGCATTTAGATACTTGAAATAAACTAGCTTATGACGGAACTCGATCCACATTTCTGATTGCCGGTGAGACATTCTACCAACTGAGCTAGCTAGTTATCTCGGAAACTTGTCCGATACCTCTGTATTGAGTGATTTGAGTTTAGATAGAGTCCTTCATTACTGATTCACCCGATACATACATAAAAACAGACTCCTATAATTTCCTGATTTCTTCACCAATTACCCTACATTCATAGATTAGCCTCAGTGAAAATTTTATTATTTTCAGGAAAACGTCCAGCAAAAGGTCTATGGGGAATGAAACACACCCGAAAGCCAGTAGAATACATGGTAGCTGAGGCAAAAAACTTGCCTCCAAATGTTATATTGCCAATTGTACGACTGACAATAAATAAGGATGGTATCCATCTCGTCAATATCACCGACAAGGCTTCAAAGTCGGAACCTATACGGTTTTCTGTGGACGCTATATCATATGGAGTGCAAGACCTGGTGAGCATTTAGTATATATACACTGCTCAAAAAATTAACGGAATACAACACAAAATATCTGCAAAATGTTAACTTGGTGTTTTATGGAGGTGAAAATGATATTTTCATAATAGTTACACATTTTATTCTACTAACTTCACAGAAATAATCCAAATTTGTGCTGGCTATTTAAGATACATTTATGATTTCAAACACTGTACAAGAAATAAAGTGATCAAGATAATATCCACATTTAGATTTTATATTGAAGTAGGCTGTGACAGCTCCACTAGTCAACGGCATGACAGTTTTATATTGTTGAATTCATTGTGTGTCAAAATGAGAGATCTTAGTGAGATAGAAGTAGCTCGTAGTGTAGCTAAAATGGTGTTAAAATCCTACAACTCGCAAGAAATTTCAATGGCAGCCCTTCAGTTATCAAGCGTGTGTATGATCGCTATAGGGTGACTGGAGAATATAAAAAACTAGCCGGACAAGGTCGGAAGCGAAAAAAAAACTACACGACGTCAAGACCCGTATTTAGTAGTTTATTCTTTGCGTAAACGAACATCTACAGCCAAAGACCTCCAAAATGCTCTTAGGGCGGCTCATCAAGTAACGATTTCTGACCAGACAGTTAGAAACAGATTACGAGAGGCTGATTTAAGACGACCAGTACGAAAACCTGTTTTAACTCGAGCTCATAAAACTTCTCGATTGAACTTCGCTCGTGATCATTTGGAATGACAGCTTAGACATTGGAAACCTGTACTCTTCACAGACGAATCAAGATTCCGTCTAACCCGTTGAGACGGCCGGGTACAGACGTCCTAATGAACGTTACTCCGCTACCACTGTACAAGAAGTATCCAGATTTGGAGATGTAAATGACACCCTATATATTGTTCTAGGTATACACCAGAGTATTCAGCATGATCATTGTAACGGATGATTCTCTTGATAACGGAGTCCCATTTGAATGCCACAGCTTCGTATGTGAATCCAAAGATCAAGCCAGACGAATCACATACGCCTTGGCAGCATCCTTCCAGGATTACGGCAGAAAAGTCAAGTCGGATGGAAAAGGAAGAGCTGTGAAGAAGTTTGCTATCGACTTGAGGACCCCAGAAGAACAAGCTGCAGGTTCTGATGGAGAAACGGAAGCATAATTATTTAAAAAATATATTGAAATTGAGATACGTCTATTGGATGTTTTGATGAATTTCTTCATAGCTATTTCATGACCTGTTACAGTAAATTAGAATTATAGTGAAATATCCATTGAAGAATCATACATTCCTTATTTTTTAATACATTTTTTATGGGCTTTTATTTGATATCTGATCCAACATAATATTTAAAGAATATAATTTATTTGCACTATCAAAAGATACCTAGCATTTTTACGTTTTTCTACTACTTGTTGCTTGAACAAATATATGTCATTATATCATTGTTGTAACAAATTTTATTTTTTCTGATTAAATATGATATATACCAACTTGTTATATAATTAATAAAAATAGTTTTTATACATTTTGCTTATCTTTTTCTCCTATTTTGGAATATGAGTGGTAATATTTATATCTCTGTATTAGGCACTTCCTCTCCAGCTATTTGTATGATTCAAATCATCTGCAAAAGTTGGTTTATCAATATAGTTTCCATTACCGCTGCTGACATTCAGATATTCGCACTAAAATGTATATAAAATAAAATAAAGACCACCCAGAAACCACTAAATTTGAGGCATTCCTACGGTACAGATGAGAAACCTGTGCTGTCTTATGCTTCAGAAGATATTGAGTCCGTTGTGAAGAATGAGAGATAATGAATTTAGTGGACCTACTCGTTCAAGCTTATCAAAGCTCATAAGGCATAGACCTCCTCGACTACCAACAAAAGAAGATGCTTGTTATCGAGTTCTTGGATCCTGTAGAGATGTCCAATGATATGTTTACCTGTTATTGTCATACGAGAAAAAAATAATAGGAATACTTTATTCACAGTTAAAAACCAAAAATTATAAAATAATAGTAAGACGATTATTTAATGTTCTAAGTGATAAATTCCTCCAAGCTGTAAAACATTTTTCAGTTATGATTGTTTTCAGGTTTTGTTTGAAAGTGCTTATAGTAGGTTGTTTTTAAATATTTTTTCTATTCAATACCCATTTAAATGTACGTTGTTTTGATATGCTGCAGTACAGTGTTTGAGGTGGGAAACAGTAAATCTTCAGTCGAGCAGAACAAGTATGATACAATAAATGAACAAATTGATTCATTTTCATACATAAAAATCAATACATATCAATACTAGCAGCTATTGTAATATATAAAGATCAATTTGTAATAATTCACCCAGAGGAAGAAGCTTATGAGGGAATTTTTTCCTTCTTTGCATATGGGTATTTGTAGGATTGCATTACAATATTAAAGTTCGATGGACAATGCTGCCAAAGCGACCATGCCATTTGGGCTTAAGTCTTATGGTTGGATAACTTATTTCAAAATTTGTCTATGAATTGGATGAATTTAGAGTTTAAACAAGTTCGCGTCATAAGATTGATGGAATTCCAGGTAATTATCTTTTATTTATAGTCATGAATGATTATTCACATCGCTGCCATGCACATTGCATTGTAACAGTGGCAGGAAAAAATTGAAGGATTGGAATCGGTCAGGATTTCCTAGACGTTTTCTGGACTAAATTTGATGAGAAATACGAGGGTTACTCTGTTAGCATTACAGACCTTTTTTCACAACCACCATCAATCTATCAAAAATAGATAGAGATTAAGTAACAAAAGATTGAGCAGCTCATAACTGAAGTAAATTTGAGTAGGTATGTACCTAAATATCGCGACAAGCTTCTATGGTTAATGCAGTAAATGAGAGGAGAGCAAAGTTGGTGCTGTTTGTAGACTTTTGGATGAAATAATCATTAATTTCTTAGGCGTTTCAAAACAATATGCTTTAATAAGCTCATTTTACAACAAACGTTGATGAAACTTGTTGCATAGTCTAAATGTAGCTTAACACACCTGTATATGTATAATTCATTCAGTCATGCAGTAGGTTTTAATACATGAATTTCAAAATGAACATATTTGTAATTCTTATCCATCTTAGACTGGCATCTGCTCCGTACACGCTACTGTACCTAATCACAAATGAAAATTCAAAGTATACAAATCCTCGTAGCACGATACAGGATATAATACTTTTATAGATATAATTAAAAAACGCTGCGGAGATGATTTTTCCAAATTCCTTTCCCTCTTCATCATAAAGGTCATCAGTAAACTGGTTTCGGCAGATTATGCATAAGGCGGCATAAACAACGTTTCTTGTGTTTACTCCTTTCAATGTCGCGGTCGGTCCCGAATGTGTGAATCAAGGGGATAAACCATGCAGTCCACGGCGGATCTAGTGACTGATTCTGTGGAGGATCTGAAGGATCAGAATGGGGAGAAAAAAGCGGAAAAAACGTTTCGTGAAATGACGCTTGGAGAAAAACTTAGGTATACACGAGAGGTGATTACTGTGGAGCCTTTATTTGCAGCATACGTGATGGCAGCGTTCCTCTGCAAACCCGCTTTGAGGTATCTCGAATTCGAGAAATCATGCAGGTAAGAAATTGAACTAGTTAGTATTTCAAAGCCCAAGTAGGTTGTGGATGCGCTTACTTAGGTTGTATTTTCTAAGTGTTGCCAACTGCAGATAATTTTACCTTTAACTATATCAGCAGAAAATTCTACTTCTAATTCTACTATTTTGGTTGTAACTGTTTTTACTAGAATGTGAGTCTAGCGAGTCTGGCAAAGTGTATTATGAAAATGGCGGCAAATAGTTTGATTGTAACATTTTGGAAATAAAGATTTGCATCGGATCTTTGGACTGTTCATCGTTGGAATTAAAATTATTAAAAAATAATAAAACAAATATAATTTTGAGAATTATACTATTTCCAATATTTCAATGAATAACTACTATAACTAACTGTACGTGCAAAGATTTTTTTAAGTGGTATAATAACACTTTCGTCATGAGTCATGCTCCCTATTGAATAATCTGTAGTCAAAGTTGCTAAAATAGAAACGGAACAACTTGACCCCACAGCTATTCAAAAATCTATAATTTATCTATCTATCGGTGAATTACAGGAGTCAAACTGTATAGATGATTGGAAGTATTTGCTCAACACAAAAAGGTTTGGTCATTTATTTTTTCCGATTTTTGATAATACCGTAACTGCTGAACCGATTTTCGAAAATTATAGCTTTTTCGTCTTTGCCATTGAAGCAACCCAGAAAGACAGACATGATTTTTCGCGATATATGTGATTAATAGATTTTGATTGGACAAATCTGAATAAAGCACCTTGTAGTCCTTCCTTAGGCGAAGGTGATCATGAATGATTGTTTGTACCGCTGCCGCTCCAATCCTCAGAGAAGCTTCAATCTCGGTGTAGGTTATATGTCCATTTTTTTTTACCATATTTGGCACAGCTTCTACAGTTTCCGAAGTACCCTGTGCGAGGTTGATCATCGAGAGAGACCCGGCTCCTTTTAAACTCAGCAAATCAATTAAAAACTGTAGCTCTAGAAGGGGCGGAGTCCCCAAAGCAAATCACTGAACTTTCGTGACATTCCGCTTGTTTTAGTCTCTTTTTAAAGTCATACAAAATCATGGCTCGAAAATCGCGACTACCCAATTCCATTTTCAAATTTAGCAAACACTTAGATGCATTCGAGACCGTGACAAGGCAACTACTGAAGTATTAAAACGCTGCCTTTGCGTGTAAGCACTTACAACTTTAGACAAAATAGCTACGTGCTCAAACTTCTTTAAACTTGTACAGATTGGCAATATCTAAAGACTTTCAGCGTGACCCTGGTATGCACTCTGTCATTTCAAAAATACTCATTTTTTCAATTCGGGTTAATCTGTTACTATCTCTTTGCAGAGAGCCTCTTGACTGGGTGCCGACATTTTGTCAGTTTTGCAATACTAATACAACGTTAATTTTTCTCCATCAAAAGAGAGAATTCTTTCCTTTTTGAAAGCGGAATTTTGATAAAAAAAAGCGCGATATGTGACACTAAGTACATCTTATTAATGTGATTCCTAACAGCTTTGCGAGCAAACATCTTTGGAGGATTCAAAGAGGTGTTGAATAGTCGTTAATACTCGGGGAAGGCGAAGCAAAGTTTAAACCTTTGATGACAAACGGTTAGTCGCCAGTAAGGGAGTAAATTAACTGGTTACTCAAAGATAGCTTACAATGCCTTTTCGCTGTGAACATGATTACACTGTGCGAGTTTATTAGCAGCTTGCGAACTGGCTCAATGTCATCGAGCTCTCAAAATCGAGTCAAATAGCTTGATTCTGTATTTTACATTTTGATTGGATGTTAGCACTGTTGATCCACTTGAAATACGTCTTGGAAATAGTTCAGATAGAGGATATTTAATTCTGAAAGATCAAAAATTCCGCAATCCGATTCAAATTGGTGAGAAGTACAGCTTCAACCTTTGTTTTGCAGAGTAAACCTGAACCTGGATGATCCAACATGCGACGCCATTCTCATCAGCGAACATGACAACTTCACAGAACAGAACAACCAGATACTCTACCTGATCAGCAACATGTACTCCTGGCAGCTGCCTCTAACCGTTGCTGCCCCGTTGATACTTGTTCTCTTCTTGGGTTCGTATAGTGATAGAAGGCAATGGAGGAAGCCATTTCTGCTCCTCCCAATTTTTGGAGAATTCTTCGGGGTGCTTGGATGTATCCTATGTGTCATTTTTATGAAGTCGTTACCACTAGAGGCTCAAGGAGTGTTTCAGGTAAGGAGTTGATGGGGATGAAGGCTTAGAAAAGATTGAATCTACATACCTATTTTGAAAAGCATCAACAATAGAACTTCAAATTATGTAGATATTGAGGTTAGACTTAAATATTTAAGCACAGAAAATAGGGCTGGTGCCAACCTGTGGGACTAAAATGGGTTAAAATGCCATAAGTGGAGAATTCATATAAGAAATAAATATATTATCTCATGAAATATCTTAAGGACATTTTGATGGCAATGGTTACGGATGTAGATTGTAGATGCTCTCACTTGATGAAACTCCTCCATCATGCAGATGAAAAGATTTGTATAACTCTTATGAATGGTCTATCTCTATTGCATGTACCTTACAAGATGTGTTTTCAGACAGTAATCCCATCACTTTTTGGTGGTCAAACTATGCTGGTGATGGCAGTGTATTCCTATATAGCGGATGTCAGTACAGTAGAAATGCGTACGTTGCGGATAGGAATCATGCAGATTGTATTGAATTTCATCACACCAGTCACCCAGTCGTTTTCAGCACATTTGTTTAATTTTATAGGGTAAGTATTTCATTCTACTTATCATTCTACTACATTTAATGATATTTCTTTCTACAGACGATGACAGCAATACCTTGATTAGTAATTAAAGTCTATGCTTTAGGAGTATAAAACAATTTTCGTAGATAAGTGGTTTTAGAAGATGTTTATGGTGTCAGGGACAACCAGAAAATATTTAAAAAAATATTAAAATGCGCTAAAAAGGGAAAAGGTCCTGAAAAATCTCATATTACTTCAGTTAACATATGATTCCAAAATTATTTGAGATTTTATTGTTTGGCTTTCCTTGGTACGACTGACTATGTTATTTTTGAATAATTCTGATGTACATGATTTACAGCTACTATGGTATACTTCTAGTGGCAGGAGCTTTATACCTTTTTGGTTTTCTTTACGGATTGTTTTTGATAAAGGAGCCTAGAAAAGTAAAAGCAGGAAAGAAAAACTTTTGCTCGGATGTTTTTGATCCCACACATGCAATCGACACCTTCAATTTGGTCATGAAAAAGAAAGAAGGAAACAAGCGGATATATATCTGGATAATACTAGTGACGCTGTTGTTCTACAATATTGTAGCCGTAGGGGAAGCCAGTGTTTTCTATTTGTATGCCCAGAGCAATTTCAAGTGGACTCCATTGGAAATGGCATATTTCGAGACACTCAACACGGTTGTTCATCTTATTGGTAAGTTAAGATTAAATCAGTTCCATGAAATTAGCATTATATATGATGAAGGTCTAAAATCTTAAAATTATAAGTATTAGCCGAGTGTATGCTTAAATATCAATACGTAGGTTCATCAGTGGATATCTTTGTCCCATATTCTTTTAAAGTATGATCCTCAATCTGTAATACATCTGGGAATAAATATTTTTTCTTCCTAAGAGCGACAGTTTTAGGTAAACTCGGAAAACAGAAAACAAAAAAATTATATTTTACTCCCGACAGTCTGTCTGTCTGTCGGTCAGCTAGCTTCTTTGTGATCGCGTAATTTCAGTAACCGCTCCTTCGACTTTTTTAAAACTCTAGGACCCTCGTTTCCTGTTTTCCTCAGTCGTACCCAAAAATATATAATTTTGAGGAATTTTTTAAAATGTCAAACCTAATTTTTGAATATTTTTCTAGTAGCGGGTCGTTTTATACGTGCTAAGTGTTGTTTTTTTCATCTAAACTCTGTCTATCGGTTTGCATGTCAATTGTGATTTTTGTTTGTTATATCTGTTTTGATGTAATTATAGTATATAATTTTCACATCAAATTATTCCTAACAGGCAGAATTGAACCTTGCATTCTGAAATCGTAGCTTTCTGGGACATAATAATGTATATCTATGTATAAAAATCTTTTACTTGAAACAAACTACATAATATTCATTTCACCTCGTAAATAGCAGCAACTTATTCTCACATTTGATGTTATATCTACTCCTTCATTTCATTTTTTCAGGCACTGCAGCTGGTGTTCCCATTTTTGCATACTTCAAACTGAGCGACTTGACGATATTGTTGCTGACCTTTTTGAACAAAATAATAACTAACCTATTTTTTGGCTTTGCAAACACTGATGGACTCCTTTATACAGGTAACTGCCTCTATTCAAAATATCGAAGATTTTTGTTGTTTCGGTGAAGAGCCAAAATTGCAACAGTATCAAAGCATGCTATGTTGTTTCGTATTTTTGCAATATGTATCTATATAAATGCCTTTAATTTGCGTTTAACCTAATTCGTATATTTTCACCAAACAAAAACTCAGATTACTCCGATAGTTTTTGAGATATGGTTGTAATATGTATAAGTAACTGTGCTTGAATATATTTTCCATGTTTTAATTGAGCCTCACCACAGTTCCTGATTATTATTCAATTTATCGTTTTCAGCAACAATAATTAGTATAATAGTAGGCATAACACCCATAGGCATGCGATCCTTAGCAACGAAAATAGTATCAGAAAATGATCTAGGGAAGGCACAGTCACTGTTTGGAATTTGCGAGGCGATAGGAGTTGCTTTATCTACTCCCATATACAACAAAGGAATTTTTAATAACACAGCCACTGATTTTCCTGCTGCATTCTTCTTTTTTGGAATATTACTATACGCCAGTTGCTGTGTTTTGTTTGTGTAAGTAAACAGTTGTATTTTAACCAAATTTTAATATTTATAATCAATTGACTACTAGTTGAAGCGCATATACAAAACCTGATATTTAAAAAAAGACTTGAAACACTTGGATGAATAATTACTAAAATATGCAGACCACGGCTGAGCTAAAAACGAACAAATCATTATTAGACACAAGGAAAATATCTCAGGTAGTCAGATGCGGTGAAGTGATATTATTCGACCTCTATCATAATTTTAGAATTTTTATCGTCACAAGACGAGCCTATCGCAATAATAAATACAGTATCCCTCAAATTATTACTTTAATAACTATCGCATTAAGAGGAATTTGGATATTTTTATAGTATACCGTTTAAATTGCAGATTTAGCTCTACATGGTTCCTATTCAATTTGTTGGCGACGCCGTAATTCAGAAATTTTGTAATTATAAATCTAGCGATCAATAATTATTCAAAACCGTCCTCAACTATATCAATTCAATGCATGATTCCGAAGTGTAATAAATTGCTTTCTATTTTGCATTATAGATGGATGTATATGAGAGAGAAAGCCAAAACACAAAGGAAAGCTGCTGCCGAAAAGGATAAAGTACCCATGGATAGTTATATACAAACAACCCATATGTAAAAATATATGGGAACAATTATTGATTCGTTTTGTACATATTGTATGTTTAATCAAAATAAATGTCTGATAATACAATTACCTATTATTTCCATATCTTTTACAGCGTGAACTCATAATACAGCTTGGAACTTTATGGTCACAATTAGCTACAGCTTCAAATTATGGAAATATATTCAAGTTATTTGAAGTTAGACGGAGAAGCAACCGCAGCTGCACACGCAGCGCGCGATATCTTGGGGGAGTGTTTAGGGAGGGGGAATATGATTGTATTTTTTTATTCACTCTATGAATACAAGGTGATGAGTTGTACAAATTCATCACCGAGAACTTAGCAAATCTGAGGAATTTGTAAAAAACGTAAATCCGACAACACCGCGCAACCATTGACGTTTGTATTGGTGGCATTTGTTTTATCTTCAGTCAAGATACCGGTTTTGATTGATTTCGTGGTTTATTTGAAAGTGAAAACGGGAATATGTTATAATTCTACGTGAATATCAAAACATTACAGGAAAACACATTGTAGCTCCAGGACCTTACAGTGCGTTGAAGTATATATAGTAGTCTACATGTATACAGTGTTTTAGTGCGTCAATAGTCGGCAGATATCTTCTATGGCAGGGGCTTCATAGTGCCAGTTGAAAAAAATACAGTAAAAACATGTAAAAGTATACGCTTCCAAAGTAAAAAACCGATGTTATTGTTCGAATTATATGTAAATGTACCCGTTTGTGTACAACATTCAAAAGTTTTGCCTGAAAATTTCCTACAGCGATAAGACTTTCCCGATAGATCCACTAAAGTCGTCAGAAGTCTCTAGAACAGCGTCATTCTATCCGACGCCATTTTTTATACTTCAATCATTCATGCAATCTATCTTTCATTACAGTAGGACAAATAAAATCCTTCATACAAATGTTTTATTACAATAAAAGTTGACGTAAAAACTATTACACGGCATTTCCTATGATAAAATAAAAATACTGAAAAATTCAATCCACTTGATCACAGTAGTTGTACAGAGGTAAAATAGCAGATTTGTAATCACATCAGGCATTTTTCTTCTCACTTTCGAAATTCTGAAATAGAGCAAAGCCATTAGGGAATTAAATCCTGATAATATACAAAATATCTTTCTGTCTGAATGCAGGAGTATAAGAAACCGATATTAAGAAATTTTTCAACTAAAGTATCAGTTTCAGTTTTATATTCAAATAGAACAAGAAAAGTGTAGTAAATAAATTGATAGAGATATAATATATACGCAGAAATCTAGGTGCCAGCCTACTCTATTAATGTAGATTGTAGAGGCTTTTACTTGGTGAAACTATTCTATAATTAAAATAAAATTGTGCAATTTAAAAACAAGGATTCACAAATAAAACTCATTATTCTTGACGCGTTTCGATTTAATCTTTAAATCATCGTCAGCCTGTCAAAATTCTTTGTTTACAAACGCCACCCAGGTTTACCTGTAAACTAGCTACGTCCTAACATGAGAATTCTAGTTTTAGACAGTATTTAAAAAGAATTTAATGTGCTCAAAAAAAATCGTTTTATATATCAAACATTAGTATATTTTTTCAATTTGATTGTCAAGCTGTCAAAATATTATTTTTGTGTATTTATTATGCGGTATGTGAGAAATAGCGTTGAAGCGAATCCGTTTTTAGTAGGATTAAAATAGTCACGTATTGTAAAGACATTATTCTGTGACTTACTAATTAGTATCCGTCAAATTAAAATGTCAAATCAAATACCTCTCTAGCAACTTTTTCCAGATTTCTGGCAGTGGTTTGTCCGGTGGCATTAACTAATTCTCTCAAAACACCGTTCTCTTTTTGTAACAAAACATGAGGGTGATCGTATTCTTCAACACGTCCAGAGTTCATCACCAATATTTTGTCAGAGTCCATAACGGAGTGTAACCTATATGAACAAATATAACCAATATTATAAGACATAGAAAATGGTAATGAGTGAAGAAATGTTTTGAATTGATTTAACGGCGTATATATGAAGTACGACGTAGATTTTGATACATAATATTTTGATTCAAATTTTTTCAAGACCTTTGACATTCTTGATATTTTTCCGTTGCTTACCTGTGTGCTATTGTTAGCACTGAACAGTCTGCGAATTTTTCTCTGATGGCACTTTGGATCAAAGCGTCCGTGTGCGGATCTACATTAGCTGTAGCTTCATCCAATACCAAGATTTTGTTGTTTCTGATGAGAGCTCTTGCTAAACATACTAGTTGTCTTTGACCAACGCTGAAGTTTGTACCGCCTAAAATAATAATATGTCTCAAATTCAAAATTGTATACAAATGACATACAAGAAATAATATAAATAAGACCAAAGAATCTTATTGATATGTTTTGCAGATGTGCTTGATGTATGTTTTTTCAAAATTAATTCAAAGGCTATTTAAGATATGATTTTTAAATATCAGATGTTGCATTCACTTATGAAAAACTAATCGAGACTTCACGAAACTACCTAGCCGTAATTTTGATGAAATTTTAGGCGATTAAGGTTTTTTAATTGATAACCTCTCGCAAAGGTAAAAAGCCTATCACGTAAAGCTAAAATTAGTAAAGCTTACTCGCAGGATAAATTCTGGAAGTAGCTGTACTAAAATACAGTAATATACAAACTGGTAGTTGCTGCGAAGTTAGCTTACTGACTATCTATAGATTTGCAAATAAGGCCATTACTTAGAAGGTAGTAAAGTTACCATCAAAAATTCATTTTATAGTGACACAAATAGTAGCTATTATTAATAATAATTGCCTTTCAAATTATCTACTGGCTATCTTTGTTTGTAAGCTTCAATAGAAACACTTTTCAAAATATTTTTAATACTCTTTTACCTTCACAGACATTGCTGTTCAGACCTGCTGACAGCTCGGATACAGTATCCTTCAAATCAACTTGTTCCAAAGCATTCCATAGAACATCATCACTGTGCTCGTTGAATGGATCCAGGTTTTTACGCATGGGCCCTGAAAGTTACATATTCAGTTTAGTTATATTTTGGAAATAAGAGCTAGGCTTTTATACCGACAGTCAATAAATGGAGGATGGGCGGCATCCCGAATTTGTTAAAAACACAAAAAATATGAAAAGTTACTATAGAAAAAATGTTCAACACGCCAGATATATGCCGGTGAAGGAAGCCCTGAAAATTGGTATTTCTTGGACAACTTTCAAATGACAACATATAACACAATATGTTTATATCCACCTTCTTCTACAGTTTGGGGTGGCTGAACACCAAGTTATGAGCAGCCCCTGGGAAAGCGCCCAATGGGGTCTAAGTGCTGTGATCTTGACAGATTACCCTTACTCCAATTCAGAATACAGAACATAATTGGTATTAAGAACAGTGTCCTCAAAATACAATAAATTGGCTCAATATTAATTCAGAATGGATGCCTTTGGGCATTAAAGCTATTTTTTATATCTTGCATGGTAAAGCCAAAAATAATATTTTCGGAATCCAAAATTAGTCGCATTATGGCAAAAATACTCCTCAAATGCTTTAGAAGGAGATACAAAATTGGTTACGTTAAACGTAAGATTTTGATAATCTTAGGTGCGATTGTTTAGACTAGGTCAATGAGTAAGGCAAATAATGTGATTTTATCTATAAAATAAAATGTTATGATGAGGATGCTAACACTCTATTTATAAAAGTTTGACCTACCTGAAAATAGGATGGGTTCTTGAGGAATTATTGATATTTTGGATCTGACTTCATCCAAAGGTAGTTGAGTAGTATCGACTCCATCTATAATTATGGATCCTTCCAGAGGGTATAACTGGAACAACGCTGAGATGGTTGACGATTTTCCAGCTCCAGTCCTTCCGACTATACCAATTTTCTCTTTTGGTTGTACAACAAAATTCAAGTTCTTCAGTATGTAGGGATCTGAGGGATTATACCTAAGATGGTAAAAAATACTATACAATGTGCCTCACAATTAGTTAGACAGCAATCATTCAGCCTATTTCTGTAGATGGAAACAGACCGCAGAAGACGTTGTTTATGGCAAAGTTTAGTGAATAAATACAAGTTGGTGCGCATGCTGGTAAAACCAGTTTCTTTTTACGTGTGTAAAATTATAGATGTTCTTACTTGATGAAACTCTTCTATCATGCAGATAAAAGGATGTTCCATTTAACACATAGTTTGACAAATATTTGTGGTACTGTGTGTTAAATTCACAATCCTTTGATATTCATTATGGAAGTTTTTTTTTAGGAATTTTCATTTTCAGTTTTGAGGTCAAAGTTACGCCTTTTATTGATCATCGCAGTAAATTGAACATTATCCAGTATTTTCTCTCTTGGTTTCTTTATTCATAAATATTATTATCTCTATATATCCTTCGGAAAATGATTCACGAGATGTCTTTTATTAATGGTTCACGATGTTCATAACTGAAAACTAATTTCCTATATGTAATTTATCTCAGTTCCCTTGAAATATATATAAATGACCAACCTCAATCTAACATCCTTGAACTCTATTTTTCCGTGTTCAGGCCAATTGGTGGGAAGATTGTTAGCTGGTTGCCTTTCAGGTTCGCTTTCCAGCTTGGTGTATTCGAAAAGTCTTTCCACGGAAGTCATTTGGTTTTCCATTTCGCTCCATTGGCGCATACCCCACTGCAGAAAGCCCATCAACGTCATGTATTGAGTGATAACAAGACCCAAATCTCCACCGTGGATTTCTGGAAAATTAAAAAAAATCTAAGATAATTGAATAGAGCTTGTGTTTTTTATTTGCTAGAGGTATATTGTTTATTGCTCTCATTATACTTTGTATACTGTTTCCTACTGAGAATTCAAGAAATATGTGTACTTATTTCATCTTATTCACGCTACGGCTATTGGGAAGCAAACTGCTGCCATTGAACTAGAAATGATGAATAACGCCGGATACTATCTGGAGGATGGTTGCTAATAATTGTATAGCAGCAAAATCAACGATATATCGAACCACGTTGATTGTAGACGCTCTTACTTGGTGAAAGTCACTGAAGAAAAAAAAGTTTTATTTGTGAAACTGTGTATTAAGTAGATCTTTTTATCTGTATGATTCATTTTCATTAACCACTCTTGGACATAAAGAAACCAATTTTTTACAAAAAATTATGTCACAACCCATTGTAACTTAATTTGTCAATAATACATAATAAACTGAAATATATCCCTTGCTTTACAACATTGTATGCCTGAGGTCTAAGCGCATCTGAAAACGATTATACTTACGGCTATTGAAAGCTAAAAGAATATAGGATGCAGCACCAACAAATAATGCACAAATTATATCCAACCAAAGTCCGAAACATCTGCTGGAAGATAAAAATAGGAACCATGCTGAACTGTGTTTGTCTTGGAGATCATCAAATTCCTTTATAAGCATGTTTTCTGCGTGAAATGCTCTAATCGTACTTATGCCATAGAATGTCGCTGTCACGTGACTCAACACAGGACTTTTGGCTGAAATAAGATGGGAAATAATGCGATAAATCAGAGATAAAGATTATAATCAGATTTAGCAACGTAAAGACTTCACTCTATTCTTCCACCTCTATAACAATTTTTGATTCAGCTGTTCCATATCACTTGTGAATAAGTATTTTCACAGGTTCTGCTCTGTGGAAAAATATAATTACATACTTACTTATAGCTTCTACTCTCTTGACACTCCTACTAGTCTTTATGTATATAATTCTCAAAAAATATATGACTATGGCTAGCAGGCCAGATGGAATCAGCAACCAAGGATCAACAATGCCTGTTAGTATGATTACTCCGGTAAAAATAAATGCAATCTAGAAAGATAAGATATAAACATATAAATAGCTGAAATGTGATTAAAAATAACTAGTCATAAAGGCGTTTATAGTATTCCGACAATACAAAAGGGCTAAGGACACCTAGAAAGTAGCGTTGTGATTGAGAATTAAATAATTTCGGTTAGTCTACGTGTTTGGCAGCTTTAAGTTTCTTGTAATTCATATCACTTTTGTTCATACAAAGCTTTGAATTTATCGAACTTAAACATACTACTAAGTTTTGATAGAATTGGAAGAAAGTAATGCAATTTGAGGTTTCGTCAATGAAAGTGGTTGAAACATTCAAAAAGCAATCAATGAGATAACAGTTTTTTTTGAAGATGATGTAGACTTGCTATCTTAATCTAATTGTAATATGTTTAAAATTTCGACGATAGTTTCCTTATCTAGGTATAAATTTATTGTCTTGCTTAAAAAATATCTTGAGTACGTAAGCTGTAACATATTCTAATAGGGATAGAGAACGTAGTTGTATGAAAAGCTTAGATAAAATAACACAACACTTTCGAAATTTCATATGGCAAGGAAAGTGTATTCACCTAAACGAAAATATTTTTAGAGAAAACGCCACAATGGCTCTTTTTGCTTCTTTCTGGTAACAGTTCTTTTAAATTTCATTCGAATTATCCAGTGTTATCGAATTGTTATCTTTCGTATGTGTTAAACCTTTTTGTTGATTTGACTACACCGTTGTTTATCTGAAGTATAATGTAACTAAGATGAATCCGGCAACAATGCACAGGCAGAACGCGCTGACGCTCAACTGTCTACCCGGCACCCGGCCAACATTCCGCGTGCACATGAACAGTTACCAACGTGTTATGATGCAGCAATGATGGTAGAGCACATCTACAGTATAATATAGAAAAATACGTTCCTAAACTAAAATAAACCATATATTTTTATTGTTTTTTCTATAACAGAACCATTATACGTACAATATAACCAGAGCAATATGTGGATATTTACCTCAACTACATCCAGGATTACGGTAGGTAAGTACTCATCCACGATTCCTAAATCTTTTGAAAACCTGTTAAGTATACGTCCTGAAGGATTTTTGTTGTAAAAATCCATAGTAGCCCTCACGATCTTCGTGAATATGAAATCGTGAAGGTTTTGCGAAGCTATGGCAAATACCAGCATGAAGTGGACTGTTCTTGAAATGGCTACGATGATGTTGCCCAAAGTGAGGCCAGAGTAGACGTAGATGATGTTTTCTCTGGGTAGAGTTTCGTTCTGAGACGTTGCATTGTTTTTGATTTTGTTGTAAAAGTCCTCTTCAAGATTTACCCTACAATTAAATTCTCTTGAAAAAGTACATAAATGAAAGATTGATGAAGGGTTATTTGAATCCGTAAATAAGTTCTCAACATGGCTACCATTTTGCTAATAACAAAGTAACTAAAACATCAAAAATTTCGAAAATTCAAAAATGATTAACCTACTATGTAAACATCAAAGAATGTATGTAGAGTGAAAGCTCATTACTATTGGTCAACGTTATGCCGCACATCGCAGTGTACTCACCAGTAGGTCAAATAATATTCTCCACCATTGGCAAATACCTGTGTACCAATAAACAACACGCTCATCAGAATTAAGTGTACAGGTCCACCTCCTGCTTTCAAGTATTTCCAGTAAGTACTTGCTTTCACATTTCCACTTTCCTGACCTTCCTTTTCCAGATATTGTTCTTCAAATACTTCCTCTAAGGCGATTTCTGAATTTTGTCTCGATTTCACCTAAAAATTGATATTCTAGTTCTAATTGAAAATCTTTTATGCTAAACTATCAATTGTTCTTTGAATTTTCTTGGTTTCAAAAGCATTTTTGTTAAAATGGGTCTAGTCTACGACGCTATAAATAAAGCATTACTCCTGAGTTCTTTCAAACATTCATTTTATAAGAAACAACTATTGAAGATCTTTGGCATTGAATGAATGTGGTCCCCCTTATTACATTTATCAAGGTATGATTTAAAATTTTCTATCGCGTTAACTTCTAGAAACCTCCTTATTATTTAATAAAGTAATTCTACCAATACTCTTTGGGCACAAATGTTCCGATACATACCTTTTTTTGTTCTTCGGTTTCTTCAGCATTATGCTCTTCCAGTAATTTGGTGAAATTTAAACCGCTGCTCTTCAATTCGGCGTATTTCCCTTGCATCAAAATTTCACCATCGTTCATAACAATGATCTTGTCCGCACTGTGCAGGTATTGCAATTGATGTGTGACCAAAATACGGATCTTATCCTTAAGGAACCTACGTATGCACTTTTCGTATAGATGTTTTCCAACGTTAGCATCCACAGCTGATAGAGGGTCGTCCAAAAGGTAGATGTCAGCTTCTTTGTACAGGCAACGGGCTAGGTTTATCCTAGCTTTCTGCCCACCACTCAAGGATTTGCCTTTCTCACCTACAGATCGAATAATCTAGTTTATGTTGATGAACAGACATGTATTATAGATTAAAGTTGCATTGTATTCAAAAGTCGTGTTATATGTTAGAACATAACTTCCTGTTTCAATTTGAATATATTGTAAATTGTAGATGGTCTTACTATAAGTTTACATCTATTTGTATTCTAGGTTAACTTAATCCTGAAATATCCATTAAGGAATAAAATATCCTGAAACGTGATATATCCTAAGAAATAAAATAGTTTATCATATGAAATATCTTAAGGACATTTTAACGGCGATGGTTAAGGTTTTGTAGGGGGTTTGCCTTAACACTAGTGTAAATGCAGTCGCCAAAAAAATATATCGCCTAAGACAGACACAACAAAGGGAAAAAATAATTGAAAAAAGCTCGACAGGATAAATAGTATGCTTGATTTGAAAACTCTTGTTTTGTATCCATGATAGGATCTAGTTAGTTAGTTGGCAAGTAATCTGGGTAGCCTTGTTAGCAGTCAAATCTGACAGTCCGACGATGATTTGAATATAAATCGAAACGCGTCACTGAAAGAAAAAGCGTTCTATTTGTGAAACTGTGTCGTAATTACACAATATTTTTATCTGCATGAATATATCGGTTTAATGCTATAACGACCTTGGATTATTGATACAAAACATATAAGATTGGATATTACCTACAAGGGTTCTATCTCCGTATGGAAACAGTTCGAAGTCTGACTTAAGTGCACACACTTCCACTATTCGTTTGTACCGATCTTCATCGTACGGAGAACCAAATAGAATATTATGCCTGACTGTATCACAGAATAACCATGGTTCTTGAGAACAGAAGGAAATCTCGCCGACAACGTCCATTTTCCCTGATTTCCGTGGCAGTTCATTCAACAACAAACTCAACATGCTGCTTTTGCCACCCCCAACCGGACCAACTATCGCCACCAGTTGCCCGGGTGTGACCTCTAGACTGATATTACTCAAAGTGTCTTCCGTACTGTCTCCCATCCAGCTGGCACATATTTTTTCAAGGACGATCTTTGGAGGTTTGTCATTTATTTTTATAACATCTAGTAGCTTACTATGATTGACCCCATTAGTAGCGGCTTTGTCTTTTTTGCCCTTTTCACTTATTTCTGAAGGATCATCCTCTATATTTTCTTCAAGGCTGAGTATTTCTTGTACTCTGTTTATCGTCACATGGACCTCGGCAATACTGGACAGACTGAGTGAGAACAGTATAGTTATAACGGTTTTTATAGCGTTGTAGATGACTGTGATTGCGAAGACTTTCTCTGCAGTAATAGAGTTTCCAAGGAAGACGTAGGATAGGATCGTGATGAAAATGGCCGTGCGGGAAACAAAAGGCTCAAACGAGTAGAGGAGCGCTAATAAACATGAATGCGAACGTATCACTTTCATTTCTTGTCTGAAACAAAAATAGATTCATTAAGCTAAACCTTCCATTATCAGATTATATTTGAATGTACGAAATTTTAATATCGGAGCGATTAGACGCAAACGGTCAATACCTGACAACGGTTGAATGGCGGAGCTTTTGCAATCACAAAATTCATTTCTGTTCCTGTTTCTTGACATTTCATGACATACAATATTAATGAAAAATGAAGTCAATCATTCTGACTTGGCATCATTGCGTTGATATGAATAAATTTCTAATCAAGCACACATACAAATTTTGAACAACAAGAATGAAAAATATGAGTCACTCGAAACAGAATCCTCAATAATTTGTTAAGGGGCGAAACTTGACAAATCTTCAAAAATTATTTTAAAAATGAAATTTGATTTTCGAGGTCCATGAAATTTGAGCAGTTCGCGTTTGTACAAGGTTTCATATGCATTTGGGTTGCATCCGGACCCTTTGACATGGCCCTCCAATTTGTTATAATAATAGCTATTGTTGGCTTTATAGAGCTAAGGTTACGCTCTGTTAAATATGATTGGAGCATATGTGCATTGTGGTTGGTCGGTCGGAAAACGACTCTTAATTCGAAAATTTCACAATTACAAAACTATTGAGTTGGCTCATTGATTTAGCGGGGTCCATACGGAAAAAAGTTAAACAAGTAAAATAATGAGGTTCACATTTTGCCCTCATTTTAGTTACTTATAACACAAAATAAAGTAAAGTAATTGTATGATCCACTTATGGGAATTATACCTTCTAGCAAAAGCAATAACATCTGCGAACGGCTTTTCCCAACAATACATCTTTATAACTTGCATTCCAGATAATATCTCATTCATCAAACGAACTCTTTCATCAGTTCTCAAGGCAGTCTTTAATCGTAAAACAGAGTTCCTTTTGGCAAGATAAACTGTAAATAAAAATAAATGTTAGTTCATCTTCTGTACGACTGAATTTTGGCGAATACGAATGTGGAAAACTTGGCATAGCATGGCTTTTCATTAACAATATTTTATAACCACCATTATAGACTAACTAGTAACTGTGGGTTATTTTCTGATATATATATATAACTAACAATGATTCCAAAACAGTTTTGTTGCCCCTTTTTGTGACAAGGAGCTTTTCATCAACATTCAATGTTGACGACAAATAAACAAACAAATAATGGAAAACAATACCAACTCACTTTGGAATGGCACTATGGCAACTAAGAAGGCAATTCCGATAAGCGCGGCCACTTGCATTTCTTGGTAGAGCATGAATGTACCAACGGCCACCTGTATGGGCCCAACCCAGCAGTAATGGGCCAGGACGAATGTTTGGTCGAATTTACTCAGGTCATTCGATAACAGGTTCACTATATGACCAACGGTAGTTTTACCCAAAGAAGATCTACTCAGCCGCAGTATTTTTCTGGAATAAATGAATATTAGACATACATTACTGCTATTGAAATTGAAATAAGCAGTGGTTTCCAAACGTATTTCATGGCGACACCGATTTGTTCAGTTTTGTTATTTTATCCAATATCAGTGACAATACGTATAAACTACTAGATTCAGACTTCTATAGTTTTGCTTAAATTATTTATCCACCATATGATTCTAAAGTCCGCCGTCCGACACAGTATTTTTATTGATCTGTACGAATAAATGTTTCTACAATGAACACATGCAAAGTACTTTTCGAAGGAACATCTTGTCTATTTTCTAAAATATTACTCAAATAATAAAAAAATTGTCAATGATGAAAAATTAAATTGGTTGATAATATTTAGCGTTGCACATTTATTTGCTGAAATGCGACCTTTCTGGGTTCACATTTTATAAATAGTCTAGATACCTTAATGGAATTATCTATTACTAACTCAATCAATTACAATTCAAATTGCATCAATAAGAAGAATTATTGAAAATATCCAGACTACGTTGTTTGTACTAATCGCCTAAACTTAAATCTTATCAATACACCTTCCGATGAACAATTAATTATACTTTTTTATACTCATCTTATTAGGCGGTAATCGTAATGATGTTATTGAGTAGAGCAGAACGTACATCACAAAGCGAACACATTGTGTGTGAAGATTCAGTTGCATTATTTGTACTTATCTTTCACGTCATAAAACGTACCTGTATAGTAATGAACTGCAAGATACTCTCATCTTCTGAGAAAGATGCTGTACTCCCATGTGGTTAGGATGCGCTATCAATGAATTTACTATAAGGCACAGCACTAAGGCTCCAGTGTAGATGTATGCTTCATCTAGTGAGATGTTTGTTTGTCCTGTTTCAAAGAAACTCACTAGGTTTCTCACACACAGCGGCATCACTATTCTAAAAAAAAGATGTAAAACCTATGAAAATTGAAAAAAGTGATTCTAGTTTTTAAAGGCTCATTGACTAACTTAAGTTTAATCAATCTCAAATTTTCTATCTGATATATCTCATTTTCAGTCTGTATGTTCGACGAAAATCCAAAAAAAAGACGTTTAAAAACAAGAATATGAATCGATGTATTTTTTGATTTGTTAGATACACCATTACGAAGTTGTAGTTGATTTCTGAAATTACAGATTATGTACTAAATATAGTATATAGATAGAGTCTTGGGGTAAATAAAGAACTACTACTACGGTGCATTGTTTGACAGTGTTTTAAAACATCCAATACATAGATTGTCGACGTGATCGATACTCTCATTTGTGGGCATTTTTACGCGAAGAATGGAATTGTCTCAAATTTATAGATACTAACTTACACCATCATTATCTCATCTATCAACTTTACTACTCCAAATACAGCAAATAAAACACCGTATGCTCTGAGTAAAGCTCGATGTAGTGCAAATTTTTTTCGTTTCCTATATTCTTCTTTCCATATTCTCTCCAACTTTGATCCTATATGGCTAGATTTGTGTTCTTTCAGAGGTCTGAAGAGTCCATCTTCTGTTAAGTTTTCTTTGTATACTTGTTTGAAAATTGGTAGCATGTATCTGAAAAAAAAAGAGATGGTAAATTTCAAAAGACGGCAGTTGTAATAATTTTTTGAATGAATAATAATCCATTGTCTTGATGATACTGTTGTTTTATATAATTGATGAGTAAATTATTGATGATGGAGATTGACAACTACTGTAAATACTTCACATTTGAAGTATACTTGAATGTTTAGAATTTTATTGATCTAAAATGTTTCAAGTATTTTTATGAATATTTGAAGAAATACATTATTTTAGAACGCTCATTACTACTTTTCACCTGTATATTTCTCAAATCATTGGCTGCGGGGATTATGCGGTGCCAAAAGTGCAGGGAACCAGGCAGAAATTGGTGATAAATTGATCCATGAAACAAGCAAAACATGTTTTCATTCGAAATTCCATGATCTTGGTGCACCCACAATACACTCCTCTATTGTTTTATAACTAAAAATGCAATTTGAAATTTTTGTCGGTAGTTTTTTATCTCATATGCATACCTCGTCCGCTTTGAATAATATATGCATTGCACGTTAATAAAATGCAAACATTTGGAATCGTTCTAATTTAAATATCTCGTCCTTGATCAATGATGATTACAAGTTAACTTTCGAATTAACAAAGGTCGTACCACAAAAATGCGGCTTTTTCCCAGGCGTATATCTGTATGTACGGTATTATTTGTCGGTTATGTATCACTAATGATCGTTTAAGAGTTAAGATCAACGGCGAACTGATCAATGCCATTCGCTAGCCGCTGACACCGCAACCTTATGTGATGATCTCCAGGACCTTCAACGTCTTTTAGACTTGGTCAACGTGATGAGACAAGAAATGTGTCTAAACATAAATGTCACTTAAACTAAGTTTATGGTTTTCAGCCGTCAACCGTATAATGAAGGGTTCCATGTTTCAAATATCTTGGCTGCTACATTACAGAACATCTCGACCCAGATAAAGAAGTCAAGTGTAGGATCGGGTCAGCTCGCACAACCTTTCAAAAAATGTGATCGCTCTTTTGCAATGATAATCTAAATTTAAAGCTCACCCAAAGAATGATCAAGTGCTTCCTAAGGTCTATACTGTTGTATGGGGCAGAGATTTGGACCTCAACCAGACAAATCAACAGGTTTTACATAGAGCAAGCGCCGTCCGCGAACTACTAATAACAGTTAAATGCCGAAAGCTGTCCTATCTAGGTCACACACTCAGGGGTGATCGTTACCGTATCCTTCAACTTATAATGAAGGGCAAGATAGAAGGCCATAGAGGAGTCGGCAGAAGACAAGCCTCGTGGTTAAGGAATCTTAGAGAGTGGACTGGAATTCGAGGCGCAGAACAACTCTTTAGACTCACCGGAGACAGAGCACAGCTCTCCATATTAATGTGTAAGAAAATAGTATTTGAAATGCATCGTAAAAGACCAATAAAAACAATCTACTTTAATGACATGGGTATTTGAATTCTAAGGTCTTCGTTATTCATCAAGAACCGGTCAAGCAAAAACGACATCTCGTTTTTGCTTGTTTGGAATACTCTACCAAGATACCTCTTTCGCGAATATCAGACTGTTAATCAAGTCAAATCTGGTGTTAATGAACTTTACTTCTTTAACTCTCTGACTTCTACAGGTATCTCAATTTATGGCAGTTAAATTGCAAATAGTTAACTACTTTATATGATTGTATTATTTGGGGGATACTTACTGATGTTCACTTAGTACATGTAAGTCAACCAAACATTTCCTGCTGTTGCAAAAGATAATCTATTTTCTATATCTGTTACCAACTCGAATGACTTGTGCGTGGGAAGTTAATATGTAATCGTTTATTGTAATTTTTCATATTTCAAAGATCTTAGACTATATATCCAAGATTTTGTTGAGATTTTAGACGCTCTCACCTGGCAAATCTCATCCGTAACTGTGACTGAATTTTGTAAATAGTACAAACAATCTAAAAATACAATCGCCATAATTAATTTTTTGTCGTGTTAATTGTTCCTCGACAATGAATGCGATATGTTCATTTTAGTTTTGGAGGCTATTGTCTAGCATTAAAAATAAAAAAACTATACTCAAAGACCAAGAGGAATGACGATAGAATGTGGTATGTATGTAATTATACATGTGCCGATGCATTCTTTAAAACAGCAGTTTTTGCGACTCCTAAGCAAACATTAGAGTGATTTATGATAATGGTGTTTAGTCAAAGACTTAGCATGCAATAATAACAAGTTTAGCTTCTCGATGAACTGTGGACACATAAGGATAAGGATAAGGATTTATTTTTCAAGAAAATCGGCGTATAAAATGTAACGTTGCCTTGGCTGCTGACCCTATTAACAAAATCCGATATTTGGCTAGATGGGAAAACGTTAGCATGCATATGTACTAGTTCTAATTTTGGGTTCCCATTACTGTATTTTTAGTTGGTAATATATTTTTATTAGATTAAGTTTATTATTGTCAGGGTCGGAATTAAGGGGGAAAGGGACATGTGAGGCTAGAGCCCCGGGGTTCCCACGATATATATCTTCAAGAAGCCACACTAAGTAAGTTAAAACAAATCTTTGATAATATAATACAAGAATAATTTTCTTTAACCGAATATCTTTACAATAAATATATAGTCAATACTAATGAGCACAAAAATAAAAAACACAAAACATGGATTAAGTATGGTTGCTATGTGAGACGAGTAATGAAATATCGAAACTGCTCAATGGTTGTTACATATTGTCGCATGTTAAGACAAGGATTTTTTTTAAAATTTGTTCTGTGGGTAAGAATATTTCATGTATGGGAAACGAAGCTGATATTAGCAGTATAATGTTGATAACGCATTGAGAATTTGTCTTTCAGATAAGCAACTTAATACAAATAAAGCGATGCACCTAACAGCCGAGATGTACCTTCGATCTTTTTTTCATGGTTAACCATGCAATACTTTGTAAATACGGTGTAATATTTTCTCATCATCGAATATTTGGCAACCTGGAAGTCTTTTCTTGTTAGTATCAGCGTATTGGTTATCTCAACAATATATAACCGTACCTCAGGCCTGATGACCTATGGCTTCAATGTTATTCACCACTTATCTCCATAACTTCATATTTTAGGTAATTTCCACGCAGTTCGGTATATTAAGTAAGCTTATATTATCTTTACACTTCTGAACCATTCTTCTTGGGTCGCTTTTTACTACCATCTCCGGTGATATAGTAGTAAATAAGAATGCTCCAAATTTTGAATTCATGATTTATCTTGACGCCACAGTGATTTCGGAATTTGGTCGCATTTTTCTTAGTTGAGGCTTTCCAAATTGTGAAAAGTGCCAAAAAACGCGTTTCAGTATAATCTAGATTAATCCATTGATTTTTCTGATCAAAGCTGATAATGCTATTTACTAACTGTGCCTACTAAAGTCTACTCATCGCTAAAGTATTATTTGCATTCCTCAATCAAAAACATTTTTCAAAACACATAAATCCAATAGGCAATGATTTATATGCATTCTCCATTGTTGGCTTATCTGTCTTTGGTATGTATATGTTGATACTATCAGCAATAATGATTTTTATTCAATATCAAACATAATAATATTCATATAACAGCACATTGAACGATATGTGTATTAATATGCTCACCTGAATAATCAATTTGGTCTCTTCGTAAACATCAATGTAGTTTTTTAGAAAGGTAGGTACTAATAAACTATTAACGAATACTATTGTAATTATTCCGATAGAAGGGTGTTTATGCAAATCGAAAACGCATCACTGAAAGAAAAAGTTTTAGTTGTGAAACTGTGAGTTCAAATACACAATCTATTTATCTGCATGATGGAAGACTTTCACCAAGTAAGAGCATCTACAATCTACAAGTTTATCTGAAGACGAATGAGGATGCCATATCAATCGAAACGTCGTCAAACGTAAAAAGTTCATAGTAACAACTTTGAAACTTCTTAGATTATTCATCCCGCTTCGAATTTTTTTGTTTTGTTTTTGTTTTAGCGGGGCATAATGCCTTCATATTAAAACTGATCAAACTGATCAACCATTAATTTTCCTTTGAATGACTAATTATTTAATCTACATTGAATCAGGAAAAACTACACCAATGTTTTGACTACAACGGCGCTATCTTTATGTCGAGCGGTAAAATTCGTCATCTTCTGCAAGATATAACTGTTTCCTTCAATCACAGTATCTGAATTGCAGCATAATTATCCAGCATTAATGATAGCATACTTTATATCTGAACTGATATTGATGAAACTTACATCATTTCTTGAGTAAGAACATACAATAAAAAATAATTTTTGCAAGTCAAACTAAAATGCTTATCTACAACATTCTATATATCCAGGTTTACAGCGGTTTGGGGAATATAGTCCGCCACTGCCAGGTTTAAGGTTGCGATTTGATTTGATATGTTAAGTAGACAATTGTTTTTGGCAAATTATTAATAATAAAAAATTAAAATCAAATCAAATATTTTACTCGCTGCTCGCCGAGTACTGCTTATGTGTTCCCGGCTTCATCGAGGTTATATAAGCTATTGCCTAAATGTGGCTAATTAGATCTGATTCTGATTTAGCAGTTGGTGTTACATACTACATCACCATATAACTGAATAAGGATCATTCATAATCTCACGGATGGTCTATTTAATTTGTAAAAAAAGTCGACACTATATTTCAAGTGTAGTGGTATCAGTTTATTGCAGATTTTTCAAGTATGTACATTTATTCTGCAAGTAGCACGAGCTTATCTTCTTGAGTTTGCATGAAGTTTGTCCATGCAAATTCCGTCATTTTACTTCCAATAAAACGGTCACCTTGAATTGATAAGATTACCGCAAGTTACAACTTATTTAGCCAATGGTAAAGTTTACTTCAGCAGTTTTCTTCAAACTAGGTTTGACAGATTAAATGCGACCTTGTTTGATTCGTTATTCTTTAGAGGCATCTGGTGCAACGAGAACGGCAGTGGTTTTTTTTAAACATATAGTTCATCTTGTCACTAAAACGCGTCTATCGAATTTTATGCTATTTTCTGGGGAATATTTTTATTGAGTGTATCCTCCTCTCTGCTGTACATCAGACCTGCTATAGACATGCATGTTTCGTCTTTAGCCTAGACTTGTCAGTATAGCCTGGCGGTCTAACCTCTTCTTCTTCCTCTTCTTCTTCTTCTTTTTTCGAGGGCGCCCTGGCCTCCTGCGACCTAACGGTGATTTGTCGCGTGCGATTCTGACTACTCTTCTGTCGTCCATTCTATTGATGTGTTCGTTCCATCCTTTCTTTCTACCTAGTATCCACTCATTAACATTTTCTACCATGCATGTTCTTCTTATATTCTCACTTCTCTCTCTGTCCAATAGCGCTTTTCCAGTTATTCTGCGAAGTACTCTCATTTCGGTTGTCTCTAGTAGTTGTTTAGTTTTCGCTGTGTCAGGTCGAGTTTCTGCAGTGTATGTCATAGTTGGTCTGACCACTGCTTTGTAGATTTTTGACTTGGTTTCTACTTTAATATTTTTATTACGCCATATTGTGTCATTTAAACATCCTGTTATTATTGTTGCCTTCGTTGTCTGTTCTCCTACCTCCGCCTAAACATCACCATAACCTGATATTTCTATGCCTAAATACTTAATTTTTATCTCCTGCTGGATAACATTGCCTTCAACTTCCAGTTTGCATCTTAATGGTGTTTTTGATGTTGTCATGCATTTAGTTTTCTGGGCCGATATAGTCATATTAAATGATTTGGCAATGCAGCTAAATCGATGTAAAAGTCGTTGTAGTACGTCTTAAATTTTTGCCACCACAACAGCATCATCGGCCTAGCATAGAATAGTTATTTCTTGGTGGTCCATTCGGTATCTTTTCAGGGAGCGCACACTTTTTATTATTTCATCCATAATGATGTTGAAGAGAAGAGGGCTCAGGGAATCCCCTTGTCGAATACCACGGCCTGCAGCTATTGGACCAGTCTCTACAGTTAGCCTGGCGGTCTAACTGTAGAGAGCAATTGTTAGGACCTTTGACTTCGTAAGTTGCCAATGGGCAGCGCCATAGTGCGCGACGCTTGGAGATTAGTGTAGAATATTTTAATAGTTTTGTTTCTGCGATTTTATTCATTAAGGTTGATACAATTATGCAGATTAAAATCTGGTAAAAACAGTTAGACTTTAGAAAATTTTGCAGTGTTGAAAAACTGACTACGTTTCGAATAATTAGATCTGAATTCGCTGGAAACAAGGGAAAAACTTGTAGGTTTGACAACACTGTTTTTTCGGTATTATAAATGTTTTATAGACCTTTATTAAATATTCGATCTACCGATGATAACACCGTAGCTGTATCAAGAATATTTCAAAAACTTTGCCACCTTTCAGGCATTACGTAGGGGTAACTGTGATCGTCTGGGGGCCCCCAATGGCGAATTGTACGGTCATTCGGCTCGAGCTAATAAAAAAATCAATCTAGGCTTCTTCTGATTGGCAGATATAAAGACATTTTGATTCCCAATTGATCGAGTCATTTTTCTCCATGCGGGTTGGTTAATGGAAATAACCTGAGGGTTTGCTTTTATCGTACTGTGACCAGTATTTGTGCTTTTCCTTTGTGGCTGCTTAAGTATATATATATATGATGGAATGGATTTAGGACCGGATCACTGTTGTTGCACAATATTTCGATGCATATCTATCTCTGATTTAACAATATATCAACGGATAAATATCGCCGATAGATATACATAAATGTATATTTTTTTTTGTAAAAAAGTATTCATTGTGGTCAGGCTCCCACGTTAATCCGGCGAAAATGGTGTTCATACTTACAGAAAAAGTAACCTAGAGAGTATGTTAGCATTTTCTACCGGGTTTGGTTTGGTGGTGGTTTTAGTTCCCTTATCCATGGCTATCAGAGTTTAAGTATTTGAAATTAAGTACACTGTTCCAGATTTTGCCACCAGACCATTTGGCGCTAAGGGGGCAAAAGTCCCACAGTCTCACACCGCTCCACGCCACCAAACTCGCACACTCGCACTTAACTGATAATCACAGGACTGGAATAACGATTTGTTTGGGACGGCATTCGGTGGAATAACCGCGACCCGCGACGTTGCGAGTTTGCCAATATTGGAGTATGATTTATGAAAGACGAATTGTACAGTAAAACATGACAATTTTTGACTTTTCAACGGAACCCACGTGTAAAAAGCAGCATTCACAGTGTGAATGATTACTTGAAATGCATTTACGTCTATAACATAACTCAGAGTTTCGAAAGAAAAAAATTACATTCAAAATATTGTTCAGCACGTTTAATAGTACAAAGGGCCAAAAATTCTGTCCTCCAGAAACTTGTGTTGCACTACATTTCAAAGCGTCCATAAGTATGTTGAATATAAAAATGCGAATTAAATTTTTTTTGTCACCAATATTGTTTTAAGGACAATAGGAACAAAGTTCGTGGAAGTTTCAATAACTTTTTATCATAAATCATTCGGATTTTGTAATAAACCAATAATCAACGTTTTATTGGATAATGTCAGGATCGGATGAAATTCGATAATATAGTAAATGCTGGATCAGATAAATGTCTTGGTTGTAGCTGTGAGGTTGAACACTGAATTTCAAAAGCCCACCAAGATAAAAAGGCAACAATATTTTTGAACACTCTTATAATTAGCCTCACTTGAAACTAACTCACTCTTGCAGATAAAAAGGTTGTGTAATTAACACACAGTTTCAGTGATACGTTTTCGATTCACATAAACACCCTTCTATCGAAATAATTACAATAGTATTCTTTAATAGTTTATTAGTACCTACCTTTCAAAAAAATTACATTCCTGTTTGCGAAGATACGAATTTGATTATTCAAGTGAGCATATTAATACACATATCGTTCAACGTGCTGTTATATGAATATTATTATGTTTGATACTTAATAAAAATCATTATTACTTATAGTACAGCATTTACAAAACCCGACAATGGAGAATGCATATAAATTACTTATTAGATATGTGTTATCAGCTTTGATCAGAAAAATGAATGGACTTAATATAGATTATACTAAAACGCGTTTTTTTACTCTATTGACCACGCATTGATGGGAGATATTTATTATTTTCTATAATATAAGTTTGCTTTTTGTCCGATTTTCATATTTTTACATAACATAGGCTCGAGAGTGCGACCAAGCACAAGCAAATAACACCCCATCCAATAGGGATGGGCAAAACTGTATTTTCGAGAAAGCAGTTGAAGCAGCTCCCACTTCTCCCGAATAACAGCTTCTAAGAAGCAACTTTTTAATAGCAGTTTTAGTGTAGGCATTTTTTACATATTATATGGTGTATGATGCAGCCATGTTTCATGTACTTATCCATATGGAAAAATTGTTTCAGTTGCGAATAAAAATACATTTCATAAATCACAATATGAAGACCACGTAGATGTCTTTAATTTTGTATTTCGGTGTTTCATTGTACATACAATTTTTGAGATCCCAAAAATAATAATATCTCGATTAATATATATTTAGATAATTGAATTATCGAAGAACCTATTACCCAAATATTATATTTTATTTTTTTCAAATTTTATATAAGAAGTAGAAGTAAGCACTGTCCTTATCATCATAATCAAATTATCTCATGGATACTGAACAACAACTTGAATTATCCCTTATAAATTCACTGTAAGTTTGTATCCCAAAGCAGGCGACACAACGTTAGAAACCAGGTGAATTTCTGCGACGAAAGCTTTTCAAAAATTCCAAAAAATAGTACATATAAGAAGACAGCATTCATGCATTTGATTATTCCGATAAACTAACATTCATAAAAAAAGGTTGCAACTCGATCAGCCATTCCGTATCCAGCACACAAAGAAATGAATACCAGTACGTATGGCAACATACTGATAAAATAAGCACAGGGTCATCGCGGTAATCAGCTGGCTCAGCTGCCAGACTCGACAACAAGTGAGATAGAAACGTTGAACGATGTATGAGAAAGAGGAAGGAGGAGTAATTGAATTGTTAGGCGCGGAAAAATTTCCGCGAATCTATAATATGCATCCTTGAATTGTTCAGCGGCACCACAGTCATATATTTATAGAGACATTGTACCTACGCTTAATGCTCTGTTCGTTGACAAAGGAATTACTCGATGAATGCTTGGACGTCACAGAACTTCCATTTTCCTATAACTGGAAAGATCTGGTTACGGAAAGAGTTTATTCAAAATCCTGTATGTATTTGCAATATGTAAGTCGCAAAAATAGAATTAGGGTTGGTGTTTTATTGCATGAATGGTGTTTATTCAATTCAAACATCCTACCAAGCCGTTTTGTTCAACGGGATCTGGAACATACTGATCTGGATTTCGATCAGAATGTGATGATAAGTGTCCACTCAAATTGCAATTAACACTTTTGATAGAGGCTCATTCAATGTGTTGTGAATTCGATCTGGTGTTGCTTCAGTGTTTACTGTACTGACTTGATGATATGGACTCGATTGTACTGGTCTCCTAATTACATCCAAATCGAACCAGTTGCTGACGTAATACAGTGATAAATATAAAATATAGTGTCAGAACAGCCTCCCATCCTCTTTATATTACATCTCCGTTCTTTGCGATCCAAATACAATCACACTTTTAAGCTTTTCAAAAATAAAAGAAATGCCATTATAAAAATCCGTTTATTGAAGTCATACTATTTAGATTATTGTGCCCTCACAACAGCACCATCTGTGGTATTGTTATAAATCTATACAATCATGTCAGTGTACATATTAAATCTAAGTAAACAAGATGAATTGCAAATCTACAGAATTGAAATCAATATTGACATACACACTTTCAGTAAGAGGAATTACTACTTAGAAAACAATACACACACATAATACGTCATTGTGCATTGTGACAATTATTTCACAATTTTACATAACAAATATTGCGAAACACTTTTATATCGAGAGAGCAATAACATGCCATTGGGGCAGATTTATCTAATGTTAATACGACTTTGTACCGTATTTCAAACCCAAATTTTGAACTCTTGTTATTGCTGATTTCTAGATCTCCTGTAAAATTTCCCTCCAATGATCTGTGGAACCTCCGGTATAGGCGAGGCTTCTTCTAAATAATTTGTGGCCTCGGTGACATCTACTTGTTGTTCTCCTACGTCTTCTTCTTGACTTCCAAACTTCCTGTTCAGTTCGTAGAATCTTGGAGACTCTTGACAGTCGATTGCTTCATCGGCTCTAGTGCAGGTAAACATTTCCTATAAATAGAAAAAAGGGTTATGTAGATCGAGGCACTGTTGGAAATCTAACCTATATGGAGGTCAAAAATAAGCAACCTCCATCGACTGGATTTAAACAGAACAGGTTCAGCTGCGCATACACATCACCACTGATCGCAACACCGAGAGGAGATGCCCCGACAGGACTAATCAGACTAATCACTCCACCTGCAACGACTGAAGTCAATCCAAACGTGGCGTCGTGAAACGCAAATTCGTACGAGAGTGAAATTCGAAGCAGCGTTATTGAAACATCTACATTGTCTATAATTTTCAAATAACATGCGTAAGCCTATAGGACAGTTGAAAAGAATATGAATAAAACTATGAGAAAATATTTTTAACAAGTTGCATTAAAACACGTGAAAGCCTATCTATTAGTAAAAAAGCAATTCTGACCATCCAAACATACATCACATTATATGAATCAACTCTCAGTTCAGTTCTGCTTCACTGTCTGTGCCTCAAGGACCATCATCATGCTCCATGTAGTTCAAAGGAGAGCAATAAATTAGACTTAGTAGTGATAGTGATAGTGATTTTTACTTAAGAGTATTGCCGATATTTTCAGCATAGTATAGTACTGAGATGATTCTGGACTTGGACGGTTCGTAGACGTAAGATGGAGGCTGAGACCTGAAGTGGTGTATTGGATATACATGACAATAGTGAGACTGTCTTTTACAACTCCTTAGTGTGTTCTTGCGTAAGGTTGGAAACTACAAAGGCCAAGCTTGATGAAATACATCGATTGCCTTGTATTATTATACCGAGCGCAGTGAGAACAACGTCTTTGATCACACTTGAAACACTAGTGAATCTCTTTCTGCTGGACCTATTGTTTGAGGGAGTGTCTAGACCAGGCATGCTTTCTGATTATAGAGTCAGGGCAGTCGAGGTTTAATGAATCCGGGTAAAGGATTGCGGTTATCTTGTTTCAAATGCAAAGAGAATATTCTGCTCTAATTGCAATTTGTGATGTTAATGACCTTCAAATACTGCATTGATCGCAAGATTTATGCTGTTCTGTCTTATGATGGCCTAGGAGAAATATCACTATATGACCCGACACTTAGGCTGGAATGAAGGAATTGAGACTAGTCATACCGTGAAGAGAGTATGAAATTGCAGCTTGGCATCAGGTCACATTGATGTGGGTTATGAGATGGCGGGTTACCTTGCGGGAACGAGACTGGAAGAAATCTTTTGCGGATTTAAGGGTCTATACAATCAGATTCACAAACTGACGAGTGAATTCCTAATCAGCAGTCCCTGAAATGAAGAAGCATCTTTCGACATCGTCAGGCACGGGTATTTATCGTGGCACCTGCTGAAAAGTATGGGTGATTTTGCCTATCCCGTGATAGGAGATATTTCAGATTGTTGGTGGGACAAAACTCTTAGACGCCACTTGGATATCATGAGAGTTGTAAGTGAGATGATATGAGTATGCTGTGACAAAAGGTAGGAATCCTTGGTGCATAAAGTGATACATTAGGCAGACTATAGACTAGGTGCTAGTCTTCTGGAAGCTGGAGATGTAAGATGGTTGGGACGCAGGGCTATACTCAGCTTTCCTAGCCTTCCTTTAGAACTTGAGAGGATAGAGTAGGTAAAGTGCCCGCTACGGATTGCGCCATTTCCCTTTCATTCGTTCACTCAACCCTAATGTTATCTTTGATATCCCTATTATAAGCAATGATATCTAATATGTGAGGTAGAAAACCATGTCCAAATTAGCCGTTGTAATATTTGCACACAGAGTGGATCTTTACCTGGTGAGGCTCATGATGATTCACGTTGAAAATAACAAGTATGCTAATATGAAATATAAATGAAAGTCCTGTTTGTGGAACTCATAAGTAGGCTTCGAGGTATGTTAAGCTGATGACTGATGAATAAATAGCTAATACTCAATAAACATATATTTAAAATGGAGAGAGTCGTCAGTCCAATTCGGTGACTGAACACTTAGGAAATATTGCGTAGCATATTAAAGGATAAGAAAAGCTTCTATGAGATTGGATGGTGTTTTCTGCACGACGAGGTTTGCTTACCTGATTGAAGACGGTCTCCTCCGGACATATGAAACTCCACCGGAAAGTCTGATTGCGTCCGTCCGCGTACGTGACTGGCAGGCACACATGGAAAAGTTGGCAGTCGTTGTCCACATCCGCGTAGTACCCGTAGTCTCGTCCTTCGCACTGGAAGGAGTCTGTGATGTCGGCCCTTATGCTGGTAGCGTTGCTAGGCAGCGTGAGTAATTGAGGTAGAGGTAGGTTGTCGGGGAATACCTATCACAGAACGATTATTATTGAAGTAGTGGAAATAGGACTTTCTTTGGTGGACAATAAACGGTTGATGATGAATGTTTCGTCTTTTATGAACTGATATAATCGTTACTTGTGGTATGGATGAACAGAAGTTATGTCCCTATCTGGGACCCTAGGCAACAATCTTGTCAGGATCCCTACGCAATGCAATCACGTCTTTTTGAGTTGATGAAGGGATGTGAGTAACTTCCAGATGATCGACTCCAGGTATTCCGTTATTTCAATGTCTTATGTGATATCACAAAACCATGGTTACTTCAGGTCTCGTGATGGGACATGAAAGAGAAATGAGACGAAGGAGGCAAAATTGTAGCAGGTAGTAAGAGTTACTGATTGAACGCATGTATACAACTAGGCATGCATCCCATGTTTTGTAATGTGATTCCGATTTTTCTTTTGTTAATCATTTTTTCTTCTGGATAGTGGGCTAATACTGATTTTTAACATAACTCTTGATAAAATCTCAAGCTGTTCCATTCAAATTCTATACACAACAGAACATTCGTTTTAAATGATGCAGATTGATTGAACTGTATGTACGCTGGAGAAGAATACGAATGAGCTATACAGAACATCTAGGTGTGGAGAAAATTACCATAAAACGTTTGTTTGAAGGTGACGGCAATCTACATTAATCTATATTTTAAAGAACAGGGAGCTAACAGTTAAAATGAATAGTGATATCAAATTTTTAAGATATATCAGACGCTATCAATTCTAATATTAAATTATTTATCATTCTCAGCCACATTGTTAATTGTTTATTATCTTCCTAATAAGCACATCGAATTACTTGCAATGGCATCAATCAGGAGTTCCCACAATTTTCATATTTCGACATAAATGGAGGAAAATAGTGAATTTGGATTTCCATAAAGGTTGTTCAATACATCCTAGGACTGTTAAAGTATTCATAAGCATGAAATAATAGAATAAAGCTTATCAAGCGAAAGTAGGATTTTTGTCTTTTTGGATAGTTACTATACAGCAACAAATTGGCTTCTGATAATGGAATACTGATTATGTGTTTATATGTGCAGAGATCATATCCTTCAGGTATATTGTGAAAAACAAGGAGGATATTGTGATGCGAATATGCGATTTGCCAACGCTTAGAGATGAGTGTTGATGTTGCTATCACACCCTTGACTGGGTTACGTATATGCCACCCAATCGCTCTCTATACTGTCGAGTCTAGGCTAAAGACGAAGCATGCAAGTCTATAGCAGGTCTAATGCATAGTGGAGAGCATACAATTAGTAACTTTTTATGTCAAAAAGAGGTTAACGCAAACGTTTGTTAAGTCTTCCATTTTAATGGTGTATTATCGTTAACTGTTCTGCCGTAAAATGTAACATTCTAATATCTTTCTGCATAGGATATGTAAGAAGATTTGTCTGAAATATTTGTAAAATGAATCACTATCAGAATTATTTACAAGACAACAATTAGAGATAATTTTTTCATCAACCCCAAAAATCAGACAACATGTTTGGTGAAGTAAAAGTCTACCTTACACAAAGACGATCATAATTTTTAGAGGACTGTTGAATCAGGATAGTATTTCTAATTCTTAAGTAGACTGTGGCCCAGGTTGGTTAAGTGTGCTTCAATTCATACAATTTTCAAGGAACATAGAATAAAATGGGAGCAAATTTCTATACTACCAAAAGAAAATATCAATTTGAATGAACCTGCCTTTATAACGTTGAATTATGATTATATTTTGAATTCCCAAATAAATGGTGGGTTGAGTATGCTTAAAAGAATTGAATGAAGTTTATTTTTTTTGGGTCCCAAATGAGTGGAGGAGAATGTGTTGTTGTCTTGGGATTACACTATTTTATTTTATGTTGCGTTTTTCCTTCAAAAGATAGGCAGTGTGGTGTTTATTAGTGACCTGTGTGGGGACGAAACATTTTCATTTCGAATGAAAATAATGTATCACTATATTCGAGTGTATCACGGTTGTCGATTCAAAGTTCAAAACAAATCACAATTTTTACGAAAACAATCAATTATTGACAGTCTCCGTAATTTTGACAAAAATTGTACCAATGCAACAGAAACGTCAGTAACGTGATCACGTGATAAATTTGCTTGTGCTGCAAGACGTGGCTGACTCTCCATCGAATTCTATTTCATATTTTCTTCTGATCGCTAATTAAAACCACATATGATTGACTAAATATCTCACTACTAACATTTCAGTTGCCTTGGTAGTCCTGAACAAAGTACTAAATATTGAAAATCAAATTTTGAAACTTTAAGAAATTGACATTTCTGACTGATTTAAGAGTTCAAACTTGACCTATTATGAGTACAAGAACTATTTGGAATTACTACAATGCACATGATGCTTTTGCATAGTTGATAAATCCATAACAAAATATAATCACTGCTACAGCAGAAGCATAACGCTGCGTGTCTTATGACATAAAACGAAACATCAGCAGTGTAGGCCCAAAGCAACAATACCAGAGTCAAAGAATCTGCCTTATAAAGTTGAATGATGACTCTATTTCTAATTCCTCGGTAGATTCTGACTGAGTTTGGTTGGGGAGGCTTCAGGGAAAGATCACATTAATGTTCACCAAACATCAATTTTCCTCCAGGTTTTGCTCATGGTTTGTTCTTGGATCTCAGATAAGGCATATTATGTTGTTGCCTTGGGATAACACTGCTTTCGTTTCGTCTTATAAGAGAGGCAGGATTTTGCTTCTGGTGTGCCAGTGCATCATGCTTAAATTTTGGATTGATTAACGAGGCTGCTAAAACAGACATTCAGTCAATATTATCTCATTTCAATCAGCTTCTAAAGAAAACATAATGAACCTGGATAAGTTTAAGAAGTTGGAATAACCTAAAGGGATGGATCTCTACCGAATGCCGATGGTACATACCCTTAGTCTAGGCGATCCATTGACTATTCCAATCAGCACGCTCACCACCGCGATTAACGAATGCACCTTTACTGCCATCGTCGTACTAGTGTTCTTCCCGTTAAGTAAGTGTCGCACTACTGAACAAACCACAAAGCCACCTCCTCGGTAACCACACGGCTTCGTACGTGAGGTCGAATCGGCCCAACGTCGGTTTTTATAGCTGTGGCCGGAAGCCATTGATGGTCGCCGTCTCCGAAGAAGTTCACTCAGAAGAATAGGACGAAGGAAGCGTCGCCGTCGAGGCGGTAACCATTAATACAGGGTGATGGCACCGAAAAGATGGAGCCAAGTTAATGGGCGTGTTACGAGGGTCACGCTGAAAGTCTTTAGATATTCCTAATGCAAGTTTTAAACAAGTTTGAGCACGCAGCTGTTTTGTCTAAAGTTGTGAGTGCTTACACGCGAAGGCAGCGTTTGATTCGTTCAGTAATTGTCTGGCCACGGTCTCGATGGCATCTAAGTGTTGGCCGAATTTTAACTTGAAAATGGAACCGGGTAGTCGCGATTTTCGAGCCATGATTTTGTATGACTATAAAAAGGGACTAAAACAAGCGGAAAGTCACAAAAGTTTAGTGAGTTGCTTTGGGGACTTTGCCCCTTCTAGGGATACAGTTTTTGATTGGTCTGCTGAGTTTAAAAGGGGCCGGGTCTCACTCGATGATGAACCTTGCACAGGTCGACCGCCCACTGATGTTACTCCGGAAACTCTAGAAGCTGTGCAAAATATGGTAAAAAAAGATCGACTATAACCTACACCGAGATTGAGGCTTCTCTGGGGATTGGTTTGGCAGCGGTACGAACAATAATTCATGATCACCTGCGTCTAAGGAAACGGTGTTCCAGATGGGTGCCACATTTGTTGACCAGTGAGCAAAAAGCAACAAGAGTTAATTGGGCTAAGTTTATGCTTGAAAATTTGATAACGGGCACAGTAAAAACACTTTTAATATCGTAACTGGAGACGAAACATGGGGATGGATTGTTCCGCATTTAACAATTACCACTGCAGATTTCTAGACTTCAATGAATAAAAAATTAAAGTAATTGCGAAAGTGCTATTTAGCATTTTCAAAAATGGCGTCATGTAGGTTGACTCTGGATTTTACGTGCAACAGTATCTTTTTACTCAAGATCTGAGATATTGGAGCACTTGATGTAAGTTTTTGAAACATTCGAAATAATAGACATTCTAACAAACTTCAAAATTTTGAAGAGTTTTGTAATTAAAAATTTTGGATTTTTCAAGATACTCAATATTTTTCATATATAATTCATAAGGATCAATATTCCCAAATACTCGCCAAATCTATATATAGTCATACCATTGCGTCAACCTACTACTTGACATATTTTTTTGGATCCAGATGAGCTAGTTTCATGAAGCTGAATGGTCGATAAATTATAAAAACATATTTTGAGAGTTTCTAGAGAAATAAATCGGCTCTTTGTTCCATTCATTTGATATCTCAGGGTAAGTAATGGGCACTTGAATATTCCATTTATATAAAAATATATTTTTGGTAACGTTCGGTTTAACAATCAATAAATTAAATAAATACCACAACCGCCCAACCAACCACAATTCCCAAAACGAGTAGTAGTTCATCCCCACAGTCCTCCACCTTCTTCATTCCCCCATATGTCCCCATCGTAGTGATGATCATGTTGGGCGTGTTCGTAGAAGATCTGTTTCTTGGGTTCCCAGCTTTTCTTCAGTTCGATGAACAGCCTTACTTTGTTCAGGAACAACAACGATACAAGCACCCAAAATATCTTGGTCTGGATGGCTGCTTGATAGATTTTTAGAGCCAATTCAATTTTTGCTCTAATTACGGCTGCGAGAATGAGCAGTTTTGCAACCCAGATGATTTCCTGCTTCTTCTTCCTAGCTTAAGTAAAGATGATGTTTTATTAGTTCATTTAGTTCTGCGTTCATCTGGGAATGTACGATTCGAACCGACTCAGTGGCGCCATCTATTTGTATCCAAATAAAACATTTTCAATGATTTTTATATCATTCGATTTTAAGTTTCTATTTTTTAGTATGTTTTGCGGACTAGTTATGATAGTGTGACTTCATGTTTGTAGATTGAAAAAATCGCTGTCCTCTACGTAAGTTTTAAACTTTCTTCAGGGTTTGCTCCAGCCTTAATGAACTATGGTTTTTTGACAAACGATAAACTACATTACAATATAATTGAATTTGTTACAATTTAATTACGATAGGGACAAGATATGGCACTTTTTTTCGTAAAATTGAAAATTTTGAGCTTTACTCTTATTTGGAGCATAATTCTTGGGGAGGCAGCTTGTACGACGAGAAAAATCAAAAAAATTGTATGAAACCTAATTTGATTTCTTTAGGTAAATCTCATAGTCTACAGGCTCAAAATTCTTCAAAAAACTTCAAAAAAACAAAGAAAATATTTTTGATTTTCCAGGAAGTGAGTCACTCCTTTTTAATACCTATTTGTCTGGATGGTACTTATAAAACATGCTAATAAAAAATCCAAAGATGATAAAAATTGTGAACAAGACTGATATCTACATATTTCCTTGAAAATTTTGCACAATTATATCAATCATGCCTAAACCGATTATCAAATAGTAATTGTCCATTAGTTATAGAGCTGAACCAGAAAATGTTTGTTGTTTTTTGGGTATCACGCATCGAGCATATTTTTTCAAGTTGCAAACTTGGGTTGAATCAGATTTAGACTAAGTTTTGCGATTTTAATACCGAAATTGACGGGCGTATGAATGTTAAATAAATAAAATAAAAAATGTTGCTAAAAAAAATTAAAGTAATCAAACTGGGGGATTTAAATTCCTCTGCTAAAGAGATTTTTCTAACAAAGGATATTCTAACAATATATATTATTCCTCAGTCGAGACGATAAACATTTTTTTTACGTAACTTGTGAAACATCTCTGATTGTCGTCTGTTTAATTAGGCTTACATGCTCTGGTCCTTAATTGAAGCTACATATGTACGACTATTGAACGATTTTACCAACGTTTCGGCTGCCTCATTAGCCTTTTTCAAATTACAAATCTATCTACTATCAACTATGACTAATTGTAATCAAAGTTCAAATTATAGCTTTGAAGGGATTATTACGGGATGCATAAATAGAGAGTTATGCATTTGTATTATCAATAAATTTAAAACGATGGTTCTAGTGCGTCACCACCCGGAAAAAGATTTTGCAAACCTATAGATAATAGAATATCCCCGGATTTTCTTATCATTTGTCTTGAATCGTATATGAAAGTGCTGCTATTTTGCAGTTTTCTCTCATATGTGGTTTTATTTAGCGACCAGTACAAGAAGACGACGAATTTTTGCCATTGCGTATACTGACATAATATTTTGTTTTGTCACCATTTTATGTGTGTCGCTTGTTAGCCCTAATATATAAATTCAAAATATATTTAAATCACTCAAAAATAAAATACGTTGATGGATAAGATATGATGCTACTAAATATAATGAAATGCGTCACTTATCTGATTTCGTGATTTGTGAAACATTATTTATTTTTATGTAACAGACCTACTCAGATAATTGCATTTATGTATGAGTATATTCCTTGCCTATAATGTTTTTGAGCGAATCGTACATTCCTATATTCATCATGGAGAAAAGCTTTTTTATACTTATTCATTTTCTTTCATAACTTCAACTCTATTATTTATTAATGAAAAAAGTTCACATACTTCCTGGAATCTTGGTGTAGTTTTTGCTTATATAATATTGAGTAAGAGGAAATTATATGATTATTACACCAGGTTGTTCTCGTTCTTGCAGTTACTCTTCTTATTTCACGGAGGGACTAGCAAGAATCTAATAAAACAGAACAACTCTAAAGGTTATTTTTGTATGTTTTCCGAGTCCCTAATCATTTTTGGACAAATTCCAGAGCTGTTTACAAAACTTTGCATGTGTACTTTTCAAAAACGGCATTATACACAAATATTATTATTATTCATTACATTTTCCCCTAAACTTGCTGATAACAAACATCGAGAAAATAGTATAGATGCATATCAGTAATTGTAAATGACTGTTAAAAATGTTCGTGGTGAATTTTCCCCATTTGAAATTCCCCTCAGACGGGAAAACCCTAAGGCTAGGGTGAAACTCCAGTCTGAAAAAATTGTAGTCTTCCTTAAGTTTATATTAATTGTACAGACCCTGTATACAGAGCTTGATCACGAGATATTGATTTTCATCATATATTATTTACAAATTGCATGGAAAAGTTTTTTTGGAACATTTCTATTGTAGCAATTCAAAAATAATATAAATAAGACAATCCATACACATTTCTTATAGTGTTGAAGTTATGACGTAAAATATTTGTGCTACAAACAAACCAAGAAAAGCAACATGCTGTGAATACTTCAGTGGTGCTCGTCTTCTTTCTACAGTTTGATCTACTAGTGTCCTATCTTTTTGGCTGTGGTACCTAAAAAACTAGACAAAAACTACAAGTGCAACTATCTATCTACTAGCGTGTTCACTCTTACAAATATAGGTGTGATTTATCATAACAACTACTAATACGACTACTAATAATATCAATATTTGACATCTGTATATTACATCCTAAGTAAAAGTCATATTAAATCAGACTTTTCGTTCCTGAAACAAATAAACTTTTACATAAAACTTCAATGTTCAGATTTATCGATTACTTTGCTTCGGGTCCACTGGATTTCTGGGACCACTTGATGATTTCCATGACGTAAATATCTTGACTCATCAGCAATAATCATTCCACATGGTTAGTGAAATGATTTCTGACATCATTGGGCAAAATTATTTATTGGGAATTCGAATATCTTTTAAACTTATTATATTTAGATAAAAAGTTGTGTAGTCTTCACACAGTTTCACAAATAATACTCTTTCTTCAAACGCTCTTCAAAAATTAAACATTCTGATTCGTCGATTAAAATGACATATAGTGACCACCAATGATAATAATTCTCTCTAAATTTGGTGCAATCAATGAATCTGACAGAACATGAGTTATGTTGTTTGTGATGTTCTTTATTGAAAAAGACATTCGCATGAGTTATAGTTCTCTTTTTAGACGTGATAAAATTGTTTTGTATTTTGTCAACTTGGTATTTGATACGTGTGTTCAAAAGGCGGTTTAAAACAAAGAACATTAATCGAATTAGATATACTTTTAGCTTTAGATTTGCCAACTATGAATAAAATGCGTGGTTGATAATTAGGTTTAACAATACAAAGTCAACAGCTGAGAACTATTACAATATAATATTTATTCGAGAAAGGTTGAACAACAATTCATCTGAGATGAAAGTAAATATACACAGATATTCTTACTTTGTATGTTAGACATTATACTAAAACATTGAATCAAAAAGTAACTATTGTAACTATTATTAGAGTGAACAAAAATTTCATAATTCTCTACCAAAAAATATAAAAAAACAGTGAACACTCAATATATCTTTGAACACAATAAGGTTTCTAAGTTGCTCCTTGAGGATAAATCTATTTAACCATTTTAAAATATCTCGCTCTAAATTACTTCTTATCTGCTAAGATGTCATCGTTGCTTAACAGCAACTTTTTTTTCAGGCAAGTTTGCATGTTTTTGGAATGTTTGGGCCCGCTGGTATCAGTACGGCCAACTGTATATTGCGTGACTTTTATACACAGTACAACACTGTTTAAATTTTACGTTTAGTTTTAGAAGTAATACATTTTGATCCTATCTCTAACTCCTGTTCCCGAATACTTACCGAACATCCGAATATATTACTTCTAAACATAAACTTTGTTTGAAGGCCACAAAGGGCCTTACACTGTTAGTAATGGAATTCGCAATATACTTTTGCACTCACTGAATCGTAGTGCCAGACTCTAAACAGTTTGAGAACATTCTCAAAAAAGGCTCCAATATTTCGAACCAAGTGATTTTATCGGTACATGTCGTAGTAAGCCAGAATTCTGTATAATTGTTACTGTATGATGGTCCATAGCAAAATATGTACGTCATAAATTGAAACTTATCAACACCCATGGAAATGGTTTGTATGTTTCGTGGTTGACGATTGATATCATCTTATTGGGAATTATTTATAAATCAGGCAGCAATGCCATTCGTCAAAACTTGAGATCCAGAACGTTGATAATATACTGAAAAACGTACTATTGAGCGAAAAGGTTTGAAATATCTCTCAAAACACAGTTTTGGTAAAAGAATCACTTATTCCCTTTCCGGTCAAAAACTTAATTTCCCTCTCATATACTCGTACGGTCATACCATGATTGCACCCATTCCATTTGCAGCGCAGCCAGTATTTGTTCTGATGCCGCATACAGAGATTTAAAATTTTGCAATGAATTAATTATTGGTTTGATGACGTCAAAATCATTTAATATACTATTCAAATCGACGCCTACGGGTGAAACTTTAACTCAGTAGGAGGATTGAATTCGACTTTGGCCAGACTGAGATCAAAAAATTCATGCGTGTTCCACTAAAACGCTTCTCGCAACTCACAAAGACTTACATTAGAACGATGAATCATTTCGAATATACCTAGTTATTACTAAAATACAAAATACGATTTCTGTCTATCATACTCCACATCATTTGCCATAGTATCACTATCCTCTTCGATATCATTTCTCCTCCAGTATTCCTCGCCTTCATGCTGATTCAGATCCAGCCTGTTGTGGTGCGAGTAGGTGTGGTAGACAAGCTTTTCTGGGTGTCCGTGAATCCGCTTGTGCTGCTTAGCGGCAATCCAGACTTTGATGTAACTTAGCACCAGATAACCAAAGGTTATCAGTGCATACTTCAGTTTGATTGCTGCGTAGAATATTTTCAGTAGCAGCCACACCTTCACAACCACCACAATACCGAATATTGCCAACCTCATTAGATTGACAGCTTTCTTCACTATCCCGTTCATACCTCTGGATATGGAAAGATTTGTCACTGAAACGTGGGATAACAGTGAGATGTATTTTTCATTGGTATCAAGTGGGCCCAACTTGTCGTGTGAAGTGGTGACTCGTTCTGAATTATTTTTTAGTACACCAGTCCTACGAGGCGTTCGCAATGCCAGTTACCTTCTATTATGCAAGCATTCTATATGTTTAGCCAGTTAAAACAACGTGGAAAAAGTTGACAAAACTGATTAAGATTGAAAAATTGTGTTTCACAGTTTCACAAATAAAAGAGTTTTATTTGTGAGACTGTGTGTTAATCACACAATCTTTCCACCAGTAAGAGCATTTTCAATGTACAGAAAACTGATGAAGTTACTAAACCAAAGTATTTAGAGTTCAGATATGCTTTGATCAGGCGTCTCATAGGAATATGGAGAAACTCAGTGATAAAACTATAGTCCAGTGTATTAAAAGAATACTCAAAAATTAAATAAATTCAGACCAGACATTGCATCGTCTGGTCAAATATTTTCAACCACATTTGTAATATTTCATATAAAATGATAGACATACATATCTTGTCTAGTCTAGTTAGATTCAGTATAATTTTATGGGTGGAGGTGAAATGAAAAAGACAGTAATAAAAAAAGTTTTATTACAATAAAAATGTTTATACTTAACGCAGAAGTGGAACGGTTCAACAGACCTACTATGGCAGCTATTATAGCTTGAGCAAATACAGTTTATACTAGTGAAATAGTGAACAAATAATGCAGGTTTGTAACTACCTGAAGCATTAACACCACAAACATGATCAACTAAAACTTTTTTGTAATTCGATTGTGTCGAGATCCCCACCAAACAATCAGTAATAGGCAACTTATATCTGATTTTTTGTGTGAGTCCAACAACAACAAGTTTTACTTAGTCATTGAAATCATACAGCCAGTATATATCTATTTATTTTGCTTCAGTCTAATGCGAAACCTCTGATATACTACACAAGAAATAAATGGAATAAGTGGTATTGATAATAGCATCCTTTTTCGTACGATGCTTAAGTGCTAGCTCCGTGAAACTGGCGTTACCAAATGGCAAAAAATAAATTTAATTATAACAGATAAATGAAACTAGAACCCAAAATTGTGCATTAATTTTGGACTGATCATACCTTAAAGCTATAAACTATATACACTTTGAAACACAAGCCATATCAGTAGTAGTAGTAATGGGGAGGCTAAGCCTGGCAAGTGAGCCACCTTTGGCCCTTTTTGCCAACCCCGAAGGCCATCACTAGAACTATGGCAGACATGGTAGTTCCTTAGTGTCGAACCTTCCAGACCTTTTGATAAAGGTCATGATGTCCGACCATTCCGCTGAGTAGCACGCTGAACACCTCAGGTCTCGTCCTGCTCCCAGCACTTCTGACAGATTGGGTCTTTGACCACTCCTACGAGTGTCAGGTGCCTGTTCAATCTGCAGTGACCTGTGAGGATCCCTACGAACAAGTGGAGTGAATCCCTCATCCGGTCCAATAGCCTTAGCTCCCTAAGTTTGTTGGGGCCTGCTATGAACTTCTTGGACTGCCTGCAGTCATCTCTCTCCAACCATGCTTTCGCAAGTTGGTTATACGCCCAAGCATCTAGGGCATTACTAACCTGGCCTTTGCTAATACCCAGCAAAGGTTCGGGGTCAATGCATGTGCCACTTACTCCCATCCTCGCAGGCAGTCTGCTGCTGTCATTTTTACGTTTCAGAGGGTGTAATTTTTTTATATACTGACGAAGCTTTTAAGTTGAATAAAGTGTAGAGATGTGTTTGTGCCTGTTTAACAAACAATAGCCCCTTGTGAAGTTGATTACTCCCAAACTTTTTTGTAATCTGAGATGAATAATTGATAAATATAATGAATAAAATGGCAAATCTATATTTCAGTCACTAGAGATCTTTATAAAAAAGCTGTTTCAATTGAATAATAGAAGTAACAGAAAAGTGACTCAATACGTAAAGTTCAAAACTTCTTACCATTATTATTATATTGGAAAATATTTAGACCTTGAAACTGTAGTGACTGTGCAGAAAAGCATTTACTTCTTACAACCGAGCCAAATGTGTAAATATGAATTTATGAGAATTCTAAAATCCGATGAAAAGTGCGATAAGAGTCTAACATATGAGGAGGTACCGAGTCCATTTTTTCGTACGAAACATTCCATTAAAATATATAAAATTTGTATGTGGTCAGAAACAATGATCCACCACTAACAGCAATTCATTGACAATTTTCACTGAATGCCGTTATGTTGCTATTCTATACTACGACAGTTGACCAAAATGGGAACAATCGCAAAGTGACATCCTCCTTTTGAAATTGGATTTTTCCATGTGCTCGTGGTTCAAAAAAAAGTAACGGTCCGATACACCATTCGGAAACTATTTTATATTTACATTAAAATCTGGGTTATAGTTTATAGCTTATAAGTGTGTTAATATTCTTTTTCATGGCATGCTTCCTCACAGTGTCGTTTAAATCTATGATTTCCGATAATTATGAGAGAAAAACTAATTTTATTCAATAGAATTTGAGGGTCAAATGTTTCGTCCAATTGGCTTGCTATAAAACTTTATGATTGTATATATTATAAATATATATATATACATTCAAGGAAAGGAGCACATTTCTTTCAAGTAATCCTACTTCTTTCAGTACATAAGCATAAAGGCAGCTACGCACGCTACTGCATGCTTGAGCAAGATTTGAACATGCATGGTGACTGAATCATCGGCATGACGATTGATTGAATTTCAGTCATTCAGTAAACATCCGGAATTCTATTAGTGTACTTGAATCCCATAAGTGCCATTACTAGAGTAGATGAAGTGTGATAAATAGCACCTTTGAACGTTATGCAGTCAACTCAGGTAGCTCAAAGTGTTAGAATTTCCTTAGGGTTGGCAAGAGGAAGATACAACTTAACTATGTGTGAAATAGAGAATATGAAGACTTTTATGTGCTGCTTCACTTTTTCAAGCTATTGAACTATCTCACAATATATGTGATGTATCAATTGATAAAAAACACCTAAACACGGATTATCATAAATAGGTTTTTTCCTAATTGGTTCATATTATTACATCTGCGTAAGCATTGTGAAAAAGTATGCTATGTTTATGCACAATCCATGAATTGTTATGATTCCAACTTACAAGCTAATCTTTGCTAGTATGTACAATATGAAATTAATTCAAATCTTATTTATACCGAAGTCCATAAAAATAAGTTAATAAATAAATAAATAACTAATTTAATATCAAATAAATTGCCCATCAGTAAGAATAAGCGTCAGAAAGGCATAAATTGTTTACAAAAATAAACTTTTACCGGTTTAAATTGCATCGACTATCCTATATCACACACATACACACACATTTATGCAAATAAATATATCATAGTTGCATTATTAACCTAAAGTTACTACTGGCGGAATATAGATATATCACCCCTTTAACCTTTTCCCTAGTTCAAATTACATAATTAATTACTGGCAACCAAAAATCAATAGCATGAACAAAACAGATCTATATTTATTTTGACACTATATAATCAAAAGGAACAAGAGGCAACTGCTTTCCTCTAGAAGTTAAACGGCAGTCTCGTTCTATACCCTTCAGTAAAGGTAAAAACATCTAATATTCTGTCACACACCTCATGAGGTTATTCAAATGAATTACTAAAATATAGTAAAATTGATTGGATCGATTTAGCGAAAATTTATCATGCAAAAATACATATACAAATGTAATGCGATATATTCTCTATAGTGATTAGCATATTTCTGCTTTCTGATATTTTGCATATTAATAATAAATGAGGCAAGCGATAAAAAAAACTATAACATAGAATGAAAGTTCTGAAGTCATTTTCTATATGGTACACCACTTACATTCCTAGTGATTGTCATGGAACTGTTTCCAGCTGTAAGCCGTATGACGAATATACTTAGCGTACCAATATTCCTAGATTTTATTGTATTAGTCGCTCTAAAAAGCTTTGTGGCTTTTGATTATTGAACGCCAAGTTATGAGCGTGATCTTCTCTTCCCCAGTACGGATGCGGATGATGATCATGATTGATACTAACATCATATTCGTCATCACCATGCTCGTGTCCATGTTCATGCTTGATCGTTTCATGATTTGGTATGAAGTGGTCATGTTCCTGGTGAGTGTAGATTATGTTAGGCTCATGGTGCTTGGCCTGCTTGATCCAGAAGTACACTTTTACAGCCTTCAAGATAAAGTACGCCTTCTCCAGGAGGAATCGCTTTATGTCCAGTGCATACTGCAAGTATTTGAGCAGGAATGTCAGAATACCGGCAGTAGTTACCAAGAACAGAATTTTTTTTACCAATTTGACGATTTTTTCTACCAGTCCTTCATGACCTTTCTTCTTCTTAGGAGAACTTGAAGCGCGGACTGAAACTATCAAGCGCGTTATAGCGTAGTGTAGAAGGGGAAAGTGATGAATCAGCGTTGATGTTTTATGGAGCGAGATGATGAATAAGATGAAGTTGAAGATGGATGGATGTCACTACCACTTGCTTAAGGTGATATAACGCTCAAAAAAGCGTTCGATAATAATGGGTGTGCAGTACTGTTAAGTAACGATATTTAGGGTGCAGTTCACTTCCCACGCATATCCAGGAAAAGTATCGAGGACATGATAAAATTAGGTGTATTACTTTCTATCCCTTTAGCAAATAATCCGCACCGTTCCGACCTTGTTGGTTTTCAGATGGATAGCTGAGTTTTTTCCCTATGTGACAGTAGCAATAAAGACATACCTACACTAGTTATGTTATTTTGTTCATATTCTAGTTTTATGGTGTCTGCTTCACGAACGTATATGTCGTTGATTTCCATCGATTGGTCTCATTCTTGAAGAGCTATATATAATATTTCTTTTATGATAGTTGAAGCATTGACGAGAATAATAATGTATAATTATACATAATTTTGTACCGTACTGTAACGCACTTCCCAGACAAAAAACAAAGAAATCTACGTTGAATGATGATGATATGATGAAGTATGATGCCTGTTAAGATGAAGATGAATACATGTAGAATTCCTGGTCCATACTGATGATAATAATATTTTCATAATGCAATAAATTGTAATGGTGAATATGATGAACAATGGAGATGTCACTACCACTTCCTATAACATGTTATTTTAATCAATTGTCGCGAACGAAACTGAAAATGGTGAGTGTCTGTTATGGTGGCTGAATGAGTCACTCCAAACATACTTCTGATGTGAACAGATTTGTTAGAATTTGGCAATTGATGAAATCATTTTTGCAAAATAATCTAACTGGTATGATCAGGATTCAGACAAATTGTGATTTTTTGTATTTCCGAATTTTAGATATAGTTATCTACTAACAGACAGTATTTTATAAAGTGAATCACAGAGCGCTGTATGATTTTTATCTGATGAGACTTTGATATTATGGCAAAATCGAACATTAAAATTTATAATGCATACAAAATAATTATACAGCAACTATTGTCCATATATATTATATATCTGGAAAATGGAGCTCCAGATAGGCTTATATAACACGATCGAGATTATCTGTCTATCTGTATAACAAAAGTCTCATCTGATTCACCGTATCACAAAAGGATCAGCTGATAAAAAGATTCACAGTTTCGCAAACAAAACTCTTTTCCTTTCAATGACGCGTTTCGATTCATATTTAAATCATCGTTATATTTTAATATAAATCGAAACGCGTCACTGAAAGAAAAAGAGTTTTATTTGTGAAACTGGGTGTTGAATAAGTACACAATATTTTTATCTGCATGATGGAAGAGTTTCACCAAGTAAAAGCATCCACAATCTACATGATGAAAGTTTCAGCAGTCAAAGATAATAGTATCAGTATCTGTGTTTAGTTCAGTAGAAAATTCGTTTGTATATGATCAACGCTATTTCAGTCTATTCTCCTAGTTAAATTTATACTTGAATGTGAGCCTTAAAATAACGACCATTTATTCTGTTGAGGTGCTTGTCTTCTGTAGGCCATAAATTGTGCTCTATCGTTTCTATCCCAACCCCAACCATCGTGCTCTTCTTGACCATGATAATTATAGTGATTCTTATGGCCATGGTGATCATGATGGTCATGGTGATCATGGTGATCATAGTGGTGATCATCCTCATGTGAGTCTTCGTCAATATAATGGTGTTCTTCAGGGCCTACTGGGACGTGCTGAAATTCCACAATGGTGTCTTGTTTTCCGTACTTGATAATCGCCCAACATTTCACGACCTTCAGGATGAAGTAAGCCACTGCAAGCATGAATCGCTTCACCTCCAAGGCGTATTTGAGATACTTTAGAAGGAATGTAAGTAGACCAGCTGTGGTAACCAAGAATAGGATCTTTTTCACCAGTCTTACGATTTTTTCCACCAGGCCTTCTCGTCCCTTCTTCCTAGTTTCAGTTGATCTCACTGAAACTGTGATAGAGGTTAGATCCACTGAATGGGTATATGGGGTGGCTTGATGGATATACCTTCGGTGCGTGATGAAGATGGATGGATGAATATATATGTCACTACCACTTCACTCTATGTTCGATTCAAAAACAACGCGATGCTGGGTGTAAGGTACACAGGAGGTGGTAATTCTGATTAAGATTGAATGTTTATGTCAGTTTTCATTTTATTTAGGTCCACATACTGATATTGGGAAAGGTGTGTACAATTCATCCTGCAATACACGTTTAGAAAAACGATATCACCAATAAGAACCTGCACAAATTATTTTAACAAAAGGTTGTAGTAAAAGCATAAGATAAAATAACACTGCGACGTATATGAATGTTCTCTTCATATAAAGCTTTTCAGCAACATGTAAGAAGTAAAATCAATTTGGTTGTTCGTTTAACACTGACAATAGTAAAATCTGAACACATCGGTAGGTACATATAGACGAAAGTCGGAAAACAGTACAATTGTGTTATTGTTTATGCAAAAGTTGTAATGCTATGGATAACTTTCAACCTCTGCTACTCTATTCAGACTAAGTTTTGTTTGTCATGTAATATAATGTTTGGTTTAAGGCTGTTAAAATTAAGAAAATCGCCAATTTTAGACACTGGTTTTTAATTCCTCAACTACTGAAAGTCGACTGAGCAGTCAAAACAATCTCTGTTGAGTAGCACTTGACTATTTATTATGTAGCTATTCAGTAAGATCATCGAAAGGTAATAAATTCATGAAACACAATGTAGTTCTATCATGCCAGGAATATTTATAGTGGACATCTCAAATCAAAAGCTTTGAATTTGAATTCCGATATTTCAATTTAATGCATTACACGTTATTTCACATCAACGCATTTCATTTATTGTCACATCCATGTAAACTGTTGAATTTGATAAAGTCATGTGCCACTTTTACGCCTGAAAAGTAAGGCACGAGTTTTTCTTGAGGTCTTTGACGGCATATTTTCATGCACGTGAATAGCTTTGCATAGTGCTTACCTTACCAAGAAAGGTTGTGTACTGTATTCATTAAGAGTGATTATCACGTAAATCTGGTACAAGTAACGGAACTGACAATAAAACAATAAAAAACATTATGACCACCACATATGTCATTTCAACGCATATTTGAATATGAATATTATACACAAATTTTTTAGGTAAAAGTTTATTTATTGTTTGAGGTTTCAGTACAGAATTACACCTATTGCCTTATCACACTATAAATGATCCAATGAGATTTACACTAGAGAGATTGTTTATTCCTGAGTTGCGCCGTAATCTCAATTTTCAACATGAATCATTTCATTCAACACACACACTCAAAAGATTATTGCAAATATACAGACTCATATATTCACATGATTACTTTTTGTGACATACACACATTTTTATCTGTGAGCATGAAATATCAACTAAAATTCATAATTTTCTGTTTTTGATTTTTAAAAATATCTGTGTAAAAAGAGTTTCAGAGAGTAACTATAAATAACACTATTATTCACTAAATTATCAAGTGACTCAATATATGCTCTATATTGGAATATATCTAAAACATACGATAGTAATGCCACTGCTCGGTAATTTTTGAAAGGTCCAGTCACTGATATATGTGAGACAGATGTAAAAGCATCCCCACAATCACATTTCATGTGAATATCTTGAACTCAAAATATGAATATTGGCCCTCCAAGGACTTGTCCAAGGTTAGAATACGTACATATCTTATAATGATCACCCTTTTTCTATGGATATGGCTAACCACCTTCAAAAACAAATGTAGAAGCATAGGTTTAGCTAACATATAGATAGCTAGCCATGGGATCTTACTAGTCTTAAGGGCTGTCGTGCGGTATTTACCTTTCAAATACATTTTTAGTGTTTCTGTGGAAAGTTATAGCTTTTAACTTCCGAAACTCATTTTGTGATTGGCTTCATGATTAATTCTGCTTACATTAGCGAATCTTCCATTGAATCCACATGATTCATTCATCATGAATTGAAACGTCGATGATAATATTTCTCTCATCTAGTTCAAAATTTCACCGAAAATGTTTCTATGAATCTGATAATATTCATGCTGTTGATTTCCTTCTGGAGTCTTAAATTAATAAAATAAATAGAATATTGAGGTACGACTAGTTTTTGTATAACTAACAATACACATTAGAACACGCTGCTTACAAACTATACAAATGAATATTCAACTTTTTACTCATTCTTTGAATGGGTAAAATAGTTTTTAAACGTTCATTATGTTTTTTTTATATTATTAGTGTTAGCAACTTTCAGTAGCTGGCCTTTAAGTTAATCAAGTTTGATTCGTCACATGTACTGAAAGCTCTTTAATTTTAGACGATATATCAAAATGTCACAGCGACACAGAGTAGACGGAGGTTTCTTTCAGATCGCAAACTATGTTTGCAGATGATTATTGTGGAAACAAGTGAAACCAGTTTAGAACTCGTTTTGCAGAACAGTCTGTCTGTATGCGCGCTATATTAATACGTATGCTTTTTTATTTCACCATGTTGCATAGTTCTTGTTGTGTGACATATTTACAATTCTTTTGGACCATGAATTTCACCATAAACTCCATCCCTGACTTTTCTGACCAGCATATGCTAAATTTTGAGCATCTTCTCCTCTGTCCCAATGATCGTCGTGTCCCCAAACGTCCTCATGGTCATAGTGGTGATCGTGGTGTGAGTTCTCGTAGTAGATGGTCTTCTGTTTAGCAGCTTTCCATAAAGCTATCAGTTTAGCTACATTTACCGCGAATATGCCCAAACCTATCAAGACTAGCTTCAACAGTAAAGCGGTCTGGGCCAGTTTCAATAGCAAACAAAGCTTGGCAGCTATGATTGCCCCGATCGCCAGCAGCTTGAGTTTGTGTAATATTTGCTGTTTCTTCTTTTTCTTCTTGCCTCTTGCTTCGTCTGAAATATTATCTGGGTTTAAACACGGACCCATTGCCGTCCCGTTGTTAGTTCAGCAGCGGTGAGGTGTTAGAACACAGGGGAGCTTGACCTGTTCAGTGTGAACCGAATATTTAAAAAAAAATCATACTATTCCATATTATGGAGTATTAATTTCTAATTAGTATTCTACGGAAATATCTGCGTTTCTCAGATAGCTGGGTAAATTTTGGTATTTGTTATTCTTTAATAATATTATTTTATAGTAAACACGATTTCTTCAGTAACAACTCGAGTAAAAACAATCATCAAATAAATATCAAAACAGATATAAAAAATTGGCTGGTATCAGCAATAATTTTCCAACAATTAGATTACACAGTGCTAGTGCTCATTATTTTTTAACATTCTATATGCAGTTTGCGTCTCAAATCATCGTTATGTAAGTATCATAGTTGAACTGAATGAAGAAAATAAAAAAAATGTTCAATTTAATTTTAAAGAATCAAGCAAAGTGATGCAATAAACAAATGAATAAAATACTGTTTGGTGATCAGCGTCGATTGATAAGACATTAATTTTGATCATATGTTGATTTATTAATCGAATTCGGACAATATTCTATCAAGGACAAAAACCGGTATTAGTTAAGTAATTGCGCAAATGTTATTATCAAATTAGTCGACAATATAGTTTAAAATATTATACAGGATGTTTTGGGAATTACAAAATAAATGAATAATGAATCTTATTCCAGAAAAAACGTAAGGCTGTGAATATTCAAATAAAAATTATATAAATTAATGAAAAATGCATAATTGTCAACCAGTAGTTTGAGGCTTCAAAAATCTTGTTTGTAGCATTTTTGGCTTGACAAACAATATATATAATAGTGTTTGTCGAATAAATCAGCTTTCTGGCAAGGTGCAATAAAACCCGCACCACTTGTTTTAAAACGAGAATATAAAGCTTTATGGAATGAAGGTTAATATTAGATACCATCTGTCACGCCACTCCACGATGTTTCAGTGATAATTATCATCATTATATCATTAAACGAGAGGAGTTTATACGAATTCAAAAGTTGGCTGAGCGTATTGGAATTTTTATTTTTATTTTACATATGGAAGTTTAAGAGGTAAATAAATATAATAAATACTTAGTCATTACAGCATCCTATCAAATAATTTACTTATATGAGTATTTTAGAATTCATTTATAATTTAACCTAGCAAATAAGTAATCGTCTGAAATCCTTAATTAGTATTATACAAAGTGGATCACCAAATCTGGACGCAGCTCTGTAAAAACTTTATTAGTTGCTGTCCAATCAAATGTTCCCGAAGTACTTTCCTTAATTGTGGCCCAAAAGTGTGATCAAAGTTAGCCGTGGATTGAAACGAGTAAAAATACTGATAATAAACTTTTTATAGGGCTTTGGCCAAATTCGGTGAGCTACCTAGTATAAATGTTTATACTTTCCTTTTGATTTTTTTGATAAAATGTTTGCATGGAAAGAAGGACAAATTGTTTGTCTGATAGTCAAGTCTAACCATTTTTGAAATATCAAAGTATTTTCGTTACTGTAGCAAAGAATGCATTAGTAGCCGAGTTTAACCATCCTAAATACAGGATGGGGTTAAAGTGCATCAAAGTTTTTCTAAGTACCCAAGTAGGTTCAAATAATTTGAATGAATTTATACTTTATGTTATGTTTATCATAGGTTTTGCAGTCAATTTCTTAATAACCTCGATCTCCCGTTAGCACAAACTTAATATTTTGTATTTAGGTCCTTGCTAATCCAAGACACGAATGCATTCAGTTCGGAAGACATCCTAGTGTATTTTTCAGGTTATATAAGAGTTTCTCACACCATACTAGCTTCCTTGGTTGTCGAGTAACTACATTCTAATGAGCTTTTCAGTGAGATGCTTTGTATAATAACACAAAACCCATCTACACTCCGCGTTGTTGAGAGTATGCCATATCCTGTCCTTGCAAATGTCTTCCGTGGTATTCGCCTGGTATATTGGATACTCCTGGTCCACTCCACGCTTCTCCGCCAGGTGCCGCAGCTTCGAATGGATTTTTGAACACAATTCCTTCCTCGTGATGATGCTCTTTGTTCGCCTTTATATCCAGATAAAGCTTCACGCCCTGGAAAGCTACTGTCACTACCGCCAACATGAGCAGTTTGAACTTCAGAGCAGCCTCAAACACTCGGACTAAAAGGAATACCTTTACTGCCACTACTATGGCCAATACTGCTACTTTGAGGACTCGAAAGAGCTGCTTCAGTGGTTTCTTCTTTTTCTTTTTTTCAACGAGCCTGTATTCTAAAATGTAAAGGTGTCACATGCTGGGGAAAGTAAGGTTATATCTGCCGTTAGAGACAATGAAACTCGTAGAAGATGTTAGTTACATTACTTGAAGCTACAGCTACGCTGCGATGAGAGCAAGAGATAAAGAAGGTGATTCATTTTAATAGAAATGTGTCCTAAATTTTATATTTTCTAATGTATTCCATTCATGATAGAATAATGCAGAAATTGGCGTGATAAAAGTGTGCAATTAACACATGGCCCATTATTGTATTGTATATAAGAAAGAGTTTACTGAATAAATGTAAGTCAGTGCATTGGCCGTTCAAACCAGTTGATGTCCTTCTCTCTGCCCGCTTGAAGTCAAGAAGTAAAGCGTGTGGTCTGGACTCTTGAAGTATGTTCATTGCTCGTGAAACTCCTGATCTGGAGCGGCTTACTTTAGAAATTTCGACATCAAAGGATTTAAGAAAAGCGATCCAACTTCTATGCATTTTGGTAGCTTTGGAGAGCAAAGTGATATCTGAGAAAAGCGAATGGGGATTTTAAAAAAGTGCTATTTATTGTAGTTTCGGAGACTCCTTTTTCCAAATTTCAAAACATATGTCAAATGAATTAGATTGATTATTTTATATCTAAGGCAAATATTTGTTGCTTTTTGCACTGTCAGTAATTTATGACGTTGGAGATCGGGTTGTTAGATTTTGAGACTGCATATGTAGAAAGTTTTTCAAATGAATCACCTCTTGTCAATCAACTAAGTTTATCAGTCCATCCACCGCGAAACATAACAATAATCATAGCAGGCTCTCCTACCTTTCTATTTATATCAATTTATCTTGGTGGTAAAACTGAGCAAAAGTTAATAGTGTTGTTAGTGAAACATGCGGTTATATTATCACAGTTATTAGTCACTTAAACTATAGAATAGCTGAGCATAATGAAGAATAGCGGCAAATGGAAGCTCAAAAAAGTGATATTTTTTCAACGCTTTGGATACCTCTTTCGCAGAAAACAAATGTTGATTAAGATCACTTGTTGACACTATGATAGCTTCGATTTTATAGTGAAAATGTATGTAGTCTCATCTTTCCACCTTGGCCATCGTAGCAGGTAACTGAGGTAAATCAGGACAAGATTTTTCATGCAAATGCATTTGTTTCATGGCAGCGTCTTGATAAAATGCTCATTTGTATATGGAACATTGTATTTTTATTGTTACTTAAAATTACAATCTAATTACAAAACTAAAAATAAGTTTACTATATAAAAATTTATTGCACTTTTTTCACGGTAATTGCTACTTTTTGAACAATTGTTTCAAAAGCTGATTAAACATACTTTGATGCATTTGAACGCCGAAAGCGTAGCGAGAATGTACAACAATTGAGTACATTTTTTCCGCAAAGAGACATTTGACATATATGGATTATAATATATCCTTTCAAACAACAACAAAAAAATTTAAACGATTCACAAATTGAGAACTATTAAAATTTCTCTCCACTTTTTGAGGCACTATTGAATCCCATTTTGCACTCAAAGCATTAAAACGGTTATCTACATAACAGTTACTGAAATGACCAGTATTTCAATGTCATGAAATTTCATTGAAAGCTATATTTGTCTTGTTTTAGCTCTTTATTTTCGGAATTGTGAATGAAAATCCTATCAAAGAACTAGATTGATAGGCCTTCAGACCTTGAAGTTGGGCCATTAATATTGTCAGCTGAATAGTTTTCCTAAATACGTGTGAATGACTTCTACTAGCTACAGCTATCAAGTCATTAAAACTGCCTTCCTCTTTGTGTCTGCGTTCATTCTCTCAATTAAAATATTAGTAATGACAAAGCATTCCACCTTTCACGTGATTATGTTGTTGATGATGTTGTTAGAGCATGTTCATCGTGCAATAATGTCTGTCATCTGTTAACGGCATATATTAGCATTCTGTGCTGGGACTCGTGCATTCGGGGTATTAAAAAATACGTTATAGAATACTTTACCTGTACGTTCTCACACGCGGTACCAAAACGCACTTATTCACTAAAATGCTGACGCGGCAAGCATCAAAGCGTTCGCGTTAAAATCCATAACCTATATTCCTTTAAAGATCCAGTAAGTGTGTAATTAAAAAGTTACATATGGCTGACAAAAGGGGAGGTAGATGATATTTTTTACTTTCAAGATAATGTTAATATGGCTCATCACCTTAAAAGTGCGAAATATGTAAGTTCTAATATAATAAATGCTTACAGGAAGATCTCTCAGGATAGAAGCCAACGATATAACATCGTTGAGAAATCTTTGGATTGCTTAAATAATAGTATTTATGTCAAACAGTGTTTAACGCAAATTATCGATGTCATCCACTTTAATGAATCAATGATCGACAGTTCTTCCGCCCTTGTAGACACGGTAGAATAAAATTATTGAAGCAACTAGATTTGATTGACTTTTTGTTGCTACGAGTAGCTTGGTTTCTTCATATTATCTAAAATCCTTTGTTATATGATGATCCCATATACCCTCTAGTTAAGCAAGTATTCGATACATTTCTCTACTTGAAAAGTTGAATTACATACCAAATTTTAGTTCATTTCAGTTGACGGCGTCAAAGATATAGAAAAAATGGTTTTTTTAATTTTTGAATTTCAACACCCCGTATTTGTTTAATGAAGCCCTCGAAGAAAGAATGTTACATGAAAGACCTTCTTTAAAATATTTCCCTGTGTATGATGTTTTATGTTTGGTCACGACTTGTGAATCACCCTGTATAATAATGTGTAGACTATACCTTGAAGAGTTGATGATATAATGTGAGAGGGGAAGGTGCTATTTAGCAAAATGAAATTATGATGAGAAAAACCAAAACTATTCTAAAATTAATTTAATAATTCAATTAAGATATCAATATCACGTTAGCTACCCCACCTTTTGCAGCGAAATCACAGATTCACTGGCTGATAGTATCCCCCTGTTCGAATTGACTACGAAGGAACAATAAACTAACATGGCAAGAGCTTGACAATAGGTATATACATTTGTATGTGAAAATTTTAAGATAGGACTAAAATTCTATAATTCGGATAATACAGTCGATGCGTCCCAAGACATTGACACTCAATAAGATATACGGTAGAGAAAAATTTATCGTTCATACCAGTCATGAATTAGTTTCAGAAATGATAGAATCGTTATTTATTTTCAAATTCGACCTACAATATAAAGCCACTTTTGATAAACATTCGGTTCGTTTTAGTTCGATTATGCGTTCACGTAATTGGATATACAACCAGGCTGCTAAAGTTAAATGTTATAGCATACAACTTTTTAATTGAGAAAGGACAGACATGATAGAAAATAATAATTTCAAACCTTGCTTGTTTCACAAACATTCGTCAAAATAAAGAAGTGAGATGAAATATTATCAGGATAATTTTTTATCTGCCTTTATGTGGTTGATGAATCCATTCTTACGAGTGGTAGTAAATCCAATATGAACGATTCCATGGTCTGATGTCTGCACACAATGGTCAAATCTTAGCAAAATTCTGAAGATAATCACAGACCAAGATTCTAGGTGATTACAGTTTGGAAACGTAAAAAAATGCGTGAGAGGAGGTTCGCCAATTCACTGGTCAATTTTTTGCTCAATTTTCCTCGCAACGATTTCATCCCCTCTTGCGGATGGTAGTGGAATATGTTATAGAAATATTCCATAACAACTAAAATGAGACCTTAGGAGTGAAACCTCAAGACTAAGATGATCATTCTATTATTATTTATTGAGTGGAAAGAAAACCAATAAACGACCGAACGCATATTTAGAGTGGCCACGTCGAGTAGATCCAGCTTGACAGCGTACTTTTTTATTATCAATGTTACGTTCTATATTTATTGTGTCGGTATGCTATATGGTCCAATAGCATCATTATATTGCCCCTTAGTTATATTGTTAGCAATATCCAGTCTCCTATCTAAATCGTATAAGTGCGGATGATGCCCTGGCTTCTCGATATAAACCACCTTCTGAGCATGTCCATATCCACCTTTTATGTCTAACCAAAATTTGACGAAATTCATCAACATGCCTATAATGGCAATTCCCAAAAACTTAAGTTTGATCCCTACGTAGAACATTTTGAACAGCACTATTTTCTTCAACATTATCAGCAGGACTATCGGTAAAAGGCTCTTTAGTTTTTTCTTCAATTTCTTCTTGATTTTCTTCCTTCCTTGCCAGCTTGTTTTTTCTGCAAAACGTGGGTGTTGGTGATAGGTGTTTGCAGGTTTTTTAGGAAGATGTACTTTACCATAGCATGAAGAAAACTTGGAGGAATAAGGATTATTCAGAGAGTCACTTGAATAAGAGGAAGTTATAGTTCAGCCAGAAAATAGTTTGAATAGATTCGACATTAAATCTTGTTCTAGTAAAGTATCCGTCTTTATTCACTTCCCATGATACACATAATTCTTCACTTTTTCCGGGTTGGTCTCCATACTATATATGAATGTTGATAGATAAACCTATGAACACATTTCTAGAATTCCAATAGGTTCTTCAAGGTGTGTTGTATCGTGCTTTCGGAAGGGAAGCATCAATTTTGATGCGTGGATAGCAACTTTCATAGATTACAACTTAACCTTTTCTGGTAAAGATGTATCAAATACCTCACTTTTTATTTAATGGCTTTTTAGATTACATATTTCAAAAATAAAAAATCTAAGATTGATAGCTACCATCCTTTTTAGATGTTACTGTTACTCCTCAGGCCGAGGAATTTTGGGTACATTCGGTTTTACGTAAAATCTCATACAGAAGGATTTTCATGGATTAACGATTGTTCTCAAAATCCTTTGTATTGACTTTCAAAATTGGAAAATCGCGTTTTATCAACTTTAGTCTATCAATCAGTCCTTGTATTAAACTCGGATGACATTTCTATTAGATAATCATCATCATCCTTAATCACAACCCTAAATATATCTGCAATGTAAAATAATGTTTTTTTTTGTTCTATAGAATGAACAGACAAATCTGGTGCTAATGTAGTTACGAGAGAAGCTAAAAGACAATGACATCAATCAACGTATCAATCAATCAAATCATTGCGACACCGCTTAATCGTAAATTCCACGGTCAAGTGGATATATTCATACACATATATCCTTAAATGTCACATACGATATGTACCATATTGATCGTGATAATTGAGTACCATAGTACAGGGTGGATTATAGAGAAATGAAAAATGGAGCAATAACGGGAACGGACAACAAATCAATATAATATAATATATAACTTGCAATGTATGTATGTATGTATGTATGTCACTATGTTTGTTCGGTGGACTCTTGCAACTCAATTTTGATGCAGATATCTTCAACCTATTGAGCTGAGATTTTGTATACTCGTTTAGTTTGGATGACACTTCATGGTTGATGAGTGACGTCATTCTGAATCCAACACGGCGGAACACCCAAGATGGCCGACTAGTTATTTTTAATGCACTCCTACAATATGGGTAACAAATGAATGAGCTTGCTGAGAATAACTCGAAACATAAAGTGACGTCACTCTAAATCCAATATGGCGGAATTTCAAAAATAGCGGACTAAGTTTCTTAGGATTTCCTACAATATGGGTATCAAATGAAAGGACCTGCTGAGACTGCGAATGGGCAAAAAACAGATGGTGATCCTGAACTCCGTTGTTCCAATCCGTCTGAAATTTTGGTGTACCAGGAATTTTACAGACCTGTCCAGCGATAACTGAAAAGTAAAAAAACTTTTTCAAAAACAAGCTTTTTAAATGCGCTAAAAAGAATCAAATGAACTTTTCCCTTAAAACTAACTATCAACTCATAACGTCATTACACAATTTATATGATATAAAAGTTCGTCGCAAGATTCACCTGTGTAAATATACAAGTAAATTGAATTACTTGATCTGAGTGTTTTTAATTTTTAAAATTTTCAAACTAAATAAATACGTGTACATAAATCTTGCGACAAGCTTTCATATCCTATAAATTGTGTAACGACGTTATAAGTTGATAGTAAAAATTTTAAAGGAAAAGTTTATTTTATTATTTATAGTGCAATTAAATAAAAGCTTTTTTGAAGAAGTTTTTTACTTTTAGTTGTCACCTTTTTTTGTTTGTTGCTGCCTTTTAATGTTGTGTTTCATTCTAGTAATTTGAGATTGTTTTTATAGACTAACAGAAACCTTTTTGCGGTCTTAACTCGTAAACAATTTTTTCGTTGGTATAATTATTTGAGATGTTATAGTTGTATAAATATGGTTTATATACCTATATTCTACGTGATATACGAGGCATAAAATAACAGACATTTTACCTAGCAATTGTGGGGAGACAATTGTGGAATATCTGAATTGAGTTGTTTTTTTATTTGTTTTCAGAATGTCAATTTGTGCATACCTAACACTTGTTATATATGTCATATAATGTCTATACTTTCATTGATTTTCTCGCATAAATCTTTGATTGACGTAATTTTTTACGTATTTTTTGATCTTACAATTGAAATGAAATTGCTTTATGGTTCGAATCAAGACTAGAGTATTAGTCATAGATAGAGAGATGAGTTGAGACAACATTTTCGTTTAAATATTCACCACTTTCAAAACAGTACTTACTATACAGGGTCACCTGTCTTGTCAGGCCCGGCGGAAGATGTGGGTACTGTGGGTAGAACTACCCACACCAAAGATCTAGTGTGGGTAATTTACTCACACCGATAGGATAGAAATTTTGAACAAAGAACCGCAACAATCTGATCTTTGTGTTGTCGATTCGTACAAAAAAATTGAAGCTGAGAATTTTGCGATAGAATCCTCTCGCGATTCAAAGTTTTAATCAATTTGGCTGAAAAGTTATGAATTGGCTACAAAATTAGACATCGAAAAACCAACCTTGTCGCGAAAATAGAAAATTTCGAAGAGGATTAACCATGGGAATGTCCAAAATCATGTTTTCAAGACCCCTGAAGAACTTTATAGAAAGTCGTTTTGTGAGGTCTATGATCAAGTTCTTCATTCACTAGAAAGCCGATCTGACACTGATTCTGCCAAGTTTTTCAAAATTTTAGAACAATTTGTTGTGGGTGAAACAGCCGACAAAAATTATTACATTCTATCAGGGAGATTTTGATGAGTTGAGATCAGCTAATGATAGTTAAACAGTTCTAGACATTATAGGACGAGACGGAATTATACCGTCTACTCTGAAGGATGTTGTTGAATTCATGCGCAAGAATAATTTGTTTTGGAAACTTGTTTCTGAATATCTACATTTTGTGAGATTACTCATGACTATACCAGGTTCGTCTTGCTATAAACAGAGAAGCTTTTCTGCTTTGCGACGTGTTCAAAATTACTTGCGCTCGACAATGATGCAGAATCGATTAAATTACATCGCTGTAAATTCGTACCCAGATGCAGGAGGTAAGCTATGAATAAATGTATTTGTATAAAGAGCAAGCGAACTGCAGTTTTAACCCTGTGTTAACTTTGTGCAATGCATGTTGTAAGGCTGTGATAAGTTACGACGAATAAACGTATCAAGTACTGTTCCGCGCAGTCTTTTAGCCCTACAACACAAAGAAGTGGCTCCTGGGGGACGTAATCGATGAGCACGGGGATCCCCACTCTGGCGGGCCTGCTTGTTGTTCGATCATAATAATTATCGGTTTACATTTGTTAGTGAAACTTTCACATATGTTCTCTCATTGTAGCTAACTTATAACTTGTATATTTAGTCAAAAGTGACCACTTCCGGTCCAGTATAGTGTTTATGTTGGAGAGATGTTTATGCCTAAAGCGGGCGCGACATAAGCAGGGACTCTCTCCAACTAGCATGTACACAGTCCAAGAAAAAAAAATTATGTTCGTTTTTGTTAACGAGCACTGCATTCAAAGGCGCTTGTCATATGTTGACAAAAGTTATCTAAAACCACGACAATAAAAGTTAACCACGAAACTCTCAATATTCACTAATAGAATAACTTCAAAAACACATTATCTGCCCGCAGACATTGATGTTCCATGTTTTTATCCATATTAACCATTGTGTTCATTCTGTATTTCATTACGAATTCAGGAGTTGAAGACCGGTTTTCAAATTTATTGAACGAAAGAACAAAGGAAGTGGTGTGACAAATGAAATGAAGATCAGTGATGAGAGATGCAGAGAAGTAGGTATCTTCCTGTAGATAGAAAACAGATAAAGCGAATAGAATGAAGTTAAAGACACAAAGCAGCAACAGATACAAATTATAATATGAAGAGATAAAAGATTCCAATTTCATTCATGTATGTGAAATGTCAGAAAACTACATTATAATATGTGTTCATTCCAAATTCCAAGTATATTACATATACATTGCATATATCATTGACATGTGAAAAGCTTGAACTCAGGTTTGAGTAATTACTGTGAATTGAGAGGTATTGAGACAGGAACAGGTCCTTTTTTCTTCAAGACCTAAGTTCAGGTTTCTTTTGTATCTCTCAATTATTTAATTAGTAACACTGTTTATCAAAATTATACATACTTGAAATTTGAAATTATTCAAATAGAGAGAACTTATCTTGGCTAAAAAATCGACATATAATACTTAATTTTATTTAAAGCTTACTCAATGAAATTAACTTGTATCTGTGTACATATGATGCTTGTGTCTTAAGCTCAAAATATAATGAATTAAACATGTACAGCGTCAGGTGATAACACAAAAACACATACGTTATATAAACTTGATAGAGTTATTCTGACGAGGTCGGCTTTTCACGACGTTACATTATGAACCCTTAAACATGTTGATGTCTATAAAGATCCAGATCAAAAATAATAATTAATTCTTGTGAACCAAGCTACTGTGCCAAACAACTCTACGTGTTCAAACATCTACTTCTCAATATCTACTTATACGATGCTATGGTGCAATGACAAAGCGATTGGAGTACAGGAAATGTGTAGCAAGTTTCTTGATGCTTTTAGTTGCGTGATATTTATCATTGAATATACTCAATAGAAGTAATCTTAAATTTCAATGTATATTATTTTCAATCCAAATACGATAAAGACGGCTAATTATGTGAAAGCAAAAGCGGGAAAATGGATGATAATTATTCATTTATAGATTTATTAATTTATTCATCTTATTGTCTTGATTATTGTTTAACTTATTAATACACGTTGCTTTAGAGATGTTCTGATGGTATATATAAATATAATTCTGACTGAAATTGTGAAATATTCTTCACATTCAATTTACACTGCTACCCATTTCCTGTCTCTTATGCGAATCTACGAACATGGAAAGCTAACCATTCACCAGCTTCACCTACCTTGCTTCGCCTGCTTCTCGTTACCTCTGCTAGAAACTGCATCTCCATCTTTAGTTTCCTCTTCACTAGAGTCTTCATCCTCCAACTCCTCGTCGCCGTCTCTGGGGCTCAGCAGTCCACCGAGACCGTTCTTGAACAGGCTGCTCAGTTCAAAGATAATCTTTTCAATGGACTTTGCAAGTTGGGAGGGACTATTTGTTGATTCTGCTCTGCCGCCTGTTCTTTGCAGAATTTCACGATCTGCTTGAGCTAGAAGAGAATATGTCGTTTACTGCTTAAGCGGTTTGTCACGTAAACAAACAAAACACGAAATAGAATGATTAAAGATACAAAGTAGAGTGAGAAAAATCTTTGTTGCTGACGGGACCTGAAACCTTTTCTCCATAAACCATGCCAAAGCGGTAGCCGCTTGGCCACCGTTGTCACGTTGTTTACACATCTTCGCATGATTACTGATCCGACAAGTTTTCTCACGTGGTGCGATTCTTTGAGCGGCGTGGGCGCCAAATCGGTTTGCAGTTGGTATGGGAGAGATTTGGAGAGATCGATGGGGTAAACTAGAGGTTTCTCTAGATATTCTGGTCACCAGTCTTCCTTACTGGTTTAGAACATGGTGACACTACGCAAAAATGTGCACAGCGGAGTTACGTCATCACTTCAATCACCAAAGGGTTCTCTATATGAGCGTCGTGTTCGACATCACTGGGCGGTTAGAGTGAGTTATAGATGGTTTGATACTTAGAGAAGAGTTTCACGCGATTTCGGGACATGATTGCTGATATTTGGTTTGAATCTGTAGCTTTCCTGGAGTGAAGTTTTATACAATGCATTTCATATTCTGGCGTTAGAACCTAACTTAAGGTATTAGTACCTTCTGGAGTCACTTATTGTAGAATTAGTAGTGAAAACATGCCCAGGTATCTGCTTTTTCTTCAAAAGTGGAGATGTTGAGCCCATCCTCTCTCATCTTTGGTGTTATAAAAGAGCAAGCCACAAACCAGAATGATCTGTACAAGTTAAGACAAGAGATGATTTGTTCTCAATTTTCCGGATGTAATCACTTTGGAGTGATCGATGAAACGTTTACAGTGGCTTCTGGCATCGATGAAACTGTGTAGATTCTTTATTGTTTTATTTGTTATCCATTCCCATTATTGTTGGATTTTTGACGTAACTGCGCCTCTGTAGCTCAGGTTAAATCATGGTTTGTTTTTAGAGGTGCGTGTGTCAGTTTGGGGAACCTACACTTCCATACCTGATGTTAACAGCTCATTTTTCCCCCACATGCGAGTAGTACTCAAATGATGGTCTTATCTGGGCTTTGTAGAGTACAACGAGCTGCTCCAGACTCTACAATTTTCTGGAGCGGAAAAGAACCTCCAGCTTCTCGTACGCCGACGTAGCGAGGCCAGCAACATGATTGTGCCATGACATGTTGCTTGATATGGTTGATGTTGATTCCCAAAAGCTTGATAGAACTTGATACAAGTATTCGGTGTTCCTCCATCTCCACGGCGTATCTTACAACCATTTGCAAGCCTAGCGTCAAGATTTTCGCAAAATCCGAACGGTACTTTCCGTGGAGCCAAGGTGTCGGATAGACAGATACTCACAGAGCAGCGCAAATGAGTGACATCGTTTTTCATGATGTCATGGAACATAATATCTCACACTCCGTTATATTACAATACTTTGACTGGCGTTCCGCGACATTTATTATCTTTCGGCCGTCCCGTCGACGCAATAAATCATATACTTCCAATCCGATAAAGTAATGGCATGTAGAACAAGCCTCGTAGAAGAACGGCACGGTGTTTACTAAATAGGTAGACTTCTAATTTGAGGACCGGACAATAAACATTTTATTATCCATAAATTTAAGAAGTTTTCCCACATTCACCTCCAAAGTTTCATTTCCAAATCACGGCTGTACTACTTAGCCCGCGTAATGCCATGTTCTGGCCGGTCGTCGAGAACAATTTTCGACCGCTAGACCTACCGTTAGCAGATGCCCGCTGAATACAGAGCTTTAAAATGACAATTTTATGTCTGCACTCGCAGGTCTACCGTTTTTTTCCGTCATACACAGTTGCTCAAATATGCCTCAAATTGTATTTGTTTTCTCTGCTTTTATTGGGGGCTATTGTGCGAAATATGTCGAACTCCAGATACTGGCTGTCTATTCGGTGATTTTTGATAGTTGTATATTAGATAAGATTGATTCTGTTCTGTTTTAATTCTCACAACACACTCCAGTCATAGCACTGCGTCCAGCCTTGCTCCTCTAAATAGACTACAGCTTCTACGCAGAGCTTCTGATACAGACTTTTGCTATAAGATTCGTATTTCGAAATATTTGATACCGCTGTCCCGCAAAACCTTCACAGAGGCACAGAAGGTGCAGACCGTGCATGTTGATTTTCCTATTATTCCCATGACTCAGATGTTGGGCCAACAGTCAATGTCCTTTTAACAAACCCACTGGGGCCTCACAGCCCTTCCATTATGTAGGTATCGTGAGTATTATCTTTCGTTCTCCTATGAACTTTTTGGCTTGATGTCTCATTCTCGGTCGGCTCTTCCACAGTTTGCTCAACAGCATTTCTATTATACTCACTTGAGCAGTAGTTTCCATTCCACTATGAATTCTTTCATCTGATGTCTCATTCTCATTGGCTCTTCCAGTTTTTCAGGAACTACCTACTCATATCCACTTCACCCATACAAGCATTTTCTTATCCTACAGAAGGGCAGTTTTAGAACGTGCAGCTCGTCTGCATTCTGGATATAACCTGCTTGGAATTGTGTATAGTGCAGCTCAGCTGTCAGAATAGATAGCACTTGATGGTGGAAAGTTCTTCACCAGCAGGTACTTCTGGTAAGAGATACTTATATATACCTACACTAATTGTAATGCTATTTAGGTTGGGTGATGGTCGTGAGAAAAATAAGAAGGTTTTAATTTGGTAATACGTTGACTGCTTGCTGCCTTCGGAAACAAAGAGGAAAGGAACTAATTTTAGAAGAATGATACGTTCTGTGGATATCGGGTCGATAATCTGAGTACATTACAGAATTATGCTTAAATTTGCTTGAAAAATAATTTCAAGGCTGTGCCAATTTTATTGAACTTAATAACGATTGCAATCACTGTTTTCTTGGAGTGAATATCGCAATAACTTTTTAGTTACATTCACTAACAAAAAAAAACAAAATCAGAGTGGGGCCCAATAAAAACTGCACCTTTCATAAACAAAGATATGTACTAAAAAACCATATCAGCAGCATTTTATGGTCTAAACTTAGTGCCTGTCTGAATAAAAGGGCAGTTGATTTTTCCTGCTTCATCCGTGCCCACGCACAAGGTTGTACCTTTTGTGGGTTTGTCGTCATATTTTTTGGTGGAATAAGTGCTTTTTATGCTACTATTGTTATACTATGTCAATAAATAATAATAAAAAATAAAAAAAATCCATAGTTGGTCAGTGGTAGAATTGTTTGTGTCGCTAGTGAACTCCAGTTAATGAAAACTTTGAACATTTTGGGACACCATCTATTCGGTCGGTCTACCGACATATCTTGAATTTTTTATGAGATGCATGTATCACGTCCGTGCATTTTTTCAATACAGGAAGAAGAGGGCATTGCCAGTCACACAGTTTTACTCATTAACATTTTACAATGGTGACGGTGGCGTACACTTTAATGAAAATGGTTTCTAGGTATGCAGTGTACAGAGTGACAGTTGTAACAGAAACCGACCTCTTGTTTTAAAGTAAATTACCATGAACCGAAAGTCCATCTAAGAATATAATCTGGGAAAAGGTGAAAACCCAAGTATATATTCAGTTATTTACAATAATCGTTCAGCCGCCTGATGCCCTTCGTTATTGTTCAAACGAACAATTCAAATCTTACATTCTGATATTTAATAATCGGGCGGCAAATAAAATATATAACCTGCAATAGTTATCGTAAAATTTATGTTTTACTTCATTATGCAAAGAAAGTAGCTATTGTAATCGGAAAATCAGGAATTTTATTATTACATTTTTACACGTTCCCTTTTCGTCGGAATTATTTTTGTTTTTCTGTCTGTCCAGTAACCCTAGGCTCCCTAGCTGCTCCGATTTTGCATTTCTGACCTAATTTCAATAAAATAGCAACCTATTCCAAGTATGAAATGGTTCTACAAATTAATAAAATTGTGTTACTACAGGGTCGTCTTCTTCATAATACGATGCAGTGGCGTCAGGGTAATGAAATACGAGTACCACTCGATAGGGCGGAATATCAATTGTTCAGTCCTTATAGCTTCAAGAAACATATAACAAATTTGATGGCTTCCAGAACATATTATTTGAATATGTCACTTGAATAGTAAAAATGAATAACAAGAGACTAAGCATATTTGTTACTTTTGTTTGTTTGATTCATCTCTCATCATAATGTTAATATTAACAAGGGTTGAATGGTCTCACACCTCGTGTGTACTACCCCTTAAGATTTTCCGATTCATAATAAAATGGATATATATGACTTTTCGAATAATGTAAATAGAAAAAAGTGATGTATGCTCTCTCAAACACGATCAATTATGAAAGACTTGAAGATCATTCTCATTTAAACAAGAACAGTTATTGAATATTTATCAGTTGCAACGGAATTATGAAACAGATTAGTTGTCTTTGACAATCCTATTCCATCTACAAGGGTCGCGCACGGTGGTGCTGCCCAATGGCAACTTACGAGGTCAAGGTCCTATTTTATATTATTAGACACAATACCTAACACTACTCTGTATTAATATTATGAAATTTGCTGGATGACACATAAGAGACTTTCCAAAGATGTATGGAGAGTTTAAAGGACAGAAGTATGCATTAGTATGTACACTAGGACTTAACCTCGTATCCTCGTATTGCAGAACTTGTTGACTAAAGTAGAGAAACTAACAGCGGAAACACCATACATCTATACAGTATGCGATTGATTTTGATTAACCTCATGTAATTGGATAATTGCCACAGCTGAAACTAGATTACTTTGAAATCAGAATGAGAACAATTGCTAACTCTTTAGATTACATTCTCTGAAATGATTCTTCCTCTGATACCGAGAGTCAGCAATAATTACATATATGTTATCGATCGATCTGGTATGTTTTGTAGGAAATCCGCATTTAAGGATTTTTCACAGTAAGATGAAATGAGATCAAGTAAGCCTGCATAAACAAAGGATGTGCTTAGTTGAAACAGTAGCAGTTACAATGCCTCGCATTTAAAAATAATTCAATATTCACCATAAAGAAAACCGTTATATGTTTTGAGGAACGATGATTTTAACAAAATAAGCTACAAGTACCAAAGTAGTTAGTTATCTCTTAAATCTCATTTTACACAGATTGTTCATTTCAGAACCATAAATAAATCTGTGAACCTAAAATAGCATTCGTATCTATATTTGAACTTGAGGAAATGTTGTTTTTGGGAGATTTACCCTCAATTTCCATTGTAATAAATACAAAAATTTTGTTATATGGGGAACAAACACGCTATCTTATAGAACCATTGCCTCTTGCACTAACTGAATGCATATTTGAAAAAGATACATATGTGTTAGGTATAGAGTATGGGCACATAGTATATGCAACCCGTGATACAACACAATGTGACTAGTGGCGGTAAATCAAAGATAATCCATAGCTTTATGGAAATGTAATCGAATTTTACAGGGTATTTATGGAAAGTTTATCGATGTGTCAAATTGTTAATAATCAGAGATACATACATACAAGAGTAATAGTCACAACTTCTTCTGCACCGATTATTATAAAGAAATCGCAATTGAAGGTTCTAATCCTTTTTGATATTTCTCAGGGTAAGACGTTATTAAAATGAACATAAATTATTCGATAATTTTGCACAGAAATTATAAAATTTGACACTTTGTGTGTATTAATTTGACACCAATGTTTATAAACACCTGAAACGTTCAGTGGTTGTCATTCTGTTTCACTATCTTTTCTACTGGCCTCTAATCGAAGCCACATACGATTGTCTGAAATGTCTGTACTAACATTTCAGCTTCCGTAGCAGCCTGTTCTAAAGTACAATTTATGAAAAAATAAATGTTTATGGTATTGCGTATATCCAGTGATATTAAGCAAGTCACTATTCCAAATGTGAAAGTTTAAAAACATAAACTTCTTTTGCAAAACATCTGATATGAATATTATAATTCTTGATTCAAATCGTTCTTCATCAAATTAATTCTTTTGAAATATAAAAAGGTTTCGAATCGATTCCTTTAAAAATGACAAACATCTTTCTGACTTCGATTTTGACTATACTGTAAGCATTTTTTCCCAGGTAATTTTTCAACGATTTTGAGATATTAAATGGAGGTAAGTAACCACGTTGTAATTCGCTAGAAAAACTAAATTCCCATTATACTTAAATCAGAAATGTATGAGGTTCTCTCGTATATTTACAAATTGAATCACTGTTATCACGTATTTGAAAATATGGAAATTGTGTATCGATACATACATACACCTGGTTGAAAAATTTAAAAATAAAGTTTAGAGAAGTTCTGATTATCTTTTGAGCGTGAGAATGAATGATGAGATACAAAAATGGAACCCAGTAAACTGTCTTGATATTTAACAAGTCTTAATTGAGCATGAATTTATGCCATCAATTCATATATATATAAACATTTTGAAAATCTTCAACAAGTTTTTAGCACTTTTACTGCGGATTCAAGGAGAAATGAAAAAAATTGATAGTTTTAGTTGCACCTATTTTATATATAACCTCACGCTAAGGCAGATTAGCCAATCGCGCTTCATAAGCGCTGCGGGAGTATAAACGTCTACGCATATTGACCATAAAACGCTGTAAATGGTAACCATCGGGAAATGAAGTCCCCGATAGCTCATTCCACAACGCCGAGGTTCTTCAAAAGACGCCTTTTGGAAAAGGCTTATTCGAAAAGCTGTAAACTCGACCTGGTGAGGATGCGTCCATCGAACTCCTCTAGTCATTGCTGTACTGGTGACTCTGAGTGTCATAATCAGATCTATAGAATCTACAATAGACAAGACAGATCAGCTACCTTTCTTTGATGTTCTAGACCGTATTGCTCATTCCTGGATTGTGTCCAAAAGCTTCAGCGAGTGCAGTTTTTAATTTTACCACCTTCGCCATACCAAATTTAGCATCTAAATGTAAGATATTACAATATTATGGTATTTCTTAAAATTCGGTAGTGCCCTTGAAAAGTATGTCACAGTAGGCAGTTTATAAAATCCGTAACGAGTCTGGTGGCCCAGTAACAGCGAAAACGAACGTACCACGAATAATAAACACGATGAAGAACAGGAAGAAGCGAGATGGTTGTATAACACGCATAATTTTTTAGCGCTTTCAGGTGAAAAGACGCTTTTGTTTCGGCTTTCCTTAATAATGTGGAATCATTTATGTTGTTTTTCATGCAATCAAGATTCACAGAGAAAATTGTTTGGTGTACTGAGACTAACCTAAATCATCATTCGGTTATGAACATTGCGTTTAGCGTATAAAAAGTAGAATAATAACTCAATGGGCTATTCCTAGCTCGATGCAATTGTCTTATAGTTTCAGTTATTGCTCATGTTTTCCATTTGTGTTTTGTAATAAAACAATTTGATATTCTCACCTCCTAATAGAACTCAATCGTTCCCCATGTCACAACAGAAATACAGAATCTGTGTGACTAGATTCATAACTTTATGTTGGTCTTTGGATGTATTTGCTCAGAGGGTATTGGAGTCGACTGGATTAAGTCGTCAGAACAGAAACCTGTTTGATCTCCAATGGTACATGATTTTTTATGATTAATGCTTATTTGAAAATTAATACACATTCAGATACCTGAGTTAGGTGATATGTTAGTTCTAAAATCAGAGAAGGCATTACGTCATGCTGATATCTATTAAATCACAGATTTGGCGAGAAATGTCATGCTTGTACTTGAAATAAAAATGCAAATAATTGCAAAAATCTAAATACGCTGATACGTTTGAATGTTCCATAGCTCTATGAGGATTAAGTCAGCGTCGCTTTGTGTAGAGAGACAATCATTTGTTAAGATTTAAAATTATACTGGGATAGCAGCGCCGTGCCATTTATAAACTTTTTGGTATTGTGAGGTACGAGGAATGGTTGTGAAAAAAACTGAAAAGGCAGGTTCAACTGATATTTTAAAACCTTCAATAATTTAAGTCATACTTCATTTTAATAGACGTGGGAAATATTATAATCACGGAAAAACATTAGGTTGATACTACTACTAATCATAAATGAACAAAAAAATATAGGAATTTAACAAAAAATACCATATTTATACATAAATAAATTTACTAATTTTCCAAAGGAAAAGCGGTTTGCCACTAATCATATCGTTCTTCATTCACAAGTACTCTTAACCTACTTGTTAAGAGGTTACTGACAACTATGACAAACACAGCACACCATACAAATGATAATTGTAAACAGGTCCATTTGCAAAGTTGATATTACGGTAAACAGGCGATGATCATTGGTACCTTGCGAGACATATGATATAATATTTGTTTAAAAAGAAGCCATGTGGGTATAAATAACGGGCAATCATGGTTAATAATTAAGTTTGTTAACACTCAATTGCATTCCTGTTGTCTGGCTGTTAGCAGTTCCACTAGAATTACCGTTTCATTTTAAGTGTTATGAGGTAATTTGTTGCAGTGCTGCTACAAGACGCATAAAATGTTGTACAAATCATGCTGCAAAAATATTTCTCATATGTGGTTGGAGGTGAATAATCTTTATTAGCGTTCATGGGAAAGCTGTTTCTAATGAAGACAATGCTTTTTATACAACTTTTAAGCGTTGTTCGTGATTAACGAGATGAATAGGATCCTAGAAGTATTTGTTTCAGATAATAGGTTCTTTTGGTGTCTGCCAGGCGCTCTGTCAATCGGTTTGTCTGTCGGTATGTGTGACGCTTCGATCTGTCCATGGCTTGTTCTTGCTACATAGTCTTGTCAATCACAAAAACGATTCCGATAAAATTTATATTGAATGTTGCCGCAATATTTTTGAAAATTGGTGTATCGGAGACGAGGTTATTAGCTAAAAACAAAGCAATATTCAACATATAGTAAAAATTCATTTAGTTATTTTGTAGAGTAGTCGGTTTATTTGGTAGTAGTTAAAAACATTTTTAGGGGACCCAAAAATTGAAATTTACTCAACTCCTTTTTCGGCTATGTTATGAAAACCTAAAGGATTTGGTTAAACCTGGGTATTATCCAAGAAAGAAATTAATGTGAAATACAAAATCCATATTGCCCTGCTAATAAGAGCCAACGTCTGAATACCTACGAGCCATCTCAAAAACATTGAGCTTTCGAGTGAAATTTGTTCACCATTTTGAGCGTCCTTTAAGTATAATTCATACTTTTGAACAAATTTTGGAAAGTACATTTTCGTCGACGCATCCTAAGAAACATATTTCACAGAATTTAGTAACTTTAGCTGTCAATAAATGCGGCTACTACATTACATTTATTGTAACACTATTATCCAGCTAACTGATAACTATGTTACGCTCTGGAGTTATTGCAATTTCCTCGCTTCACAGAATTTGTGTGTGAAGATGTCTAATTAAGTAATTGTATGTTCAGAGGTGAGTAAAATCTGCCGACATTTATTATGATTCGTACGATGCTCAACCACCTTCATTATTGTTCATGATATAGGTATAATAAATATAAAATACAAGAACTTCCGGAGCAGCAAAGGTGAAAATAAGAACAATTTACGTTAAAGCTCCTAATGCAAATATAACTCATAGTAAGAATTAACACTGTACGTAATCAATAATCTTCCGTGTATACGTGTGACAATTAAATATCAGATGAAAAAAAGTTTCACACAAGAAATCCCAAAATCACCCCCACTGCCACATTTTTGGACTGAGATATGATGTATTGATAATAGGTTCTATAATAGCTAATACTGTTTTATTTTTGAAATTGGGTGAATTTGTGGCACGGTAATTTTGCAAAAATCAAAAACATGAAACACCCTCAAACTTCATTTTCATAGTTAATCAAATTTGAGGATTTGTTTACATGGACCCATATAAAAAAATGAGGTAATACATTCTCAAAAAACTTTTTGTGTCTGCATTTAGTTGTGTACAATATTTAATCAATTGAGTCCTGTAGCTTATCAATAAGTTGAAAGGCAATTTTTTAATACGGTTGCAAATTAACTCATGGGAACCATAATGGAAATGAATTCAAAATTAACATACAATAAGGATGCATAAATATGATGTATGCCTCTTTTCTAATTAGCATATTCTCTTTCAGATACATACTATACAAAAACTTTTACTATCATTGATTCGATTTCAATGGATAATCACAACAAATCACCAAGTAATGCATTTGGTTAATTATTTGTCTTCATCGATCAAAAAGTTCTAGAAATGCACTAAAACTGAAAAATGTTAAGTTATTTCGAATCCAATTCAAATTGTCTATAAACAACATTTCAAGTAGTTGCTAAAAGATGTTGAATAGGTATTCAAGAACCTATTTTTGACTGAAAAGTGATACTTCAGCTTTGTAATGAGAAGGAATTGATAATTGAAATTCGTTTACTATTGTTTACGTAAAATAATTTAGGTAATAATAACAACATGCTCAATTTCATATTTCTTAGATGCATGGAAAACAGTTTATAAATGCTGTGTGTCATACAATTCTGGACTTTATGCGTAGGCTTAACTGACCATTTAGCTATTGCTTGGATCAATATCTAATACTTATAAGTTACAATAAGAAACTTTACAAAAAAACGTCAAAATAAGTTTTAAAAACTTTTGCTCCATAATTTCTTATTTGTATACCTCTACTTACAAGACCGAACCGAATAACAACTGACTACATTCTGTAACTTTTGATCAGTTTGATTCGAATATTTTCATTAAAGCTTCCTTCTTAACTATACCATAAGCTATAATATACTTATATTCGAATTGGAAAACTTACCGAGCAGCTCATTCCTCTTATTTTCCAAGAAATCCTCTGCAACATCAACAAAACACCGCGTATCTTGTTGTACCGCACAACCGATCAACCTCGCGTAGATCAAATTATATTCTCTGCCACCCTTAAAGAGTCCTCCAATGGCACTTTTTACCTCGTTTGTTGAGTTTTGAGTCGCTATCGCCCCCTCGACGAACCAGAAAAACAAAATATAAAAACTGATACAGAGTAGGAAGAAACAATCACTATAATTCCTCAATAGCCTCATGATGAAGAATGGTTGTGGTCTGAAACGAGGGCAGTGGACCGCGGGTGATGCCTTGAACTTGTGCGAAGGCCGCGATAACCTAACAAGTATTTATAAGAGAGGAAGACAGAGAGAGCGGGAGATGTTGGCGGCTGACCGTGGTTGTGGCTGGCGGTACCATAGCATCCGCGCGGTTCACTTTAGTACCATGAATGTGGAACAGTGCGTCTGTGCTGCAGACGTTGCATTTTGCCGGCATACCGAATGATGCACCAGACCAGACGTATATTCCTTTTCCGGATTCGATGCCTTATATTCTCAATCAACATGTTAACAATGCCCTTTGACAGCACCTCTTCAAAGCTCACCTATGATCAAACACATACAATACTCAGAGAAAGGTATCTTTAACATGTTCACAGACATATCTAATAAAACTGAGGGACTGACTGCAAAGTATAATTCAGAAAATCTGCAAACCGCTTGGCATAGCTGTAAAGGAGATTCTCCACAGAACTAACTATATCGAGCACAACCCTATGAGAATACCTAAAAGCTTTTTAGAAATATGTAGTTTGTCTATTCAATAGATAATTATTTGTTTATCTTCAGGAGGAAGTAGCGAAATTACACCTGTCCATCTTCGCTTCGCGCAGTGTGCTTGGGGCGAAAAATTGTGGGTTGAATGGAAGGGAAATGGTTTGAGTAAGGGCTGTTTGCTCATCTGATTTTTTGGAGAAGTTGAATGTTCAAAAGAGTGAAAAATGGTTTTAGTTTAGAGGCATTTTTGCTTTTCGGGCTTTCAGGAATGGATGTCCAAAAGGGTGGGAAATGGTTTATATAGGTAGAGAGGTTTTTTGCCCTTCAGGTCTGGGTGGGGGGTATGTCAATAAGAGGGGTATGATTCCTACTTGACGATGTTCTCTTCCATAATTATTATAATATATCTGCCTATGAAAATTAGTATCATGAATGTGAGGAAAAAATTAGATTTTTTTTTAAAAGACGAGTTGATTAACTATAAAAAACGATTCAAAAGGCCTTCCTGATTTTTTTATTGAACAGTTCCTACTAATACAATAAATGTAATTAGTGTTTTAAACCTACTTTCGGGATTCACACTTACAACACTTGGTCGATACGTATCCATTGTGATGATGCTTAACCAATAACGGCCGTATTTTCATTGCACCTAAAACGATGACCAGAGCAAATAAAGCCACAACCATATGACTGAAAATATAATTGCCTGCATAGAATATGGTATATAGGAATGTCTGCATTGTCTCCTTAGTATTGAGTGCCAGATGGATGAACGAGTAGTAAATACCTTACGATATCGTTAAAGTTTAGAACGTAATACCTTGTAATGGCATGATGATTATGAAAGTTTGAGGAACAGTAACTATAATGCTAGTGTCTGAGACACTCCTACCCCTACGCCATAGACATCTACTCATGCTTCAGGGGTTCTTGGCACATGCCTCGAAAAAAAAATTGATGATCTAACTGTCTTTTTATTAGACTTTGTATATCCGTTCAAGTCGGAGGAATTTTCAGTAGCGAGTCTCCCATAGTAGCGTGAAACCGTTCCCTAGAAATATTGCTAACTTTGACCGACAAAGATTTGTTAGATTTGGGGAGGGGGGGGGGGGGTATTATCCGACGCTTCAAAGACAAAGATGAGAAAAATATATGCATAGCTGACATTTAATGCGGATGCATAGTTGCCCGAGAACGAGAATGAAATAAAACAGTACGTTGCTAAATGGAATTCCGGTGACGAGAACGGAAACAAGCCCGGGAACGAGAACTGGAAAGTTCCCGGAGCCAAAAGATTATCAGATCATTGAATATCTTTGCCGCAAGAATGCTGGAGGTAGTCATCCTTGGCTGCTTCATCTACTTGGGGTTCACAATTCTTAAAGTCAGTTATTGCTTTTCTTATGGCGTGAGAAGTGGTCTCTGTGGAGTTGAGCAGCCGGCCGGTGGGTCAGAGTTCGAACCACCCATTAATTTGAAATTATTTTCTACTCAGCGCTGTATTTTGTACAAGTATCTAGTTTTAATATATAAGAAAACAACTAAGAAATCATCAATTCATGCTTGTTGAGAATCCTTGCACTGAACAACGTACTATGAAATCAAAGAAATTTTTGACATAGTAATTCCTGTCAACGTTTGAATATCTTCATACTGAGAATTGTCAATAAGTAAGAAGAAAACACAAGATTAGGAAAACATTTTTGTGTACTGAAGTTAATACCATTTTTACGGAAGCATGCACTGATTTTTGAATATGCCAATGGTGGGTACAAGGAAACATCCACAATGTATTAGCATTTCCAAATTCCAATAAAGTATCACTTTTATTCGTTATTAATGTGTAAAAATATCTCGGAATCTCGAAGATTATCTGGTGTGATCGTTATATTCTGGTTTCTTGATTCGGATGCGGTGTCACTACCTACTTTACGTCGATCGTGGTCAATCCAGTGAAAGTACAACGGTATTTTGTAAGCAGAGGATGAATCGAATACATAAGTGCAAGTTTCCGATTCTGGTGCCAACCCATATCGATTACTTTTAAGAAATTGTGCTTACGTATTTTATTGAAAAAGTTCCGCTGAATATATATATATATATATATATATATATATATATATATATATATATATCATAATTATATAAAGGAGTAAATAAGGAAACTGTAGTAAGATTAAAATAAGAATAAAAATATTGCAACAGTATCCTTACTATTGAAGTAGTTCTGTACTTAAGAAGATAGCAACACACTGAAATAGTCCTTCATCCTAAACATTTATAAGAAATCTATGTTGCCAAAATAATCTGCTCTTTAGTATATTTTTCATTCTATAATTTTGAAAAAAATATTTTATACAGCTTCGAAGCATGGTAATGCAGATAAGGTTATTTATCAAACTGCCAGAAACTGACAAATAACCTTATTTCGGCGTTTTGATACAAACAATTCATGCGCAATTTGTAGATTGAGCTCCACTATACGAGTATATTGATCTTTCTACATCCTATAAGATGAAAATAAATTTTTCCGTGTATGTTGTCCAAAATGTTACTAAATCATCGATATAATTACCAGATTGAACAATAATAATTACGGTTTACGAATAATGTTTGCCTAGAAACATTGATACCTTCGTAGATAATACCGTTTCCGAGACTTTTAACGTGCTTCCAAGACATTTCATTAATTAACCTTTGATGAATAATTACCCGGTACAGAGGTGTGTACCGGTGGGACATGTAGAAGTAATTTATTCTTGAATTTGATTTATTCCAAACTCCTTCATTCTCTGCCGCGTTAACTGATAACTTTGCAGCTTTTAGAAATCGACCCCGTAATTCGTCTTGGATTTTGGGTCACCATGACTAAAATATGTATATTCGTACACATGTAAAAGTGGAAAAATAACGTGTTTCGTCGAAGAGAAATGTCTGTTTATTAATTGGATCTCATGACAAAGTTATTTTAGGAAAGAAGATAGCACTTCATTCAGTAGCTTAAAATATTCAATCATTTCACCTCTAAAATGTCTAGTAGGTACAGTGATTTTCAATTTAAAATTCACCGTGCTGTACACTGACAAACTTTCAGGTTAAAATAGGTCTGTAAATAAATGTCATCCCGACACACGACAGACAATCGTGTAAACTAATTTTCAGGTCAATGAACTTACTTAAAAGTTTATGAAAAAAAATCGTACCTGAAACGGACCCTAGTTGGAAACACATGCGGTTGCTTCACAAATACAAAATGAATCTTAGTGACAACGTGACAACTGTAGGATACGTTTCAGAAGTTACTTTAACTGGAATGAAAGAAGTGTGATGATGTTTTGATTTATGAAAAATGACGGCATACCACACATATAGTGAAGAGTATACACTCAGTATCAAACAAGAAATGTTACTATGTTACTCCAATGATAGATCTATCACAGCTGGCAATCCATTTCATTCGGCTACATTCATGATAAAGTGCATAGAATAATAAAAAGACTCATGTCAAATAAACAAATAAGTATTTTATATTCCCCACATGTAACGTGACAGATTCAAATTTCACCAATTTTCTGAAAAGTATTACCTTTCACAACTAGTTATGAGTTTGCAACTATAGAATAGTTATCCATATGTTACCATTTAACCACTTATTTATTGAATCATTTTATTCGAGTAATATTTTTGCTTCACGAACGCAGCTGGCTATTTATGTCTAGTGTCTTCTCAGCCATAAATTCTTTTGAATAACCATTTCTGGCTGTTCTTCTAATCACAGATATATTTATCCAATCTGTATGGGTATATATATATATATATATATATATATATATATATATATGTATATATATACCCATATAGTTATGCGCTCTCGCAATTATCATAAAAAATACCATAAACTGTCCACAAAAGTACCTTGTATTAATTGGTTGATCGTTATTTAAAAACGATTCTGCTATAATAGAGAACACATATCTCTCCTTAAGAAAAATCTAGAGAAAATCTGTTAAAAAGTGGGTATTCAAAATTGAATATTAACCTAAATTCCTCGATAGATAAACATTTCAAGCAACTAAGTGGCTCAAACGCTTATGTGCGTAGGATCTCAACCTGCAAAAATGGTCACTGTATACCCACAAATCACTGCTTTCTTTTTTGCATTCAACAAAAACATAACGATCTAGTTTTTAGTTTAACCAAATCTAGCATTCTTGTTAAGTTTATCTCTCATTATTAACTTCAGATCTTAACAAACCAAGCCAACCTGTAGAATAGTTTAGAATGTGTATAGATTTGGAATACCAAAGCTTGTAAAAACTATAAGAAATATCGACGCTACTTACATCGCCTGATGGGTGAACTGGAAAGTATTTGGATAGAACAAATTTTAATTATTTGATCATCGGATTACCTTATAGGAATATGTGAAGAAAAAAAAAACAGTCAAAACTAACAATTCTTCTGTGTCAGTAGAACAAGGCTATTTATTTTACAGTTTGTACTTTAATTTGTTGTTGACTCCTGTTACGAATTCTTTAGCGCAAACGCTAAATGTCTTATGTAAACACTTTTACACTATTAACATCGCAAGTCATCGAGAAACAGTAAAAAAGTATATACAGTTTCATTCTGCTAATTTTTGAAGACTATTGAGCAAAATAGAGTAAACTCAATATTATGATTTTCGTAATGAGGTCACTGTTACAGTATGATCTCTCTTTATACTTCTGATTTGGTTCCTAATTACTGTCCTTTTCTGTTCCAATAACCTTCTATGATCATAATATTATGTTTGAATGAAGTTAACAGTGAATAAGTTGTTATTCATTGGTAACTAAAACGGTTTTCAAAGTGTGCCTTCAGTTATGTAGTGTAGTTGACTATCATGTTATACAGCATATGGTTCCTCTATAACTTGGAAAGTAGATACTGTTCCAATTCTGATAAAATTTTGATCACTATCTCAAGAATGAAAAGGCTTTAAATCTGCTCTTCTTTCGACGAGGATGCGATGGATGTATGGACGAGTAGCAGAAGTTCTGGTTAACAGTCATACAAATATCATTGAGGTATAAAAGCAAACTAGAATATCCCTGTATGGCAGATGTATGAACATAATTTGCATTTCCCACCTCTATGTGACTATAGTTAATTAATGAAAAAGCAACTCTCACGCATTCCCTGTTCCATATATTTCCGGGATTCTAGACATTAATCTGTGTCTGTCCACCAACCAGGTATAAGGTTCATCAAGTAAGTTAAAGTTTAACTGGATCATTTCGCTTTTAACAGTTTTTTATTGCAATTTCTATCCAATCGACGATTCTTTCTTCTATGGATACATACATCTACCCAACCATCGACACAACACTTAAGAGACAGGATGATTCCATGTATTCACTTACAATAAATAACACATATTTTGCTGTTCGTGACGGAACTAATTCATCATATATCTTTTGACGTCAAAAAAGACAAGAAGATATCCAATTTGCATAACCTATATTAATTTTGGCACGTACAATAATTTTATTTCATTAGTAATATCAGAGCATATAAGGTTAGATGATTCGAGGTATTTTTTAACAAGCTCTTATTTAACTTCCAATGTTTGTATGTATTTATACTTCGATTGGCGACATCCGAAAAGAACACCATGTAGTTATACTTCTTGAACTGTTTTTGCGCAAGTTTTTGGCTATAAACAGATCATTAGTCTCCCACCTACCTGGCTCGGCATCCAGCACCCTCCTTATCATCCGATAATGTACGCTTCAGTATACTTCTTGCGCTGTCGTGTGCTCGTTACGGTCGAGAGAAAAATTCGGTTATTCGCGTAATAGTCGACAATTCAAGAAATACAAGTGTTGTAAAAATGGTGAAAAAAGGCATTAAGAGGAAAAGTGCAGAGCTCGACCCAATCAAAAAAAAAATGAGTAAACTACAGAGAAAACTAGAGAAATTTGATTCAAGCATTAATTATTTTTTACTCGACGAAATTCCAAAATAAATACAAACCTCTGATGAACACGAGGAAAGATAGACCAGTGAAGAACAGAGGGGAATGGAAAAGGCGTTATTTCCTTACTGAATGGCAACAAATAACTGACAACAAGAGTATTCTAGAATGGGTGAAAGGTTATAAAATTCCTTCAAATTCCAAACCTCACCAACTTTTTCAACCCAAAGACGCAAACTTGAGCCATTCTGAGGAAGAACTTTATTATAACGGCATTCATCATCTCTTAAAAATTGGGGCAATAAAGACAGTGAAGAGTTGTAAACACCAATTTTTGTCTTCTTTTTTTCTGAGGAAGGAACACAGTGGAGAATACAGATGCATTTTGAATCTTGAAAAAACTAAATAAATTCATAAACGTTCCTCATTTTAAGTTAGAAGATATGCGTACTGCAAAAAACCTCGTTGTTCAGGACTGCTTCTTTGCATCCATAGACGCTAAAGATGCGTATTTTTGTTTCAAAACTGAATATGGCATTACTTACTGTATACCTTAAGATACTCCTTCCCAAACTTTATGAAAATCGATGCAGTAAGTACTGAGATTGCACTGTGACGCGAAAATGAGTGACATGTATCTTCGTGATGTAAAAATCATAAACATCTAAGAAAGTAATCCCAGAAATTTGAAAATTTTCGTACAATACATCCCACACTTATCTCTTGGTATTGTGTAGCCCTCTTATGGTAGCATATTCATAGTCCAAGCGCATCGTCCGATTTTTGTTTGTTTTAAGAACATCCATTTCGAAAAGACAATAACAACTAAAGAGAGCTCAATATCATTAAACAAGATCTATTAAACAACGGATACCCAAAGAAGCTAGTGGAAGTAACAATACAGGAAAATACCAACAGTAGAAGAATTAAACACGAAGAATCTCAGCACTTACTCATTCTGCCTTACGTCAAAGGAATATCAGATGGAATCAAAAGAATAGGTCAGCGATACAAGATCCAAACGAGATTCTCTAGGACTGCCACCCTCAGAAGTATCCTAATAAAAACTAAGCCCAGGAATGAATCTCAAGAGACAAAGGACTGCATCTACCAGATACCATGTCAATGTGGTAAAATCTATGTTGGAGAAACAAAAAGGCCACTGGAAGTAAGAATCAAAGAACATCGTCTCAACACCCAGCAAGCAGAGACAGGAAAATCTGAAATAGCTGACCACGCATGGACGGAGCACCATAAAATAGCTTGGGACGACGCTAAGGTTATTGCCAAGGAACCGCAATGGTATCGAAGGAAATTCAAGGAGGCGGCATTCATCACCAACAACAGCAAAGTGTACAGCAAACCCAGCGTAGACATTAAACCAATCTGGCAGCCACTCATAAAGAAGATCAATAGACTACGACTGGATCAGACAACAAACAATGACCGACAAACAGCCACGTCAGCAGACCGGAATACCGCGCATCGGGAACCAATCAGAACAGACCGCGCACAACGACACGTCACCGGACGGGGTATAAATAGGCATGAAAGGAACGTGTTCGCCAGTTCACCTGAAGACGATTGAAAATAGCACATCAATCGAAACGTCGTGATACTCAAATTTCATAGACAATGGAAGTCCGAAATCAAACTTTTAACAACTAAATACATTCTGCTGTTCAGTTATGCAAATTTTAATATATGAACGGTTGCCTCGTATTTACGACAAATTACACGCTACGAAAATATGAACAGTTGTGTGTCAGAAACATGGGTGTGTTTCAATGTTTACGTAAAGAATCATGTTATTTACAGAACAGAAACGAGGAAGGGCACGTTATTTTTTTCGTTTAATTAGTTTGAAATGAAAATGCCTAGGGACACACTCGCTTACTTTACAGTTACAAATAATAGAATAGCGTGAAAGGGTATACATGCCTGTTTGTCGGAAAAAGTGGCGTCAAGTGGATTGACTCTGTACTTTCCACGCAATGATATCAGTTGAGAACCTAATATTGGAATCGCACTCGAAAATGTTCAACCCTTTGAATTTAATTAAAAATATTACAAATATGGGAAAATCACTATTCTTTTAATTTAAAAACTTTCCAAAATGTTCACCTTTTTGAAAATAAAATGAATTAATATTCTATATAAATATATTTTTATTCATATGTGTCTGAAATATTTGTGTTGTAAATTAACATAACCATGTGTATTATTCATGTTTTGTACTCTGGCTCGATAAAGCTTTCAATAGGGTTATGGCATGAGATATTTTGCTTCCGATGTGGAATGGGGATGTAAAACGGCGTTCAGTTGAACGCGCAGAAGATTCAGACAACAACCCTGACACAGAACTCGCGTGCTGGTCCCATCAAGCTCCTGAGAATTAACCATCAAAGACAGTCAGTCAGGATATTGGAAATGTCTGATGGTTTAACTACTGTCTAATAGATGGCGTTGTAGTAAGGTTTAGCTACTGTCTAATAGATGGCGTTTTGGTGAATCTGACTAATATCAAAATTCATCTTGTATGTCTTATCATTAATAAAAATGGAGATTTTAACCTCTTCAAACAAACCCATCGAAGACAGTCAGTCAGGATGTTGGGAATTTTGTCTATTGGTTTAACTACTGTCAAATAGATGGCGTTGTAGTGAGGTTTAGCTACTGTCTAATAGATGGCGTTCTAGTGAATCGGACTGCTATCAAAATTCATCTTGTATGTCTTATTATCATTAATAAAAATGGGAAATTTTAACCCCTTCAAACAAACCCATCAAAGACAGTCAGGATGTTGGAAATGTTGGTTTAACTACTGTCTTATAGATGGCGTTGTAGTAAAGTTTAGCTACTGTCTAATAGAAGGCGTTTAGTGAATCTGACTAATATCAAAATTCATCTTGTATGTGTTATCATTAATAAAAATGGAAAATTATAACCCCTTCAATGACGGTCAGTCAGGATGTTATAAATGTTGTCTGTTGGTTTAACTACTGTCTAAAATATGGCGTTGTAGTAAGGTTTAGCTACTGTCTAATAGATGGCGTTCTAGTGAATCTGACTGCTATCAAAATTCATCTTGTATGTCTTATTATCATTAATAAAAATGGGAAATTTTAACCCCTACAAACAAACCCATCAAAGACCGTCAGGATGTTGGAAATGTCTGATGGTTTAACTACTGTCTAATAGATGGCGTTGTAGTAAGGTTTAGCTACTGTCTAATAGATGGCGTTTTAGTGAATCTGACTAATATCAAAATTCATCTTGTGTGTCTTATCATTAATAAAAATGGAAATTTTAACCCCTTCAAACAAACCCATCAAAGACAGTCAGGATGTTGGAAATGTCTGATGGTTTAACTACTGTCTAATAGATGGCGTTGTAGTAAGGTTTAGCTACTGTCTAATAGATGGCGTTTTAGTGAATCTGACTAATATCAAAATTCATCTTGTATGTCTTATCATTAATAAAAATGGAGATTTTAACCTCTTCAAACAAACCCATCGAAGACAGTCAGTCAGGATGTTGGAAATGTTGTCTATTGGTTTAACTACTGTCAAATAGATGGCGTTGTAGTAAGGTTTAGCTACTGTCTAATAAATGGCATTCTAGTGAATCTGACTGCTATCAAAATTCATCTTGTATGTCTTATTATCATTAATAAAAATGGGAAATTTTAACCCCTACAAACAAACCCATCAAAGACCGTCAGGATGTTGGAAATGTCTGATGGTTTAACTACTGTCTAATAGATGGCGTTGTAGTAAGGTTTAGCTACTGTCTAATAGATGGCGTTTTAGTTAATCTGACTAATATCAAAATTCATCTTGTATGTCTTATCATTAATAAAAATAGAGATTTTAACCTCTTCAAACAAACCCATCGAAGACAGTCAGTCAGGATGTTGGAAATGTTGTCTATTGGTTTAACTACTGTCAAATAGATGGCGTTGTAGTAAGGTTTAGCTACTGTCTAATAAATGGCGTTCTAGTGAATCCGACTGCTATCAAAATTCATCTTGTATGTCTTATTATCATTAATAAAAATGGGAAATTTTAACCCCTTCAAACAAACCCATCAAAGACAGTCAGGATGTTGGAAATGTTGGTTTAACTACTGTCTTATAGATCGCGTTGTAGTAAAGTTTAGCTACTGTCTAATAGAAGGCGTTTTAGTGAATCTGACTAATATCAAAATTCATCTTGTATGTCTTATCATTAATAAAAATGGAAAATTTTAACCCCTTAAATGACGGTCAGTCAGGATGTTATAAATGTTGTCTGTTGGTTTAACTACTGTCTAAAATATGGCGTTGTAGTAAGGTTTAGCTACTGTCTAATAGATGGCGTTTTAGTGAATCTGACTAATATCAAAATTCATCTTGTATGTCTTATCATTAATAAAAATGGAGATTTTAACCTCTTCAAACAAACCCATCTAAGACAGTCAGTCAGGATGTTGGAAATGTCAGATGGTTTAACTACTGTCTAATAGATGGCGTTGTAGTAAGGTTTAGCTACTGTCTAATAGATGGCGTTTTAGTGAATCTGACTAATATCAAAATTCATCTTGTGTGTCTTATCATTAATAAAAATGGAGATTTTAACCTCATCAAACAAACCCATCAAAGACAGTCAGTCAGGATGTTGGAAATGTCTGATGGTTTAACTACTGTCTAATAGATGGCGTGGTAGTAAGGTTTAGCTACTGTCTAATAGATGGCGTTTTAGTGAATCTGACTAATATCAAAATTCATCCTGTATGTCTTATCATTAATAAAAATGGAGATTTTAACCTCTTCAAACAAACCCATCGAAGACAGTCAGTCAGGATGTTGGAAATGTTGTCTATTGGTTTAACTACTGTCATCTTGTATGTCTTATTATCATCCATTTTTATTAATGATAAGACACACAAGATGAATTTTGATATTAGTCAGATTCACTAAAACCCCATCTATTAGACAGTAGCTAAACCTTACTACAACGCCATCTATTAGACAGTAGTTAAACCAACAGACAACATTTATAACATCCTGACTGACCGTCATTGAAGGGGTTAAAATTTTCCATTTTTATTAATGATAAGACATACAAGATGAATTTTGATATTAGTCAGATTCACTAAAACGCCTTCTATTAGACAGTAGCTGAACCTTACTACAACGCCATCTATAAGACAGTAGTTAAACCAACATTTCCAACATCCTGACTATCTTGCTTCAAGAAATTCTATTTAACTTCCAAGATATTGAAAAGTATCGATAATTATTGGATGTTCATACTTTATGACTTACCTGAATGAACTTCAGTGACTTGACACTAGTTAAGGCATATTTACGTTTTGATATAAATTTTTTTTCTAAGATGGAGAAGCTATCTATGGATGTTATCATTGCACTGCTGTGCCTAGCAGCGCTCACGCAGGAAGCAGTGGCTGCAAAAATTTGTGACCGACCAAGCATTTTCGACAAAAAAGAAATAATTGCCCAGTATCTCAAATGTTTGAGATCCGTCAACATTGACCAAAGGTAACTTTTTTTATTAAATCTATCTTTATCTGACTTCATGAAGTCAACAAAAACGTGCAAATTAGTCTTAAAATAGATACAATGAGTTTCGCCACTTTAAAAGTGAAGTAATGTAAGGGCAGTTGTGTTCCTGTGAAATACATTGCTGCCCGGTTTATGATAGAAGAACGCAAATACAATCGCAAGGTAGAACTTAAAATAAATCTGCTCACTGTTTATTTCAATTAATTGATTCAGTTCACCTGAAGACGATGGATAAGACTACGTCAATCAAAATATAATATTTGTCCTGATTAGGCAAATGATCTTCTATTTATGTGGGTCTGTTTCTGGAAAATAATTTCCAAATAAGGATACAAGCTCGAAGTTCATCAATTATGACTCCTTGCATATTTGGCTATTGTGAAAAGTATTTTTTGACAAAACATGGCAAAGTGATGGGGAAGTAGTAAAATTATTCAGATTGCTCGCAAATTTGAGATACCTGATCCAGAAAATCAAGTTTTTCCAACATCGTACAGATTTTATTTTTGGAAATGAATATATATATATATATATATATATATATATATATATATATATATGTGTATATATATATTGCTTGTTGACCTCTTGGAGCATGTCAGTAGAACCAACGTTAGGAAACTTAATATACAAACTGAATCAATGTAAAATCATCACATGTGAGCATATCGATCAAAATGGAGTTTGGGGAACGCACGAAATGCCGAACTGCCAAGATACAAAAATGATACAGTCTATTATGCAGAGTAAATTTTTAAATGTGATTACAAAGTTGAACAATGCTCGGAATACTAAGAACGAAGGAACCATTCGAATATTATGACTGTTTCATGGTTTACATGCTTTATCGCTATGTGTTATTAATCTTTAAAATATGCTAATGAATAAGCCATTGACCTCTTTTCTTTTTTTAGATCAGACGATGAAAATCTCTTAATTGAGAACTATCCTGTGTCGCACGACATGCAATACTACGTTGGACCTAATGCAGACTTACAAGAATTATATGAAGTCCTGGCTACCTATGATAACTAAAACAATTTTAGAATGTAAAAATAGAGCTCTACAAACAATTTCGCAATATTGATATTGGACTAGAGCGATTGAAATTAAATATTGTTTATTTAATTGATTCTATATTTTTTATCCCCAAAAGCTCTTTTCACACAGTTTAATTACCACAATATAAACAAAATACTGATATACCTTATAAGCCTATGCTGGATGCATTCCTTAAGGGGACGATTTTTATCTGACGATTTTTGGAGGGCAATATGAATTTATTGCAGTTTCTTTAAATTCAGAGGCTGGGGTCATTCCATTTTTAAGACATTTATAGTGCTGCAAAAGTCGCCCATGTATCGACATTATGATGCTAATGTGCCCGTGGTGATAGTTGTTTTTTTGAACTGAATACCAACCTTAAATAGATACAAGAATTGTCTTTCGATACAATTCGCATTTCGTTAGGTCTAGTCTGGATTCATGGTGATCGCCTCGTCTAGTCGGTAAAGATACAAACCTCCAAAATATAGGTTTTCGACAATGAAATTCAGAAATAAAACCACGTGATTATGAAAAATGGCACATAGTATATTATGTACGTATTGTATATTACATATAGTTGATAATCATTTTTATATCGTAGTCTAGCTGTTTAATCCTAACTTAATTCTCCCTTATCACTCTCAATATTCCTTTTATCATATATACTTTTTATATATACTTAGAAACACATTCGCTTTAAACGTTTATACAAGGGCTTAAATGTAAGCTTTACAAATTTCCTAATCACAAAATACTAGAAAAGCCCAAAAGTCGCACGTTGTTGTCAGTATACTACAAAAATATATTAATATAAAATGCTCTCGCACTTTTACACAGAATTCGCGTAAGCGACCACACGCGGGACTTTCAAGTTTTCCTTAGTAAAAAAAATCATACTTGGATGTGTCTGTATGTATATTTGCACCGTTACCGTTTAAAAGGGTCATGGCTGCCAAATTCCGAGCAAATATCCATCGTATCTCCAACAAATTTTGTATTTTTAATTAAACCATGTGACTCATATTTATCGTGAAGAGGGCGTAAAACGAAACAGTGTTTATATAAATATAACTTTATATTAATTAGACATGTTCAAGTAAGATCTGAAAATATGCTATTAGTTTTTTGATTATTCAATGTGTTTATTTTAAACAATTGTTCAATCCTCATGGCCTATTAAAAACCTATATTCATAAGGTCGTGTACTCAACAGTTTCACAAATAAAACTTTTTCTTTGAGTGACCAACATCCAAAAATATTGAATTCAAACTGATTCGATCTATAAGAAAAAGTAATTCAATTCTACCACCTTGCTTCTTTTATACTGTACATTACAGTTTATTTGTTGGAGATACATATAGGAAGTTTGCAAAATTTTTATCAGAGTAAGCAAAAATCAGTGCCTAAAACTGCTACCGCTGCCAATAAATCAATAGTGGCTGCCACATTTACTTGGAATGGAAACTACACTGGGCTCGCAAAAATAGAACTAAAACATAAAGAAGGGGAAATACAACGAACGCTCTCTCCAAGATGGGTATTATTGCAAGTATAGAAATAAATTTTTATGGTAAAACAAATGGCGTGTTCAATCACTCGCGACCTTCGGTGATAACTTTAGTTAGCTTGAAACGGGATTCACTTAGGATTGGGAGCCAACAAAGGCATATAATAGCTATTTATTGTCATTTCGTCAAAATACACTGAAACTGTCCTGTTGCTGATAATTTTCTAGAAACCTCTCTACAACAGAGATTTTTAGAAGATTAAATATGGGTATATTAATTAAAATTAATCAAGATGTCTGAACAAATACATAAAAGCATGCTCGCCGCCACCTCGTTAACCATATTTGAAAGAAACAGTTATTACACTGGAAAATGTCAAACTAGTTTCACTTTGTCGGTTGTAAATGATATGCCAATCTACTATGTAGATGCAAAGAAAGTATTTGCATAGCTAGTAATCATTGATTGCGCACACCCCTTCAATTCAGTGTATTTCCTTGTTATTATCCACCTATGCCAAAACGAGTACTTAAAAACTTCATTTCAGACTACCTGTGGTTGTTTATGTGAATATTTTGTTTGGTTATTGTTTTCTATGCATGCCAGACATGTAGATACAAAATTGTCTTGAAACAGAATCACACTCTCAAGCAACCAGTTATGCAAAATTATTTCGATATATAAAATACTTCAAAAACAATTTCATATTTATGTTGCAATTTGTCCAAGTAAATAGTCTTGGTTAGGCGGTAGCGATAAATGCATAATTATTTATTTGGCAAGATCTTGGAGTTTGTTCAAGGAACACTTTGCTTACAGGTAAAGACATTCACATTAGTCTTGAGGAAAAATTTGAATCATTATTTCCTTCAGTAAACATATAAACTGACTTAAGCAACACACAGTTTGATGCACAGTAGTGTGCAATATATATATATAAAAATATACTCATGATTTAAGAGAATTTCAGTGTACTTTTAAATTGAGTTATGTGAGTAATACTTCTGATCAGTTCCTCCATGATACCTTCACTCATGTTCGAAATTATCACTCACAAAACTGCAAAGGGAGTAACAGGTTCTACATAAAGAAACCCATTTCTTGTTTTCAATTGTATCACCGCACTCTGTACAATACAAGTCGAAGTGATTGAATATCGCTTTTAACAATCAAAAACAAATAATATAAATATAATTCGCTACCAAGCTAAAAAATAAACAATTTAAAAATACAGTGTCTAAAAATTCTACATAGAAAAAATTATACTTAGAATACATAACTTATAATTATTTATAAAAAAAAATGAACAAACTTTTTACCAATAAGAGTAATAAGAACTATTCACGTTTAAGTGTTTGCACTAAGTAGAATATAAATTTTAAGAACAAAAATAGTTGAAAATTTTTGTATCTCAAATAAATAAGTTAAAATTTTAACTTTCATCGGCATATTTCAAATAGGAAAGACCTGTGGCTTAGTTGAAAGCATAAAATCAGCCGCGGAGAAATATATACAGAAATAATAAGTAACGACTTTTTGTTCAAAAAGCGAATACTGGCTCATAAAGCTATGAATTTATACATGGTTGGACGACTTATTCAGTGATACCTACTGACATCTGAAGATACAACGAAGCATCTAATTACCGATCGTTTGAGCAGCTTTTAATTGTAAATAGCAGATCACAAATTAGAAAATAAAAAAAAACATCAACTCTTCCATTTTAAGTATTGACTTGACTTCGTTTCTGCGCAAATATAACTATATTAATTTAATTTATTATCCGGAAAAGTGCCTGAAATAGATATGACCCGACAATCATCACCCTAATTTCTCGAATCAATTTGATCAGATAGTAAAAGGGAATGGAGAGTACTAGGAAACACCAATTACGAGACCTGCAATTTCGATTATTCTTTCTACAGTGAGAATATGATGTGAATCAATAAGAAAAGCACATTTTGTTACCGTGAACATATTCAAAATCTAATTTATTTTTTACAATGTCAACTTAATAGTAGCGTGTAGCCATTGACTGCATAGCTAAGTCTGTCACTATTAAAATGTGAAGCATATTTTTCGTTAAACTAGACCAAACAATGAGCTGTATCTAGTATCTTACGCGAGGGTACCTACGTAGAACTATTTTTGATAACTTGATTATTGCCAGGTCACATTAACTGCACCATTTGTAAATGAGATTTGTTTGGCAGTAATACATTCTAACATTATACGCGACAGCAAAAAAGTACTGCCTAACTTACATGACTATTATGAGCAAACCAGAATGAGCAATCATACCGAACTAGTAAGTATTTTTCCCAAATAGAATGTATGTATCAGAAAACGTCAAAACGAATTATTGGCAAGATTCGCGTGATAATTGCGATGCTGAATCCGCTTAATATTACAAACTTCAGACGACAGACGCGTAAAAATGAATAATTGTATAAAAATGGCACTATAAGTCAACGGTATGTCTTTTCGAATATCTAATGTACTCCCAGTCCAGAGCATACTAATTAGTAAATAATTAATCACCTAGAATGCAGAACAACCAGTGAATCGTTCTCAGTGTAAGAATATTACATATATTTGTTAAAAAAGTTCACTTACTTTGTTTTAAAAACCCTATTTTCAATACTCTGAAAATAACTTACCTGAATATGTTTAGAACTATATTCATATTTCTAATAATCAAATGATGTGCTATGAAAAACTAGGTAATACTATTTCTTTTGCGTGTTACCAAAACTGCTCTGGACTGCACATCATATTGAAGTCACTTCACCAAACATCAGTTTTAATTCTTATTTTGTAACAGCGCGAAAAGTAACAGCAAACAATCTATAAGTAAACAGTTTATGCTTATCCCTCATCAACAAAAAATGGCAAAATAGAGATCAAAATAATACTAAACTTATACTTAGAGAGTATTATTAATTTGGCACAATGGACGATGAACGTTTCAAAGTCTCAAACCATGTATAAAAATTTAAAGAGGACGTAGCTGCAAGTAACACGTTCCACTGTATGTCCTTAAACTGAAATAATGTTTCATAAAATGATCCCATGATATCCACTAAACAATAAAAAGTATAAAGGGCAAAAGACAAAGGCTAGTGTATTTCTCTTTGTTTTCTACAATATAATTCATGGAATACATGAGCAAAGCAACTACAAAACCGAGTAGTTATGATAAATTTTCCATATAATTACATGTAGAAAATTCAAATGTCTTTTGATAAAATTATTCTTATTTTTATTAATAGTATGGAAGTTAGAGATGTAACAGAAATATCTGTTTATTTCGACTGATTCTGATAGACGATATAACCCAAAAATAGCTTTTTTGTTTAAATCGTTTAAAACAAACGTGCCACTGTAGGATAGGATATGTTCATATTTCAACTATGTATACTATATTTCGACCTGTTTGACAGCAATAGCTGATAAGCCAGTAACACCTTTGAGTTAATTTAATAATTCTACATTTGAGAATTAACTAATAAACAAAATTACTAAATCACTAAACAAACAACCATCATTTGAATTTGCTGCTGTTGTCCATAGTATTTTTGTTAGAGAATGAATTCCAGACATACTGGATAATTAGCTGTTGCTCTCAAAGTTTCCGCAAAAATAGTATAGTTGCTTTGTTCGGCTCTCTACTAGGGAGCGGAATAGCCGCTGAGACTGAACGCTCCATCCAGAGTACTAATAAAAAAAATAGAATTACCACCGACGTGATTAGTTTGAAACGCGATTTATTTGCTTAAATCGTGTTCAATATTCAGATGTTCTTATCACATCTTAAACAATAAATACACGTTTGTTTTGTTCACGTAGAAAACGTACTTTTACTCTGCTAGTAACATGGAAATGATTCATGACATGTGATGGCTGACATTACAATTCATATGTAGATTTTATATACATTCATGTTACTTTAGAATAATTTAGAAACAAATAAAAACATTACACTTACTAGAAGAACATGAATTTATAAATGAAAGAGGAAACTATAAAGTGCTTCAAAAACTAGTTATTTGCTGAACATCAGTTTTTATGTCATGTGTCTCTTTGCCTTTTTGTAAAACAGGTGTTTATTGATAAATGTTTTAAAATTGTGTGTTCTAACAAATGACACTAATAATGTAATGTAAAATGTAACGCGTTACGCCAAGCAGTCTTTTGTTGAATCTATTAAAATCAGCCGACAAGAAACGACTGAAACACCTCTCACTCCCAGACTGACTGCTATTAAGCGCAGTCGACCAAGATCATATTTATTACACCAGCTAATGATAACTTGATCAGTTGTCTTAATAAAAGTACTACAGCTACGCCGATGACGCTTAACATTAGTGAAAAAAATGTAAAGCTGTTTTCTCTAAAATCGAATCACGTAAAACAATAAAAAAATTAAGTGAAGATATAAGTAATAAAAAAATAAGAATACAGTTTCTGTATCACTACGTAAATATTCTTAAAAAAATATAGAATCGTTTATGCATTATGTATGATGAAAATGATGATGCCGTTTTTGTACGAGAAATTATGTACAGGTAGCAGGGGGAATACTATCAATGCTATTGGGGCCCGGGTCCTGGCGTGTGTGTCAAAGCTGTCGGACCACCCTAGAAATAAAAGAAAAAATATCAAAAAACTATTCGTAAGTGAGGAGGTACGGTTTGTACAACATGAAAAATATATCACTACACAAGATAGACAGCAATTAAAATGGCAATACTGGCACTTTCAACCAGTGAAGTAACAAAGGAAAATTGATTTGAAACATATTTTTGTTCCGGTTTGAATGATCTTTCTACGGCTATAAAATTGAGATAGATATATTAGATATATTTAATGTATACCTGATGTTTGCTGACTATTTGACCTTATAGGAGTACAAAGTCATTAATATATAAATAGATCAACTTGTACGAAAAAAAGATGACGATGTGAAAATATTTTGGTAAACAACTTTAAATTGAGAGTAATTAAAAAAATATATTGCGAAATAGATTTTAATATTACAATAAATTTTGTAAATGTTTCTTTTTTGATTGTGGTACTCCAAATTTATAGTTCCAAATTCAGAAATGAGAGGACGAGAGCACATTAACAATATCTGCTCAAAGCAAAAGTGACGCAAAAGTAATCACCCTACAGAGCTGCTCTTATTATATTAGTTGTTTGTTGGCAAGATTTGTCATTTTCAATAAAAGTATTTATAAAGACAACTCATGACTAGAAGTATGTAGAAATATAAATACCTGTTGTCACTTACTTCGTAGACTGACGGAGAATGATAACTTTTGCGTCACATTTCACAAGTAACTACTGTCTGTAAAAATTTAAACCCAAATAGCATGCAAAGTTAAGTTCTATAACAGCAGAAGCATGATATCCATAATACTTTATATTATTTACAAGTTAATCAGGCTCGATATAGAAGGAACCTGAATTGGAAAATAATTCTACATATAGTAGGCTAATCTCCTATCGCCAGAGCATAAAAATATATCTCTTTTATCTCCCCAATTTGAATACAAACTTTTTAGAATAAAAATAATGCTTCTTCTGTCAGCTTTAAAATTTGATTTTGTAAATTTCGACAGAATCTGACGGCCGTCTAGGAGCATTTTTTTCAGTAATAGTCATAAAGTACTGTACAATGAATAATTACCAACATATATGTCTCTAATAAACATAATAAGGAAATTTATTTTCAATCTCGAAGTAAATGGTGCACTTAAAATTAACACTACCATAATTTTGGTTCATAAGGAAAAGAATTAGTGTTTAAAAAGCTTGAAAAATGCTTTAATCCTGTGACCTGTTATATATATATATATATATATATATATATATATATATATATATATATATATATATATATTTAAAATATTTTATCCATTAAATAACAGAAAATCCAATCGGAAAATGCCATTTCGATTTTGTTGAAATTTACTGCATTACATATAAAAAACATTAAAATACTTAATGGTACAGTGTTAAACTAAAATAATTAAAAATAAAAAATAATTGCCTTAAAAAAGTTTGGTGTGGAAGAGTATGTAGGTGAACTTTCTGGGATGAACTGTTCTTGGCTGTTACTACTCTATGAAAGATAAGAAAAAACATATCAAAAAATATCCTTTTTGGAATGTAGCATACACTTACATATGAGAAACAATATACATTAGATGCTATTAAATTTTTTGAAATAAAGTTTCATAAACAAAAAATTAGGTGGTTGGTGCTCTTTTCAAGTTTAGTTTCTTCTGAATGTAATAGTTTCCCAAAATGACATCCACAATACAAAAAATAGGCCAATGTGGCCTAAATTACCGGTATTTGTCACTGCTGCTAGAGTGATTTGCTATAACTATACCATACATACCAAAAACGTCGTGATATCATAAGCAAGTTTCTTTCCATTGTTTCATTTTACACAGTATAAGGTGTGGTATTTGACGTTTCCTAATTTACAACTAGTTACATTAAACCAAGCTTATGGCCATAATAATTAACGTTATCTTCTGGTCAGCTTTGAGTTACGCAGTCTAACTTGAATGTAAGTGTATTTTTACTTCCAACGAAGAAAGTAATGACGTGCAAAGCATTGTACATGAATGTTTCATAATACACAAATAATGCATATTTTCTGAGCAATTATAAATTGCAGTTCGATTAGAAATTTAATAGTCAAAATAATGAATCAAATATGTGGATTATTGAATACTATGTCTCATCTAGAATGATGCGAGGAACTTACAGGCAATGTAGGATAATGTGGAGCAGAGAGCAAGTGATGTGGTCCTGGACCCAATTTGGGTCCATCTTCCGCTTTTTCTTCTTCTCGCCTCTTTAGACAGGCAGCTTTAGGATTAAGATTTCTTTCTGAAAATTTACACAAAATAAGTGCTTAATATACTATCTTTTTAAAATAATATACACAAATAATTAATTCACAATAGAATTATTTCGAAATTGTTCCTATTGTATATGAAGTACTGTAAATGAAAAATTTCTTTGTATTAGAAATATCGAGATAATCTGGGCGAATGAAACCGTACTATTTTATTGTATTTGTCACGTTTCTTGTTAGGATTAGACGTAAACGAAGGGTACTGGAGGGATCCTGAGGCCAGATTTGCATCAGCCATAGTCTGACATTGCAAGCCACTTTTCTTGTGAGCTTGTATTATTCCCAGGAATATTTTTTTCTACTTCCTACGTCAGCGGCAAGAAAGCAATCGCGAAAAATTTCGAATTAGAGATACCATGTTTTCATCTTTCCATAAGTCGAAAAAGACTATACAGAATTTCATAATATTTGATTAGTACTAGGCAAGGATGAAAAGCTTTACAGTTTTTGCAAATCAGTTGAGTGCGGAGTTATCAAAGTCTCGTGAAAGATAATTAATATCTAAATGGAACAATTTGCGTCAACTAGGTTTACTTTCAACTTTCGGCGCAGTGGATCAGTTTAAAAATAAAAGAGTAAAAATACATTTAAATCCCTTGGTTCACTTGAAATATCAAAAAAAAAATGAATGACATTACATTTTTGACTATGATTCTATTCAATTCAATTAAGTTAGTAGTAGTAACAAAATAATAAAATTATTCCACCTTACCTCGAACCTGCTGTTCCAGAGTCATGATGACTTCGACAGCCATGTTGAGAATACCAAGTTTGGTCTGGGGTTTGTCGGTTTTCAGGTGTGCCATGCACATTCTACCTAACTCCTTCAGAGCTTCGTTTATGTCCCGAATACGTATCCTAAAAACAGAAGTTCCATCGAACCTGACATTTTCAACATATAGCTATCAATTAAGAAACACACAAATATAGGCCTGTAATACAAATATCAATTTATAAATCGATATCATTAATACAAATATGCACTACATTAGGCATAGCTGAGGTAAAAGGGCAAATTTGATACTGAAAATGCTGCAATTAGAAGCGTAGCTATGGATACAATAATCATCAAGCATACAAAAACAAATGATAAGGGTTACTTTTATCATTAAGGATTCCTGCGTTTATGAGGTCGCTACAAAAGTTCCTTGCAATTGACGAATATTCAGTATATTGAATTATTAAAATTGTAGTATATAGATTTCATAATAAATTGTATCTTATTTTGTCGTCATATCTTAATAAGATGCACATCAAATACCAAACACTTCTAACATATTTCATTAGTCGGTCAATACGTTGAGGAAGTTGTTAACATTACTTTGAAATGAATTGAATTAATTGATTAACGAATTGCAGAATACATTAAAAATATAATTCATTGCTTCGGCTATTGCATAGTTTCTGTTTGATCTGATGTATCGGATTGATCCAAAATATCAATCTAAAACGTGTGTGTAGCTGAAACTTTTGATGGTTGTCGCAATAACGCTGGAAAAGCTATATTTACTTAGCTTAGCCGGGAAATGGGGATATGGCTAGTACGTTCCATGGTACATCGGCGTTATACATTGGCACTCAATGGTCCACCAAAGCTCAGATTCAACACATCTATCGCTGCGCGGCAAAAAGGTGAAACATAGCTCCTATGGATGTAGTGGAGGATGATGGAGAATATGATATTTGTGATTATCACAAAAACGCTTTAATAGCTAATTCCTTAGCTGAAAGAAGAGCATGCAGGCAAGGACCTTTCAAAGTATTGATACATTGGTACCACACTGGTTCACCAAATTTCAGTTAAAATGCATCTATCCCCCTACCTTGTCTTGTATATCATCTAGCAAGAGGAGGAAGAAAGCTGAAACTCCTATGGAGATTTATTGGAGGATGATGGCGAAGCTACTCTTTATGATTGTCGCAATAGTGCTGGAAAACCTATTTCCTTAGAGATTCAACACATCTATGCCTATATTTGCTGCAATGAAAATGCTGTCCTACTTAAATACGTTTTTCATACCTATCACGAGAGATTATGGAAAAATATATGAATAAATTCTTAATTGCTCTAAAATATAGTGAGAAAGTTTCCGTACATTAGATTTTGATGAATTTTTCCTCATGACTTCACGATTCCATCCTACCTGCGTTTCAAAACTAAGCAGATGCGTAATTTGTCACTAACAATTACGTAATTGAATTTACTAGTTTTCAGTATCATACTTCAATTTACTGCAAAAATTCCTAAAAATTGTAATTAGCGCGTGACTCTGCTACAGAAGCTCTCACGCGGAGACTATATGGCAAAAGTATTTGCGTTAAAGCTTGTTCCCTGAAAAGTAATGTTAACAACCATTGAATGGGTGTAATAAATATAAATGTAATTTCATCTGTATCGTTTCTCATTTTTCGTTTCACTTCAAAAACAGTAGCAGAGAACTTTTGTCGTACCCAAGCTGATCTACTGGTTTTTAAGTGACGCACCTTTCCCTGGCATTATTCGCTTGCCTTCTTTCTTTTTCCCTTTGCGCTTTGACATCAGGGTCCAAATCACCCTCGTCTGTATCCTCCGCGCTAAAAAACCGCCACAGAAGTTAGATACGATGTAAAAAAAACTATTGAAATACTAGGTCCATTCCAACACATTTCAAAATAAACCAGCACATATATAAGGACGACTATACTAATGAAAATGAGGCAAACTTTACAATGAACATGTAGTGCAGTGATTCATTATGATATAGCTATTTTCATATCAATATGTAGGTTATTTCAATAACTAATTCAATCAAAATTCATAATATGATAATAACAAAGCTATCGATGTCAATGTTCACAGATTATCTATCAATCTAAGTAGCCATGAATAAATCGCGTACAAACGAGTATCATAGATGTAACAATTTTTTGACCTGTGTAAGTTATCAGCACTTGTTGTAATATCGTGTAACCCAAACCACAAAGTGGTTGCAATTGAGGAAACGTGGAAAATTCACTTTGGTCCTCCTGGTAATCGGAAAGCCGGAACCGCACAGAATAGCAAGCTAACACATAAATACACACATAGGTGAAGCCTTCCACTAGAAACACCAAATATCAATTTTTAGTGCTCATTTTACTGGAAGACAAACAAATGTGAGTTGTGTCCGAATTTAAGAATACGTAACAGACATAGAAACGAAACTACGTTCGTAGTTTTATTGAAGAACTTTTTTGGGACATGTCTAGTAAGAACAAAAGGTTATGATTACTTTTCAAACATACACATCCATCTCCTGGCAACGCAAACGTTATTGACCCCATTGAATCATCTATTTGCAGAAAGATGCTAGTGAAAAGTGTTGGAATATGGACCTGGAGGTGAATATTGTGATTTGTTGATGTTGTTGTACAATTAGAAGTACACTGTGGCGAGCCTTTGAAGTGAAACGGAAAACCCCATTGCATTATTAATAACAGTCATTCAAGGAAGAATGAACAGGTGATACATTTAAAAATATTACAGTTAATAAATTATAATAAATCGAAAATAAACAAAATAAAATAAATAAAAAATTGTAATCACGATAGCATATAGTGGAAATATTGAACATGTTCATTTAGAGGCCCATATTCTATGTGTTTCTGTAAGAAAATTTATGATTAATATCTATGCACATGCTAAATGTTGACCAAAACGTCAAAATATATTATTACAAGTTATAGTATCATCAATATGTTAATTGCTATATTTAATATATTTGTAATCTGAATATGGGCCTTTTCGTGTAGGACTAAACAATAGAGAGCTTATGGTATATCCGACGTCCGACATGCAGTTTCATGATCAATGTTATTACTTCATGGTTAAACATCATATCAATTTGGTAATCGTAAAACATTGGGTTCCATTCTTAGTTTGAATATGAGTATAACGTCACTGAGAGAGTAAATCAAATTTAAATGATGATTAAAAGAAAAGTATGACATAGGCATCACATTTTCAAATTCAGATTACATATTTTCAGTGTCTACATAAGACTAAGAATATTTGGTCATCTAATAATTATACGATGTTAGGGTAGAGATTAAATGCACAAATGTAATAATTAACATGCCAGATATAGTATGAAGTGAAAATAGCACAGAATTGTAACAAAATTGATTTGAGTACCACAAAAAGTTTACCAATCTTGGGGTACAAATACATTTTGAATTTTAGGAATAAATTCTTCATGTGTCAAATTCTACATATTAACACGGGCAAAGTTATTCCTATCTATAAAATTAAATGCATTTTCCTGCAAGATGCGAAAATCATTATTTTGATCATTAAAAATATCTGCTGTTTATTGTACCTCCAGCAAAATTAACTTATTAAAATGATGTTTCAAAATAATTTCTTAAAATTTCATTGGTAATTTTGTTCTGGATCAATTTTTCTTGATTCAAAAGCAAACAAAATTAAAACGCAGTGAACGTTTTCTTTTTCCATGCTTTTTCTCATTTTTTAAAATTTATAACGACTTATCAGCAAACAGATCATTTAAACAAAACTCCAACAAATACACTCATTTTTGTAGAAATTGTTTAAATTCACCTTTACCAACATCACTTAGACCAAATGCACATTGAAATTGGAACACGAAATAATTTCACTGTATTGATGAATTTACGGTAGTTTACCTTTTTTATGTTATTAAACATGACGTGGCTTGGATTTTCTCATTATCGCTTTATTTGCTATATTTATTAATACAAACGTATGATCTAAAATCTGAAGCCACCTCTCCCACGAAAATTTTCTGAGTACACTCCTGTCCTCAATATTTTGGTATGCACACTATATTATGAAATGATGTAATTTTCATGGGCTGGAAAGATGATTTGGAAAATGATTCAATAAAATAAATCAGACGACGTGCAATGGTTACAATTCTATATGTACCTTCACATAGTTAGTATATAAGAAAGTACCAATACACCACACACAAAACCATTTTAATGGACTAATGATAACTGAATTATCATAAATATTTATTTTGAGTGCTTAAAATGCAAAACTTATTAAGTTACATGTAACTCGTACATATTTTATATCAAAGGAATTTCAAAATTTATTCAGTGCGATTCTGGAAATTTTAACACATCAATATCATCATATTTATCTCGTCGGTTAATTGATCGGATGTTTCACAATTAATTATATGAAAAAGTCAGTAAAGAATAATTCAATGCATAAACAAATTGCTTTTTCATATAATATGATATTTGATATTGTTATGACACTGATTTCTGCTTGTAATTTGTATGAAATGCATATTCCATGGTACAAAAATTTTTTCTATATTTTCCTCAGTGTATTTTCCGTTTTATGGTGGACAAATACTTTTTCATATACCAAGAATACGATACCCAAAATATAAAACAGCTGTTACAACAAATGATACCATAGGCAAGTTCCAAATATATAAGACAGAATGATTCCATTTAGTAATGATTAATTATTTTACATACCGTTCCCTGACATTATTTGCCTGTCTACGCTCTCTTTCGCGTACGGCCTTGTTGCTGGGGTCTTCGGTTTCGTCTTCATCAGTATTACTTGGACAACTACTTAAGACAATAGTATATTTACAATAGAAATAATGGCCAATTACAGTTTATTTTCATAATATATATTACAATCATCAGAATATCAATTTTGGATGTCCACCAAAAAACAATAAGTAATAAATGAAATACAAAAAAATATCTGGGCAACAAATGCATCCAAAATCATATTCTTCATACGAGCCAATTTTTTTGGAGAGTACCATCATAATGATACTGCTGGAATAATTCGGTTAAAAACTTCAAGGTTTGAAACCAGACGGCTTTTACAGATATGCTGCTCATATCCAAATAGAAAGTGGAAATAAAACACAAAATGCAGACATGATCTGACCATCTCAGTTACATTTCTTGATGACTTGGATAGCCCAAGTGTATTGAAATTAAAACAATTTCAAATTCATTTTCTCAGACTTAAATATCCGTTTGGCTTAATATTTCCCATTTTAATTTATATCCTTGAATTTGATATACAGTGCCATAATAATAGATGCATTCCTATGAATAGTAGAGTTCCTTGGCATGTAGTTTCTGATATAGATACTGAGTGATGAATTCAGCTATAGATTCATACTACAGAGGTTAAACTGAATGCTGACTGAGATCAGAATTACAACAGAAATAGTGTATAATTAGATCCTTGCAGTTCAACATCGAGAAACAGAACAATAGACATGTACTGGATAACATGCGAGATGAATTCATGGTTTCCTCTGAGTAACGTAATAAGTAAATCAATACATGGCTAGATACATTAAAGACTCAGATTCTTATTAACCTAAGCATAGCAGTTTCCTATTAATGCTAACATCGACTGAAGTCTAGTTGAACTCAATTAATTTCCTCTTTCAAAAAATGTACATAACATTCATATGTCGTCGCAATAATAAACTGAATTGCCATTATTTTACGTTTGAATAATTGATGTAACTTAAATGTTGTGTTGGGTAACTTACTATCTTCTTGAGCGTTTCGTCTTTTGTGATGTTGTACCAGTCGCATTGGGCTGACCTCCTATGCTGTCTACCGAACTCGAAGGTTTTGTGTCATTGTCTGGGGGCTCTTTTCGTTTCTCTGAAAAGTTGGAGATACATTCTTATTTGGTTTAAAACTATGAAATTGCCAATTACGGGAAAAGTGACAAAATCTAATATTCATCAAGTAGATCGGAGCACAACACAGTGATATAAGAATTTATACAGAAGAACCATTCGCCTCGTACATATACACAAAGCTAGCCAATTGTACGCTAAGACAAAGCCGCATTCAATTTGAAAATAAAAAAAACTACTGCACCCAATCATCTATATGGAAAAAGTTGTCCAGGTTTCTACCATTGAATAATGTATCATTCTATCAAATGGGATGAAATCGTACTTGAACTACAAATCAACTCGCAAGCAAATCTCATATCGCTAGAAGAATACACTCACTTGTATTGTAGGTAGGTCTCTCCACTTTTATAGGATCAGACAGATGAGTGTCAGGAGGCGGTGGCACTGGATACCCGAGTTGCGTCATTTGGTGAGCTGCTGCTAAGTTGTTAGGAAGCTGCCCCACCAGGCCCAGCTGTGATTCGGCGTGATTCCTCAACACATTTATGGCATCATCCAGTCTTTCTTCCATTCGGGTACCCTGGAACAATTGAACATATTTCTCTTGAAATGCTTCGTTCGAGTGATGGTAAAAGTTGCACGGGTCACAGGTTTTGGTACAGTAAACTATCACGACAACTACAAGAACGCAATCCTAGCAGAACATTTAATGAGATATACAGTAAAATCTAACCCGTATAACAGTCCACATTGGCTATTATCTCATCATTATTGAGCAACCAACTCAGAACTCGCCAAGGAATATTTTTGTGCATTTTAACAAACAATCAAAAGCGTACGACACATATATTCTATACTAAACAATGCCGGGTTTGACGTATAGTTACATTAATGATGAGCCCCAAAAATGTATATTAGCTACCAAATATGTCGAAAGCAATAATTACATTTATTGACAATCCAGCAAAATAAAAATGAAATAACAGTGAAAGCCTAAGAAGTTTGCCACAAGTTAATTTACTGTAAAAGGAACGTATATTCAACTCTGTATAACCAAAACCAATAAATTTGAATACTGAACATCCAGTTTTTATATAAGCTTCCCTTTGAGATGAAATTATGCAATTTTCACATTAGGTTTCATGATTGAAAGTAGCACGCTGTATGAACGTTCAGACTTAAGAGATGTACGGATTTTATGCGTCAAATCGAATACAGGAATTGCACTATTTTATCTCAAATATGAAAGAGTTTCATTTGAGAGCACCTAAAATCTATATGATATACTCTCCAAATAAATGTTTTGTAATAAAAACCGTAAAATCTACATTTATTGAGTCGTGACTGAAAAACACGGAGGTGGTCGTTATACAATATGTAAAACAATATCGCGATAATTATAATGATATGCAAATCCATTATTTCATGCTTTATATTCTAAAATGGTAGTATTTCACAGATTAGACAATCAAACAACGGAACGGAAAAACAAAAAACTCACCGTTGCCTCAGCATGGTCCCTTAAGAAACCAATAGCATCATCTAAACGCTGCTGTGCTTCTGGGGCGGGAGGCTACATTTCATACAAAAGTAAAAAAATAAGTCAAAACCATGCAAAAATAAATGAAAACTATTTAATATGCAAGCAAAAACAAATAACTGAAAACACTGAATCGCCCAATCACAACTTCGCCTCATTTTCAGTATATGAGATCGAAAAAGTCAATTGATTGAAGAATGCATTAGTAAAAGATAAGACGTGTAATTGAATGTTGATCAATATCATTCAAAGTGTAGGTTCGGATTATGGAATTATTACATTGGAGTAGTTTGACAAGAGTCAGAAGCATATTGAACCATGGTATTCACATTTTCTCTTGTAATAATGAGTACATATTTTTTGTTTCTTTGTTGCAAGATAATATTACATGTACATATTTTATTTATTGAATCCACTTAAAATTAAAATATAAGAAACCAATTCAAAATCGACTGTATTTTTCATTATTGTCACGTTATATACGAACTGTAATTGAGGTTTGGATTAGATGATATTAAACTAAGGAAGGTTTAAATGGTTTATTTTAATTTGGATCAAAAAGATGTCTGACATCTATTATACAATATATCAAAATATAATGGGGAAGTTACATACGTACTAAAATGCATTTGCCAATCATGATATACAAATCATGCCAATCGAATAAACAGTTTGCCGCCGACTGAACAAAACACCGACATCAATCAGTTATCATTATTTCCTTCTTTGGTTAAATTAAAAATCACTTTTAGCAGCCACAAGACATGAACAAAAAAAACTGCAAGGTAAAACTAGATTCAGAATAAATCCTAAACAATAACACACAGAATCACTCGTACACTGATCACGTGGAATGCAGAAATTCAGTAAAGTGCTAGTGTGACGCCACCTGATTCGATAGCCTCCGTGATGATCATTTCGCTATACACCCGTGTAGTAGGAAGTATCTTTCAAAATTCAAGAACTGACGTACATGCCGAGGGTGCGTATAAAACTATGCATTTACTGAATAGGTATTATCATCTGATATCATTTATTCTAAATAGAATGCTTCCTATTGACTTGCTCCATTTGTCAAATAAAAACTACTTCTTGCTCTTGCACTGTCTAGTCACTAAGTTGTTAGCATCCAATCATGAATCTACCCAACGTATGGCATTTATCAATAACACTGGTTATCGCATCAACACTATCCCCTAATTTCATGCAGCTGTGATCAGTTGGTACACAGACTCCAGTAGATCTGCACACTGAACCTGAATATTCACATTCCGATCCAAAGCTTTCAGATCAAAGGTTTTTAATGACCAAAGTTGACTTAAGTCCTGATAATTAAATATATTATATTTTGGTTAGGATAATTTGTTTAAATACCCAACATCGCGTTACAATGTTTAGCTATAACATGAGTAGTGTGTTTTGATGTTAACCCTAAAACAGGTTGTAACACTATTCCTCGATAACATATAAAGATCACGAGGAAGTCACATTGGGTGGTTTTTAGAAAGTCCAGTTGAAAACTACAACTCTTACACTGGCATGTGAAGAGATAAGGGCTGAGACTGACATTATTTTGCACTAACAGAAGGGTAGATTGGAATCTGAATGGTAGACTAGAGCAAATCCTTGATACTTTAACATGAATGTTCCAAGTAATGCTTTATTTCGTTAATATACGAATGTCGAATGACGTCACTTCTAACACAAATACAGTGCATATCTGTCTAACTCACCATGTGTAATCCCTGAGGAGCACCGTTAGGCTGTGCATAATGGGGCGAATGCGGCGTGGCTCCGGCATGGTTGGCAGCCGCTGCGGCGAGCCACGCTGCCGGAGCAATTGGAGGTGGCGAAGAAACCGGCGTCGAAGGGGTCGAACCGTAGCTGCTTGCGCTGGCTGGTTCCACTGGAGCTGACGACGAGTAAATCTAAACAAAAGGATAGCTGTTAAGATGATTACGTGGAGCTGGATGTGGAACATCAGTTGAATCAGTGCACTTAAATCGTAGGCTCTTTTCAGAAGAGAATGAAAAGTTGGGCACTAGATGTGCCTGTGTTCTGGTGTTCACGAGGACTGACAAAAGCCTCAAACTTTGAACCGAACTTTGTAAGCTAAAAAGTTCAAGTAATGAAGATGCTGGAGAACAAGGGATTTGCATCCCGAAAAAGAAATACACAAACAACTTAGACTTACATACCAGGTATAGTTTTGTTAAAACATTTAGCATGAAACTGAATCCTTGAAGTTGAGGCTCAGTTCTAAGACTAGTCTTTAAAATTTAATGGACGGACGTTTCCAGTGAGAAATGCTGAGCATCAAACGGAGATTTTAGACATATACAATAGATGTACAAAATATACATTTCTTTAAAGTGATTATGAAATCAAAGTTTGACAATAAAATATAATGATTATAGCTTAAACATTTGAGATATTGGACAGCTTCAAATTCATAGTCACTATTAAGGATAATACTACACAGAAAACGATTTGCCAAAATAGTTGCCAATCTTCTGCAAAAAGAGAAGCTTGCAAATCATCCTCTCTATTTTTTACATTCGGAGAATATTTTTCCTACTGAATAGTTCAATTTTGAAACCTAACTTTGCTAAAAATTAATCGAAACTTGGCATACCAGCTTTGTTCTATTCGATGACCGCTAATCAAGTTGGAAAAAAGCCTTCTAAAAAAATAAATACATCGTTATACTAGCTTTCAAATAAATATTGAAGGAATACCACAATGCGATCATACAATATTGCGTGCAAGTCATTTCAAGTGAAACAAAATAATTTGAAAGGCTATACATGGATTATCAAGGGTACAGCGTACCTTTCCCATAAATATTGATTAAGGCTATATTTGACCACAAATGAATTCATCAGAGGTATGTACACTTGTATGGAAGCGATCTTATTGGGAGGGAACAAGGCCAACATTTTTGATTTCGACTATGTCTTTTGAACTTTGTCGCGAGCAATGTAGTAGATACGGAGCAAAATATAAAGTACACCAAATTGCAACCCAATTGCGAGAGGGCAATTATATAACTCAAAACACAAAGTAAAGTTGAATACCCAATATATATATATACTCTGTCATTATATTCCAACCCAGCCATGGAATAAAGATACAAACTGGTGTGATAAAAACCTATTTTCGTCTCCACAAAAAAAAAATCTGTTTCTTTAACCTCCTTTTCGTGCTTTTTTGACATTTAGTGCCCGAGATATTTGTGCAAGAAGCAATAGCATTACAATGCGTAAACGTATGCCGTACCGTCGACCAGTGGTACTGATGGACGGTAAAAATCAAGTTTTTTTTAGAATTTATTTCGTATATGAACCTTTGGTGAGAAACTAGAAAGACTGATTCCATTTTAGATTAGATGTTTGGGCGTTTAACGAACTTACTAAAGCATGGTTGGAGATAGATGACTGCAGTTAATCCAAGAGGTTCATAGCAGGCCCTAACGGACGTAGGGAGCTATGGCTATTGAACCTGAGGAGGGATTCACTCCACTTGTTAGTAGGGACCTTCACAGGTCACTGCAGATTGAACAGGTACCTGACACCCATAGGAGTGGTCAAAGACCCAATCTGTCAGAAGTGCTGGGAAGAGGACTACTACTCATCGGAATGGTCGGGCATCATGACCTCTATTAAAAGGTCTGGAAGGTTCGACACTAAGGAACTAACATGTCTGCCATAGTTCTAGGCCTTCTTGCCAGGCTTTGCCTCTATTACTACTACTACTAAATGTTTAGAACTAATGCAAATAAAATCTTTTTTGTACTGCATGATGTACAACAGCAGCAGGTTTTTCGTTATCATATTATATCGCCTCAAAAGTTTTTCATAATTACAATACTCTCGCCCACAGCCTGTTAGGCTGGGAAAATATTGTTACTTACCCCTCCAAGTGCCTTTGAAACGACTCCGTCGGCCGCCGCGTGGACAAACGCTGCCGTTGCTGTGGTGCTAGCTACTTGGGCGTTCGCCCCGTTGGGTCGCAAGGAGGACATGGGCGGAAGGCCCTGGCCGCCCGTTCCAGATGCTGTGTCCGTTTCGGGAATCAAACCGTACGCCTCGTACGTCTATGAATAAACACAATAATTATCAATTAATTAATCTGTAATTGAAGTGAATGATCAAGAAAAGCCATACCGTCCATTTCCGTCAATCTGTTTGGTAATCTTCTATTACTCGAAAAGAATAATTTTCATTGTATTTTGACATTATGTTACTACTATGGAAAGGTTGAAAAATATTTTAAATTTTCGAAAATCTTTATCTGTAAAAAGTCCTTTTAAAACTTCCTTTTTGAACATTACGTAGGCTAGTAATCATTATATCATTAATAATAATAAAATAATTTTTTTTGGTGAAAACTTAAAGGTAGCTACACATTGGCGTTCAAAACCGAAGCAATGATAAATCTGATGTAAGTTTCCGAAATACCTATTGGTGGTTATGGAAATTTATGAAAACCGGATAGTTTTTGAATTTTTGGTAAACTGAAGCTTAAATTTAAAAAAACTTGAAGAGAAATTTAAGTTGTACAGAGGGAGGGAGAAAATTCACCACCACTGACTCCTTATATCCACGCCCGTATTAATCAGATGAATTTTGCACTCATTCAAAACCCAGATTGCGAACATGTAAATTACGCCATGTCGTTTCTTTGTGGAGGTGGTTCGAAGTAAGACAACAAAAGGATAGGCATGCGTACGCAACTAAACGACTGACTATTTACTCCTATCTGCGTGGCCACCTGTCCGAAAATAATAACGCTATACGCTCCTTTAATTGTTGACACGAGCGAGCATTTTTCCAGTGGGTGCGTTTCAATTGATGTGGTTGTACAATTCAAAGGAATCAAATCAACACAGCTCGGCTATTATATTTGATATTTTTTATAACTTTAATAAAAGCTAATCCTTCTGTTTGCTCTTCCTTTGTTTATTTTTTGCCAATTTCAAACTTTCATTTTTGAGTGACTAGACCAACATAATGATAAAATGACTGACTATGACATGAGGGCAAAGATCCGTCAGACCGCCTTGACAGCTTATGATGATTGGTCAAGTATTATCATGGTAATATTAATTTATCTCATAATAACAAAGTGCTAATGGCACGGTAAAAATAGTACATAGAAACGCATTGTCATGTGAGGTGGCTCAAAGTGAGGTGAGATTATCCGAGAAACCACATGAAAGGAAGGAACAACATAATGCATGTTTGTGGGTCCAACTGAGGAAAACAGACAAACGAGATGACCACGGGCCGCGCCAGCGCGGTCCTGCTCGAAGCTTTATGCCAGTGGACCGCAAAGTATATAACGTGACGTAAAGCCAGAGCAAGCCAAGCGAGCTTAAGCGTACGTCCATTGTTTGCACACGGTGTGCGCGTATTCTGGCCGGAGGAACGAAGCGAAGGTCCACATTAACACCTGTCCGACGATCAGTATTGCCGGATCACCACATTTGGATCACGTTTGCGAGACATTTTCTATATTGAATTTGTAAGGTTTGCGCTCCACGTTAACGTGCATTAAAATTGAATCTTCCATATTCCGCAACAACGGAATTTTCAATCAATTGTCTGGATCAGTAGCATCATTTTTTTCACAATGCCAAACACCTGAATCTAACCTCAATCGCTAACCGGGCAGAATCGAAGGTACCCCCGTGTATATAGAAAATCTATCACATTTCGCTCAAATGAAAACTCATCCGTCAGTGGGAAACAGCCGAATAAATTCCTTTCCGATATCTCTGTTAATAAGATTTTATTTGGTTGCTTGTCAGATATAAAGTTGATTGAACTGTCATTGATTGTCGCTAGATGTCAGGTGCTTTGCAGATTGGGAGCAGGTCCGATAAGATTGGGATGATCCCACTAGGCCCGAGGTATGAGATAGAGAGAGAGGGGGGGTTAATATTTTCGACTTCTCACACTGTTAAGGTGGTAACCTCTTTTGAGGTCTTTAGTCTTTAGGTACAGAACCTTACCGAATCATCCCACGTATCCAGTATCTGTCGCCAGTCTGACTGACAGCAAAATCTGGGATGGCAAACCGCTGGACCCAGATCGCTTACGTGCAATTTTCAAAGGGGTTAGGTTCTTGTCATATTGATATATTAACAGTAAACAATATAACGTTCTCAGAAAAATGGTAATTTGTAATAAAATTCATTTATTAGGCTAATTTAAAAAACTAATGTTACCATTATCATTTTATATTAGCCCCACAATTCCACTGAAATTTATCTGATCATCTCTGTCTATTAACAGAGACATTTTTGAATGATTCAGCTACTTGATTAGCTAATAACGAGACATTTGTATTGTTTTTTATACAAACGCAGTGGTGAAGCGTCGTGAGGTAGGACTAGAATCTTCTGTACGGTTCTGACAGACTAAAATACTCAAATCTAGCATTGAACATATTCATAGTATTTAAATTATATTCTTTTATAAGCTTTTCCTCACGCATTCGTGGAATATAGTGGTTTTAGTGACTTCATTTGAGCTGCGGCAACACGAATCAGCAGGTCATTCAAAATGTCCTTAAAATCTTTCATTCTTTGTGATATCCAATTATTTATGACATTTGTTATATATACCAATAATTCAAATAGGCCTACTTGGTCCCGAATCTATTCCACAATAAAACAATCCAAATGATTGACCCTCGGAGGACAAAACCGAATGAGCAGTATTGAACATAGAACACGGAAATAGATCTCGAAGCAGTGGCAACAGTGCACGCTACTCTTTCAAGATCGCTCCGGTAGCAGTGCGGTGGTCATCGTGAACGGTATACTGAGCTTCTTTCATGAAATTACAAAGTGCCGATGCTTGTCAATGCTGCCTCTTCGTGTCAGCGCCAACTCACTGTTGAGGACGCAGTTCCGTTGCATACAAATTTGACTGGAGTAAAACTTCCGGAAATGAGGAATGGAAAAGTGGAACTTCATTTATATTTAATGTAATGTAATAAAAGAAAACATATCAACAGATTTCAACATGTTTGAATGTAGATGAAGTAATATGATGCTGTCATGTCATCACCATGGATACTTGGTCATCATGTAGTTGACTTTGTGGTGCTTGGCGTGCTAGAGGAAAGTAAAAGAGGATTGGAAATGCTGTATCCATGCATGGAGATACATAACCACTTGCACACCCGATTTAAACCTATTTTGGTCTGTAGCGCAAAATACGAAAATGCATCCTGATACAGTATCAATACCAGAGTCTTTCATCCACCTTGCGTAATATCGAGCATCATGGGACATGAACCATTGATATCGGAAATCTAACGGACAAGAAAACAAAACATATAGAAATGAGTTTCTGTGGCTGACTAATCAGCTAGGAAGACATGACGAATAAAAAAGTGAAATGGTTAGGAAGTTAGGATGAATTAGAAATCAATGTTGTTTCACCTGATATGCTGTGTATGGTGTGGGCGGCCAATCAGCTGCTGCCGCTGCTCCCCCAGCAGAGGTAGGCTGTCCTGGAGCGGGTGCCCCATCCGCCCCGATGTAGTACCCCGCAGGGGCGGTCGTTGGGCCGCCACCGGGCGAGGTGTACCTGGGAGAGCCATCATGAGGCTGTTGGGAAGTGCCGAACTCGTCGCTGCCATACTGAAATAGAAAATAGAAATCATTTAGTATACGGGAATCATATGTTGATTTTGTCTCATACAGGATGTGAATGAATCCTTAATAAGCATTCAAAATTATTATTTCCAATGTTCATGACAATATGACGTCCGCCATTGCTATAAAGAGATTTGAATCTACGTGAACATATTAGCTAGCAGATTCAAATTCTTTACAAATTAGGAATAGTTCTCGATGTTTAGAGAATGGATATGTTATGAAGAACTAGTTTTGAGTTCAACCAGCAGGTGGCAGAATCATAGAAAAAATATACGAACAACAGACTCTGGTACTATATCGATCGATAAGTACCAAGTCATCAACTACTCAGCAATGAGAGATTGGCTTGAGATTGTGGTTGAGGCAAGTGTCACCGATAACCTGAGGAGAAGAGAAAAAACGTGTCCAGGGACTATAGATTTTGCTCTGCATTATGTTCACAGTTATAATATTTATTAACGAGCAGCTTTTGGAGTGTCTGGACAAAAATGACATCATCAATGATCGCAGAGAAGCATAGCTCTGCGGGAGATCTTTTTGCTACGTCATCCATATGTGTAGATCCATTGAGTTTCAAAGAGAATCAGAAGTCGTCGCGCTCGATACAGCAAGGCTTTCGATATAGTGTGGCTTAGAGAGTTCTGATCCAGCTTTGCGTTTATGGGCTGCCACCGAAGCACCCTCCCTAAAGCTTCTTGACATAATCAAAAACGAGCAATACTTATAGTGGATGAACCTGACCATACAAAGGACTTACACAGGTCTGGAACATCGGAGGACGACTGATAATATGTTTTATACTCACGCAGAACCTCTTGAGCGTGATAGGCTTTTTGCCTTTACCAGAAATCACAAGAATTATGTTGAGAATTTTTACAAATGACGAGTCCAACAAAACTTTATGGTATGAGACCAATGTAATCAGTTATTTGATGTTATAGACTTGTTTAAATATATATCAACACTCATCTCCAAGCGTCCATCGGCAAGTTACGAGGTCAAGGTCTTAACAATTGCTCTCCACAATTAGACCGCCAGGCTATACTCACGAGTCTAGGCTAAAGACGAAATATGCATGTCTATATCAGGTCGTATGCATAGGCATATGCCTAATATTAAATAGCTGATACGGTTTTTTCTTCCTTTACCCCTTATGGAAGTTATCAGACATCTATATTGCAAAACTTCCGTCATAATGAATGTTTCGACCTTTCAATTGTATTATTTATAAAATGTATATCCCTACCATATATTTTCATAATGTGCATAATAAATGATAACTCAAAACACAACCTACATTCATGATGCAAAGCAGCCTTCACGTAATTTTATAGAGTTAACTGGCTATTATATATTGAATAGCCGACGTAATGTTACCTGTCCAATTCTTTTGTTACAATAAAAACTGCCATCAGGTGCGACCCCGGAATCAATGCTCCTATTCAGTAATCATAATTAGACCCCATAGGGCACCCATTGATATTATTGTATTTACCCTATATGTATTCACTGCTGCTTTGACGATCTTTAGGGATTCCATCATACGTAACGTTGAAACCAATCGGTGAATAAATGATGTAACTATCAGTAATTATGACCGGGAAACACCGAAAACTGTCTTCCACAAATTACATATATCAGATTGCTGATTCTTTTTCCGACAACTATTATTGCTCTCAACAAATCGAGAAAATTTGAATTTAGTAGACTGATTGGATACTTCCCAAACATTCATTTTAATCAGTTTGGCCTCCTGACTCTGATGCATGATCAAAGCAAGTACTCTGATCATAGAAGTTTTCAAATTTGAGATTCTACCCTTCTATTAGACGTTTAAAGTCAACAAATTATGTGGTTCATATTTGTCTGTCCATGTCGGGGTATTGGCATGTTTGTCACCGGGTAGAGCTACACCGACTTAATTAAATTTGAGAGCGATATTTATTGGAGTTAAATTTACCAATCTTGCAAATAAAAAAATTGTATAATTAACGCACAGTATCACAAATAGAACTCTTTTTCTTTCGGTGAAGTGTTTCCATTTATATTCAAATAATCGTCGGACTGTCAGATTTGACTGGTAACAAGGCTACCCAGATTACTTGCCAAATAACTCACTAGATGCTATCATGGATACAAAACTAGAGCTTTCAAATCTAGCATACTATTCATCCTATCTAGCTATTCTTCTATTAAATTATTTTTTTTCTTGTGTATGTCTTAGGGGAAATATTTTTTTGGCGACTGCATTTACACTAGTGCTAAGGGAAACCCCTAAAAAACCTTAACCATCGCCGTGAAAATGTCCTTAAGATTTTTCATGTGATAAACCTGTTAGCAGTCAAATCTGACAGTCCGACGATGATTTGAATATAAATCGAAACGCGTCACTGAATGAAAAGGTTTTATTTGTGAAACTGTGTGTTAATTACACAGTCTTTATATATATATATATATATATATATATATATATATATATATATATATATATATATATATATTAATACAAAAATTCTGCACTTTTATTGATTACACCCCTAATTAAAATTATATGGTCTAACTAGTTACCGAATGACAAGCGTCGACAGTTTAGAACATTTAAATGTGTTCAGAACATTCCAAAAGAGTGTATAACCCTATATAACGAAAAGTAGAACGTAGCTAAGAATCATAAAACTTTTCTTTTTCACTAACTCTTTACGATCGTCGCGTTGGTCCCATCTTGTTCTCTTCTGTTTGTATAGCCACGTATGCCTTCCGGACATTATGGCTCTCATTATTCAGTTGGATTATTTTTGAATTGGCTCTAGTGCCGAAGTCAGTAGCGCACTGACTATCCTGTAAAAATGCTAGTCAAATATACTAACTTTGTACTTGATACGCCGTCATTATAGTCAAATTTGAAACGCGGTCCCTCGTATATGTTGTAGTTGACTATGTTTGAGTGGTCATTTTAATATCTGGTGAAAACGATATCTCGCGCCTGGTAATTCCTTGCAAAGTTCAAAATGACTGTTATGTGATGTAAAAGAAAATTTTCATTTGCGTATTGGCGCATACTCAGTCTAAATTTAGTTTGGAACAATTAAAACTAGTACAATATTTTCATAATATACCTGAGAATTTAACAAAGAGCATTTTAACAAAAAAACATTCTTCCCAAAAATGTCCTCTTTGACTACGTTAAGGACTGAATAAATTAACTTGAGGAACGAATAAAAATCGATTTCGACACATAGGAAATTCCAAGTCCTAAAAAAGTTTTAATAATTGCTCCCGAATATGATCGAATACAAGGGAAACATAAAAAAATACAAGTTCTACACTTTTCTGTTTGTGCTTATAACTTTTCTGCTAATGCATCGAAATTCAAAAATATAGCAGCATTATCTACAATGACCTCGCAGCCCAAAGTATATCATTGCTTGTAACTTTTAACTCGAATAACCTTTCGGATGCCTTATCAATTTGAAAAATGAAAGCTGTCAAGTATGATGAATGAAATAAATTAAAGTAAAAAACTTTTTTGAAACAATATTTTATTTATGTGCGCTAAAAACAATAAAATGAACTTTTCTTTTAAAACTTTTACTATCAACTTATAACGTCATTACACAATTTATATGATATCAAAGCTTGTCGCCAGATTTACGTACATACTCGTATTTACTTCGTTGGAAAATTTCAAAAATTTAAGTTATTTATTTTACTTGTTTATCTTGCCCTTTCATTTGATACCCATATTGTGCATTAAAAATGAATCGTCTGCCATCTTGGATGGTCCGCCATATTGGGTTTAGAGTGACGTCACCATATTTTCCGAGTTATTCTCAGCAAGCCCTTTCATCTGATACCCATATTGTAGTAGTGAATAAAAAATAGCTATTCCGCCATTTTGAGTGTTCCGCCATGTTGAAATTAGAATGACGTCATACAGCTAACCATGCATTGTCATCCAAACTAAACGTGTATACAAAATTTTAGCTCAATCGGTTGAAGATATATGCTTCAAACTTGAGTTGCAAGATTCTACCCTAACAAACATAGTTATCTACATACATTGCAAGTTAAATAAAAGAATGTAAAAATAACCCAATATAGTTCCAGCAGTTAAATTAAATATTCACTTCACCAGGTTCTTTCTATAAAATTCCAGAAACGTCCATATTTTGCCAGAACGTCTGCTATCAACACATGTTTTGTAACTTGTATGACTTAATACTTGATAATTCATTGGCGTCTCAATAATAGTAACTATAAAACATTCTACAATATAAAAAGACATGTCAATATCTCAGATAACAAACAGTATAAACATATAATTTGAATACTATTTATAGACAAACGATACATTGTACTAGTATTTATTCATGCGAATTTTAGTTTTTATGAAAGAAAAAAAAAACATTAAATATCATCTCTAACTCCTGAATTTCGACGTTTCATTAAAAAAAAACAGGTGAAGATTGAAGATCTGGCTGAAGTAACTTCTTCAGCTATCTATTAATAAGTCCTGTCATAGCATCCAATAATTTTCCCTACAAAGTCGAAGCTCTTAAATTGAGGATGTTATATTATCTCAGTCCAAATTTATACCAACCCCTCTAAAACACACAAGTATCACATTTGCCAGGGTAAGTGTAGAGGTGGATCTGAAATTTGAATAAATATACTTACGAACTGCAGAACACGATCAAACTGTAGCGATTTATTTCCTTAGATTTATTGCTCATACGTGACATCTGTACGGCAGTTTCATATACGAACGGTGTTATAAAACCTTTATAGAATATTCAAAAATCCACCCTCCACCGTCCTATTTACATTCCTTCGTACAGTGTACAATTTTGAAGTAGAACGGGAGAGAATTGAATGGTTTTATTTGTGTATCGGCAACACTTGAGGGGTTAACCAAATAATTATTGAAATATTTTTACTTGCATATGATTAAAAACAGTTATATTCACACAAGAAGAAATGAGTTTTTCAAAACTTTGATTTCGGACTTCCATTGTCTATAAAATTGTTGAGTATCACAACGTTTAGATTGATAAATTATCACAATCGTCTTCAGGTGAATTGAAGATGATGAATTGAATAAGTTTTACTTTTCAGAAATCTTTATGTTTTGTAGAATGTACCTTACGAGGCCGTCTTATTCAATCAAACCTATTGTCCCATCATCTCAAAAATAAATAATACGGCGGATGAGAGCAAAAGCAACATTCCGAAAGAGCACTAATCTCACATAACTGGAATTCACTCTAGCCTTGTAATTCATCTTAACAAAGCGTTTTCAAGAAGAACAAATAGGCGAGAACATTCTCGGGATTTAATGGTAAGCACAAAAAAGGTTGATTCTTCTCGTTTTATGATGATCGCACAATGATTTCTAGGAAATATCTGCAGCGCTGGTTTACGCTGTGGGTGTATCGGTACTAAGCATATCATATTAAATGCAGTAAAACAGCAGTGTGAAATAGATTGCTGTTTTCATTTTAGTAAACAAGAATTTTTTATACGATCTACTTCAGTTATTCGAAACCCAATTGAAAAGTGATAATTACATGATAGTCTTGAGCAGCTTCGAGGTACTTCCTGAAGCTCCTGGAATCAATGAAGAAAAAATAAATACCCTCTTACGTCGAAAGGATCAATCATCATGGATCAATACAGGAACTTTTTGTCGTCATAGCAGTAATCAAAATTTTATCAAAATCTGAATCGTACATTCAGAGTATAGAGGGGCTAGTAATGGGAAGGCAAAGCCTGGCAAGTAGGCTACCTTTGTCCCTTTTTGCCGTTAGAGGGGCTGAGTATTACCAGACAGACCGACCGACGGAAATCAGTATATGCCATAAAACATGACGAAAACATACTATCTCGATTCAGGTTTTTTCGCGATTAAAATACCTTTCCTATTGGCGTAGGAAGTAAAAATATGTTGGGAGGCCAAAGCGAAAGTAAAAGTACCGTGGATGAATTGGTCATTCCCCGATAAAAAAAGGGGTTGTTTTTATTAGTTATTTAATAAGTGATTTTCGATATAAGTGTTATGAATTTTTTTAGCCTACACTGAAGAATTTTGACTTACAAAGCCTAATATCGATACATAACATCGATGTAAAGCGCCAGATATTTTTTGTGGTCTTTCCCATAGGGTATTAAATCTAAACCTTCATCAGGACGGGGAAAGGACGAAGGAAAAAGTCGATTCAACCAGGCATAGTGAACCGATTGTATTTATTTGGTAACATTACACAACATGTAGCGTTCTCAAAAGGGGGTATTACTACGCTTCTCTCGCATTTGTACTGGTAATGACTTGCTCAAGCTTTGCAGGCAGATAACGCAGGCCTCCTGAAAACCGTGTTGCCTAAAGCACGTCGACACCGCTGGCGTGAGAAAAACACGTAGTGTACATAGGTACTTCCAAGGTAGTTAACGCCGCTATTCAAAAGCTACCGTACTGTTTACCATTTATGTACAATCTGAAAGTCAAATAATATTTCATAACTAATCAGTTCATCGATAGCTACGAAATCTCTGTGTAAAGGTTGTATACACGCATATTCAGCGAGACATTTCATAATCAATCAGCCTACCGATAAATCAAATTAGTATGTACAGAAGTTTGACGTTAATTGAGCAGGTAACCTGTTGTCTCCGACCAGTTTTAATTTAGATTATCATATACGATTGTATAGCAATCGCATAGAATGGTCGGCGTATTGACTGAACAGATTTTGTGTCCGAAGGAGACAGTTCTGATATAGGCACTTCTATGTGAAATAATTTAATAGAAAAATAACTATACAGGATAAATTAATGTTATGCTAGATTTGAGACCTCTAGTTTTGTATCCATGATAGGATCTAGTTAGTTAGTTGGCAAATAATCTGGGTAGCCTTGTTAGCAGTCAAATCTGACAGTCCGACGATGATCTGGAATCGAAACGCGGCGCTGAAAGAAAAATAGTTTTGTTTGTGAATCTGTGTGTTAAGTACACAATCTTTTTATCTGTATGATGGACGAGTTTCACCAAATAAAAGCATCTACAATCTACATGATTTTCACATGGCATTTTTACACAGCAGTTTTAACGTTGATTTATTGAAAATTAAGAACAGAGCAAAACCGAAATCAACAGAAACGCCAGTTTGTTTCATTAACACGTTACCTGAATAGAGAAATCTCACAATAGCTTCAAAGTATGTTTGTATTGCTCGTTTTAAGAGCCATCTGTAAAAAGCTAGTTGGTTATCGCCTTGAGCGTCGGCTTGGCATGCGCGATACCAAACAAATCACTGCTTGGAAACGTGACTGACTGATAATGACCGATTGTTCGGAAAAATGCTGCTTTTAATGCGATTACTGCAGATAGTCACACCAGCTAGGATGATTATCAGTTACTGTTATTACTGCTTTTGTAAGAAGGACCATCATTTACGAACATCCATCAAAGTCAATAGTCCAATCAAATTATAGAAAATTATACTTTAGCCACAATGACTTACAGGAAGTAGAAATATGTAAAGTTCAGTTTTTTGCTAGTAATTTATTTGTACTGTTTTACAGCAACTGATTAGCACAAGACAGTTTCAAGCGTACCAAACAGTTAATGTGTTTTTACACAATTCGGAAAATTTAAGCACGGTACAACAAAGTTTAAGGAGAAAGCTGTCATTCTCAATTGGATTAAAATAATCTACAAATAAGTTATTGAAATAAAACTCCAGTATTTTTACAAATGTCCTACATTTTATTAGAAACAACTAGGTTTTATATGCACATAGTACGAAGCTACTAAAGTTACATTCTGGGGCACAAAATTTGTTTCATTGTGACGTATCGTCATTGTTAGAATACATCATCACTATGTAGATTTTCCTTGAAGCCATGATAACTATGATCAAAATTAATGTTCTGTAGACAATACAGGCTATAAGGGCCTGTGTCTTTCAGGGTTCGGTCTTTGGACTTATTCTGTACTCACTTTTCGTCACTGTGAAGTCAGGATATTTATGATCAAGAATAATGTTCTGTTGACCCCATCAGGTTTTGATGCTTGGACTTCGTGTACTCACTTTCTCTCTATTCCAACGACACTGCACTTGTGGCCCCAGACATGGTCCGGAGCTTTAGCCCAAGACAAGCTACAAAACGTGGTGCAGGAGGTATTGAAATGTGTGGAAATGAAATTATACTCGTTATACTTTCGTATTTTTTCGCGGTCTCTTCAGGCATGAAGAATGCAGGGTTGAAATTTATTGAATATTCAACGTCGTACTCCGGAATTGATACAAGGTTCCGTTTCAAACGACATTCCAATACTAACCGGACTAGAAAATTATTTAATTTGTTTGCTTTTTATTATAAACGTCCAAATAGCAACTGTGTATCTCAAGAATGTATGAGGAGATTGGAGTTACTTATTGCCCCCTTTGACAACGCCCTTGCTCGGAGGACGGCAAGGGGCAGTTGAGCGGCCATTCAGCATATTCCAGGGATATATTGCCGAATTTATGTTCACTGATTTTTGTCCGGTCATCGCTTATACTTCTCCTGGATGTCTCTCTTCCCACTTGTCCGTATAGGCAATACATCTTTCAGCGATTCTGTCCGGGGGTTTTTATTGGGTCCGTGTCTTAATAAAAACCGTAGCTGTAAGCTGTGAGCTTTATGTCTTTCTGGGTTTGCTGGAGGGGTTCTATCGATACGTAAAATTCTGTGTTAATACACACATCAAGGATGCTATCGGATCGCGGTTGATCGAAGAGGTAATCATAAAAGAAGTAAACTACGAACAGGCTGAAATATGACAATGTTCGGAAATTGAAATATCCATCATAATATCCTTACTCTCTAACATACTTGCTCTATGTCACCCCGATTGAGCAGCTTCCAGGCGTCTTATTTTACAACATCGCGAAACGCTAACATAGATCAGACGTATGAAAGAGACCATAAACTTCACGTATCTCATTTAAACATCTGAATGGAACGAAAAAAGATCTGCCAGACTTGCAGCATTCCGTAATCTTATGAATGCACTTTTATTGAACGTAATCTGGTTTTATTTGATCTGAGAAATTTACGCTTCTAACTAATTGGCCATGCCCGTAAATAAAGCCTAGGAGAGAATGATCTCTGCGATTCCATTGCCCCAAGGACTTCCTATAAACATTGGCGGTTTTTCCACTTCATGCGTGTAAATACAATCAGTGGCGTAACGCAATAAATCTAGAGAGTAATGTTCAGTCCAACTTCCTTGTTTCCAATTCTTGCATGAGAACGTATTGCTTAGTAATTCTTCAACTTAACTGATCAGTTTCCGGTCACAATACCGGTAGCAAGATAAAATTGTAGTTGATGCGATAAGGATGCGTGTCTATGGCACGACTTTAGCTCATGAAACCCAGTGTAGGAATCACAGATGTTCGTCTCAATGATGGTAGAGTTCCACCACGTGAGAGCATCTACAATCTAGAAAGTTATTGTAGTGCATTACTTTTTTGCTCAGGACAATCGATAAACCACATTGTGTAAACGAAGATGTGATTTCCTACGATCAGTCCATGAGAATATTATGATGGATAGTATTACGATGTGATCACAAGTGGTAGGAGTATACTTTTCAAAGAGCACTTCACTGCCTCCTATGAATATTAGGTATTTTTTTGCATTATGCGTAGATCGTCGTCGTACATATTATAAGTAAACGCACTTAATCTTGACATGGCGCATTCGTCGTGTACTTTTTGCTCGGTCTGCGGCAGCAATGCGAGACCGGAGTGTGTGCACAGCAATTATTTATGTATCCACGGTATATGAACACCATAACAGATCCGTATTAATAAGTTTGTAACATCCGGTGAATTGGGCATTCTTAGAAAATCACCTCCAAAGTAATCGCTAGTACTGTATATTCTTAGAAGCGTTGGTAGAAGAGGAACTGCAGCGAAGCAAATCACATATTCAAGAAACACCCCTAGAGTCCGAACAAGGTAAGAACGAAGACCAGGGTAGCAAGGACTACATACTTTTCAACCTGGTGGATGAACATAGATGATTGTATACATATTTAGTCAAATACAAAACACGAACAAAGTCGTTATCAGTCAAAACATTATCACTAGATCCATCTAGACACGAGCTATTTATGGTTAGAAATTTGGACAAATTATTGCGTGGTGAAGTAAACCCTTTGAATCCATATACTACTAGGGTAGTGTGATATAGTGGCTGCAATAACGGCCCAGATAACCTAACCTTATTTAATATATGTAAGCAATAGTCTTAACGTTTAACGAATCACTTTTGAGTTTCCAAGTATATTTATGTTGTTTGGTTAAGTGGCAACCGAAGTGACAGTATTTGACAGGCTAAAAATAAATTATTTTATGGTAAGCTACTGTCAAAATGGAGCTCTATGCATCAATGGCAGGTCCGTTTCTGTATACAAGTAGCAATCATGCGACTAGGAATCTCCCGTACGAATTATTTTTAGTATTTTACAATTTAATGACCCCGAACGTTCTGAATAAATAAATCTGGGATTTATATTATGTCTTGGCCATTAAATGAGTTTTACGGTTTTCCTTCTATACTATCTCTTAACGTTAATTATATCGGCTCTAATAATCCCCAACGACCAAATAAATTTATAATAACGATAATTTGTAGATTAACAATAATTGGTGTATGCTTTGAGTATTAATAGGAACTTTTTTCCGGTCCGACCGACTTCGCCTTTCTCCGAACGATTTTTCAATCTATATTCCATAAATAATTAGTCCGGTTTATAGTTATGTAATATTCAATTCTATTAGGTATGTTGCGATGCACGGAATACGGGTTTATATTCAGAAGTAGCAAAAAAGTTCCCTATTTGTAGGTCCTCCTACCTCAAAGTTTGGAAATGTGTATCGATCTGTTGGAATTATGGATGCAACATTCTATCAAAATTATTACTTGAATATGTAGCTTGTCAATGTGAACAAAACCATAAGTTAACGATGCGGAATCGTATAAAACGACTACAGGAAATAAAAAATTCAATATTTTCTCCGAGTAAAAATATCACAGCTTCCTTTCAGTTGTTTTACTCAAGTGCTCTCAAACACAAGCAAATGCCTCGAAATGTCAAGTTATAACCTATTACTTAATTTTAATTAAAAAGGGTTGCCATGTCGCTATACGCAATCGACTCTGGAAAAACCTCGCTCTCATCCTGACTAGTCGGGAGCTTTCATGTTATGGATTTTCGACAGTTCATGTTCGTCAGTATAGCTGGAATGGTAGAGTGGGAATATACACCATATATACTGAAATATGCATAACGCACGTTGTTATACGACTTCAATATCGCTCTACTGCCACTGAATTGATATCTCAGAAATTACGAAATACAACTACGATTAAACCTTTATAGATGATGGAAAGTCTTCTAACAACACATATTCTATTCGAGATTTCCTTCTCCAATTATTAACTCTGCCAAAAAATGTTGAGAAATGATTCGGGGCATTGAAACGTCCAAAAACGAGGTTTGACTTTTATAAATTGCTCTACCGCCACTGAAACGATTCCCAAAAACTACAAAGGTTTTTTGTGCTCGTCACACTGATAATCTAGTGTCAATCATCGAAATCCGAAAAGTATTTTCCGAGTTACAGACGGGTCAAGGATTACAGAAAAGAAACAGATAGACAGGTATACATACATACATTTAGATTGTAGATGCTCTTGGTGACACTCTCCCATCATTACGATGTCTGTTTTACACAGAAGTTTTCTAAATATAACCTTCTAACAGTGACACTACTGACAGTCCGACGACGATTTACAAAAAAATCGAAACGCGTCACTGCAAGATGAAAGTTTAATTTGTGAAAATTCTCTGTTAAACACACATTTTCTTCATCTGAAGCCATACATACAGACAGGCAGATAAACCGACAGAAGTGACATGGCTCTTTGTTATGTATGCCATGAAACATTAAGAAAATACAATATCTCGTAATCGAAATTTTTCGATTGCAATACTTCCTCGGCAATTGGCGTAAGCAGCGGAATGCCTTATAGGTCACTCAAATGTAATTGCGTAAATGGAACAGATCGATGCACACAAGTAAAATAACATCTTTTCAAAAAAATATTTTAACTTTCCACTATATACAATAAGTTTTTAACTGGCGAAAATGTCATAGAAAGGAAATAACCATTATCGATAGTACAAGTATTTCCAAACACTAGGTCAACAGTGTCGTGTCAGACTTAGAATTGACTGCAACTAAGAGACACTTGATAGAAAATATCTGTTTGCTGGCTCTTTCACATTGCTATGTGCTACTTGCCTTAATCTCTCTCTTTTTATTATTCATAAAAATGTATTTCCTTTCATCTGCTAGCTAAAGTTAGGTCTGTATAAGTGCTTGTAGTTTCTACCAATTGTTTGGATAGTTCTTATAGTGATTCTAGTAGAAAATTAGAGAAAACCTATCATGTGGATTATTTGTTCAACATTATCGATATGAAGACCATTTCATTTGTAATACCACCCCACCATTCAACCACGCAACGTTGCAAATGTGAACCCAGATTAACGCCAATCCAATTTGTTCGCTAAGATACGTTATAATTATTATTATCTATGTTGAACCTGGTTCTTACAGGATAAGTCATCAGAACAATTGTTCCATTTTCCTTCAATTAATGATTTCGATATAAGCTAATCATGAGTTAGTTATGTTATGTGTCACCTTGATAATCAGATTCACCATCATCCTTTATAGCAAACTATGGTGATTACATGTATTTCCAAATGTTTAGCTCCGAAGTGAGATTATTTATAACTTTGATGTTGTTTATTGACAAAAAAGTCAAACTGCGTCTATAACCCAACACAGATAACAAAACGGTTGCTATATCACTGAAAGGACTATTATCAGTATGATTCAAGCAGAGCTGCTCTTTGTCTCGTTTGCGTAACGATTTATCTCAATATATTGAAATCCAAAAAATGCAGAGGGTATCTCGTGAATGTCGTACACAAGTCTACAGCTAATCAGCTATTAAATATTTAGCGCACAAAGAGTTAACTGGGCTACTTAATAGTTATTTCGGGATCAATGAGATAAAGAGGGACATAAAACGTTTAAATAGATGGAAAAGTAAACAAGTTGACTACTTTGTGTGCTGCTGTTTACATCTCCACGTGATTTTACTGATAAAATCTATTAAAATAAAAAACCGAATTATAATTATAAATCACAAAATGTATAAATTTGTATCGTATTAAACCTACAGATTGGAAAGGTTCTTTTCTTTGAAGTAGTTACTGGGTCATTTTGCCAGACACAAAAACAGTTTTCCTTCTTTCTGGACAAACAATTGTTGTTAAAATAAAACAAATATGTCAAGTAGTTCATAGAAATTATTATAAATTATTTCTTAACAATTTCAGCATATTGAAATATTACAACAATAATAAAATATTACAACTATCTTGTTTCATTCACAATGAACCACGAAACGTTGAGACATTTGCAACTTTTTTAATAACCATAGTTGCGGCCGAATATGAGCATAAATTTAATATACTCGTACATCTGAAATCTGAGTCTGAGAAAAATGTAGTTTATAATATGTGGTACTTTGATGAATGCTGCACACAGCCGAAACGTTAGTAAAAATATTTAGTCAAACACATGTGGTTTCAATTGGCGGACAGTGAAAAATACATGAGGAATAGAATTCTGTTGAAGCGATATTTCCCATTCCCAACACAGTCATACACAGTGATCAAGCTGTTAATAAAAAAAGAGCCCTCGTAGGTTCTTACGTAAATATTCTTACGAGATTCGCTTGTGATGTTTTATAATTATGGTCAGGTACGTTGAAAAGGGATACGCGAAATTGTTGGCCTCATCAATTTTCCTGTCACAGATAAATGCACACGTCTACCTTTTCTGATGATTCTTTGAAGGCCGTATGTTGATTATGATTATTATCGCAATGAAAAAATATTTCGCTGATCAAATACAACAAGATAAAAATACACTCATACCGTTTTAAGCTTACTATGAAATTGCGAATTGTTTCTACATTATGAAGCAACCATCCTTTATATGGTAGTAGGTGTAAATCTAGTCTACAATAGAAAGTTGCGCCGAGATAGAATACCAATAATATTTTTCATATAACGTAGGATGAATGTCGGCAAAATGCTACAACAAAATTCTAGTCTGTAATCAATCAGAGATAACGAAGTTTTTATCGTGGTTTTGATTATCATTTGATTTCGGACTTCCATTGTCTATAAAATGTTTGAGTATCACAACGTTTCGATTGATATACTATCTTCAATCGTCTTCAGGTGAACTACCGTGTGATACTCAAAATAGTTTGGATATTTTTTTAAATTCATGTGATTTTTTGTTAGCTAATTTCACCAGTATGGTTCATCTGCTTCAAAATGACGAAGTGGCAAGCACAAAGAAAAAATCATCAGAAGATTCCCAAGCTTGAAATACAGAGCTAACCTACTTTATAGCACTAATGATCATTCATGATTTTTAATCACCTAAATGCAGTGATGTTCAGTCGTTGTTGCTAAATGGTTCAAATGTTTTTGGAATATCCAAAATGCATCGAAAATATACTATGTTCATGAATATCGTTTATATCAAAATACTGAGTATGAAGGTATTGAAAATAAAGCTTTTCTGTATTTTGAAACCTAGTGTGTGAACAATCATCCGTGTTCAACAAGTAAGTTACTTTACAGGAATTAAAAGCTTATTGACGATTCTTTCAAGTCCAAAAACAATTGGTGGAAAGTGAAAATCGGAAAATCAAGAAAATATTAACAGACCGAACTATAGCACGCTGATAGTGTGAGAACAAAACTCGGTTTGTCAGCGGAATAATGATCGTATGGAATGTGATCCTTCGACCAACGACAGCTTACGCAACATGCATATATCAGAATTAGAAAACGAGGGTAGAGATAAAACTGCTCGTATGGAGACGACCAGCAGTCTGCTAGATATCCATAGCCTAGTCGACAGGCTCAACACACGGAAAAGATAGAATTAAAGAATAAAGACAAACAGTTTTAGCATTTTGTCTTCTTATGCACTTATCCATTTCACGCTTGATCCTTGATCACAGCTCTCACAGTTGTGATACCTAATTATAAAATAGAACATACTTACTTGTATATTTTTCTGTCTGCCTGCATTTGAATCTGAATAGCTACTTATTTATGACTATTACAGAATTCTATCGATGTGCAAGAAACACGAGTGAGCTGAGTCTCAAAATTGTAACGACGCGATCTCCGTAACTGAGAAAATGGGTTTGAACATAACCACTAATTTTAATTTTGCTCAACTGCCATTTAGTATTTCTCCTACAGTGGTTCGTAGGCACCCTCAAATTAATAGAAAATCTCAGTGCTGTGCTGCGTATATTTCCAATAAAATCTATTCATATTTTTTTGAGGATGAAGCCATCTCTAGAAAAGTACATAGCGAAGCAAATTTTGCGGAAAAAAGTTAAATCTCTACAATCGATTTTTTTTATATTCATACATTTAAGAGAGAAGAATGATTCCCGACATCGGTATTTCTTACCACCATAAAATTTCACGAAATAGAAGTTTGTGTACTGGTCGTTTGAAGTAGTTTCTGGTTTAGTTCTTTCTCCCGTCCGCAGGAGACCAGAAACCATAGTTTGCGGACGACGGTTCGGAGCTTGGCGCGGCATGCCTTAGAACGTTCGATATCAAACGATTTGAGGAAAGTATCGCAAGTTGTGGTTGGAACAGGAGAAAAGGTCTAGGAGAAAAGGTCTAGGAAAAAACCGATTGTCCCGATTACTGTTCCAATTTTTATTCACTAAACTTCAACTTAAGCCACGTCACCTGTACTAATAACAGCAAATTATTGTTTAGTGTATGTCTCTCACGCAGATGCAATTCTACCGTACCTGTTATCCTTCGCGAATGGAACAGCCAACGGCAAAGAGTAAAACAGCCTGCTATTGTTTCAATTACTTATCCGGACACACAAAGGATAGAAATTACACAAATTGTCGCTAATTCTAATCAAGTGGGAGTGATATATGCGAGAGAGGTCTGCATTGGTAACCGATAGCCTGGAGGGGCTAAAATTACCTAGACGTAAATTCGTTCATCAAATTTTATTGCCTAATTTTCCAATAACAATCGAGATATTTAGACAAGACTTATATCTGTGCCCAACAGGAATATCTAACGCAGTTTCCATTCATGTTGTCTTGCGTTACATGGTTCGATGTTTTCTACGGAGTGCTTTCTAGGACCAGGTGTCTCAACTTTTCTTGCATGGTTGTACTCGTATGTGTCTGCTAAGTGGTTTGAACTAAAGTCGTTTTATCTGCTTTTCCTATCGCTCTATAGAAGTTGATTTGCTTGCTTTGAAGGAAATGTCTTTGTCATCTAACCTAAGTGTCGCCCTCTATGGGTACGCCCATTGACATTTTACGAAGCCAACGGTCCTAACACCTGCTTGGCTTCATAGAGGGCGACACTTAGGTGAGTTAATGTTGCTATCACACCCTTGACTGGGTTACGTATATACCACCCAATTGTTCTCTACAGTTAGATCGCCAGGCTATACTAACGAGTCTAGGCTAAAGACGAAACATGCTGTCTATAGCAGGTCTGATGCATTGTGGAGAGCATACACTTAAATGTCTTTGGTTTTATATTTGTTTTGTGCGAAGTGATTGTATGTCTATGATTCCTCGGATGCAACGAAAAATTGCCTTTCAATGAAATTGATGTTGATCATTTTTCATTTTTTCCTCGGGCACGTATAATCGTATGTATCGAGTTTTAATGGCTACCTGTTTATATTATTCTTCCCTACATTGGTAACGTACTTTCAAAATTTCATTTCCATGAAAATAATAGTATCTGCCTTATAGAGCAATTAATGATTATCATAGCGGACGGTGATTTTCCTGACAAACACATCTCTTGAACTTTACATCGAGCTTTCCATTCAACACAATATTTTTAATACTAAAATATAATAGTTCACTGTAATATATATTATCCAATGCCGATCTTCCAATTCAGGCTTCGACTTGATTCAATCCTTCAACAAGTTCTATTAATTAAAGTTCATTGTCCATTTTTTACAACCAACAATTCAAACGACTTGGGGTAAACAGTCGTATGATTGGTATTGCGCGTTGACAATCATTAACGATTCTGGAATTCTTTTCTTTGACCATTAACCTTGGATGTACTATGAATGGAATTCGAAAGAACATTACTGAGGTTGGATAGAGGCGACACGCAGTCTACAGTCGAGAAATGGATACAACGTGATTGGTTTGTCAGATTTTCTGCTTATATGATGAACAAACCCTAAGTGAAAGGAAGCAGTAGGTATGAAGAACAATGGACGGTCGCTCAATTAAAATGATTGAATGCATATGTCACTTGACTTTAGAAAAATACCGTATTGTTCGCCGTATATGGTTTTGTGCTTGTACGCTGACAAAGAAGTTTGAATTTTTCTAGTTGATTTAGATCTACATATATCAGTTTTGATTTCACAGCATAACCATCTATCCATGAGCGACATATTCAAAACATCGCATCCTTGATCCGCTAAAGAAAGATATCTCTGTGGGAGAGTGCGTAGATACAGGGTGTTTCAGAACTGTTGGACATGTAACATTCTGAACTATGCTCATTAGTGACGATTATAAGATACAGATAGCTTTACATACCGGCAGCAAATCAGACCTGACAAACTTTGAGTGATTTTTACTTCAACAACAGTCGCTAGATCGGAATGGTGACTCATGGGAAATTTAATGCCTACTTTTTATGTGTGAATTACCATGTAGACACTCTGTTGAACATGGAAGGCAAATGTTCAATATACGAGTAATAAGAATGTGGGTTCATTCTCAAGAAGGCATGAAGTTTTTCTAGAAGGAATTACAATCTTGGAAATAGGACAGAATATTCCACTTCCTTTTTCGTTTAGCATTAATGGGGATACCGTAATTTTTTCACGATGATTTCAATTGTCTCACAAATAAAAATTTTTTTCTTTGAGTGACGCGTTTTGATATTCAAATCATCGTCGGGTCGTCAGATTTGACTGCTAACAAGGCTACCCAGATTACTTGCCAACTAACTAACTAGTCCTATCATGGATACAAAACTAGAGCTCTCAATTCTAGCATACTATCTATCGTTTACATGCTCTTGCACAAACGCGAGGGAGACTGTTGGAATATTTACACTGCTGTCTCCAGTCATCTTAGGCTAAAATATCAATGTTTATATCTAAATTTCTCCAACATCCAAAAGCATCGCTTTGTTTGAACAAGTACATTGGCGGAAACTCATTTCCATAGATCCAGTACATCATGAATCAATAATATATTAAATATCCAGTTGCTTATATCAAGAAAGCCGGCTAATTCTCATAAAATTATTACTTCAAGTAAAACACCCTAAAAGGGTTTCTCGCATAAATGCAATTTCTTTTAATCAAGGAGAACAGTTTTTATGGTATTATTTATATTATAAAATATGAATAAAAGCGATCTCATCAATCAGCTTCAAACTCAACATAACAATTGTGTTATTTGGTCTGCGTATTGATATCTAGACCTTAGTCTAGAGAGGTTTTCCGATATTCAACAACATGTAGTGGCAATCCATAAAACGACTAAATGTTGAATTAACTGTCGTGACATATGGAAACTCATTGTTATATCTGTGACTTCAAATCAAATGTTTCTCCAATGTCTAATCACCGGAATGAGTAAATCAACAACACACGCCGACAATTAACAAAGGAAACCATACTTACTGTACAAATCGATATTCTATAGAAACAAAAAAGTGAAATCAATTGCACTGACTGGATTGAATTGTATTTCACACACACTGATGTGAATCAATCCTTAAAACATGTACTCAGGTATACATAGTGAAACTAAAGATTCGTATGAAACTTTGATCAGCTTCATCAATATGGTTTTAGGTTTGTTACATGTACATATGGTATGGAAGAATGCAAAACAATATTTTATCATGGAGATTGTAGATGCTCTTACTTGGTGAAACTCGTCAATCAATCAGATCAAATTGTATAATTTATCCAGAATGCTTCATGAATAAAATTCTTTTGTTTTAGTGACGCGTTTTGCTCTAATTTTCAAAACTGTCAAAATCGAACCTTCTTGTTATTTTATATATTGTTTTTGCGTTCTAGGGAAAAATATTGTTTTTCGTGATTGCATTGGCACCAAGGTTAAGGCAAACCACCTGAATAGCTTAACCATCACCGCCAAAATGTTTTTAAGATACATCATGTTCCAAATATTCTACTTCTTAAGAGATTTACTTTTTTAAGATATTAAGAGTGTTAAAATAGGGAATACATAAAAGAAACCTGTCAGTCTGTTCATTTACTACACTGAAATCAGGATTCCTGAGATATTATTTAATGTCTAATGCTTTAATGAAAATTGAAATCATGTATTTTATAACAATTATGAAGTGAATTCTACTGTCGTTGAGCACTTTAAAAATGTAATCTCGATTGCACTGTAGCCAAATGAGCAGAATGATATTTTGGACTCAATTTGCATCGATACACTACTACTATAAGTCCCCATTTATCTATATATTTTTGAGCGTAGTTCTATCATTTACCCTTGAAATATCTTGAGGACATTTTGACGATGATGGTTAGCGTTTTCTATCGGTTTCCTTCAAACCTAGTGCAAATGCAGTCAACAAAAAAGTATATTTCCTCAAGACGCAGAAAAGTTAAAAGCCAATAGAGCAATAACTAAACCTTTGTAAACAGTCGTTTTTGAGTCTGGCGATGCTATGAAAATTGAAGCCAAACGCATTATAAAAAATGTCATTTTGATGAAACATTACGTTTCAACGACTTACCCCACTGCTATCAGAGCCCACGAAATGTTGGTACTTCCAAGATAAGTGCATTCTTGCTGGAACATACGGATGGTGTCTTTGAAACTCCATCACTTTAACCGGCAAACTCATCCATATTTCAATAACAGTAGTTTCCTTTTCAAAATATTCGAATGTCAATTTTTACCGCGCCTTGATGTTACAGGAAAATAACAAATATCACAGATTGCTCAATCTTCAAAATTGTCTCGAATACATTCTTCATCTCACTTTTTTCTGTAAAATGAATGGATGTTGCTAAGCTTTGTTTGATGTACACAGAATCAACAACAAAACATCTTCCAGTCTAGTCGATGTATTCGCGATACGCAAAATGCCACATTCGATGAATTTGAGATTGTAATACGGGTAGTGAACGATTCCCAATTGGACTAAAACTATGTGAACTATATTCCGATCTTAATCGAATAACTGAATTTGTTGGGGCAGTTTCCTTGAATCACTCCCTGAACTCCTTTCCGATTGACTATTACAGCACTCCTCGTGTACACAAAATACAAAAGTTGGCCACATTGTTGTCGTTCTATCAGTTGGCATTTCTGCCGATGCGTAATATCAGTAACCGCTGCAACGATTTGGATAACATTTTGGAATGGTAGGCCATATGATGTAGTCCCTCAATATTAAATGTTGATTTATTACATTCGTTAATCGACTGGTTTGTCCCATTTGCGGATGAAATACTCGTATCCTTCATGTTTGTTACCGAATATTTAGTAATAACGGCTGTTTGCGGTGTTCCTCGAACTTGCATAGGTATATTTTGTAAAATGTATCGGTGTAACGCACAAAACAGAAGAAGTTAGACTGGATTAAGATTGCAATAGGGAAAAAAACGGTATACTAGAAGTAGTTCAACATTTTGAACGCTATCAAGTAGCATAATACCATAGGAGTAGACTACACAAATCTGAATTAATTTGCTTGAACTATCAAAGAAATTTAATTCATCGCCTCAGTGTGATAGGTTTCTTTTTCCGCCTAAAATATTATTAACAACAGTATTCAAGTGACAACCTCGGTTACACAATCAATGGTTGTTTGCATTTTTTTTTGTATTTCAAACAAGTCTTTTTGAAAGCTATGTGAAGGTGATTGAACAAACATCCGTAAACGCATGTTGATCACCATACATCCAATCAACGGTGAAAGCACCGCATTTGAACTAGCGCCGTACGCATCATTCGTGAGATCATAATAACACTAACCAAACTAGTGCACCAATCACATATCACAAAGCTCTTAAACGATATTCTCGTCTCGACAACTTGTTATGCAAAGTGTGTACACCTAACAAAGCTCAGTACAGTCGGACGTTAGGCATTTACCGGTGTCGTAGGAAGTGATACCGACACACTCTTTCACTCCGGGGGGGGCGCGACACCCGAGAAAAAGGACGGAACCGAACCGAACACAGTACGATCGGAGAATGTGTATGTATGTAACACACGCTCGCAGTGTTCACAACACGTTTGTGACGTTACGTATATATGAATATGTAATAATAAACCGACTCCCTGGTCTCTATGTCCCCTACCTCCCCCCTCCACCCCCTCTAGCGCGTTCCCTGCCCACAGTTGCGAGCCGAGCGCGAGACTGCTTGGCATCTACCGCTCGGCGACGTTGTCAGATCGAAACGTGTTTTCCATACACCTTGCTAGGTATACAGAATTTTTAAAAGGACATCAATTCCCAGGCACGTATTTAGAGGGGGTCCGGACCCCCTCCCAGAACCAATTCATAATCATATAATGCCGCTTACTCCAGAGTGGCTATTTTTTTTACCATGCGTTGACCAGCTCATTGTTAATTTGCAACACCGCTTCAGGACTCCACAAGATAGTATGGTCAGCATTCCAAGCATCACCTGATAAAGCTACTAAGATACAAGCCTTATCTAAAATTTTGAAGAATATTCAGTGTCTGCTCTCCAAGGTGAAAAAAATATGTGGTGCAATCAAGTTTCGAAAGAAACCAACATTGAAACAATACTCAGGGTCTTTGAAATATGTAAAAAAACATTTCCCAATCATCCATCATCTACTGATGATTTTGTACACGGTACCAGTGACCACTGCTACAGTTGAGATGTCGTTTTCGACTATGAAAAGAAGTCATTTTAATTTCATATATATAAGATATATATATATATACACTTAGTATCTGCCCCTCCCCCGCCCCCAAAACTAAATCCTGGCTACGTGCCTGTTAATTCTATAAATTTGTAGCTGTTAAATCATCTTTTTTGGTTTGATAAGTGATTCTGACATATTTTGACGCATTACTGACGAATTTTATCCTTTTTTCTCCATATTCAGAAAATACTTAAGAAAAAATGCAAAAGCCGACAAATTTACTTCGAAAAAAAAACATAATGAAAGTATTCGGTTGTGGCTTTGATAACCGGTCAGTAAAAATATCAGATGAGGCACCACCACAGGATAAGTTTGTAAAGTTACATTAATCAACATTCATTCTTAAACTACAGAAGATATAAGAACCTTTTAAACGGTTTTCATAAAACAAAATGAATGTAAAACATGTACCTATAGTGTGTTTTGCATGAGTTACGATCGTGTTAGGTGAATTCGGCAACGCCGCAACCTAAGCCCACCGTAACCAGTGACGCGCATCGGTCTTGCCGAAAGGGCAATTTTCCTATTTTGAGTATTTGCTGCATTGGTCTGTTTGTTGCACTTATACTAAACTGCTGCTGACTGCTGCCGCCTTTGTTTTGTAGTTTCCACCAGCTGAAGAGACCGCCATGGGTTCACAATGAATCGAGACTTAGTAATATCAAATGTCATTTTATTACGGACCTCTAAACATTGTTCACAATGATAAGCCTCTACCTTAACCATATCTTTGAAGGTTATTTATTGAAAAGTAAACTCAGAATTTTACAGATCTATTCAAAACCCATGGATGAATGCGGTTACCACAGCAGCTTTTATGATCTGCAAATTTCAAGTTTACTTTGCTATTAGAGGTCATGTTGAGTTGAGAAAAACTGAGTATTTGAATCTAAAATGTCGCTCTTTTCAAGAATGTGAGGTCAAATATATTCCCGATTAAAAGCTAAAATGACCTTCAAGTGACCTGCCAGGTCTTTTAAGGTCCCTCTTATGTGATGTCATTTCTGGATTGCATTTTTCAGAAAATTAACCATACCGGTTTATAATTACAATAGAATGAAAATGGCGTCAAGTGATCTTTCGTAATTATTTATTATCTTTATTCAGTTAAAATAGTCTAATCTCTTACGGTAGTTATTTAAACAAAACTATTCAAGTTTGCACCCGTCAGAAAATTTAACTGCACCCCAAAATTCTGTATTTAAATAAATGGTTGAAATTTGTTCCATATATTTGCATTCCATGAAACATAAATGTACTGTATTCACTACTATTGAAAATAAATAAATTACAGTATTTTCAAGGCAAATGTGTGAACAATCATCTATTTATAACGGAGGATTACCGGGGTCAATTTATTGATATAACATTGAGTGGTCAAATCGACCACCGCACCTACCCCCTATTTTGCTCCTTTTATTTTTTTAAAGCGATCCACGGAAAACGTTTGAAAACTTAGTTTGGATTTTTTTGTAATTTTCGCAACGATTTTAAAAACTAAAAAGCAATTTTCATGTTTACCACTGTAGCAACCTAATGTAAAAAATTCATCGAAATCCGAATGGTACTTTAGGAGTTACAGAGGCCAAAGATTACCGGACAGACAGACCGACAGAGATATGTCATTAAACAAACAAAAAAAACATATTTTCTTGAATTCGAAATTATTTGTGATATCACTACTTCATCCGCTAATATTGGCTTAGGAAATAGAAAAGCTGCGGACCATTCCTAGTGCCACCACTGTTACTGCATCAGAATCACTATTAGGCAGGTTTCAAGGATCAATTCGACTATTAAGCATTAAGCATTTGCAAACACACAAAATATGTTTTCTATAATGAATTTGTATGTTATTATTTTCATCTATGAATTTTATTAGGCGTAAGAGGGATATGAGTGTACTTTTTGATAGCTGTCATAGTCGCATCGTGGGAATTGCAATCTAGTCGCTTTAGGACAGTACATATACAAGGAAACACTAAAATTGCGATGTATATAATTAGAATACTGAACGAATCGAAGATTCTCTTTAGATTTTGATGCTTGATTATCACTAAAGCAAAAATGAGGAAAAACGCACAAAGTGTTGAAGGCCCCTGGGCACTTCCGAAAATAAATCGGAGGTTAAATATTGCAAATTGCAGTAATAAGATATTCACAATTAATAAATTGTACACATTAACGTAGGATGAGCCATAATCATCTTATTCTTATAAACCAGAAAAACGCACTGCAGTGACATGTGTCTATGGGAAACACTCTATACCTGTCTAAACAGCCTTACACAACCTCAAAATGCATTTATGCACGAAACACAGGTAGCTGTGGCGACAGAAATCTAAAAGGATAATTTTGATTATGGTAATGTGAAACAGGTACCCTGAAAGGCTTTGGAAAAACCGATCCCTGTATTACTGAAGATAAGAAACCATGGGATCCTGATTTTTAATGAGTTCAATACTTTGTATAGAGCAATAGATAACCAAAATTATATATAGGGCAAATCAAAAACTAGCGGGGTAGTTATATCTACTTGTTTAACAGAAGGGTATGCCACATTATTGAATAAATAATTTTAACAAGCTGTGATGCGATTATCAAAGATTGGATTCCACTGCCAACCGTAATAGGGACTAAACTATGTAATAATGACTAACAACAAATTTTTGTTTCTAATTTTTCTAATTATCAAACGTTGATGTTATTAGTTACGAATATTAAGTTTGTTCTGTTGCACTTCGTATTTTCACAGAATGTTCATAGTTAATTGAACAATTTTAGCTAGGATTATTAAAATAAAACAATAAAAAAAATCAATACATAGTGTGTGCAACAAATGTTGCACATTAAAATACCCTGAAAATAAAAGTATCAATGATCACATTTCTCATCATTTTTTGAACCAGGCTAAACCAGGATAGGAATTCTTACAAACAAATTTGAGCACACAGATGATTTATTCAAATAAAATTCAAATATGACCCACTTTTTAATTGTTCATGAGATATAATTGAGCTTTGTTGGTTATGGTCCAAATGGAGATAATCAATGGCTATTACGTGTATGCAGTATAGGTTTTTTCTTGGTTTTGTATGGGTTTCTGATGCTCTCAACACGCACTTCGGAAAACTTTCAAAATTAATTTTGCTCTCTTTGATTAGTATGTAATAAATAAAAACAAACAAATTATTCCATTAAGTGTCCCGATAAATTCGTATAAATATAAAATAGAAAAACATTAATTAATTGAGCACAATTTGTTTCATGTCATGCATTAAACATTGTTTTGACGTCCGCTTGGTAGGTTAAACAAATAAGAGTATCTTGAAGTCGGATTTGTCGAACACGAGCGGCTATAAATATTTTAATGCTGATTTCATAGATGATAGTGACGAATTATGGGAAGCAGGATTGGAATAAATGGTATATATTTCTTAATGGAACGTGAGACAAAAATCGAAATAATGTCATCTTTAATCCGTGGATGTATTCAAGATTCAGTCTACTAGAAAACTGATATGAAGTAGATTGACTTATCACGCAAGTGTCAGATTATAAAAAGATAATGATCAAATTCTGGAATTTTTTGCTCCTCTGGAATTATATATGGGCCTTTTTTTCAATATTTCCATAATTTCCCATAATTTGTATATCCACTGTTAATAGATTCTAACATTTTTTTCAGCAATTCTCATTTTAAGAGTTTAATTATAATTTTATTCTCATGTGGACTGATTTTCCGGTTTCTGTTTCAGCAGCTACTACCATAGTTCACTAGATTCTAACCAGATACGGACCATAAACATCAAGTCAAGTAGCTTGACTCTATATTTCAGGTGCAGTGGTATCAGTATATCAAATATTTTTATCAAATTTTCGGTCGCATCATTCACATGTGTTAGAATTATTCAAACTATGAAAATTTGTTTCATTTAATATTATTGTATTTCATTCCAGAAAAGCAACAGTTTCAAAATACATTTCTCTTTATTTATAAACTGATACCATCACATGGGAAGTATAGCCCAAGTAAAGACAACATTTTTCTCATCTAGATTGTAGATGCTCATACTTGATGAAATTCTTCCATCATCCAGATAAAATTGTGCAATTTATACACAAGGTTCCACCAGTTACAATCATTACAAAAAATTACTTTTATTTGTGAAACTTTGGGTATTAATTGCCTAATTTTACCATGTTTAGTACATAGCGCGTAACATAACGCCAAAAAATCTCGATGAGGCCAGTTAAGGATTGCTTTTTTAAATGGCCAAGTGAAACGACGATAGCATCTTGTTTTTTTTTTGTAATATCTAGAGATTCATAAACTTAAAACGTGAAATATCTTAAAAATAAAATAGTTTATCATATGAAATACCTTAAGGACATTTTGACGGCGATGGTTAAGGTTTTTTAGGGGTTTCCCTTAACACTGATGTAAATGCGGTCGCCAAAAAAAAAGACAGACACAAGAAAGGAAAAAATAATTTAATAGAAAAATAACTAGACAGGATAAATACTATGCTAGATTTAACGATGATTTAAATATGAATCGAAACGCGTCACTGAAAGAAAAAGAACTTATTTTTGAAACTGTGTGTCAATTACACAACTTTTTATCTGCATGATGGAAGAGTTTCACCAAGTAAGAGCATATACAATCTACATGATATCACATCTATTAGATAGACTTCACCATCACGAACATCCATGTCCGTTGGTTTGTCAGTCTGTTGTACAAATAAGCGAATGCTCGAACCCGAACAACGCCAAGTATGTAATCGCTACCGGATGATCAATTGATGAGGTGATCATAACTAGCAACTCTGCAACAAACACTAAACTTGCTGCGGTTATGGCGATTTCAAATGTTAACAAATGAAACGTAAAACGCCGGAGACACGCCATCGACACGCTTATATCTTATCAGCTATTCTGTTTGCGAGTCTGGTTGTCTAAAACGTTGCGGTTGTGTCTACGTCAATTTGAACTGAACACCGAGTTATGCCGCGCGACCGAAGTATAAATAAACTCGAGGATATTTTGTTTTGCTGAACCTCACTTGGTCCGCTAATAGAGCCCCATCCCGTCCAAGAAAACAAAATCCGCTGGCCTCTCGTCAGATATGATTCGATGAGTGCGTCTGTATCGAGCGTCTCTAACGAAGTTTACTATAATTTAGACGATTTTATTTAGCTACACGATTATTGTCGTCTATGGATAATCAAGTCTTGAGAAATCGTGAATGTTCTCACTAAGAATATGATATTTTTCATGGGTCAGTCAAGAGCGTATCAAGCTTTACACTAAGCACGCAGCATAGAACGTCTTGAAAAGTAAATACGAATAATTTTAGGACAAATATTATTCTGATGATAGTCGTCCACTCTAATATTTATCATAATATAACGGTAAATCAAACAGTCATATACAGTAGGTTAATTTTTTTCGATTATCAGTTTTTTTGATTAAATCAGGAATTCTATAATTTTTACTGAATTATACAGATTATTTTTTTATTAAACGGCAATAACACAATTTATTTAAATATTTTTTAGTTTATCAAAAAACCGTCTTTTCTAGAGTTGAAATTAGATTAAATAATCATATACAATAGGTTAATTTTTTTGATTTCCAGTTTATTTTTATTAAATCACGATTTCTATAATTTTTACTGAATCATACATATTTTTTTATTAAACCGCAATAACACAATTTATTTAAGTATTTTTTTAATTTATCAAAAACACTACTTTTCTGGAGTTGAAATTAGATCAAACAGTCGTATACAATAGGTTAATTTTTTTGATTATCAGTTTTTTTTTATTATATCAAGATTCCTATAATTTTTACTGAATCATACAGATATTTTTATTAAACCGCGAAAACACATTTTATTTTAGTATTTTTTTAGTTTATCAAAAACCCTTCTTTTCGAGACTTGAAATTAGATCAAATAGTCATAGACAATAGGTTTATTTTTTTGATTATCAGTTTTTTTTCATTAAATCACGACTTCTATAATTTTTACTGAATTATACAAATTTTTTTATTAAACTGCAAATAACACAATTTATTTAAGTATTTTTTTAGTTTATCAAAAACCCTGCTTTTCTACAGTTGAAATTAGATTAAATAGTCATAGACAATAGGTTAATTTTTAAGATTACCAGTTTTTTTCATTAAATCACGATTTCTATAATTTTTACTGAATTATACAGATTTTTTTATGAAACCGGAATAACACAATTTATTTAGGTATTTTTTTAGTTTATCAAAAACACTTCTTTTCTAGAGTTGAAATTAGACTAATTTCTCTACCACATCCGAATAAACTTGCGCTTGGTTTGAAAGCTTAACAGTTCATAAGTATAAATTATTCAGACTATTTGTTGATATGTAGCCAAAATCCGTTTACTCTTTAATTCACAAGATGGCGTCTTGTCTCTAAATGCGAACAAAGCACGCAATTTAAGATTCGGAAGTGTCTGCAAAGCTTAATAGATAGTGTCTGTCCAGCAAGCAGGAAATGCGTGGCTCTAATCCCGCCTTAGGCCAGTTTTTCTTTCAAATTACTGAAAGTAAATAACAGGCACACCATAAAATTCGACCATCGATCTATAACATCATGTATGCTTACACTTATCTTTCAACCGCCACTATTTCAGCAGTATTTCTTTTGTTTGTTGCGTTCAGATATCCCACATACTGTATACATGGTCATTTCCTTAACAGTCTAATTAATGTTTTATGCATATAGGAACGACTTGGTATATGTGTACGATGTATTAGCAAATGGCGATACCTTGTTTTCTAGGTTTGGTCAGTATGGACAGTGGATTTTTTCACTTTCTGCTATTGTTCACGTTATCGGTGGATCTTGGAAAAAATTACATAAAGCGAGGTACTTTCCACTTTTGTTCACTAATTTGGAGCACACCCGGTTCGTTCCAGGTACAAAATGTTGAACTGGTTGTAGAAAAACGACATCAATTTGGCATGCCATTTTGTATCCTATCTTGCTTGTCCGGGTTGTTAATAAAAACCACGTATGAACAAAGTCCAACTAAGGTGGTCACGTGGAGAGGTGATTTTCCTGACGTTCTTTTCTTTGACAGTCTCATCCATTGTCTTGTCGTTTCAGATGACATTTTAGATTTTCTCCAGCTTTTTTGTGTTTTGAACGCGTTTTGTTATGTTTCATTTTAAATTGTAAAATTTGAGAGCTCTAGTTTCATATCCATGATAGGATCTAGTTAGTTGGTTGGCAAGTAATCGGGTAGCCTTGTCAGCAGTCAAATCTGACAGTTCGACGATGATTCAAATATAAATCGAAACGCGTCACTGAAACAAAAAGAGTTTCATTCATATGAAAACAGTTATTCAATTATTAATTTCATTGAACGACTGCGATTCTGATAATCCCCCTGCCCCCCTGGCTCCCTTATTTCCATCGTAATGGGGAATGACGTTTCCAATCGAATTACAGCGTGATAAGAATTGTCAATCTGCTTTTCGTTGCTATGAAAATGCAATGTCTTCCTATGGTTTTGAGATTGTCCCGTGTAATCGTCGATGTTTGATTCAAACTAGAAGCAGCTGCTATAAGAAAATTTTAAATAATCAATTTACCTATCTACTTCAGTTCACCTTGTATTCTAACTGAAATATGTATCACATAGGCGAACAAAACTTTTGTAGGCGGCGGCGACGGTTAAAAGTGCGACTTACACATATAGGGGCTCGACGGGGAGACGATGAGAATTTAAATTCATGTTCGGTGAAACTGAAAAGTACTAATAGAGGAAGTGGACTATGTAAGACATACACACGTACAGGTGAATGGACTGTGTAAAGTTAGTCGTACGCCACTTCCATTTAGTTAAAATTCTTTTACGAGCTGTACGACAATGAGAAAATATTCCAGAAAATATATAGGGTGGAAAAGATCTGGTTGTCCCTATGATTTTGCGATATTCAGATCACGCAGAATTTGCCATTGTATTGTTTGGGAAAAATAAAGAACAGATAAGATTTGGCGAGGAAGAGCAGTTGGATCACAAGTATTATTCTAAATATTTTCTTCCTCTTTTTTCAACGGTTTCATGGCGTTGAGCGGATATATTGTATGCAAGATACTGAAGCGCCTGATGCATTGTTTTAATATTACATTGCAAAAAAATGTGAGGAAAATTAGTCTAAATGTGTGGCGTGTTTCATTTCAACGTTCGTTACTGCCCACTTAACACATTCCATACAGTCTGCACAACGTTGCGACTTAGAGTTCTCCTCCAAAACGACTGAGATACGAGAAACGGTAACTTTATACTACCGGAAAGACAGATAAAATGTTAGTAATAGTAACGTTAGTCAGTAGTTGCTGATGTGGCAACCCTCATCGGCAGACATTGCCCCGCTCGGAGCATTTCAGGGATTTTGGCGACGAACTTTTTTTTTGGAGTAAGTACAATAGAAAGCTGTCAGCTCCATAGTTGGACTTCTAAGAGAACATTGTCAGTTGGAGCATATTCTCACGCTACCCCTGCATTTGTGGCCCCACCACAAAACAAACTGGAACTGTAGTGACGCAGCTGCACCAAAAAACGATCATATAGGGAATGAAGGACAAACATCGAAAATCACCGCAATTGCATATTTGCCAGAAGTAATCGTAACCAGGCTATTGACAACAGCAAAGAAGAAGCAAACCAGAAAATTAAGAACAAACTCTTCTCATGTTCTAATTGGTACCGCTCATTCTGGCCTGTAGCCAAAAATGTTAACCAGAAGTTATGCAAATATTATTCAATAGCAACAATAGCGATAGGGGATGGAGCGATCACTTCAACCCTCAAAGAAGAATGCTGCTAATTCTACAATAATGTTCCAAGGCAGTACTCCAACCATTACTATCAGTGTAGGCTAGAAAATACCAGAAATTAGGTTCCAATACTGAGATGTCAAACACACTCTTGGAATACTGAACCCCAAAAAAACTACTAGTGCATAAGAAATATAAGCAATCGTCCTGAAATGTTGAACCACAGAACTTATGCCAGTCATTTGCACTCTGTAGAATCACCTACCAACGAGGCGTGTTCCCTAAGGACATAAAAAACGTGTCTACCAATCATAAACCTATGCCGCTGTCCGGCATTATGTCCAAAATTATGAACTGTCATTAGCGTGTAGCTTCTTGAGCCCCTGGACAAAAAAAAATCATCAATTATCGCCAGTACCATAAAGACATAGAAATAAATGTCGAATGGGGTCTATGAATGGAGGTCGTTGTACACAAAGTCTCGGAAAATTCCCTTGACAAGGCAATCACAAGCTAGTCTCTTAGATGAAGAGAAGTCCAATACTCGAGTCATCTTCCATTACGCTTCTGGGGACTAATATCAACAATAACATGCCATAGCACGATCATGTTGTTGACCTAGCTAGATTGGCGTCCAAGAGGTTGAGAGTGTCTCTTGCCTCAAAAACTTGTTTCCACCGGAGCAGCTACTACTACTCTACAGGACTGCATGTGTGGAGATGCGAACCAAAGCAATCCTTGGAGCTTCTGCACGTGACTAAATCCAGAAAAAAGCGGTAAAGATCTCCTCAGTCGTGCACTCGTAGAGAAATGGGGTAATCCTTTCCACTTTTGTGGAAGGTTATTCATTAAAAAAAGCTCATGAGGCTAGTCGATTAATAGTTCATCAAGACTCACGATTGGACGCTGCGCTGATGACTGGGAAAATACAATAAATATATCCATATTGGTGACGACATCAATCTAATAATACAATCTAATATTTACGGGCAGAAACTACTTACCTATGAGGAACACAAAAAAGTTCCTCTAAAGACGCCGACCCTTGAGAACCTATCAATATGTTGGATACAGCCTTCAAGTAAACCTGGTGACATTCGTCACCGATGAGATGAAACGCTAACCAAACAACGATTGAAAAGGGAAACACAAACGAGCAAATTCCAGCAAAAGCAGAAGCAAGTTCGGCCTTTGAATAAACTGACTGCTCGTATACACAGGGAAATGTAGAGGCAGCACAGGGAAGTGTATTTGTGTGAAAATATTTGTTTGTTTGACCAGGCTAAGATTACACATACACACACTTAAAAGCCAATATTTACAGTTGTTTGAGTTATTCCTTTCCACCTTCATTATTACGGTTTACTTAACAAATATTTCAGGTTTGGTGCCTTGAAGTTTTGTTATCTTAATAAAGATTTTTTAAAGTGAAACGTTTTTCCCGGTTAGTAAGCTTGTTTATACTTATCAACTCTAATATATTATCGGAAAAAAATATATTACATAATTGTCTTGAAATTATTGAATGTAAATAATAGTCATAGTAATAGTGATGGTATTTCATGTTTCATTACTTCGCTATATACTCTAGTCAAAATATCCGTTATCATATAAAATATGTAAACTACGTTCTGTAATAAAACACTTCTTAGTATATTTTCGACAAGATAATTTGATTTAATAATAAAATTTAATTATTTATCTTTTTGTTCTTTGATATATTGAATTATTATCGAAGTCTTGAACTCCCAAATCTTTAAAAAATAAAGTCTAAAAATTAGAACTACTTTTATCAAAAAAAAACTAGAAAATTTGCGATCACAAAATTTTAGATCATACATTGTGTGTCTAACAAAAATTCATTCGAATGTACGAATATCTCCACTCTACATGACCACAATATTTCACTGTTTATGCATGGACATCAACAGATATTTTTTCAGATATAAAATAATAGCAAAATTTCCATGTCTATGTTAGCACTTCAAAGTTCTAGGCATTTCTTTGTTCATTGGATGTTATCTATTTCAGATTTAATTATGGCATCTGACTGTTCGGTTATCGTGCGGGGTCAAGCAATCACAGGATCGAATCTAATTTATTTATTACCTTCTGACTAAGTTTATATCGCGAAGTATTCATAATACGTTTATTTGCAACCTCTTCCTGCAACATATACATACTCGTATACTCACTCCTACAATTCAAGTTGCTTAAAAAAACCCTACATAAACTGACAGAATAGTATTAACTGCGTAAGTCACTCAAACAAGTTTGAATTATGATTAAAAATAATTGCGCCTACGTACTTTCGAATGAGGCATGTCGTGGGCAGCTTGGTCGTTCAAACTCAGTTTGAAGCGAACTAATATTATTTGTAAAATGGGCACTCGTCAAATATGTCACCATGAGATGTCAAGAAATACCCTATATTCTCGGTGTTTCTATTTTGTAATAATTAAATATTCGTAACGTTCAGTTTTAAAATTTGAAAGCGTATTTTTTTTCATTCTGACGTCAATATTTCAAAATATCAACTAGTATTTAGTGATTTCTGTGATTTTTTGCTAGTCACGGAATGTGGAAATCTCTTTTAATGTCACAAAAAGAAAGTGTATAGCTCTCCCACAACGCTGTGACAGAATACGTGTTTATTCACATTGACCTTAAAGCGATGTACCTAAACCGAAACTATAGGAGAATAAACTGTCTGGTAACTCATGCCACAACGCTGGGGTTTTCCAAAGGAACCACTTTTAAAAAAGGTTCTTTCTAGGTGCTGGAACTTCGACCTGGTAAGTATAATGCAGTTGGGCCCTTCTAGTCTTCGTTTCACTGAGCCATCAGTTCGTTTTGAGGATTGGCATCATCATCCAAAACGGTGAGAAACATTGAGAAGGTGTTTTGTGATATCAGGTTCGTCAACTAGACATGCTTTTATTTTCTCAATTGAATCTAGAAGCTTCAAAAAAGTACTTCGGGGCGTATCTTCGCACAAGCGAATACAATTTTCTGGAGCTGAAGAGAATTTACAGCTTCTTGGATGCCTACCTACAAAGCCTGTTACATGGTCGTGTCAGAACATATGATTGTTAATGTCAACATCCAAAAGCTTCATGGAAGACAACTTGAGTGTTGGGCGTGTTTAACTGAACTATTTGTAGATTCACATTGCAATCGAAACGGAATAAAATGAGGTTTAACAATGAAAACTGAACGTATCACAAAGTAAAAAAAGAATCGAATGCATGACATCTAAGTCGGTGAATGTGCCACTACAAATTGGACCGAGTTTTTTTGGCAGTCGGACTGCTAAATGATTTTTATTATGTGGTTACTGATGGGTGAGATCGACCTACGTTCGGTATCCTACTCTGTAATGTAATGTGTAACGTATATACGGCAACAACGCTAGGATAGGTGTTATGTATGCAGTAGAGTCAGCCGTCAGCGTCCGATTAGATCCGCCTTTGTTATCCAGGTGCCCAGCAGTCTGAGCTATATGCCATTCTAATTTTAAAGAACGACACACAAGGATCACACACCGGCTATACTTCCACGGCCGGCCGTGACATTGCCTGTGCCGTGTGTGTATGCACATTCAGATAGAAGGAGATGCATATACTCGCACGTCGAGTATTTATACTTTTGCCCGTTGGCCTTTTCTTTGTTTTCTAGATAAAGAAATTAGCAGCCAGCGCGACTCTAGCGCAAACTACGCGTATGTACAATACTTTTCCTAGTATCCAGAGACGGCGGATACGATTAATATAATGGGTTTGATCCCTAAAACTTAGAAGCTAACCGGTTGAGTAAAGTAGCCATTGAGGCTAAATTTCAATGAAGAGATTATTAGTAGAGTTCATGACGATGAAACGAATTCCGACGCTGAAGATTGTATCCTTGATACAAAATATGACTCCTACTTGGCTTCGTTGTTTGTTTTTATATCTCGATGGCGAGATACAAAAATTTCTAATTAATTGAACGTTTTTTACGACACATTAACAGTATTTTAATGTGCACATGAGAAACCGTTTATAGTATGTGTGGCTTATAAAAATAAACGGTGAATTTAGTGCTTGTGAGGCTCTGTAATTACTAGTTTTTTTCGATAATTGCACTGGTAGCGTTTACGATCTCAAAACTAGGATTTATTTGTGGCATCGCCGACGTGTATATGAGCTGTAATGGACCTTTGTATAGTCATCACCGAGAAATAAATCTCTTTTAACGGGCCTGGTTACATTCTGCTAACAAAAAAGATCAATTTATAATCGTTGTACAGAGACGCTTCAAACATCCTTATCCTGCATATTGCGCGTTCCATAGAAACGCACCTTTATAGGTGGTCACTGGATGACAGATCTTCATGCTTTTTGTAGCCTAGACCAGTCCATTTGGGGTTATCATATAAACGCTTAAATAGAGGATTTTAGTTTTCACTAGGATTAGTGAAAGTATTGATCATAGTTGAATTCCACTAGATTTGAAGAGTGTATGAAAATTCACTTCAAATGTCAATCACAGTTATAGACAATTTTCAATGTTCAAAATAGCACTCAAACCAGCTCGTGTGGTAAAATATTGCACTGCAACTACACCAGTATTATTTATTACATATTTTATCGATAATGCCAGTAATCTTGTCTCTCAAAAGCTCAATTGATTGACTTGGAGCGAAATTTTCACGTAAATTCTCTAAACTATAGAACTACAACAGTCAAATTTATTTTACCTCTAGAAAATTTCTTAAATACCTTTCGACCAAAGTTATTCAGCAACATAACTTCATTTAGCGGAATCAATCTTACAGGATAAGTGAAATAAAAATCACTTTTAAAACTGCTGTGAAATAAGCTGTGAAATACTTACAGATTGGATAAAGCTATTTAATACGGCCAAGCGTCAGACACTTACCTGAAACAAAAAACTATAGTTAAAATAAATAATAAAAATAAAATTGTTACTGGTATCAAATCGTGTAAATTCTTTACTCCATGAGTTACTACTATAGAACACCTGAGAACGGAGTTTGTGGACTTTTTTTTGATCATAATGAAACATTATTCTAAGCAATGGATATTTTTTGAAAAAAACACCATACATTTACATGAAAAACTACTCGTTTTATCTACTCTAAACAATGCTTCGTTTTATTAACCTTGAGCATCGCGTTGGCTAAGAATATTATTTTTGCATCTCTATCGTCGATTAATCTGAAACGAGTTCTGTGTAGGTGACGGAACAGTTTTATTTCACACGCTTTTAGAGCAATTTCCTAATAATTAATTCGGTAAACTGCTGCCACACCGAATTTTACATTTGTACTGTTAACCTGTTAACGTACTGCATTAATTGATTTAATGCTATTAACAAACAAAAAATTACGTTTAACATTTGTCCCGATTTCCAGTAAATCTGAAAAATTCCATTGTCTTAACCAGTGATGATTATTAAGATAGTCGTGCAACATAAATAATCGTATGCCTCTTTATATGTAGTAATTACCCATTAGACGAACCACTGCTATGCCGCGAGCATTTCCACTGCTTGCTAACGCGCTATAAAGAACAAATAAATATATTTTGTCTTTATTAATGAAAAGTATCCGTGGAATGCAGCCTTGAAACTACATATTTCTCCCATGATTTGACTGCAAATATAAATGCAGGAATATTACTCGTAAGAGCACTCGAGAAATAAATCAGTGGCGGAGGCAATATTTGTTCATATGGTTTGAGAAAGATGTGTACATTAATTGTCTGCCATTTTATTAAAATATTTTAAAAAAATCTGCAGCTGAATAGAATAGTGGTGTATACTGTAATTAAACGCTAGAAAATATAGTTATGTACCTTCTCTGCACGATTTATCCCGTCCACTTTTACCAAACAAATCACACACCAATATACCAATTTTTGACGTCTTAAATATTTTGAAGCTCATACCAAATAATAGGTTGAGTACAGGGGAGATTATTCGAACATCTAAAAATAAACGTTAGAATAAAATTTTGCAATGTCTACACTAGATCTCACAAACATAATTTGATATTTAGTAACGCGTTAACCCCAAAAACGTCAATAGTACAATTTACTGTCTAAATATTCATCAGAAAGCGGTTTGCAAAAAAATTCTTGTCATGGCTTCTTTGTTTCCCTATATCAATTGTCATTGTTGAATACATCTCGCGTATTTATTAAGGATGGTGGTTTTTAAAAAAAGTGGAACTATAGAAGAGATGATATTTTTCTTGAGCAATAAGACATTAGGTGAAAACATTTAAATGGCTTGAAGAAAAGAACATGGCATATGGCATTATAACAAAAGTTTTATGCTCACAATGGCACATTTAAAAATATTATGTTTTCAGATGAAATTATAAAAAACGGTAATGGAATACAGTGGTGGACATTACAAAAGGATGAACCAGGAATCGCACAAGGGAGAACTCCACTATGCATCAGACCTACTATAGACATGCATGTTTCGTCTTTAGCCTAGACTCGTCAGCATGGTGGAAAGCATACACTTAATATCAGTTGTCAGTTTCTGATGTGAATGAGCCGATATAACGTTACATCGTAAAAGTGTTTACGAAGAACAAGGGATGTCGCTGTAAATCAGTTCACACATGTTGACAGATGTAAGAAACATATGTTGCCACTTCAAGGTAGTCCAGATGTTAGGACCTTTGACTTCGTAAGATGACAATGGGCGCCTCCATAGAGGGCGACACTTAGATGAGTTGATGTTGCTATCACACCTTTGACTGGGTTACGTATATACCACCCGAATGTTCTCTACAGTTAGACCGCCAGGCTATACTGACGAGTCTAGGCTAAAGACGAAACATGCATGTCTATAGCACGCCTGATGCGTAGTGGAGAGCATACACTTGAAAAACACATTCGCATAGACTAAATTTCATACAAGTATGTTACATAAAACACCGCTCAACGGCCCTACGCTTTTTAGCTAGTCCACCGCCTACAGGAATATGCGGTATTGAAAAACGTGAATGGAATCAAGGTGCCATATTGCGACACACACACAGTCATTATGCAGCCTTTGATGAATAATGCATTCATTATTTATTATATTTTCCTATTATAGGTGAAATAAAAATAAAATTAGAAAGCAATGTTGGTGATACCTACGCTGCCTGGGCTCGAGAGCTGACTTCCAAACAAATAATATGCGTCGAACGAGCGTTTCAAAATGTACATACAATTAACGAGCCCGATTTGAGGTTGTATTTGACAGGCAAAAATCCCGCTGGGCGTGTGGAAATAGGTCGTTGAACGGTTCAACAGATTGCTAAATTGTAAAAGGATGAAATATCGCAATTACTTTCTTCAGAAGCATTCTACTTCTCCATTTACAGGTCAAAGCGTATTCGCCAGTATCGTCTAAGATCATTCATCTCCTCTTCGGGCATCTTTTCCGCTACTTGTCATTTGGAGAAAATTATTGATAATTTGTCAGTCAAAAATTATGTCCTCCATACCGTCAGGTATTATCAATGAAGTAACAAACACCAAAACAGTGGCAGGAATTATCTCAACTTTTTAAGGTATTTAGGTTCTTAGTACCTACGCTGGCGCATCACGTTCGGTCGGTAACGAACTGAACAATGGCCACTGTGTGAACAATACCGGCCAGGCTACGCGACGATACCCTTAGAATTGTGAAGAAGAAACCGAAAATATCGCCATTGCGATCCATTAACCACTGCCAACTGTCCGCCATCATGCGCCATTCCTCCCTGTACACAATGGCGATGACCTGCAGTGGCCCATCATGGCCGATTCAGTACTGGGGCTTCAAGATATTTCATTATATATTTATTTAAAATATAAAACGATACCCAGAAGGATAGTAATGCATCAATAGGAACTGAATCAATAAAATGAGGCAACCCATCAATACACCAAAAGTGAAATGGAGATCATCATCTCTGAAAAGCTATACTTCAAAAAATCTGTTCTCAAAACCATTAGGCAAAAAGACGTTATCTAGTTTGATTAATTTTGAAACCTTATCGAAACGAGGCATTTCTTCCATTATGTGAAAAATACATTTTTGAATGTATGGGATTTTTGTGATTCACAAAAATTGAAAACTTACAATTTTTCATTTAGAAGAAAACATGAAGAGGAAAAATCCCAATTCAACTGATCGGCCATCACCATATATGCCATAAAAAATAGTACTAATTATGTCATTAACATATTTACGTGTTGCGAATATGGCGAAGCGTGTACTTAAAATAAACCGTGATTCGAATATAGATTTGAAATTAGCGAGTATGAATGGATGCTATCAATTTCTTTTTGTCCCACTGTATTAATATGTGTACTAAACCAAGATTGATAGCGATATAACTGGTTATTGTTTATGAATTCTGGGGAAAAGCTTAAGTGTTTCAGTGTCGGAAATCCATAGTCCAAGTCATCATTTTTGATCGACAAATCACTACCGATCATAAAGCCCCTCCACCATATATATTTTCAATAATAAATCGATTCAATTGAAAGTGCCTTAAATTATTATTCATATATCTACATGATGGAAGAGTTTCACCAAGCAAGAGCATCTACAATCTACATGATTATCATTTATTCTTTTCCAACTGACTTTCTAGAGCTGAAGTTTTATCATACATATCATAGTATTAGTATTAGTTTGATCCTCAGCCATTAAATCCATTAATTAATTTCCTAGAGTTTTGGATTTCGGGCCTTTCGGTTTGTGGTGTAGATATGTTGCAATTGTTATAAAAAAAAACTCCTGGAAAATAATCGCTCAACGCTTGGAGTGGTAGAGATTTGTAATTATATACATTCAAGCTTTCAGTTCGAGCGACGATATGATAGCTAAATGTGTTATCATGTATATGGTTATAATAGGTTGTCCATATGATTCATGATCTAATATTAAATTAGTGACTTATAATGTAAGTACTGAAAACGTATCCTGTGGTTTTTCTCTCTGGTTCTTCTTAGATTTCGTCAATTACATGTGGTTTCAATTGAAAGCCAGTATAAAAGTTGTATGAACTAGTAATTCAAGTATAATATTTAATAAATGTGGATGTTGAAAGTGATCCGTAATAGTTCCTAATTTTCAAGATACCATCTATAGTGCTCTGAATCAAAATTCGGTTCAAGTAACGCATACAAATTAAAAATAAAAACTAAATCAGACGAAAGGTTCAAACCTAATCAAGATAATAAACATCGATAGACATTCATCTTGCACAGAGTATTTATCGGCATCTTCTGTCAACCTTGTCTATGTCATTCCTTTACGGTGTATTCTTTGCATATAAAACGTAAATGCCTACTGTTGCAAATGAACTCCTGCGTATTGCGTTCTAACTAGGAAACAATGAATTCCACGTACGTGTTTTATATATGCGCGTAATGCATGTCAATTAATCTATGATATTTCACATCATCACGTCCGAAACCACACGATTGAACGTAATTTATGTCACAAATACCTTTGCAAGCGAGGACTGTCTCCTATAATAATCAAAGTTATATCGTGCTTTTCATCAACAAGAACTCCAGAAATAAAAATAACTATGTTTAGAGGACTTGAGAAAAAAGGAAAACCTACTACGTACCGATACCATATCCTTCTCCATATTCCATCGAACTGGAGGCAGTGGTTACTGAGAATACGCCGTGATAAGAACAGAGAGGGCGTCATATGAAAAACACGAGGGAATCGAGTTAAAAGGTCTATAGACATGATAAATCGTCCAATAAACGTATTATATCAAATTGGAAAACTTTCGTTGAAAGTAAAAACAATTATCAGAATAATACTTCCAGCCCATGTATTTAAAAAAATCTCGATAATCAAGATTCCCATCCCTGTGGACATTGTGCATGAAGTAATGATTTTTACACAATTTCGCGTGTGAACAGAAGATATCTTTGTACCTCATATGCTTCATTCCCATATCAACGATTGTAAAAATGTGCGAAATTTGGTTGCATGTGATGGAAAATATTTGCACTCTGGTTTTATCAATGATGAGATTTATGGGTCGGATTACCTCGCTACTCTATGAAAGTTCCATGAAAACTGATGTTTTCAGCGGTAGGTATATTGGTGAATGCATACATAAATTGCATACGGAATTTGAGATCTAGATTTGGCCACCGTGCGTGCTTTTCTAGCACGTCATATTAACATAAAACACTATATTTGCTTTTAACATGAGCATTTTTGTCCCTGGTACCTTTTACCAGTATAAAATCAACGAGCATCGATCATTTTTGCTGCAATCTATACTTTCGTGTCTACAAAAAAAATGTTCAATATATTCTGGTATAAATGAATTTCAAATTATTTAAATCGCAAAAATTCAAAACTTCTGAAAAGTTTTTGTACCATGTTAAAAAAATGACTAAGATTTGCCAAGCAATAAATAATACATATAAAAGTTTAACACATTCAAATAAACAAAAAATACAACTGAGGAAGCTATTTCTTGAGACAGATGCTCCAAAATGATAGCAGAAAATTTAAAAACAAGAACGAAGACCTGTTTTGAGCATATCTGTCTTCTCTAAAAAAAAACATTGTTTTCAAGTCCAAGAACAATCGAAAAACGTAAAAAAATTAAGTTTCTAAAGAATTTCGGTGACAAGAATGGCGATAGAAAGACTGACGGATAGATCGGCGGGTGTCACATGGATCTTCGTAGGAAGACATCACAAATGTTTAAAAAACAATAATTATTAAATTCCCTAATTGTATCGAAAAAGACTTATTCCCAATCAAATCCGTTATTCAGCCACAAGTTGAATGAATCCTAGTTGCTTCTAAATTATTTTGCACGATTAATGAATTCATTTGAATTTCTGAGAATTCCAAATTTAGAAACATAATGTCTTATGACAGAAAACGACGAGATGCGACGACGATATATAAAATGTCAACAGCAACATAAATGTGATGACTTCAAATGTGTGAACAATTAAATGTCTCAACAAGTGCGGAAGGTTACCGGAGTCAAAATTTTATAGGTTATAAATGGGCATCACACCCCAATTTATTTGATAAATGATCTGGTCGTTCGCAAATGTCCAAAAACGTATTTTGAACTTCAACGCATTTTCCTTGAGTAGACACTTGAATTCATTTTTTGAGGATTAATCAAATCACATGATTGATTCGGAAAACTAACTCGTTTCGGTTGCTCCTACAACGTTCAAGCAACTTCAAACTCAAAAGAAATCGGTCTGGAATAATTATAACGAATCAACTAACAAAAATCCTTTACTGTTTTGCTTCATATTTTAAACAGAAAAGATGAACCAAATTAGCCGATTTCCTAGAAATATTATGGATGTTTTGACAAAAGCTTTTCTACATAAAACTGATAAATAATAGCTACAACTAATTCCAGAGACGTTTTATGGTAGGGTTATTAATGTAAAATAATTAACATACAGATATAAATTTGAATAATGAAACGTATTTTAAAATGAGGATTAGTTAGGAGGATATTAATGTGTGAAAAAAATTGCTAGTAGCGCAGACTATCTTTTTGGATACAGTTTTTTTAATATCAAGTTAATAATTGAGAACATTGAAGATATTGAAAGCAACGGTAGGATGATTTATCCAGGATAATGTCTCAACAATGAGTTACCAATATAGCGCATTGATATTTATACAATAATAAAATTCGAATATTTTAAACATATTTGAAGTGTTGAGTTGAGTTGTCTTGTTCATGTTTCTTGAGATAAATTTGATGAAACCGGAATTTTATCTTTCCCGAACTTTTGGAATTTGAATTCGAAAATGAGTATGCCCTTTTGAATATGTCTCTTTATTAACTCGGAATTAATTTGGTATCTAGTGAATCTGTGAAAAGGACGCCAAAGGTTTGTAGTTTTCAGAAATCGGTTCAATTGCGGCGCGGTTATCTTCGAAAAACTACAAAAAATGTCCAACTTCGTTTTTGGACGTTTCCGAGGCCCCTATTCATTTATAATTTTTTTGAGAGCTGGTCAAATTTGGTGGTGGGGTGTAGGAGATCTTAAAAAATGTTAACTGTTGGTTTAATTCGTTCTATCATCCATAAAATAATTATTACCGTCAAGTTTATTACCACTGCGTTCGTGGCATTGCTGCTGTTTGATAGGCATACGCATAATGCATAATTTGGTGGATTGCTGCCTGTGATGCCAGGTGGTGCATAAAAGCGTTAAATTTCCAGATAAATACAAAGGGCCAATTTGTTTCACTTGTCAAGAATATTGATAAGTATCATAAATGAGTAGGATATTACGTTTTAGCCTCTTACAAAAATGTACCCAAGTCGAAAGACTCACTTTTTTAACATAGTGCTCGGATTCTAGGACCATTGATCTAGTTGAAGCATGTTTTTGAAATATGAGGAATTAGGGACATTGAGAAAACGTGAACATTTTGTGAATTTTCAAAGAAATGATCAAGGTTTACCAATATTTGTAATATTTTAAATATTTATAAAATTAGTTTTCATAATTTTGAAACGTGCGATGAATTCAAAACCAAGTTGTATATCTTCATCAAGTAGAGTGCGGCTGTAACGATATGCAAATTTGTCACTACAGCGCAAATTGTATATCCATAATAATTATAATCAAATTGCAATCTCTTAAGTTATGCATCTGTCAATGATTGATGTGTGGGTCAGACTGAAACTCAATGCCATTTTCTCAAGCTAACTTCATAGCACAGCTCTTAGCTTGTGCAAAGGTCATAAACATGGAAGGTTATAATTATCAAAGCACATAGAAGCGCGTATGCTAGTAAAGTTATAAAGGCAGCGCGATGCGATGCAATGGAAATGGGTAATAGTAAAAACTAACGCACTCATTCGTCGTGGTCCACTAAACGCATTAACGCACGCGGACGCGGTCCTTCCTGTACGTTAGCAGAACGGAGAACGGAGAGTAATGGAGATTGCGAGTGCGCTCAGCAGTGTTTAAAATTAAACTGTCTGAAAAGAACCGCCGAACGAAGATTTAGAGCCATGTCGATGATCTCTGGTCATTAGCGGCGTAGAAATAGATAAGAAGGAATATAATGGTCTTCAAAAATGTATAAGTTCTATAAATTAAATGGAACCCTGTTAAAAATACATATGGCGGTGAAGACCTAGATCAAAGATCAAAGAGAGAACTGCAAAAAGCCCTCTGTTTGAGATTTTACAAACTGCGGGATCAGTTGTTGTTGAGTTGATTATCTACAACTAGAAAATGAATCATCAGACCATTCAAGTATACCATATCTTGATACATAACTTGCTTTTCTCCGCAAGATGGAGTTTTTGATACATAAATTCGCACTTAGAAATCCGAAAAGAAGACCCAGTGCAGGATTGTGAATCCAGGAGATGCGGGTTCGAATCCTGCACTGGGTCTTCTTTTCGGATTTATAAATGCGAATTTATGTATACCATATCTTTCTATATGCGCAAAGCTATAATAATCTTGAAGTAAGAATACTGTATATTGGATCATCTTTAATGTGAAGTGGAGGGTGTCTTGGAGGTAAGAATAGATCCCAAAATCTCAAATTGAGCATATCATAAACTTGGTACAAAACACAGAAAACCTAACCTGTCAGAATGCTATAATTTTGGCGCAAATAGTTCAACTTTCATCAAAAAATTTTGTTCTTCTTGGAGGAAGAATTTAAGAATATCAGTATAAAAATTCGGTAATTTTCATGAGCTGTTATCGAAGCTACTGCTGGTTCCTGAACGATATATATCTACCTGTACTTAAGCCAGAAGATCCACAATTGGAAATAGGGGATGCCCCGCAAATTCAAGTACCTAATATATATTGTATTTTATCAAATTACAGGTTCCTAAAACATCACTTCAAAGCTTAACTGACAAATCATTATGTACCTCCTACCATTTCTCGCGTAAGCTTTATCCATTTAAAAACTTAATGTTGAACCCCTACATCTCATTGAGTCATCCCCTTGTGAAGAATGACATCCAAGACTTTCTCATGGCATCCGAGCTCCGTTAACTACGATCGGAGGAGTACTGTGGCATCTTTTAGTCCAACAGATAGCCTGCGTTTTCGAATCGTTAGTTTTGATAAGCCAGCACAATCTGCACCCTGGCTTGAATGAGGCCATCGTCAGCCCAGGACTAGGCCACAAGTGAAGTGTGATTTTCATTGAGAATAGTATAGTTTTTGAATCCAAAAATAGAAGCCTTTTTGGACTACTTTATAGAGGAGGTTCACAGAAGGAAGACAATTATGTTGAGGGTAAATCGGGTGGTTACACACCTGTAACTTTGTACTATGCTCAAACCGCAGAAATGTTGTGCATCAGTCTTTTGGGCAAATAAGGCAGGAAAGATTCACCATGTTTGCATTCCTCCGTCTGGATAATCACTTTCGCATGACGATCGCAACACGTTTATAAGTTTATTTCCACTGACGTTGAAGCCCTGAAAGGTGTATATACAAAAATATTGTTTTCTTAAACCGCTTACGTGTTTGCTGTTCGGTAATATTCGGCACGTGGTAGAAGGAGTGGAATAAATGGGAATTAGAGGGTTGGTAGGCTAATATTGAAATCTGTCAAAGCTGGTCATATTTATCTCGCTAGAATAAAGATACACTTCCGTTATACGGACTGCTTGCGTAAGTCGTGGGATGTCTATTGCAGCCATATACAGTAGTAGTGAAGAATATGATGATAAGTTTAACATTCGATTTAAAATCAGACCAGTTTTGATAATATTCAATTGTATTTTCCATTTTCTGAAAAGTCTAAAATCATATAATCATCTTTCGACATTATTTCAAGCTTGATTCATAACGAAAAGGAAAATATATGTGTATATGTTTTCTTAAAGCCAATAGATCGTAATTCAAAGTCCTAAAGTCGTTCTATTTTTCATCAATAATGAATCTAATTATAGTTAACGTTATTAAAATAAAATGAGGTTCCGAAACATCTGCTTCCTTTCTGTATGTCGTTCAAAACAGTTTTTGTATCCGTTTATCTCAAACGAAATGAAGTTGAAACTGAGATATTAAAGGTATTATTTATGTCTCACTGCATGGATGAAAACTATGTAATGAGTGTATAGAAATTGTAATACCAATGAATCGCGAATATTTACAACGCTAGCTGGACGTATTTTTCAGATGTATATCTTCTTACTATAATGTGCGATGAATTTTTTTTTACATCTGCAATAGAAGTAAAATTTTCATCAAGGGACGAAAAATTACCAGACAGACAGACAAAATGAGTGACATAGTATATCTTGATGTTGAACATCAAGAAAACATATATCCATTTATTATATTTTTTCGCGATTACATTACTATTGTGTGGGAATTAATTAAGAAACATAATCGTGAAAAAATATAATTACAAACGCTGTGAATAATACTCAACGCCATATTCTTCAGTCCTGCAAAGATTAGATGGAACTGAAATGAGTTGCTGCTTCATTTATACCTTTCTTTCGTAATATGGAAGAGATTTAACTTTGTCGGTTAAGAGAATCGACCTCGCCAGATGTTGACACATAAACAACGACGTGTCAGGGGGTGCCGCATCATTTTTATTACGTCGTTATTTCCAGTTTTTATATCCTATCCACGAGATCGTTCAAAGTACATGAAAAGAAACAACAAACCTATTCCTTCGTAGCATAACCTAAAAACCGGAAGTGGTTTCATGTCTGCATACATCGAAAATTGTCATCGACTGAAAGCTTTTGTATGTTTCGGGAATTTATTATATTCTTCGTATGCCAATTTTGGTGATAAATGCTGAGAAAACTTCGTGTCTTCATTAAAACCCTAAATGGTCTTGCCTTGTTCCTCTTTCTAAGCAATTATTTGTGGTTATGTATAGTTCAATAAAAATACAATTAGATGTCCAGTTCATCCGGTTCACAGAATAATGTGTATCAAAGAAAGGATATTCAAATTAACTTTTAATTTTCTTAATTTCCTTGAAACATGTACTTTGAATGCATTTAAAAGAAAATAAATCAGCTCTTCAATGTTTAAGCATAGAAAAGAAAGAGTTGGAAAATGTCCTCAAAAGAAACATACATGTCTAGAAAGAAAAACTACAGATGGACCATACGTATTTTCCTTATGATTTGTTCTGGGAGATCCCAAATGGTGTATATCGTACTGTTGTATGTTACGTTTTACCTCATAGGAGACTCAGCGTTGTGATTTTTATGTGACAGACTGTCTCTCCCTGAGAACCAGAACAATTTTATTAGTCCTTCAAAACGGCTATCGTCTTGAGGCAAATTAATTCAAGATACTATGGACAACATGGCGAATCAGCAAACAATATTTTATCAGTAAGATATTGATAGTTCCATCTTTCGATTAGGATTCGCGTGAACTTACGATGGGTACAATACATTAATGTAAACTTCTCTACCCGATACATCAACGTGAGTCGAATGCTAGAAACCGTTAAACCAGTTGAGAGGCAAGGCAGGACAGAGAGCAACGTATTAATGAAATCCGAGTTGTTTTCCTTGGCACATCGCGGATACATTATTTACGAATAATGCTCATCTTTATTTTTCACTGTCCGATTCCCAACGGATTTCTCTTATTGGCGCTAGAAAATAAATCAGGACAACGTTCGTTCATTTAGCGGTCGCTATACGTCTTGGTTATAAAGGCAAATAAGATCCGTTGCTGTGGGTATCTGATGTTCAAACTGACCTAGCGAATCAATTGCAAAGGTCCCACGAACCGCCCTGACAAGCATGACGAAGTAGTAGTTTTACAAATGCATTAATCGAAGCAATTGGCTAGTGAAGTGCCAAAAGAGGGTGCCCGAAAACGGCATACTAGTGGGAGAATTACCTTAATTTCTTGGCAGTTATCCCAGGAAAATAGGCGTCTCTTAAGATGGCACGTTTCACCGAATGGTCGAACTGAATCGAGTATAGACAGAACAGTTGGAGCAGTAGCTCTCCAGATGTGAGACTAGTAATGCAGATTTGGCCTTGTATGAGCTTTATACAATTAAATGATGTTGACGCCTTCAGTTGACTCCCATAAACCTAAATACATGCTTTCTAAGAATAGTTCATGTTGATGCTAATCCCCATAAGCTTGATCGAAGATGACTGGATTATTGGCCAGCATGCGACTTTGTCATCAGGGTAATTGGCTTCTACGTGTTGGACTGAACAATTCAATGACAAGAATCGCGAACCCCAGCGGATCGAAAGGCTTGGTAATATCAACAACAAAGATAAGTATTACATATTAATAATGTTTTACGTTTTAGAATAAAAAAAGAAGATTTAGAAAGGCAGGCGATGTTCATATTACTATCGATGGAACAAGCATTGTACGTGGCATGTCGTACGACTAAAGCCTTCTTGGTCTCGATGGTACCGCGGTGAAAAACGTAGTAGTAAAACCCGATTCGATCCAGCTGGCTGATAATCAGCAATTAGCTGCTACAGTCTAACAGCGTTGGTCAGACTCGACCAAAACCCGACGGCACTCGTGTGGAAAATTATGTTTTCCCTCCAATCAAACTAATATCTCGTTTTAATCGCCACGACATGGGAATAAGTACGAGGAATCAACATTTTTCCTATTGCAGATACTTCTTGATCTCTGGTATCTCGACACTGAGAAATACCATTCCTTGTCTTGATTAACCTTAGCGATGATTAAAATCGTTATGCCGGCGGATACAGAGTACATTCATTTTAACTATCGCTGCTATCTTTGAAATATCGTAGATATCAACGCAACATTTTTAAATGGCGAGTGGACGGGAATTACGAATTTAATCGGGCGTTCAGGATGATTCAGGTTACGCCGGGTCGGCGTATGTATGACGTATTGCCAAGGCTCAGTCATTGCAATAATAAGTTTTTTTATAGTTTTCATTTTTGCCAGTGATAAATGTGTATCCTAATTCATATGAATTTTGTATCCATCTTCATGGAATAATGGAAATTCCATAAAATTACTTACACAAAACCTTCATTCATTTTGTGATCATCAGAATACGTCATAATAAATATTGTATATTTATGAATTTCTGAATTTAATTCACACAATGACGAAATGTTCTAAAAACCACTCCATACTCGTAGAATGAATCAACATATAAAGTTTCCTATAATTGACCGAATTAAAGTCTCTTTAATGAATAGAGCCTTAAAATATAAATTCGATCAAGATTTTTGTTAACAATAACGTGTAAACCTGGTAAATTCATACCTGTAGCAGTTTTCTTTCAAATCAGCCAGTGAGGTGAGGATGTTTACAAAAGTATGTTTGTGATGCCTGTGAAATAAGCACATGTTTATATTAAAGATAGAGACCTGTATCTTCAAAAAAATAGCTGCGTTCTATGTTAATGCTTAGTAATGAATTAATGTATAAAATAATCAATATTGCTAATACCACGTTTCAAGTTTTCGTTGGAAGTTTTCTTTCGCTCCAGAAAATTATATTCAAGATCAACAACTACTTTTACGATCTATGATATACTGTTTGCATGTATGGCGATGCATTCCAAAGTACTCTAATCCAATACATAAAACAATACGCAAAGTTGGTTTTTTTTCTTAGGACGGTTCCACCTAAAAGCGCTTTTTATCTTCCCTTTGAGTACTTTGAAGAAGCACAAAACTAGTGGGCTTTATGAGAAAACCATTCATTCGGCTTTCTCCTTTAGGCTTAAGAACTCCACGTATTTACAGTGTTCGAAAAAACTGAAATCTACGTGTAGTCACCAAAAAAAGCTCTTGTTATCTTTTATCTTGGCAGTGCAGACATGCCAGTTTTCACTTTGATTTGTTTCCAGAAATTTTCTTAGTTGTATTTGTTGGGTTTTTCTGTCGTTGAGTTAATGTTGTTTCAGTTTTTTATTTGTGATGAGGGACACTTTACACGAAAGAGTTCTATATAATTCATACTCCATTTGCGGAATTAATATTACGATCTTGCTCAAAACACTTACACTGCGAACAGCAAACGCACGCAATTTGAAATGACGATGAAGAATTGTTTCCCGGGAATACTTCCTTACATTGGCGACAGATCTTGAGGCGAGTTCAGTTTTTCAAAGCGTTGGTCTGGCAAACTGTATATTCCAAACAGTGAATTTGTATGGTATAGTTGTGGTACGCTGCCAATAAAATATTTAACTTCACATCATTATCATAGCCAATAACTTAGTTTTACAAATAAATAAAATCAATCAATGCACATATTGGTATGAGATATGTTCAACAAAATAGTTTTTTTACATTTCTTAGAAAGTCACTTCACATAATGAAGTTTGGGTGATGATTAACATTTTTTCCCACTGTATAATAAGTGTAATGACTCATCTAGCCTATCACCAAACATACTGAATCTGTTAAAGTTCTAGCTTCTCTTCAAGAATAAAAAAATTAAAACTAATTTGAACCGTATTCAATTTCGTCCTGACATTAGTCATTTTAATAGAACGATTTGCTCATATTTTCCCAATTAGTTTAATAAATAGAATTCTAATAAGGCCATTCTTCTAACACGATGATATACTGAGACTATAAATCAGATAGTTTTTCTTGGAAGCTGTCGCTAAAATTAGGTATTAACGCAACATTCTTAGCGGGTCCTCTCAAAAGATATCACCTGATACAGGGTCACGGTCGACATCGGTATTACTCCACTTTCTCTTCTGATGTCGTAATTTCGAGAAATTCTTTCTGGCCCCGGCCTCCTCAGATGTCTGTTATCTGCAATCTCCTGTAAACAACGCGGCAAAAATGTGCACATTGCACACTACTTATCTGCGAATCTTTAATTTTACACTTGGTTTGTCTTTACCAGGCAATGGAAATGATGAGAATGGTAATTAAAATGGCCGTCCACTGTGAGCGTTTATATCTAAAACTTGATGATATTTATGAAACTTATCCTGTCAAAGAAGCCGTAATGTCACTTTAGTTCGTACGTTCATCCTCTGGTAGTATGAAGAGTGACAAAAAACATCATCAATATCTTATTTTTTCCCAATCAACTTCTTCAATCATTTCCCCGGGCTATGTTCCATATCAACTTTTGAACATAAAAATACGACTGCTTTCTGCATTAACATGCGCAACGGCACAATTTAAATGTTTCACGGCCAATTATATATTACTAAAACGCTTTCTATTAAAAGCTGTAAGTTAAGCTTATAGACATATATCTGGTAATCATTTTTATATACCTACCTACAATTCAATAATGAGAAATGGCAATAATTAGTAGTTTAATAGTTTAGTTAGTTTCTTCTTTTTTGTTAGGTTCAACTGCTGGAACAGATTGTATCTAATATATAACAGTATGCATTCATAAGATTATAAATAAAAATTAACAACCATAATGATTATGATCTTTTTTTATATTGAAATTGATTAAATAGCTTTGAACTTCTGCTTCCTGTACGCGATCGAGACCGCGAAAGAACATACTATAATATAATGAATTATATGTTGTAATAATAATAATAATAATAATAATAATAATAATAATAATAATAATAATAATAAACTCGCCTTTATTAACAACGCAAAACATGTACATATTATATAGTGTGGACATCTGTGGCGAAGTTTAGCTGATAGCTACTCTTACACTTAACCACAAATATCACAGTTATAAAGATGATACAGACGTTGGAACCGATTCGTAAAATAGCAACAATTTAACTGAGCAAATTGTCTACTCTAAACGCCAAAAACGAAACAATCTATTTAGGAATCAGAAGAGCGTGGAAGAACTCAACGTATCTCAGCTAAGGATCTTTTTGTACACAGACTCATTTCAACTCTTTCATCTTCAGTAGTCGTTAGTCAACAGGAATTCCTCCAATACTGATTTCCTCGGCAGCTAAAACCTCTATGAAGCTTCTTATCGGAGAGCAGACGAATTAAATATATTATGTGTGATATGCGTATTCAAGTTATTTATGTATCCGGGTGAAACTCGCTCTGCTTCCTCGGTTTGTCTTTTAGACGTGATACGATGATTTACTTTTATGTTTAGCCATAATTCTATATCAGGCCGCACGGCAGAAAATTAAATTGGCATCTGCATGACACAGCTTAAGCTTACTGAGCACCAAAGGTATGCTGAATGTCTAGTTGGTATCAGCCGTATAGATCCAGAGAACGATTTTAGATCGAAAATTGCTATGGATAGTCTCAATAATTAACCTGGTAGATTATATTATATAGAGACATATTTTGCCTGGTCACGTTCATCCCACTCGAATCCACTAAAATAATAGTGGAATACTGAAATAAGTATGATAAATAAAACGTTTTTCAATAATTTAGATAGTAAATATTAATCCAGCAATACATCGCATAGATTTTTATTTAAAAAAAAAGGTTTTTATCATCATTTGAACTTTTAGGCAATAGGCAGGTTCCGACTTGTAGACTATAGGATGCAGATCATAACACAATTAGCTTGAACAGAAGAGGTGGCAAAATATGTGAAGCCAAATACCGGTAAAAATGTAGCACAAAAAAGGAACATTTATAGAGCTTTTTGTATACTAAGCGCCTTGGAAAAGCCAGAACGGCTTATAGCAGACAGATTGAACAATCATCTTCAGATTAATCGTATATTTTCTACCGGGCCACATAAGTTTGACTGAAAACCTTTACTAACGTGCAAATGAGAAAGAATCAAATATATGTAAGTCAGTTATTTATAGGATTTCAGGTGCCTTCTGTAATTCTGTTTATATAGGTCAAACAGCTAGAGCATTTGCAACAAGGTACAGGGAACATATAAGTGCCTTCAAAAACCACGTTACATTAACTATGTTCAGAATCTCTCCCTTACATACAGACAGACAAAGTGACTTGAAAGAACCACATGGTATTTTGTGATTTGTATCTAATAAAATAGTGGGTATACTTGAGGGTAACCAAAAGCGGGTTGTAAGACACATTGTTATTATTGCTTAAAAATAAAAAAATCAATTCAAATGTTCATTTTGATTACGTTTTGGTTTTGCACATCTATAAGTTGAAGTCAAAGTGCGAGTACCCTGCTGTTAAATGTGATAACAGAATTAGCCTTTTCGTTTGCTGTAATGCCTGAGCTAGTACGCCACTGTTTACTAACATTCCGTCCCGTTACGTCGCGGCGAACGGCTCAATTATCGTGTTAGGGCCGCAGAACGAGCCCAAGAAGGGCCGAAAGGACCACGGGGGCCGAAGAGAGGAAGAGGTAGAGGCAAAGAGATGGGATGGCACCGCCTTCGTTTTATGGGCTTTTGTCTTCTTCGACCGCTGCCAAATAGACATCCAACTTGCTTGGGATGTTCCTTTAGAGTTGATGTATCTTTTAAGCGACTTCATACATGTTTTCGAAACCGACTGAAGGACCACTGGTTAGTGAACCTGGACGGCAGTCAGTACTGAAAAATAAAGAGGAAGTGTTCTACCATCGGTGATCTTTAAACCTGGAATACCTGGGTAAAGAGATAACGCGTTATTAAGTGGGCCACACAGGGTACACGAGGCTCATAAGTTGTATCATTTAAGATGTGGTAGTTTATAATTAAAAAATATTTTTAATGTTCCACTAGCATCGGTGAAAATTCGGTTAAAATCCATCATAATTGATAATGTCTAAAAAGTCATGCGAAAAACCATATTTTTTTAATCTTCCTAGCTATGGCTACTATATAACACCAAGAAAATTAAGAACCTACAACTGTGTGTAACTGTGCATATATTATTTTAATTGCGATGAACAAATAACATAATTTCAACGTACAGAACAACAGATAACTACCTGAAGAAAAAGGAGGCTGGAAGATGGCATCATGGAGATGGGGGAATCCCAATACTCTGGTAATATTCCATGAAGTTTCTGGGAGTCAATATCAACAATAACTGCCTGGTACGACGACCATGTTGACATTGCTATGTCGGCGTCCTACAAGCTTGGGGGTTTTCCGCCTAGAAAATTGTATTCCCTAGAACAAGTACTGCTACTCCACAACGCTCACATCAGACCCATCTCCGGAATACTGCTTGCTCCGTAGCACACCTTGCAGCTTCTAGACTCAATAAAGAGAAGAGCAACGCTTGGTCAACGTCCTAGAAGCTATAGGTCGCCTGCTATGTGTATATATCAACTTCAAAGAACAAGACTGGACAAGATCCGCTCAATATACAACGCCAGCAACCCCTTTCCAGCTCTCTACGCTTCCGCTCATGGTATTTCGGTCGATCCGACACCGCTCGGTGTTCTTTCTGCCTACCCTAATAAGCTGCAACTCTGCTACAACATCCCTCTGACTGGGTGGGGATGTGTCCTGCTGACAAAGGAGCTCGGACGATTATGGGGATGGGGTCTCTCGCCTCTCGACTACTCTCTCGAACAGACACGAGAACCACCGAAGAAAAACGGCAGTCACGACGAGATGGCGACGATGTCAAACTTAGCGTTTGTCTTCGATTTTCTGTACTGCTGCAGAAGACTGCCAATTCTATCCAGCATAATTATGTAGCAGAGGAGTTTATTTATTTATTACACAATTTAGGGTGTAGACACTAAAAAAAATACACCCACTACTACATAAACAAATACAAGTATTTATCGTATACCAGTACAGAAAGACTTATTAGTTTTGTTCTTTTATATACATGAGTTATATAAACAACGCACGTAACCATCACGTAACCCCTTTTGATATGTCAAGATCTGGTTTAACAGGCTTATAACATATTTTCATTGCACTATGAAGAATCTACAGCTCACAACCACGCGTTTAATTGACTCTATTTCCTGAACACATTTTTTTAAGACAAAGCGCTTAAACTGGTTTTGAGTTCCGCATGATTTTCAGAAAATGTATTTCATTGATAAAGGAATTTGGATTGTCTTCGATTATCTATCAACTTTAGACCTAGCAGCCCTTGAAACTCAGTTTAAAGAAGAATATATTTTTCCCTCGCGGGAGATACTGTGTTCTGGAAAGTTTTAGAATTTGGGATAGTACTTTTTTATCTATGACATCTACTTCACGAAATCACATGTAACTCATTTTTCCATGTTGGTATATACATAGATAATCAAATACCGATATTTTGTTTACGTAATATAACACCCACAATCAACATTACACAGAGTTAGAATCATATCAGAGTGTACTAACGAATATTACCAGGAAGTTATTCTGTCGACAACAGTTTTTAACATCTGTCTTTCACTTGCCTTTTCAATCTTACCATCTGGCAACGTTGCGGAAAAGAGGCAGAGCAAGCACTCGGATCAAGATGAATAAATGATCCCGTTCCTAACTTAGTTATGCAATTCAGAGGAACTAATGCCAGTTTACCCTCTGAACTTTCGACTTAACTTGCGATTGTTGGAGTGCCTCATTTTTTCCTTCTGCTGTCGATAATTGCTAATACGAATCAAGGCATTGAAAACAGATTAACAAAATTGTGCATGAAATCAAATGAAAATGCAGACACATGTGATATTGAAGCCGAAATATTCATCACTATATTTGATTCGTCCCTAAATGATTAACGATTCATAAAGCGAACAACTTAAATATAGTAGGTACTTCTATAACTCTAGGGCACCCTACAAAAAAAAACGTATAGCAGTTGTCAGAGTAACCAAATTTTTTTTTTATTTAAGAATTAATTGAATGTCTTGTATCGAAGCAATACAAAAAAATACTACATCATTTGGAAAAAGTTAGATTACTGTCCAGGTGACAGGGCTAGATGAGGTAATTCATCCAAATCAAAGATGATAAAATATGAACAAACAAAGTGTGTGTTAAAACGCTAGATATGGTAATTAAACCTACACCAACTGAGCTATGAAGTCGCATGGACAACTTTTCGCAGAAGAAAGGGGATGAACTGAAGCCGGAGGGTCGAAAAGGTGACGCGACGCGACGCCGCGTCGCACGCCGTTCCCACTCCCACTCCTATCCTCGTCTCCCTTCCTTGCGGGCCACCCTACACACAGCCACCCTGATCCACTTTTTCGATTGCTCCGTAAAGTGATTTTACGCCACGCCGGTCATACGTTTCGGAATAGACACAGTGACTTGAAAGGAAAATAAGCTCTACTTTTCAACACTCCCACCGTCTGGTGGCTGGAGAACTACTACTATAGTTGAAAACTAATACCACAATATGTTAAAAAAATATATATAGAATCTATCCTCTATGACTTTTTAGTAGGAGTCTGTGTAAAGTATCTTATTCCTCTAAAACACACCACTTTGCTTCTTAATAGGAGACTCTACCTAGAAAAGGCGTTTTATATTGGTTTCCGATATTGCGCTCATTTGCCAAGATAAAATTTTAGATATTGTCGCAAGGGCGCTCGTATCAGCAGTAAAAATATATTCATGTACCGTGCCACAATACTTCGTTTGAAGCGCTTGACTTTGAACACATTGAAAATGTTTTTTATGCAGATCATAGAGAAAGGGCGGCTCTATACCCGTGCTAAGCCCTTTTCTTGATATTTTTGTCATTTTAGTTGCCAAATGGTTAAAAAGACATTCGAAATGAGTCAAAAAATGTCAATATTCATGTGACAATATGTAAAATTATGTATCAAAAACTGAAAAAAGGACTTCAGGCGAGCATAGAATCAACCTTTCTCTTTCATTTGCGAAAAAAATGTTTCATTATCTTGAAAACTGAGCGCTGGAGCGCTTTTAGAAAGGTAGATTCCTCTTTTAAATTTGAGCGTCGTTGAAAATCCAGTTAGATTAAAAAAACAGCACCTTACACTTTATCCCTGAGTATTATATATAATTATAAACATGGCTTGTACTAAAGTCCTTACAGAGAGAATAATATTATTAAATATTATTAATAGTAACATAAGAGTACAAGGCAAAAGGTTGTAAATAAATATATAGACCCATGGGTACTGATCTGCAGTTGTCAATTGGGATACGCCCAATAAAATGAATAAATAACAAACTCTTATTAGGTTTCGAGGACATATTAATGTTTGTGTATAATCATCACTTCATGTAACAACAATTCTGGTTTGTTCCGAAAATTTAGTATCCCACTTCTCTCACAGTGTAAAATGTTAAACAATTTCTGAGCTAAGTGCTGTTGCATTTGGTTTGAAAAAAGACTCATCTCAATAAGTCTAACGCTGGTGTTGTTCTGAAATTACATAGCTGTATGTCTTCACATAAAGTGTAAATTCACTCAATCTGATAACTATTAATGAAGGGCCAAGTATTACGAGACAGTCGACAGACTGATACGAATGGAAATGAGGCTGTTATTGATCTATATTAATATTGAGAATATGTGTCTATCGATTCCATGAATATAAAAGTGAGATCTGCCTTGTCTCCAGCTGGACCCGGATTAAACTAGGTTACTCTGCCATACAACCATCTTGTGTGTCATATAATATGGATATGGATAATGTTGAAAGATACATCCATAGACAGACGTTATATTAATTGTTTTAACACAACTAAAAACAACGCACAATAAACAATCTTGGCTAGCGGACGTATCTTATAGCCTTAGCACTTGTATATAACCGCAGCTAGGTAGAAGGCCATTATGTCGTATTGGGATGAGAGGGTCAAGTCCGGTCCTGCCCCGACAGATGGCAGCCGCCTCGCCGAGACTGATATGTAATTAAGGAGTATTTTGATTGATTCGACTAACCACTGCTCTCTTAAGGAGAGAAGAAAAGGAAAAAAATATCGAGTCGATTTTAAGGTCTGTGCTTTCTAGAGTCGGGAACTGAATTAGACAGTTTTTTATGGGTTGTCTTCTTATAAGATATTAAAAGCATTATGTTTTTTATTGGTGGATCTGGTATGCATTTGTTGATTGGTTTATCGAACCATTAGTGAATTAATAACAAATCGATTGTTTCAGCGTCGTCGGTACTATACGCCCTGGGCGCGGTGTGTGACCCATCCAAAAGGGTGGAAAATGGTTTCAGTTTCGGTAGAGGTTTTTTAGCCCTCCAGGGAGATATTAGAAGGAGGGTAGATGGGAGTAGAAAGAGAAGGAGGGTATGGAGGAGAGAGTTATGCCCACAAGGCTACAAATTGCGGAACAGTCCCTAGTTACGACAATGGTTTAAATGGCTCCACAGGCCATGAATTTATAAAATTTCCGATCATAACTGTTGAAAATGCTTCAACTGGTCGGCAAGTATGTCTAGGTGCCCCATCCTGCATGAAAATCATGTTTCAAAGTACTTTTGTACGTGTTTTGCATTCGAGAAGTAGCATAATCTCGTAACATCTGTAGGTATCGTTTACCAGTTACAGTTACAGATACAGCCTTTCCATTATGTATCTTCTCAAAAATTGTCCAATGGAAAAATGGCTGTGAAACCGCGTCAAATGTTCCGTTTACTTTTCCTAAGCTCGGTTTATTCCAGTAACCACTACACCAATTTTGCTGAAATTTGGATAGGATATGAATATGACGTAAACACATAGCAAGTTTTGCTGCTTTCTATTTCGAATTCCATCCATTCTCGAAAAAGTAATAAACAAAAACCTAAGCACTATCAGAACACCTCCAAAGTTCATATTTCTAGATTTGCCAATCATTTTCGGGTGTAGATGAAAAAGATTCTTTTCTTTGAGGACCACGAAAACTGCTTCATTTTGAAATCACATTACTGCTTAGTCTCCAAACAGTCTCATATTGAATTTTAGAATCACACTGCATTAAGCTATACACAAATCAATGATGAACAACAAAAACGTACCATTTTTACTCCCTCGTTAATGTTAACAAAAAACTGCTCTACTGCTTGACACTAATGCTTAGAATTTCGAAGTTGTGTGCCCGGTAAAAAAAAGACATAAATCTAATCAAAACTAGTAGATGCTATAAACTATAGGATTTGAAGTTGCAAAAGATGAGTTTTTGCACCTAAAACCGGAAGTCAAGAGTATTCACTTATTGCAGAGTTTGAAATGAAAGCGAATGATGATTACGACTCCTTAAATAGACACTGAACCAATGATTTTTGGGGTAGATGCAGAAGAGTATAATTACTAATAAGGTAAGAAGAGGAAACCATGAATCCTACAAGGTAGCGAAAAAGAAAGAAAAATCGTAAAAGAGCACACGTGACTTACCACTGTCCACTGCGAATCTAGCGCCGTCGTGACGACGGGCGTTTGTGGTTCCGACTTGGCTACCCTAAGGCCGCCCCCTTTGGGTTTGGCTGGTGATAGCCTCGCCCCAGGCGTTCCCCCGCCGCCGCCACCGGGGCCCCCGCCCCCTCCCCCCGGTGGGGAGGGGAAGTACGCGCCGTCGGCCGCGAACGGTTCCGGTTGCCCGGCCGCCTGACCCGGACTACTGCCAGCCACCGCCGCCGCTGACGGATATCCAGCCGCCGTCGGGCTCAGCGCGTACGCCTAGAACAAACAATAAAAAAGTTAGTCAAGTAGATTGACTGAGTACTTTTCATGCCCCTTCTTAGCGAAAGGGTCCTGAAGGCGTCTCTAGGCTTCGATGGCCTTCTTCAAACCAACCTGGTTCGTTCTTGGACTTTTTGCAAGTCTTCAGGGGTGTGTGGATTATCTCTTTTGATTTCAAAGTCACGTTCACGGCTCCTGGATAATCATTTGATGATCCATACTCCGGTTTAAATTTAGTTTAGAAAAAACAAAAAAAGTAAACCCTCAGGATGAATAAACATGAAAAACAATCTGCAAGTACCGTAGGAGACGATTTAACGGAATTAGAGAATGCTCTTATTTATATTACTACACAACTCCTCACTTTGGATATAACGTTTTTTTGGCTACAGTTTTGATCAGAAGGCTATGAAACATGCAAAAATGAAATTTGGACGCTTCTTAAACTTCTGAGCCCTAAATATACAACATATACCTACCCAACGTTCAACAAAATCGCTGAAGCGGTTACTGGGATTACGTCGTGTTTAAAGTCAGCAACTGTCATGCAATCTGATATAAAGTTGTTTGTTATTGTATTTTGAAAAATATCAAGCCACCAATTTTTTTGAACAGCAAGATAATGATGAGGCACTTGTATTTACGAAACAATTATAGATATATAACCTCAAAAAAATGTTTACTCCGAAATATCATCGGGGGCTCCAAAGTTGAAGCTTTCGAGTAGAATTTGTGAATAATATAATATAACGATTGGAAATACAATCATAAGAAAGGCTCCCTCAATTAGTCCTCCTTCAAGATTAGCGTAGTAATACTGCGTATGAAACAACACACTCTGTAGTAACAAAACTACAAAAAATAACTCCTCCAAGAATATTACAGGATAATTTCCAAGAATTTCTTCCCGACCTAGGTTACATGAACTTTCTACCCATTGAACATGTAAAATGGGCTCTGTCAATGTGGGGTAGCTTGTATGTGGAAGGCAAGACGACATACTACACACTGGATATACTTTTTTTTATTCTGAAGGTAGTTTATTGAGGAGACAATTGTAATTAGTTGAGTTGATTCATCTATTCCCGTCCATGCAATGTCGAATTGGAAAAAGACGACTAGCTGCTATTTCTAGACATTTCTGAACTTGAATTACAAATGTCATCACCAACCAGCATAAAAACAATCACTAACTTAGTACTTCCTAGAATACACCGTATAAAATATGCAATAACTATTCATTCATATTATAATAACCAAAGAGTAATAAGCTTGAGAAAACCTTCCATTCCTCACGGTTTACCCACCTTATGTTCTTAGTTTTAGATGAAAGATATTTTTTTGTAAAATACGCCGTTTCTGCGAGATATCTCGGTAATCAGAACAGTCTTAAGTGTTTTAGAGTTACACGTCCTTGCAGATATTTATACGGAAGAAAAGAAATGTCGAACCGCCCCCTGGAGGACGAGTAATCAATGCCGTACTTCATTTTAATTCTAATAACATGATGGTTGTGGAGTTTAGATTAGAATTGTATAAGACACTAGTAAGGTTTGCATAACCTAGCGAACAAGCGTTTGTACCGGAAGTACGAGGGTCACGCTGAAAGTCTTTAGATATTCCAAGTTACGAGGTCGCCATTTTTCCACCGATGAAGAGGCAATCGCTGCATTTGAGGAGGAAATTAGCAACCTTTCAAAAGAACGTTGGTCACAAGAATTTGACAAGTGGTCTTACCGTATGCGTAAATGTATTGAGGTATAGAGAGGATATGTAGAAAAAACAGAATAAAGTTTTTAAAAAAACCTTGTGGTTTTTCTGTATCTAAAAACTTTCAGCGTGACCTCGTATTCAAGTGATTCGGATTATTTGAATGTTTGGAATATTCGGAATTGGATGATTATTCTAATGATAAAAACGTGAAATTGAGAGCTATATCATAAGTACGAACCGATTTTCTTCGTCTTATTCAAATAGAAACGGTTTCAGTACTGTGGTGGTGTTTCATAAGACACAAATTACTGTAAAACTATAAACTTTGTATGGTTTCGTAATCTTGCAGAAATTTTGAAACGTTTGAACGATTTTTGAACCAATTTTCCTGAGATCAATCTCAATTTGGAATATAAACTGAACAAGCATGTTTTTTCCGTGAATTTAACTGCATAATGCATTTGTTTGCTGCGGTCCAATAATGATAATATTACTGAATTCTTTCATTAGTAATACTTGGCTAAGCACGGTACTTAATTAAAAACTATGAAATACATAATTGTAGTAAGCGTTTGAATTTTTGTTTCTTCCAGAAAATTGGATGGAATCATATGTATATGGTTAAAACTGGTTTATGGTCATAAGCTAACATATAAATCATCATTCTTTCCAGGCAAATCCAATTACAAGAACAACAATTACTTAAAAGCATTCTGAGAACATAATCGGCTTCCTTTTGAGCCTCTTCCGTACCATGTTAAACAAACTGAGTTTAAATGTACCGATATATAGAACATAGAGATACGACCTAACACCGAAATGCAATAAATCAATCTCTATCCACGTTGTTATTAATAAATTTCGATATTACCCTTCAGGGCAACCAGTGTCGTAGACGGAAATATAATTCTGTATACTTGACTCATTGAAATTTTTTATTTGATTTTACGTAGTAATAGTTGAATAACATAGAGGAAGATGTATTACAAAGGCAACGATGTACATAATACCAATTCTGCCTGTCAATGACTGGTCAAAAGAGAACTTGTTCAAATAATTGGAAAGACGCAAGACTGATACTAATTTTATAAAATCTAAAGATCAAGAAGAAATACACATATAGTCTAGAAAATCTTCTAGCATATGGAGATACCACGATTACTATATGGACGACTTAATGGTATCTCCTACAGAACTCTGGTAGACAAAAGCTGGCATCTCTGTCCTTTTAAGGTTAGTTGAGATTTTATTTCTGATTGCCATTAAGTATTGCCTCAGTTGAGAGTTGACAAGGGTCAATCATTTTCTTTGTAGTTCCTAATGGGAAGTCACAAAAAAGGAAAGTATAAGCATCTAATGCTTAGAAGTGATGTGATGATGAAAGTGATGGACGTCAAACGTTGTCAGACGAATTTTTTGTGCTACTCTAATTCGGGGTATTGTCGGAAATTTGTCCTTGAAGACGCGACATTTCACGTGCATAGAGAAACGATCTCCAGACATTTGACAAAGTTCCCTGACATTTTAACAATGGAGCATAGACAATAAAACTGATTTTAGGCTTTGGAAAATTGATTCATACGGGAACAGTGATAAAAGTACCTCAAAATGAATAGGAAATAGGGAGTTACCCGAACTGCAAATTTAGTACTAGCGAAAAACAATCCCAAAATCTCAAGGTGTATGTGTTCACAATGTTTCCTTCGCGTATGCCTAGTGGAAGTGAAAACTAGTTTGAATGTTCAGAATTTCGATGTAGTATGAATCCCTAAGTAAGAAGCACTGAATAAATAATTTTTTTTTAAATGAAGCTTTAATCAATACATGGTGGATTTTCTACTACGGTTTCTCTCCTATGGACAAGAGATGTCAACGATTATGCAATAGGCAGTTCTACATTATTCTGTAAACGATGATTTTCGCAACTGTGAAATAAAAAGCGAATTCGAATTTTCTACTCGCAGCTCACGCCGCTGTTCGCGACACGGCATGATGTTTGTTCCATGGAATTCCATCAATTAATAACATATAACAATAAACTCTGGATATTAAATACTAATTATTGTCGCTTGATATCAAAGCTACCGAATGCCTTATCAGCTTTATGTTGCGATGTATGTTTAACTGGAAAAAGATGCAACACAAAACCGATAACCTCTTGGAACCCCCTATCTTGTACTAACTTTCCTGCGTGACATGCAATAAACAAGATCCTTAATCCAAGCGTCATAATAAGAAAAATTGGAAAAGATTAGCTAGAATAATCAACAGTTTGAGCAGATTAACATTGGAAGGCTATTTTTATCAAATTATAGTATCCTCCACTATTGATAATACTGAGGGGGTAGAAATACGAAAAGAAGTAAGACAAGCACGCATTTTTCGCCCCTTTTGTTTAACACCTATTCTAAATTCATTGTCACAAAAGTATTGGACTGGTGGTGGTGGTACTGAAATCAATAGCGTCAATATTAATTATTTCAGGTATGCGAATGACACGGTATTAATTGCAAGTAATTATGAAGAAGCTCGACATGTGATCGACAGGGTAACGATAGTTTGTGATGAATATAGATTGAAGCTCAATACCACAATGACAGAAGTCGTGGTTGTCAGTAAAATGCCAATCAAACCTGAAGTAACGGCTTACGGAGAACAACTTGAGAAAACAGACATTATCACTTACCTTGGTTATAATCTAAATGAGAACAGGGGTATTGGCGGAAAGCTTAGAATACGAATAGAGAAATCCATAATTACATTCCTCAAGTTAAGGAATATCATATGCGGAAATATCATCACTGAAATCAAAAATTGATGATATGGTACTCTATTTTTTTTATATGATATCGAAGGCTGGAAGTTGACGGATACACTTCTTAGAAAGCTTGAAGAATTTGGAATGTAGTTGTACCTGAGGATCCGACGAATACTCGTATGTTGGTTGGAGAGAGTTTGTAACGAACTTATTTTATAGCGAATGATAAGAATACGGATCTGGTCAAAACAATAAAAAGGCGCAAACTGGAATATTTCGGTCATTGAATTCATCACCCGGAGTCACATAATTTAGGTATTTTATTTGAAAATATGCAAGGCACGATAATAAGAAGGGCCAGGTCGAAGAAGGTCATGGCATAGAACTGGGGTCACCAATTAGTTTCATGCTCAATACAAAAACCATTTCTGCCCTATCGGGGATATTCATCTTGTCTTACAAACTGGAAGAGCAAATAACCTCTTCCCTCAGACCTTGTCGCACCAAAAACCTGAAGAGCATTCGGACCTGAGGACATCGGTTTAACAAATCCTCTGCATTCATTTTCCGGGCTGTCACCAAAAAATCATTATAGTCAATATCATAATCGGGCATGGTAAAAGAAGAACAAGAAGAACAGTTGCTGCGAACTTGATCCGTTTTGTAAGTTACGTTAGCGTTCACACCATTAATGTTTCCGAAACATGTCTTTAACATGAATAGGCGATGTTTTATAAATCGCTAAAAGCATCTGCCATTCAAGAAAGTCCTGAATATCGAAATAAGATAGCTAATACCATCTAAAACGATTGTAAGGGACTATAACTGATTAATGTAAGCAACCTGTGGAGTGGAAGCTTCCATCGTAACTGAATCTCAGGATCTGGTGAGTTACTATGCGTGAGCGTTTGGACAGTACAAAAATCTTCACTCCATAGCAATATTTCAAGATCGTTTGATAGTGACTCGTATAGAAGGATGCGATTTTTTGAATCACCAACAATCTTACGTTCACAACACATATACCGCAAGATAGAAAATCAATGAATATGTATTAGAAGTTTGATTTCGGACTTCCATTGTCTATAAATTTTTGAGTATCACGACGTTTCGATTGATGTGCTATCTTCAATCGTCTTCAGGTGAACTCGAACGACAAAATTGTAATTCATCTATTGTTGGTAAAAAAATTAAGAGGATTTACAAAATTTCAAGTTATTTTTTTAAAATCATAACTTATCGAATACATTTAACAAATATAAGCAGAAGTAAAATGCATGTTTATAGACCTAGAGTGAGTTAAATATCTTTCATAACTATGCGACATTTTACAAATGCATAAGTCTTCAACAGACCATTACAAGAAACTATTTTGAAAAGTTCCTTATTCCTGTATGCACTGTCAAGCCCGCAATATGGCATATTTACATTTATATTACCGACGCCGTGCTTTCGCCTTCTTGTTCTTTACTGATTAATTTCAAATAACCGTGAATACTGTAGCCTGCAGCATGCCTCTTAATTACATATTTGCACATAATTTTTTAAACAGTTTCGATAGTTTTTGTGCTCCGTTAAAATGTGAATTACCATTCAAATTACATTTGGCACAGTCACATTTAGTTATTTTACCATAACGTTGGTATATAATTACGGAGATTGTAGATGCTCTTACTTGGTAACAGTTTCACAAATAAAACTATTTTTCTCTCAGTGACGCGTTTCGATTTATATTTAAATCATCGTCAGACTCTCAGATTTGACTTTCAACAAAGGCTACCCAGATTACTTTGTCAACTAGCTTACTAGATCCTATCATGTATACAAAACTAGAGCCCTCAAATCTAGCATGCTATTTATCTTGTCTAGCTATTCTTCTATTAAATTATTCATTTTTTCTTTGTTTTGTCTGTCTTAGGGGAAATCTTTTCTGGCGACTGCATTTGCACTACCGTTGAGGGAAACCCCTATGAAACCTTAACCTTCGCCGTCAAAATGTCCTTAAGACATTTCATGTGATAAACTATTTTATTTGTTAAGGTATTTCACGTTTTTAGTTATTTGATTCCTCAAGCTATTTCATTCTTCTTGATACATTTGAGGAGATATTTCAAGTGTAAGTAAACATAGAACACAAATAGATGGAAATAACGATGGAAGTGGAACGAATATGCTCGACCAACAGGCTCCGCGGTGGATGTGCAACAACCGTGTTTCTTGGTGCAGCAAGTCGACGGCCGGGTCGAGCTGCCCGCTCTCTCGTATGACTAATTGGCGCGATTCCGCACCTGGCAGAAGCCGCGAACGAGTTCTGCTGAGCCGACCGTTTGCTGTTCGCGTGCCAGACGACTTTTTTGCGTTTGCTGAACAAAATGAAAAAATCCACGCACCGCACCGGGTAGGTTGAAGGTACTCGCGGGCACGATCTGTCGTCGGGAGGAGAAAAAGACGAGATGATGCGTATGAGGTAAATAGGTCCAGGCACAGCGATGGAGTTGAATATTCAATCATATCCACACTGAGTAATCGGTATTAGAATGTATATATCAGAGGATCGAATGATAATCTTCGATAGGATATTCTCACTCGCTCTTCCCTCTAGGGAAGATAAGATTTCCGCCCCACAGCATGGTATACTATACCGACGGATCTCATTAAAAAAAGATGGGATCCAGTAGTGCGGGAATGTGCCTGGAAGGTAGAGACATGGAGGAAAGCGATGGGAATCCATATGTCAGCTTTTCAGGCAGAGATATTTGCCATCCTAATGGTGATATAACAGAGCAAGGAGCAGGACATCTACATTGGCTCCTACAGTCAGGCAGTTTTGAAAGCAGTAGCATCTCCTAGGATCAGATCACCACTGGTCCAGGAATGCAGCGCCGCCCTCCAACGCTTAGCCCAATCCAAGAACGTGGCCCTTATGTGGGTCTCTGATCACAGCGGGGTGCCAGGTAACGAGAAAGCAGACTGCCTGACGAGGATGTGAGCAAGGGACATATGCATTGGCCCCAAACCCTTGCTGGGTATAAGCAGAGGCCAGGTCAGTAATGCCTTAGATGATTGGGCGAATAACGAACTTGCGAAGGCATGGTTGGAGAGAGATGACAAGAGGATCATAGCAGGCCCCAACAAACATAGGGAGCTGTGGCTATTGAACCGGAGGAGGAAATCACTCCACTTGTTAGTAGGGATCCTTACAGGTCACTGCAGATTGAACAGGCACCTGACACTCATAGGAGTGGTCAAAGACCCAATCAGTCAGAAGTGCTGGGAGGAGGACGAGACCTCGTTCCACTTCCTCGGTGAATGTGCCGTATACAGCGGCCTTAGGGCTGAGGTGTTCGGTACAGCAGAATTTGACAGGGAAGAGTGTTACTCAGCGGAATGGTCGGACATCATGACTTTTATCAAAAGGTCTGGAAGGTTCGACACTAGGGAGTTACCAGGTCTGCCATAGTTTTAGTGTGCTGGTCTTCGGGGTCGGCAAATGGGGCCACAGGTGGCCTACTTGCCAAGCTTAGCCTCCTCATTATTACTACTACTACTATTAATACTAAGTAACCAGTTATAAGAAACGTTCTTTGGACGAATTATCCTCAATCATTTGTCAAATGACAATTTCAAAGGCTAGCCATAACATGTCGCTTGTGTTCGATGCATTCTGCACTGCTTTATTCAATAAGTCAATGGTCCTCTCCGTCTCTTTGGTATTGTTTTGTTCTCCCAAAATAATATGATGTTTGAACATCGAATAAATAATTGTTTGGAGTAGTATTAAACCGCAGTCTTGAAAACCATTCATGTAACTCACAATTATCTCTCACTATTGCACTACTGAATAATGCAAATATAATCATGGAGAATAGAGGTCTGCAGTGTGTTAGAAGGAAATCTTGAACACTTACCATGCCGTTGTCAAGGTAGGGTGGTTGAAATCCTCCTTTTTCTGAAAAATAAAATAAATTTTCATCAACAATAAATAGAAAACAACGGCGAACAGCATTAGAGAAAATGATTGTTACAAAAATTAGTTGTACTATATATACATTGTTCCCTCCCAAATTAAAGCCTGGAAGTATAGATTAGAATTACTGTTGGATACTTTGTAAATCCTGATAACTATGAAACCAACGCGTTATTTGCGGTTTCCTAGAGTTAAATCACCATTTCCCATTTTCTCTGGCTGGCTAGAACTGTTCTCCCTTCATTGATAAATTTTTGGTGTACAGCCGTCAATTTTCTCATGAGGTTCAAACATTGAAGAATAATCAATTCCACCTCATGTGTGGGAAAAGCTTGTTCTATTTGCTAAAAGCTTGGTAAAATTGAACTTTCAATTTTCCTGTGCTGCTTGAGCTCGAAAAGCTGGTAGTAGCATTCCAAGACAATTGGACAAAAATTATTATATGTAATCATGTCGACCTTTCTGATAAACTTAGTTTTACAAATGTCAAAGAATCGTTGAAGATGGACTTTATAAACATACACAACAATACTTCGAGTATTCGACGTGCTAAAGTGTCTCACAGGTCTTGCTTTTCCATGTCCAGTCAACATCCTGTCAGACTAGAATAAAGCTCCACCTATCAGTTAAATCTTAAAAAAGATCTAGCCATACATTAAAAAATATTCCCTTACACGTTGAATAATTCCATGGAGGAATACAAATATCACTGGAATATCGTTTGCCGTTGATTGTTACAATGAAAACAGCTTGCTTTTCTTATTACTGGTTACCTAATCAGTGTAAGAATCAGAATTACCTTTTCACTCATAAAATAAACATCAATTATGTAATCACATAAATACAAGCCGACTAAAATGCCCTTTATTAGCCAGTAAAAATACATGTATTTGACGTGCCAAATTGTCAACCAGTACTACGGTGCTGCCCATTGGCAACTTACGAAGTCAAAAGTCACACTTGGACTGCCTTGGAGTGGCGGCAGATGTCGTAAGGAATGTAATCATTCGAGTGCAGAACTGTTTTATAACATGCCAGAAGTAAGCACGGATATAATCTTGAAGCTACTGTGTTAGGCTCTTTAACACCAGTATACCAAACGTGAGCAACTGTATGGTGAAATATCTCACTACTGCCCAGAATTGATAACATACAACTTGCGTACAAACGTTGATCATTGAAATACTAATTTTACTAGACTATAACGCCAGCTTGCATACAAAGGTTGTCGCTGTAGTACATTCCGTACGTGTCTTGTCGGCCATCTATCGCTGCTATCGGCAATCCAAGATGACACCTACCAGCGACAAGATGTTGAATCTTTCTACTTCATTATTATTTGTCACATTTTTTCTTCTGGAGCTATTGCAAATTGCTGTCTGTTACTAAACGTTTACTTTCAAAGCAAAAACGTGTTGAACGATGGGTTTTAAAGAGTCTCTAATAGCATCTGATAGTACCTAATTTCGAAACAGTTCGTTTCTTCTGCAAGTAACCCCAGGAACCTTATGCAAAATACAGTTTATCTGCAGGATATATAGATATAGGATCAAGTGAATCTAAATCAACAACTAGTGTTAGTGTTCGTTACCGAATGTTTACATGCAAAGACATATGCCAATGATATTGGGGTCATGACTGGCAGTTAATCAGACGACGTAACGATTAACCACAACAGATCTTGTTAAGAGACACACAGTCTCTACGGAACGTGCAGTCAACAAAGAAGCACGAGTTGTGAATTTATTCAACGAGTTCCACATGCACACGACATTGCAAAATTTATTCTATTCATGCGAGAAAAAATGATGTTTGATATGCGGTTGCAGATAATATCGCTCGTTTATGTGGAAGATGGTAAATATTTTTATAATAAATAATTAATTATGCATAATTTGAATTACATTTATAATCCACAGTATTAATCGCTGGATTGATTCAACTTGACAGTAGTACCACTTACACGGTCACATCAGTGAGGCAGTATATGTTGAAGTAATATTTTGTTGACGGTATCAAAGGATTATATAAATACTTCTTATTACGAACTTGCGAAAGAATAGTTGGAGAGAGACGACAACAAACATGGGAGCTATGGCTATCGAACCGGAAGAGGGATTCACTCCACTTGTTAGTAGGAATCCTCATAGGTCACTGCAGATTGAACAGGCACCTGACACTCATAGGAGTGGTCAAAGACCCAATCTGTCAGAAGTCCTAGGAGGAGACGTGCATGTTCCTCAACCAATGTAACCAGTCAAGGAACACATATTTACACACACATTTGTGAATGATGTTGTAGCGAGAACAAGGATGCCAACCAACTTCCAAAAATTTCATAACATTCTGGGTGTGCAGCGTCTGACGAAGTGACAGGCATCAGGTACCAGATGTAGCTCCTACAACGATGGAAAGTTTTGCCCGATTAGTAAGTCGATGAATGTTAAGGACATATTAAGAGATAATATTCATCATCAGCAGATATATTATGGGACAATGTCGAGGACATGTTCGGCCAACCGTGAGACCTGAAGATGACCGCCACGCCTGAGCTAACACAAGAAACTTCGCGCATACGGGCAGATTCAGTACGTCTCTTTGTCAGTCCACTTTCGAGGACTGAACTGAACTGAAATAGCATTATTGGGATGTCAATGCTTTTTAGATAAAAAGTTGTGTAATTATCACACAGTTTTACAAATACAACTTTTTCTTTTAGTCACGCGTTTCGATTTTTACTAAAATCATCGTCGGACTGTCAGATTTGACTGCTAACAAGGCTACGAAGCTAACAAGGCTACCCAGATGATCATGTATACAAAACTAGAGCTCTCAAATCTAGCATACTATTTATCCTGTCTAACTATTTTTCTATTGAATTATTATTTACTTTCATGTGTCTATCTTAAGGGAAATATTTTTTTGGCGACTGCATTTACAATATTGATAAGGGAAAGCGCTACAAAACCTCAACCATCGCCGTCAAAATGATATTTCATGTGATAAACTATTTTATTTCTTAAGATATGTCACGTTTCAAGATATTTTATGCCAAACCTATAGTAGTTAGTGTTTCGATAAAAGTTGAGTTTAAAAGAATAGTCTGTTCATTTACTACAATGAACTCAGGGTTTCGCAGATATTTTTGAATCTCTAATGTTTCTATGAAGTTAAAATCATGTATTTTATTGCAAGTTTGAATCACACTCATTCTATTGTCGTCGCCAACTTTATCATTAGTATATTGTATCTAGTAAGTGTTTGGCAAAATTTGATCTTTCTGGATAGTGGTTTTTGAAGGCACTTATATGTTCCCTATACCTTGTAAATGCTCTAGCTGTTTGACCTATATAAACAGCATTACAGAAGGCAAATGAAATCCTATAAACACCTGACTTACACAACATACACTCCTTGAATTTATCATATATGATCGTAAATCTATTAGCTATACTTATTTGATTATCATACACCGTTTTTATTATTTTCGATATCTTGTTGCTAATGTTTTCGAAATAAGTAATTGTGGTATATCGTTTCGTTTCCTGTAGTGCATTATGCGGATATATGCTCCTAATAGCATTTTTGTATTCTTTTTTATTTATTCAATGATCTACTATTTTGTGGATTATAATGATATAAAAATCGAAACGCGTCACTGAAAAAAAAAAGTTTTATTTGTGAAGCTGTATGATAATTACACAACTTTTAATCTACATGATGGAAGAGTTTCACCAAGTAAGAGCATCTACAATCTCCATGATGAATGCCTTTTGTTTTCGTAAGTTTTTCACCTCAAAGTGAAATGTAACTTAATAGCCATATCCACACTAAACATTAAAACATACAAGGCTCAGTTTATTATCTATGATAGATAAGTTCTGCAGCTGTAATACATCTTTACGTGTACGATTTCTTGATATGTTTTATCTACCCCATTTATTACATATGTATTTATACACAAACATTTACGTAAATTGCCCAATATTTGTAATCCATCGTATCACAATAATTTTTCAGGTGCGATTTTAGTCAGTAAGAAAGTATTTCAGCTTGATATTGAGAAAAATAAGAAGTGATAGAGATACATAGACTATCGACTGAAACGATTAGGTATACTTCCATAGATTTTGACTATTGTTCCAAATAAGTTCCTCTCCACCACCACATCTCAAACCATACATAAATTCATAGAATCCGAAAATTTTATTTTATTTTTATTTTATTTTCAGCATCTCATTTTGTACCGCCGTGATTTAATTTTATTGACCAATAGAAATCTGCCGGCACGTCTGTCACATCTAAATCCTTGGTGAATGTGAAATGTAGGCCTAGTTTCTTGTGCAGATAAAAAGATTGTGTAACTAACACACAGTTTCAGAGATTCAAATATGAATCGAAACGACTCACTGAAAGAAAAAGAGTTTTATTTGTGAAACTGTGTTTTAATTACACAATCTTTTTATCGGCATGATGGAAGAGTTTCAGCAAGTAAGAGCAACTACAATCTACTTGCAGCTTTAGTTATATTAGCCAGTTCTAGTTGAGTTACGCTGGGATGTTTATCCATGTGCCATTTTTCTTAGATCTTTCTGTGTAGATGTTTTAGCACCCTAGTCTATCTCACTTTGAGAAACTGAGAATTTCATAAGGTCATCAAGCTACAGCTTACGATACGATATTTGAGTCGTAATCCAGCGCTTGCGCTGTAACGATAAAAAGTTCTCTTACCGTAACCACTGTCACCGAAAAAATTCATATCACCTGGTTAGTACAGCATATCAGACAAATGATAAGGATTTTTGTCTGAGAGTATCACTCCTTAATCCAATTTGCAACATAATAATTCACTCCATATGCACACACATACACCATAGAAGACATGCCAGTGATATCTGCGGCTATACGTAGTAAGTATATCTACCTATATTGATTATTTTTTTAGCGTATACATAATTACAGATAACCGATTACTGGTTAATTTTAATATCATCTACTTAATATTTCCTATGATAACAAGGCACAAGTGAATGGGTGTTTTGTGGGGAATTTGGAAAATCTGAACAATCTTTTTTTCAGTACTCTAATTCCAATATGCATACATATATCTGTACTGAAACATTGGGGTGTATTGAAAAAGTTATGGAAGACTAGTCCGATGAAGCACACTGCGTAACTGTGAATAGGGGATGAGAATTCCTTCCTTAATAAAGATATGTTATGTTATCAACATGACACACACATCTTAAAAACTCCAGAAAGTTAAAAAAAGTATTTATAAATGATCAATCTTATCAATATCCGTCCGTAACAAAATCCCCGCTGTACTGGATTTCGTTTTAGGTTTGCGCGGCAACGTCGCCAGTGTCGTTGGCTCCGTTTTCGGCGGGTACCTGTGAATGAAAACGAATCAACAGATGCACATGCGGAGCGGAACTACCCGTAGCAGCAACATTCTAGAAGAGGATAAAATGAAGGAAAGGATCTTGCATTCCCAACAGAGACGGGGGAGGCACGAATAACCTTTCAACAACCGTTCAAGCAACGTTGCCAGAAGACAATGGGGTGTTTCTGAAAAAAGGTCGGGGAAAATGACTTGCAATTTATACCGAGGTTGGGATGGCAAGTCAACGAACATGTCAATTGTGTAAGTCTAATACCGCATTATGGTAAATCTCTTTTTTATATTAAAATAATAATAATAATCTGTTCTATATGGATGACCTCAAACTTTATGCCCCCGGAAAACGCGAATTACAGCAATCACTAAGGGATGTGCAGGAATGCAGGAATACAGTAATGCTATTGGAATGGAGTTTGGGATAGTAGCCATAGCTACTCTACCTCTTTACCACTTTTGGAGTTCAAGTGTATCAGCAGCTACCGAGACAATCTCACAAACATTCGATTGGATATTCATAAAACATCTAAAATCCTATGGATCGTGGAAGTGGCCCAACGTTCTCGGTTAAAATTTGTATCATCATCATACTTCAAAGTGCTGTTAGATGATCAAATATCTATTCACAACGACCCTAAAACGCTATAAACCGTTACTATCTGAAATAAGCTAAACTCTTCAGCAACACATTCTACTACGAACTGAAAGTTGGACCTAAGCCTAATTGAGATTTCCTAGTATTTGTTGGACTCATGGCTCTTGGTGTTATTCGAGACAGCTTGGTCAAGCATTATTATGGTATCAGACATAGTTCTTCAACATTCATGTCTGAAGCCTATGTTCACTATAAGATGATGAACGTAGGAATATTTTTATCATATCAAGAGATATGAACTAAAATATGGGCTACTCCAGATAATCCAAGAGGAAATTCAGCCCTGATGGCAAATTGCCAGAACGGATAACGCAACCCCAGAACAAAAATTGTTTGGTACAGCTTATCTAATGGCTAAGGCCGGCTTTTAACACAAAACCCCACATAAAAATCACTAAGCCACATCTCGCTATAATTGACAACCATGCCGGATGCATGAATACGAAAAAAAACCTAATTATAGTGACATAACATTCGTTTGTGGCTCATATGTTTTTTTATTGTAAAACTTTTTGTTCAAGTATATCGGGACAGTTCTAAAATATTCATACGTCATAAAATATTCATATCTAGCAGACAATAACGCTATTCATGAAAATAAATATTTTACCAAAAAGTAAGGTACAGCAGTAGAAGGAGCATAAGGACCCATAACAATATATCAAACTAAAATATTTAAACAAACAAAAAAAGGAACATAAAAACTATGTGATCGCTACTTTCATTTATAAACGAAGGAAAATATACGACTGATGTTTATTTTCAGTTGTTTTACGATTATTGTGATACGTGTTAGGTTATGTCAAAAATTTGTCTTGAAATTCAACAATTTACCAATTTTTTATCTACCGCCCAACCATTTAATGCTAAAGATTATATTTATGACATATTCTAAACAACTTTTTAAACGTTGACGTTGAAGTAAAAGTTAGCAAATTTACCTCTTTTCCAGAAAAAAATCTGGTTTTGAAAGAACATTGTACAGTTTTTAGAATAAATATTAATAATGGAGCTTTTTCAGAAAACTGATGAAGAAGAGCAACGAAGGGAGCCCAAAATCAGCGTCCAGGGTCTGAAGTTAGATAAAACCGATACTACTTGTAACTTGGCAACGTTGGCGTGGTGCGTGAGGAACCATTGTATCTATCAGTGTATCGACCTTCTCTTTTTATACCGAGTATGGTGCCTGCACCCTCGATGGAACAGATAACCTGTTTGCTGCCTGATCCATGGGTAAGGGTTGCAAAAATGTAACTTGATATGTATGGTCTTGGAAAGTGCTCTTTCAAATATAAGGAAGGGTATAAACTGATCATGGAACGTAGAAAAATGTAATGCTTAATTTCTGGTGATATGCAGACATCCATTCTGTTTATAGAGATACAATAAAGTATATTTTAAAATGAGGGAATAAATTATTAAATGGTATTTTTTGCAAGCATTAAAAAAAACAACAAATGAAAAAAGTGCACAATCCGTATGCACCAAAAAAACGACGATTAGGTATCCAAAGTTAATATTTTTTTGTTAAAAGAGGATATGTTTGTTCTCTCCAAAACTCCAGACAAATCTAAGTAACCACGTAGAAACAGCTGTTGGATTTGTGAAGCGATTACATAAGCTATTTCAGAACCAGCGTCCTTCAAAACATCATTCTCTATCTTGTACAAGCGCATCCGGGTTAGAGTGCCTTACACAAGGGTACGTTTCTCCCAAGACCAAACTTTTTCGCTCGCAACATTATGTGAATTGAAAATGGCGAAAAACGCGTATGGTATTAATTTAAAAAATATCACTGTGTCGTTACTATTTGATTTCCTAATTGGAATATGACAGGTATAATTTTATTCCGGATACCGGCAACACCGCAAGAAGCACGACCTGGCCTTAGGTCGACACAGGCGCCAAACGGCTCTCTGTGGCTCACGTCTGCCTGGCTCTTGAGCCAAGTGATGCCAAGTGGAGTGACATTTCTCATAAATAAGAATTCTGCAACTCGATAGTGTATAGTGAGTTCCTAAGTAAACGTAACTTATGAGTGAGTGGAATTTCCGATAGCGCAAATATTAAGCCTGGAACATCAGACGCATCGGGTCAAACTTACAACGCCTCGAACAAGCCTGTCCTCTTGAAGAACCTCGGTGTTGTGGAATGAGCTGCCGAGAAGTTTGTTCTCAGACAGTTACAGTATACAGCGTATAGGACTTATTTCTTTAGCAGTGATTCTAAGTGCGATAGACTTTCTGCCTTTGCGAAAGATTATCTATAAAATAAATGCTCTGAGTTGGGTAACTCTGTCCTTACTAAGATGACATTGAGCAATTGGCAAATACACCCAAAAAAAAACCTTTTAATTATTTATAGCTTAATGATGGAAAAAACATATTATGTCTAAGATTTTTTTATCGGAATACTTATTTGCTTGTGTACGCTAAGTTGAGGAATTTTAGGAAACATAGTAAATGTTTCCGCTGAACGTTTGGCAACACCGTCCCCAGCTCTCGGTCGTGTGCGTATATACATATTTTCCACTTCCACCACTTCAGGGAATATACGGTTACGAATATTATTCACGGTACCCTAGCACCCGACCAGTAGCGTCGATGCAGGGAAGAAGGTTCGACATTGAACCATAATATTGTCTATGGAGCTGCAGGCGCCACGAAACAGTCTAGCTATATGAAAGGACACATTGTTATACGATGAAATACTGTCAAAAGTTTAAGCGATAAATGACCAGAGTACCTAATACAATTTCCATATCTAAGGAAAGTTACTCAATGAATTGGCTACAGAATCCATGATCTGATACCAGTAGTTAGAACTATAATGGTAGCATGCATACTATAGGAATATAACAAACTAAATCAGTCCCATGTTACGACGATGCCATTTGAGACAGTTTTCAGCGCGCCCATGGCACCGGAGCGCTACAAAACATCTGTCTTTGATAGCCAACCGCCTTTTAGCTCCAGTAATTACGATTGTATGTTAAAACTTTGTTTTGGTAGTTCGGAACGAGCTCTCATTTTTATACACTCTCCTGTCTAATCGTACGCGGTTGGTTCGTTGCTTCTAGCGAATTTTATTTTGTACAGATATACGCCGAATACTGTCGTTTTATATTATCTTTTTAATGTCGGTTGCAGGTATTAAATTTATTTTTATTCTGCTTTATGCCGCGGCCACGGTCCGCTTTAATTTATATGGCGTTAAATAATAAAAGCTGACCACCATCGCCGAAAAAGAATGGAGCTGCTTGTTTCCTCTTTGCAAATATTGGAATTCATTTGCTTGGGAAAAATTGGCCAAGTATCAGGTTGATATTTTAGGTGCTTTCCATTTGGCGCCACATTCTACTATTTGTTTCATGAGAAAATATTAGAGAACAAAAAAGACGTCAACTAAGTTGACAATGTTATTCTTAAGTGTTAGTACTACTGTTTTGATCTGGATCATATTTCGGAATTGCTAATATTTATAAATTTAATTTTTTTAAAATATTGAAAAAAATTCAATTTGAAAAATTCACAAAACACGACTCCAAAATTTATATGATAAGCAGTTTTAAAACTGAAACTAAATCTACAATAAAACTGATACCACTCCACGCAAAATACAGAGAAAGCCATCTTTTCAAGAGGCTAAATATCACATTTGTAATTATTCAACTAGAATGCCTTGATCTGTGATAGTAACAGTTACTTAAATAAAATCTCAACTACTAAACCCACTTGAGAAAACATTTCCATATAACTTAAAAAACAATTTAAATAGTTTAAATTCTTTGAAACATTCGGAGTGCATCGAATATTCAAAATACTGATCATTTGGATGTACGGATCCACAGCTATTCAAGACAAATCATTTCTGTTTGAAGTCACATCATCTATGAGAGAAAGATTACCAGGAAGAAAAGTTTATAGGTGATAGAACATCTCCAAAAATGTTTCTCATAGTAACTTCGCCAGCACTGCATAGATTTCCAAATGTGTCCAAATTTCATTACAATTTGAATGAAATTTTTTGAGTTATTTTAGCCTAGACCTAGAATCCTGCAATGCTATGAATTTTCAATTTCTTAATACCGAAGAAAAGTTCCATTGTTGTGCCATTTTTTTCGTTTTGTTCCAGTGAATGGTTTTTCGATAAAAATATTCAGATGACCAAACGGCGAAGTAAAAAAATGATTTATGAATTGGTTTGATTCTTGATTACATATCAGCCAAAGCAATACTATCGAACTTTTTGTGAAGAAAAAAAAAGGACAAAAGATCCATAACTTCCTTTTTTCCTATCACGATGTTACAATATCTTTATTTTTTCAAGTGTACAGATTTTTAAGATGGCTTATATCAATGCGTGGGAAGAAATCTAGCAGACTCAATTTTTCAACACCCTGGATATTGTGTGATGTTTAGTTTCTGAAAAATTATTTGGGATATATTAAATAATTTCATCTGGACACAGCATGAACCTTATCATGGTATGTATGAAAACCGGGACATTTACGATATATAGCCTAAATTAAATTTTAAAGTTCAGTTATAACTTTCACCACACATAGCTATTTTCAATTTATAACGCCATTACAGTTATCAAACATTTTATGAACATACTAAAACTTTTCAGTGTGTCATCTCTCAAGTGGTTTTGCTTTGATACACTGTGGCCCAAACATCAATAATACAGTCAACACATTAATATCAAAAAAAGTAATTCAGTATGACAATAGTCAAAAAGATATCAGTGGCGTAACTGTACCGAATTTTTCTTAATTTTCCATTCTTTGACTTAACCCTCAATTTAAAACGTCCCTAAAAAAATAATTAGGAACTGTCAAAACGTCCAGAAAATATTTATAAACGATTTTAATTTCCACCGTTTTTTGACGATAATCTAGTGTCAAAATCGAATGATACCTTAAACTATAAGGGACATAAAATTACCGGACAGACAAGCGATAGAAAGACCGAGGGAAATTAATAACATCGTTTTTCGTGATGAAAGGTCAAGAACATAATTATCTCCAATCGGAAAATATCACGTTTATAGTCTCCCACCCTATAGCGTGAAAAGTCAAAAATTAAAATTTCCCTCCCGTCCATCTCGTCAACCCCAACTTTTTAATCCCTACTGGAAAATGATCTTGTGTCACGCAAATGTACAAAAATGAAATTTATAGTTTTTTTTCATTTTTTTTGATTTGTGACGATAATTCTAGGATCTATAGGCAGCATGAAATTGCTCAAATTTCCATCCGAGGTTCAAAACGTCTGCAATATAATTAGTGAAGAAAGTACGTTAAAAGACGCACGACCAGTCTCACATTCAGGTTCTCCAATTGCCACACATCTCGAGATAACTTTCCATGACATCTGCGACTACACTGGATCACACGGTATATGGAGATAAATCCATATCTGGCCCGAAAATTATTTACAGCCTCCTCTTATATACTGTGATGCTTATCTGAACGTGGAATAGAATGGGGCCTTCCTTAATGCGCTCTCCTAAATAATTTATTGTTGGTAGTACACACAACGAGAAGCCGGCTCTGGAGTGAATTTAAATAAAACGGCAGCTGCTTGATATATGCAATGGTTGTTCAAGGTAATAATACTAATAACGTATCATTTCTGATATTTATTCCCGAACAAATAATGTCTTGACATTCAAGATGACTTCAAATCAACCAGATAAAATATTTTTGAATTATAATTTTGACTGACCAAAAAATTGGAGAAAATCCAGAACATGAGGTTTTTATCAAAATGGGATGCAATGTTCACTGTCTGCATTGATTGTTAGTTGCAAATTTTGGTTAAGTGCAAATGCGAAAAATAAGATTTGTAATATTTGAAGGATTGTATACGTAAATAATAATTAAAATACGTTATGAAACATACCTAAGGATTCAGATATTTATATTCTACAAAATCTAATATCTAATATCCCTATTTCATTATATATATAAATTATCCGATGAATAGATTCTGAGTACTAGATTTATTGAACACGGCTTTTAAAATAGTTTATTTAGAATATCCAGTTTTGAATATTGTTTTACAAACAGCACTAACGTATATCAGATATATTTAATGGTATGACGTTTGAGGATAATTTTCTGTGAAAATATGCGAGAGCAAAATCTCAATTTTTCCGACATTGTTTAGACATTCTATGATCTACAAACTTTTGTCCACCGCACTTGTTATCATAGGTGATATTTCGCACATTTCCCTCCAAGACGCAGAAACCATGCATTTGTTTTAATAACCATGGAATATCACGACCCATCCGATTCATGAACAACGTAAGTTTTCGGAGCTTCAAACAAATGTGATTTTATTTTTACAGGTGCTCAATAGACTATATTTTGTTTAGTAATATTCAGTGTCTAGGGCAAACTCTCCACTCCACTCCGACGAGTCCCTAAATATCGGAGGGCACAAATCACCCTCCTAATTGAAGTCGTTTCCACTTCCAAACAAGAAATCACTAAGCGTGTGCCTAGTCTTAGCGTCGAAGCCGACGGTCAATCCCGGCTTATGTAATTTTTCTCAAATATTTAAGTTCGTGGTGAGTGCACACACATACAACTCGCAACAGGTCCCATTTTTCGTTACGCCTGTGTTCACGTGCCACCCCTCTTCGAATATAGTTTTTAGCTCCGATACAACGTTGATGGTCGGAGTGGGAGCTGCGTTGAAATCGTTCCCCCTCGGGGGTATATCGGTATAATTTGACGGCGTTAATCTGTTTCGCCGAATAAGAGGGTTGATGCCACGGTGTCCAGGGGCGGAGATTTTTATCAAGGGTCCTGCCTATTTTAATTATTCTATATCACTGTTTACCCCCCAAATTGTAAATGTTACATGATAGTTTATCAAAACATTTAATTGCTCAACAAAATGTGCCAATACAATCCGAAAAATATGATCAAAGTACGACTACATCACGAAAATCTGAGAGTCACTTCCATCGGTCTGTCGGTCTGCCTGTGTCTGTCTGTCTGCATGTACTCTGTCCAGAAATTTTTAACCCCAAAACATATCAAAGCATTCCCAAAATTATTTTATTGTTTATTTTTTTACATTTCTCGAATTCCTGTTCATTTATGATAACTTTCCAAGTTCCAATACTTTCAAGGTACTTGAAAAACATGTCGCCAGTGCCTGTTTTCTGCAACTTGCCATTTTTGCAATAAATTAATCTCAGTAAATGATTTACATGGAATCTTGGGGTTAAATCTGCTGTGAATCCATAGTGTCCCAAGCTGCTTCATGTGATGCGCTCGAATCCCGACAGCTCCTTTGTGTCTTGGTTAAAAAACGTTTTAGAAACGCAAATTTTGATGCTTTCTTCATGAAATCCTGCTTTTATATTCATTATTCGTTCGATTTTTATATTCAAAACCACAAACGAAAATCAAGCCATGCAGATCATCAATACAATCAGCACTTCTCATTACTGTAGAGGAGCCAAAGACCTGCATCCACATTCGCAGATATGTTCAAAATAAACGTCGCAGACATCGTCATGCCAAAATAGTTGAATCGAAATGTATGTGTGTCTGTATATCAAAATGTATGTGACGTGCTTAATGGGTCCCTGCATTACAAATTAGCGTTACATTATTAATGAACCTTAAAAGTCTATTAATTACGCTTTGCGACAGATAATGCACCACCGTGCGTGTTCTATACAGGATGTTGCTCTGAATAGTAATATTTTTTCAATATAAGTCCAAAACATATCATCATGCAGAAACTCCCGCGTGAGAAAAAAGCATGGCACTAATTTTTTTTCAAAGAAGAAGTTTCAATGAATAAAATTAACTATGTATGTGTGTGGCAAATATTATATTTTGAGTTTTATAGACCTATTAAGTGTCGAATCAAAAACCACAAACATTATATGAAAATTACTAAACGTAAAAAATCGGCACTCGGTAAACATAATTATTTGGGAAACAGGGCAAATAGTGAGATAGAACAAGTCTCTTTTACACAAAGAAGTTAACAGTTTCTTTAAGATCATCTGTAACCCAAAATTCATCGTCGTCAATACAGGCAACAATGTGACTAGAACCTGAAAAGTACCGGTCACTGCAATACCATATGGCAACGTCGACATTGGTATATCAAGTACAGTTTTAATCCCAATTTTTATAGCGTTCAGTTACGAAAGTGGATCTGAAAATCATATTTAAGAATTTTCACTAAACCAAATAGTTAACGAATGAAAATAATAGGAGGCATAATTTTTTCTTAATCCTTATAATTCATAAAATTTCACTCATTAGAGTATGAATCAAGAAAAATTCTCAACACGACTCGTGTGTGACCTATGAAACATATTATAGTCTAGTCAAGTAGACAAATATGCATGGTAATTTAATTTATGAAATATAAGATCGTAATAATAATCGTATACAAAGCTGGAAATCAACTTGTACAACAAAGAATCCACAACCTCAAATAGGATGAAAATTTCGAAAAAGTATGGATTTGTATATAAAATTTAACTATAACCCTTGGAAGCAGTTTCTTTCGAGATTCGATTTTTTCAAGTTATTTGAGAATCACTTTCAAAAGCACACTTTAATCTCTCCATTTTCGTTACTATATATATGGGAACCTATTCGAAAAAATCGCCTTTAACATGGGAATATCCTTGGAGGAAACTAAAGATCTATGATTAAAAAATATCCAGTAATATTTGATACTACAAAAAATATTTACTACATATTTTTGCTCAAATTACACACTGTCTCTTATTTATCTACTTTCATTTTGAATTAGATTCGGCGCATAATTGAAAAATCAAAGAAGCCACAAAGATACTGTTGAATTGAGCTTGAAGTAAGGAAAAAATAGATTACTCAAAAATACTTGAACAATCTTGATTGGATATATAAGCTGAATCCGCTATGAACCTAATTCCTGATTTTCAACAAACATAATCCATATCCTGGGCATAACCATAACTATTAGTCAAGATCTATTAAACCTAAAACAACATCTTATGGGCATACTAGTAGCTGATGATATACTTGCCAGTGGCAACTTTCTGGAGGAACTGAAATTCAAATTTAATAAAATTACGCCAATTTCTAAAGCTGGCAGATGCAACCATGGATCTTATAAATAAAATATCAACAGCATCAGATAAGAGGAAAATTTTGATTTTAGTATTTGTAGATCTAAGTTGAGCATTTGATATAAGCGTTGTCATTCTATTGCATAAGCTTAGTTATTATAAACTTATTCTTGAAGTCTTGAAGGGATATTAACATTGCATCTTATAGTACTTAGTAAAGCTATTCATCAATAATATGTGCTTTTAATTAGTGGCCAGTAGAAAATATGACGAGATAATCCCGAGAGAATAAATTTTAGGAGTTACAAATCCAAATTTTCATCTATCAAATTGAATTAATGAAAGTTTGGAATATTTTTTATATGAGGCTTTGAACTTGATATGTTGACTAAAATATGTGAAATGTGTCTTTTTATCTGCATGATTGTTTCACCAAGTAAGAGCATCTACAATCTACTTGAATATGAATATTGTTTTGTTTTGCTGTAGAGAAAATAAATCCAGGTAATGTCCTGAACTGGAACATTTTTGCAATTAGAATACCTCTCTCACTCATGCTTGTGAAATTCGAAACATTCATGCACATTTAAAAAGCAAAGTCATATCATGTTTTTTGTCATTAAAGTACCACAAGTGGAGCTTTATCCATGGACTTCTATTTGCCACTATATTTCGATTCAATTTTCAATGCAAAAGCATTGTTAATTTTCTGTTTTACCTTCTACCGACAATCTCCTTCTCGCATCTACTTCCACTTTTACAAATTGCATATTGTTCAGCTGTTTTCAAATATTTTTGTTCAATTTAAATAAAACACCTCCATTTACACAACTGTCCCATATAACTTGCGACCTCTACAAATTATAAAATGGATATAATATATGTTCTCTATGCCACCAATTGAATGTGTAATGTATTATAATACAACACATACCTGTATCTCAGCACATTTGATTATCATAAATCATCAATTAAATATAGAGTTGTATATCATACATATTGTTTCCCTGGCTTTAAAATAATATTTAAGAAGTTACTTATTGTGCCACATATGGCAAAATAATAAGGAGACCATAGTGTTTGATGAAATATTGTTTTTATCTTAAGCAGGTCCTACAAATTTACTGCAAAAGTGGTATAAGAATCTTTGTTTGCTTTCTTTAAAAGTAGGTATTATGAAGCATGTTAGACTAACTTGGTTCTAAGATTCTATTAAGGTTGTGATATTACACAATATGCTACCGAGAAAGGAGGTTCCAATACAAGCAAAGTTGCCTTCCACTGGTCACAAAAGTTTAACGTTCACCAAGTATGAATACTTGTTATATTGGCAGCGCAGTCAGCTATTAGGACACTGTTCCCCTACATTCCATGTGATTTTAAAAATTGGCCATTGAAAGTACGGTCAGGAAACCAAAGGATATTTTGGAGGTTACACTTACCCAGGATTTGATTATAGTTCAGAGATACAGTCACAAGCAATGAATCTGCATATATTGTGCTATCTCAACTACAGTTTTTTTAGATGTGGTTATGACCTTTGGGAAAACAGATACAATACAGCCCAAAATATAAAAATTCATTCAGAAACTCTGTAAAAGTATCATGTGGGAACAGTTTCATCAAATGAAATGCAGACTTTGGTGATTAATTATAAAAATTGGTATATAAATAGGTTTTTATATCCCCGTCGATTACATCAACCATTTATAATAATATCACAAAAGGATTAAAAAACAATCATGAAAGACGTCCCTAATTACAAGTGCACTGAATATATTAAATTTTATATCAGAATTTCCATAATTATTTGTTAAAAAGTTACAGTCAGATACGAAAAAATACTGGAATTTCTTGTGGAAAATAAGATCATATCCAACAAAAATGACGGATCTAAAGTCTTAGTTTCATTGTGTTAACTTCAGATTTAAAATGCAACTTCTCTGAAAAGCTGCTTAAATCGGGCAAACATCAACGAAAATCTTATAATTTAACATCCATTACATGATTACAAAATTTTTTATACAGAACGACTTCTGGTCCATCCATAGGGATGTAAACAGTAGATCTGAAATTCCCGTTGTTGAAGAATATGACACAAATAAGAAATAATGCAACCCATCAATATTTATGGAGAAAGTACTACAACCAAACACAAATAAAATAACTAGCAGGGCCTAGTAATCTTGATCGAAAGCAAAAAATATTGTGGTGGGCACATTTTAAATATTGTAGTTATCTGGATTTTAAAACAAGCTGTTCAATGTTTTGGCTCTAGCACGCTTAGACGGTGTGAAAGAGGCCGGAATAGGACGAAATACTGAAAAACCGGCATTGAATCATAATAAAATAGAAAGAGAAATGTTAAGGAATCACTCACCCGGTGCTTTGTTCGCTATTTTATTGAAACAATTAGTAAAAACTTCGTATAAGTGATGCATAGGTTCATCGTCACTGGTAGCCATTTTGGGGCACTACAAGACACTACTGACAAACCAACGACACCCAGCCACTGGTAAGATGTCAACTACTGCGCGGGAAATTTGAGGCACGATTGGAAGATTGTATGAATTTGTATGTATCATTTCCATTTTGTAATTCATTGTCGATATATCAATCATTGCAACAATAGATCTTTTTCAAAATAAATAGTTTAATTATAAATATTAACAAATACTTTAAGAACATCACTGTCTAAACAAAATTAGATAACACAAGAAATAGATACTACACAGCGTTTCTTTTCTATGGCATTCATACTTTGCTTATGTGCCTAATATCGTAATAACTTTAGATAAAGAATAATAAAAAGTTTAAACAATTGGATATTGTACAAATAAAAAATAATCAAATATACTTTGGTTTAACGCGTCCGCGCCACCTACTAATAGATTGCTGAAGTACTCATCAGTGCACGCCACCTTCTGTTTGTAAACTTAATTATTAATGCTTCTATTCAAATATTGCTGGGACCATTGTTGCCGGCTAGCCTGTAATCACAAGATTGGTATATATTTTGACTGCCTAACCTGTATTTTGTGAACATTCACAAAAACGTGTATCTTGTAATTTGAAAAAACTCCCGAAATAGGCATTCATATGGGTAACTATATGCTACACCGTACAAACAGTCAAAGTGAGCAATCATCGTATCAGTTCTTTTAAGGAATTCGCAATAAGATGATTTAGATTTTTGCTCCAAAGTTTCTTTCACGAAGGAGTCAACCCATCTCTATCTGTGTACCGTTGTACGTCATTGTTTGTAGTGTTTTGCGCTTTGTGATTTTTAAGTGGTCATTTGTATTTGGTTGTTTATACGTACATGGTACATACTACATAGTTGTTTATATATACATACTACATAGTTGTTTACATTTCCATAGTTATTTACAAAATTGATGAACCCAGAACCCAAAGCATGATTTTCAATATTGGTAAGTCTTAAAAAATGTACACTTTCTACACAATTAAGTTCAGTTTCTCTTATAGCAGTGGGACTTTGTTGGGGAGGAACTAACCCCATAATCAGGAAAAACTCTAAAAACATTATACAAGTTGAATCATCTTCGGCCGTTGAACAGTTTTTCTTAGACTTGAAGTATTTAGCAACAAACATCTGGGTAAAGATATTAGTGTTTTATACAGAAATATGAAAAATTCAGATATAAAATTAAAATATACAGTGACTTGCTGTCAATCCAGTAGTGAAAAAGTGGAAAATGAAAATGTTAAACTGAGAAAATAGCTTTGCTCCATCTAGTGGAGTGCGTTGCAAAACATTGCTCACTAAAATACATTCGCTAGTCGTTGGTAGCAGTGTAGCGGTTTACAATTCGGCTGTAAGATGGCAAGCGGGCACAATTAGGACAGGCAACCAACTATTTTGATAAAATGTCTGTCAAGTAGGTGCACTCGCAACTTTTGCAGCAGGTCGTTTGCTAATTTGTAGTAGTTATCTACATTCAAGTTTTGTAATTTTTACAAGCTTTAGCAGCACTCCATCATTGAAATGTGTAAGAAATTTTGAGAAAATACAAAGTTATGTTACGGCGAAAAATCTTTGGGTTCGCCTTCACTTCCTAATAGCTGTATAGCTAAATGTTTGGAGGTTATACTATCAAGATGCCCTGTTATTAGATGTGGCGCAGAATATGGGGTCGCGGCACTTTTCCTCTTCGTGACTGCTCATTGAAATATTAATTGACGTATAAAAAAAAGATATCGGTCATATACAAATAAGATCTATTTTCATCAATTGTCCTATATCAAAGCAATCTAATACTATATATATATATATATATATATATATATATATATATATATATATATATATATATCATATATATTAAAAAGACGCTAGTTGTCTATGACATAATATGGAATGTTTCAGTACGTACTACCATGGCTGGTGAACCAAAGTGGATCTGTGATTTATTTCCTCACGTTACAAAGTACCGATCTGACATTATCGGTACCACTAGCGAATTCTCTAACGTTTGTTTTTACTGCAATTGTTAGCTGGATTTTAGAAGAAAAGTTGCCCAAGATAAGTGAGTGTATCGCAAATATACTTTTTTGTCATGTGCTAATACGTATGTTTTTTAGGAACTACTGTAGGAGTGATTTTAATATTACTTGGGACATCTCTATGTTGTTGGGATAAATTTTAATAAAAGCTGCCATCAAATTCAAGCTATTTGAAATATTTTCGATCTTTCCATGCCCTTTATAATTATGGATTGATAGAGAAAGCTTTGCTAATGTTTCAGTCGTTGCTGCTTAAATGTGGAAATATTAAACCCTTCATCTTTTGATAATTGGATATACAAAAGTAAATTATTAAATAGTTATGAAAATTTATTTCATGGGATTCTAAAAACGTTGAACAAGAATAAAGAAAATAACCATGGATAATATAACTTTATTAGTTTGATACAACGTTTTATCAGAAATCTGGAAATAGGTATACACAATACAATGTGTGCAATTTGTTACATTACAATCACTACGTTTAAACGGTTCCTTAAGGCGTTTTTATTTTGAAACATGTTTAATAAGGCAGCCTTTATGTCAGGATTTACTATCCATTTTAACTGATCCAAATTATTTGATTAGAAGTTTGAATCGTTGTTTATGTTAGAGGTTAGAAGTTGAAATATGTTATAGCACCAGTCTGGAAAACATGCTGTCTGGTACATTGAGTTTAACTAAAGATAAATCGCAATTTTTAAACAGAATGAGGGAAATCGTTCAATGTCTTTAGGCGTATTAGCTTAGGTTTATAAATGCTCTTAGTAAAACGTCTTATGATAAACCATTCTAAGTTCTAAGGCAAAAGTGCGTGAAACTGACAAGATTTCAGATCGCCATAGCCCACTGGATTGTTATTAAACACACAACTAAAAAACTAAACTATACTGAAGCAATTTTTTCCAAACAAAATTGTTTATAAAAGTTTGGTAGAATATTTTATGAAATCATATTGTGCAAAATCACAGTCGCTGAACAAAGTGAGTTATCTCCTGTCTCAGTTTTGCACCTGGACTGAAAGGAGAGCTACTGCCGGTCTCAATTTTGCACCTGGACTGCAAGGAGAGCCTCTGCCGGTCTCAATTTGCACCCGGACTTGGAGAAAAGGCTCTGGCGAACCCCTGAGCGGTTACCTGACGACTTACGCTCTTCTAACTGTCATATTCGTGATCACCAACCCAGAATTACCCAGAAAACGAATTTTCGTTCTGATTGAAGAAAATCTTTTTTTTTTCCTGAAATCACCAAAAGTGGAAGGAAACCTTTTGTATTTTTTTCAGCGGAAAATCGAATTGTTTCAAACGAGACAAAAAAAAGACATGTATTTTGGACAGCAATCAAAATAAGCAACAAATGATGTGTATCTATACCTATTATACTTGTTGATGTAACGTCTCTTGTGTATAATGTCTAATGTTGTAAATAAAAATATAGTCAATTATTGATTTATATTCAATTCCACCACCAATCCTCACACAAAAAATCACGGACACAAGATAACGTTCCGATTATAACAACCGCCTTTTTTACAATAGAAAAAAATGTTGAAAAATACAAGAATTTTACCCGTGCGTTGATTAACAAATCACCTACACACCAAATTCATTTTTGCATGTTCATGAAAATATTACAATAATAAGTAAATTCATTTCATTTAATTCAAGTGAGACTTCTAGCAAGTGTGATTGGTAGTGAGGTCTAAAATTGTTTCCACGATGGGGAGTCTATGATGGATATAAACAATTTTGTCAGCAATTCCCTCCAACTCTTCCTTTGAATGGTACCCGGTGCATCTCGCAAAAGTTAGCCAGATGAAAAAATAATGTCCACATAAAATGTTATTTGAATGTCCTGCAACATATCCTCAACGCCACCGTTGAGACTACGGAATCAAATATGAGTAAAACTATTCACCAATTTCATCATTACAAATCTCAGACGTTGACAAAATCAGTTCAGTCCTTGGAATAACCAAAAATAAGGGTTTTTAAACTATTAACCACCCTGTTTTTAGAACTCAACGCTTTGATACACAAGTCTATGTAAACTATTTGCAGAAAATAAATGTCAAAAAGATATGTACACATTCTGCAAAAAACTATCTAGATATATCGAAACTCTGCATACATATCTAAATTTATGTTTAAACAAGGCATCCAAGAATGAATATATATTCAAGGATCGGAATATTTCCAATATAGATAATGAAGCAAATTCTTGCCAATTTTTCAAATACCTTGGCCAACTATAAAGTCGGCGTATATTTATCGTAGCGCTAGTACGTCTATAATAGCTAACTGCATTAGTTAGCTATATCATTAGAAATGTTCACGAGGTTAGCTAACTGGACTCTTGTCCTACTGACATATTTGGCTATTTCAGGTAAGTAATTGTGTGGATTAAGTTATATGAACATAATTTGAAAACAATATTGAAAAACTGTATCTACCTAATATTCTGATAAAGACTTTGGTGCACCTGCAGCGACATTCAAATAATAAAATGCACCAGTACATATTGAACCTTAATTGTAATAAAACTGTCTTCCGTTCCACATAGAATCTTCTGGTTTATTTGAAGTGGAGTGTCAGTAAATGATAACCAAGAGGAAATGTTTAATATATATTCTAATAGATTCTTTAAATCTAAGTTCAGCAAAAGCAAAGATTCAGAATATTTGAGGCATAGTTCCACTATTCATCGTGAAATCAGATGAAGATGTGTAAAGCATAACATTTGGACTATGATTCATTAAATGTGGCCCCATGAAAATTTAACAATATTTATAATTTTAATTCACTATATTGCACATTTTATATTTTGATTGTTCAATTTGTAGATGCTTACCATCCACTGCAACTCCGCAGTAGCCGAAATCAGTGCCAACTAGTGTGCACAAAACGTAAGTATAGTAAGGAATTGACTGTAATGATTATGTTTAGGTGCGGTTGAAAACTAAAATTGATTACTAATGAATGCAATTCAAAGATCAATTCAGAATAGAAATATAACTAACAGTTTTGGGGTTAAAATATTAGGAATATTTAATAGGTAGGGCTCTCCGCCTATAGGGAAATAATTTAATGTTAGTGTGAAAGAAAGCGTGAAGAAATAAAATAGGAATTAATAGATATTAGCAATATGAAAGATACAACGACGATCTTTGATTACAGCATGAGCACTGAATGCTGGAGAAGCAGGTTCGAGTCCCGCCCTCAGCAAAAGTTTGGCTGAATGTTTTGCTTCAGTTTGCTCATTTAATCACCTTGTTATATACCGATATTCATGGAGCTATTAAAAAAAAACTGAAAGTAAAGTAAGCATATTGTATATTGGTACTCAATAAAAATCAAATTCAAATAGTATCGCGTAGTAGGTTATAATAAATTGATAATTAATGCTAATTATGGTGATGACAGCCACCTCCAAAGAACCACAGACAAGTACACCTTCTGGTGATGGATCAACTGGCAGTGTGACACCTTCAAATACTGGTAGCCCATCAGATCAACCGTCAGATTCCACTCCACAACCAGGCCGGAGTGAAACACCAGAAAGCGGATCATCAGGTAAAATTTCAGAGAATGGAATAATTTTTGAAGCACAAAATGACTTCGGTGTCGACAAAATTCCTTCATTCATAGTCAAAGACTGTGTATATGTTTTGGCTCGACCCCTGAGTATACTGTTTGATCAATCCATAAATACTTCCACGTTTTTTCTGATCTCTGGAAGGTCGCGAAAATTGTAGCAGTCTTTAAAACTGGTGGTAAATCTGAAATTTCTAACTATAGAGCTATATCCATTCCATCGATTTTTTCTAAGCTGTATGAAATGGTAATTCACAATCGCATATATACTGCAGCCTGAAATCTTATTGTCCCATCACAGCATGGTTTTATCAATGGCAGATCAATGAAACAAACCTTGCTCTTTTCACACGACACCTTCCCGAATCTTTTGACTGGTCAGGTGGAAGCTTAGATTATTATGGATTTTCTGCCTCCCTTATTCAGTTTTTTTAATAATATTTGGGAAATAGGATGCAGCCAGTACATTACAATGAATTTGTGTCTGATGTTTATATAGCAACTTCAGTGTTCCACAAGGATCTAATCTCGGCCCGCTATTATTCACAATATTTATTAATGATCTAGATTACACACTGAAGGCAAATAGTTTATTTTACGCTGATGACCTTAAAATATTCTCCATCATCCGTAATAATTCTGATTGCATTGCACTTCTGTCCACACTTGACAATACCAGTATATGGAGGAAACCAACAAACTTTCTCTAAACATTGAGAAATGTAAAATGGTGGCATTTACAAAGAGAAAAATTGTTGTGCCTTTTAATTACAATCCTTCCGGCATATAAATTTGAGGGCTAAACCGGAGAGTTTTATTCAGTTCCGAAAGTTGAACGAGTTGCAAATATGATCTCGGTTATCAATCTTTTGTTAACTACAACTGAATTACAAACTTAAATTCAGGTATAACTGGAATCAATTACCTCCAGCCTAGTACAAAAACAGCTTGTTAGATCACTGGCTGTGATAATGCATATTATATTGTCGATGGGCTACTAGGTTCAACAGCTGCACCAGGTAACAGCGAAACACCATCTACCGGTGGGCAATCCAATCAACCATCTAGTTCAACCAGTCAACCAGGAAATAGCGAAACGCCTACAAATACCGAGAAACCAACTAGTCCAGCGGTAGCAACTTCTGGTTCCCCAAGTGATACACCATCAAATACAGGAGGAACCGAAGAATCTGGTCCAACTGGTACTACACCAAGTGGTACTTCGGGGGAAACGGGACAGCCTACACCGACAAGTCCAGGCAAATATATTTTTATAAAAATGAATTATACTTTTCCATATTCTCTTCCACACATACAACTTGTTTTATCATACCTATTGGAACCTCATGGCGATATTTTTTTTTGTAATCTTAGGAAGTTCGATACCGTTAGATAAACTTGAATTCTTATGTAACCAATCAGAGGAATATCTTTGAGAATTATTCATAGAAAACTGTTTGATTTTTGTATTATAAAGTATAACAATTTCGACAACATTTCAGGTAAGACTCTATTTTACCTAAATATCTTTCAGGTGAACTACCTCAGTGTCCATGTAGATGCATAGACAAAAAAGGTGGAGTACATACAGGAGGTCCAACAGAAGGTAACTTCTTATTAACTATTATATTGAAAATAAAATAAAAAATATTCCTTGTCCACAGAGGCCCGCCATCATGGATCATCCCACGGCCTCCAAGGTAAAGATCACAAACTACGTAAAGATATTCCTCAGTCTGCCTTACAAATATTACTTTTGGGCAAGATATTGCTTTCTATGTATTGTGGTTAACTGGAATAACTACTTTTTCTCAATTAGAAACCGTATATTAATTTTTGGATTGAATAAATAGAAAAGGCACAATACATCATACTGCTCTCACAATGTTTAACGGTCATTATGAAAATAATATAATAAAATAAATGGTCTATATTAACTGGGAACTCGTTTGCCCAAATGTAAGTAAGGGCTGCATTTATATAACTCAGACCATCACTGTCATCCAATTTTATTACACATTTCTTCGAAATATTTAGAAGTCATAACCTTAAAGACAAAATTATGTGTTTGAGTAGATCAGCTCAATACTTTCCAAACATTAATATTGAATACGGTTTCCAAATACACCTCTATCATAATTATGAGTCTACAAAATGTATTCTCTAAACTCTGAAGCAATCCGAGCTCGACAAATATGCAGGAATTCAGCTTCAATTCCAAAAAAGATTTATTCTTATTATGGATTAAAATAATCAGACTTGAGAAACATGTAAATAAGAACCAGAGGCGGATCAACAGGAATGTGACATCTAGTATTCCCAAACTAGAGAGCAACTTTGATTTAAATGAAATCGTCGCTAGAATATTAATACAGTTTATTTTTTAAGCTCATGAAAAACATAATTCGCGACAGCATCATGGTCAAGAAAAACACCATAACCAACATCATGGTCAGGAGAAGCATCACGGACAGCAAAACAGCGAAGTCAAGCACCACAACCAACAGCACGGGCAAGAGAAACATCATAAGCAATATTCTGGTGATGAAAAACATCACCTCAACCAACGTAAAGGACAGGAAAAGCACAATAGCCAGCATCATGGACAAGCTCATCATACCGAGGTGAAACACTATCATTCTCATGAAAAAGCTCAGGAGAAGAACCATGGACATCAGAAGGAACAAGAGAAACACCACAATCATCGCCATGATTAAATAAAATTGTGTTAGGTAATGGACAGAGAATATACTATTCAGTTTTGAGATGCATACCATTTTTATACTGTATTTATAAATATAATTAATAAATAATTCATCCATTATTCCCTTTTCTTCTTCTACAGGCTATCCAAATATTCTAATGTTGAAATTACGCTCTCTACGTTTTCTATTTATTCCACTTGTCCAAACCACTCTGTTACATCAAATAACATGAATGGTTTTTAAATTTTAGTCAAGTTATATAGAATCCATCAGTAACCATTATTTATTCACTCTTCTCTCTGATGTTTAGTGTTTTTTACACGGGTACGAAGAATGACGGCAGATTCTTAATTAGCTCAAGGGCGGCAATCGAGGTAAATCCGGTCCTGGTTGGGATATTGACCTCGTGAAGATGCCAATGAGCAGCGCCACTTTGCGCGACACTTGGAGATGAATAATAGCAATTAACAATAGGTACCCGATATATTTTTTAACACACAATTATACGGTGTCAAATTAAGGGGAATAAAGATTACCAAATTGGGTTATATTGTTTTACTAGTCTTTGAAATATAAAAATAAAAAGTAGTGTAGATTCCAATTACAAACTTGATTGACTTTTCAAATTTTCTGATGGTGCTGTCAGAATTTGCGATTTTCAAAATTTGGATTTTTGAAAAAGCTGAAGTGTAAAAAAACGTCATGTACTACCTACACTTGATTTCACTGTTTTGTCGGAATCGTTACTTTGTCAAAAAACGCCACGCCATAAACTTCAAGGTGAAACGGAAAATCCTGTGTGTGTTCGGACCCCAAAGCACCCACGTAGTTAGCATAGACACTCTGAAATTAAAATAAAATGTCTTACATGGTGCCGAGTATTTATTTTTTCTGTAACTCTGTCTGTCGGAAACTTTGTGATTTGTTAAATTTAAATCTTTCAAAAAGCTGAAGAGTAAGAAAAAAAACTTGTAACTACAATAGTCGAGTTCGCTTTTTTGTCATACTCGTTACTTTTAAAAAAAATCGTCACACCACAAAATTCAAGGTAAAACAAAAACTCCTTTTTGGTTGCTCGGGCCTAGGAGTACCCACATAATTTTCATTGCTGACATAGTGCACTATGGCCAAACTGATTGGGTCATTAAGACGGAAAATTGGTTGTGGGGTTTTGATCACCAGTAATGCATGTTTGAATTCGACAACTATTGGGTTCAAAATAGGATATTTCATCAAATCTCTAAGAAAAAGTTGAAGTAAGATATAGGAATGATACAAATGCATATATTGTGGTATTAGGTGCACGTTACCCAAATAAGTTATATGTAATTTCCATAGTTCGAAATCTACGGAGCATGTCTCACATATACTTTGTCATTTAGATAAAATTCGAATTTTCAGAAAGTCGCAAAATGTACAAAATATTTGTTGCTTTCTATTAAGCTGGCGGAATCAACGTATCTCGCTTTAAGACGCTAAATAGCATTTGTGCTTCCGAATATATTAATATAGAGCGACAAACTAACCTAGCAATCAGCCGCAATACCAGCGACCAGCGACAGTTAATAACGCTGTGGATTTACAGTTAACAGCACAAAACATATATAGGGTTAGTTAACAGTATGTCCGAACGTTTACTGTCGCTGCTATCACAGACTGCAGAATATAGCTATGTCTATATGACACTGCAGCTTTAATCTGACAGCATTACCTGGTAGAATTTAGTTAGATTTTCTGAACAAAATTTTAGAAAAAAAGAGGAAAGGAATAATTAATTTGTATCAGAATGCGAATGGGCGCAGTACTAGTAAAACAGTAACGGTGAGAACAACGAATGTCAGAGGAACCAAAATATGAAATGGATTAGATAATCAAGGCACTTCTAGCTAAAGACCGTTAAATAGTATTGTTGTTTGAAACTTGTAGACAAGGTGGATTTATCAAAAGTTTGATTTCGGACTTCCATTGTCTATAAAATTTCAGTTCACCTGAAGACGATTGAAGATAGCACATCAATCGAAACGTCGTGATACTCAAAATTTTATAGACAATGGAAGTCCGAAATCAAACTTTCGTTAAATAGTATGCTAGATTTGAGAGCTCTAGTTTTGTATTCGTGATAGGATCTGGATAGTTGATGTCAAGTAATCTGGGTAGCCTTTGTTAAAAGTCAAATCTGGAAGATAGAGTTTTATTTATGAAATTGTGTGTTAAGTGCACATTGTTTTCATCTGCATGATTGAAGAGGTTTACCAAGTAAGAGCATCTATGATCTCCAGGGCCATAATTTTCGCTTTTTTTCTTGCTTCATCCATTATTTCTTGTCCCTCACATAACCAAGACACTATTATCACGTTCTCGACCCTCGTCAATTTCTACCACCTTGCTCAAAACACATCATGGCTGAAATGTCTCGCATCTTGTCATGCAAGAGTAGTTCAAATGCGACACCCATATTAATATTTTGTAGTATCGGATCGCGTTGCGCCGCGTAGCGTAACGTAAGTGCGGGCTTACCTTAAAGCTATGTAAGGTTCTAGTGTCTAGTGTAATTCTTGTTTCTTGCACTCTGTGGTTACCGCTCCTGACCTGTCAATTCTATGGGACCTGTCCAAAATAATATGGCCGTCAAATCTATCAGTTGTGCTATATCATCCCAGAACAATATTTAGCCAAAAACAAATATCGGTGCGTAATTATCGGTAAAGAAAGGGTTTGGTTGAGTAATTTTAAGACTATTATAGTAAGAGTTAGGTACAGCAAGATGAAAATAACATTGAAGAACTTACAACAGCAAACGTTCATCGTGGACATAGAGCCGACTAAAACTGTGAGTATTGCCGCTTAAATCTACTCATTTGCTAAAGTACTAATCGACTTTTCGGCCAGGTGAAAGAACTGAAGCTAAAGATCGAAACCGAAAAAGGGAAGGAGTACCCGTGCGAGAATCAAAGACTGATCTATGCAGGTTAGTATCCACTAGTACTCCATGAGTATGGATATTATTCACAGTTTACTTGCAGGTAAAATACTTACCGATGAGACTCCGCTGGCGGAATACAGCATCGACGAGAAAAAGTTCATTGTGGTTATGGTCACAAAGCCCAAGCAGCCTGAGAAGACAGAGAGTGGAGATGGAAATACAAGGTTAGTACCCGTAACTGCCCGTATCTCGTACGTACAATTACATATATGGGGTCGAGAGTTTTATGGTTTATACTAGCATATTGATAATACTTAATAGCTTAACTGAATGTAATGACTATAAACATCAATCTGTATATCTCTATTTTCATGATGATTCATTGAATATAGCATAACACATCTGCTACTCACTTGTCTGCTGTTGCTGGTATTAACCCACATTTTGTATGTCTTCTCAATGCTTTCTTTGAATTTTATTTTTTTGTTTTGTTTTTGGGGTTCATATCAAAACTGATGAACCATTAATATTCCTTTGAATTTTTACAAACTAATACTTATCACTAAAGTAAATCCATCGATGTCCTTTAGATCACATTACCACTATAACTACGAATTCATACACATGCTTTGCTCTATCCACCAAAGCACTACTCTAATTTGTATGGCTTGGTTCTCTTCAATTGTCGGACAGTGTTGTGGTTGTCCAGTAGCTGAGGAGCTTCTGCATTTATTTGGGTGGTGATGGAGCCTTTCTTCAGAGGTATATTCAAATCACGATGAATATCTTTATTACAAATGTATCAAGGGGCATTAACAATAGCTCTGAAAACTTTATTTTGGAATCTTTGTATAATCTTGATGTTAGAATCTTTTGAACAACCCCACAGTTGAGAACTGTAGAGCCAAAGAATCTGATTATAGATCATGATTTTGGCTGTGTCATCTGCAAAGGTTGCAACTTTTCCATCCCTCATCGTTGGAATATCACAAATACACAATAGGTATAATATTGGGCCCAGGACATTTCCTTGAGGTACTTCAGCTTTGACATCCATGAGGTCAGAATACTCATTTTCTTGCTTGACTCTGAAAGTTCTGTCTGAAATATACCTATGGGTTATCCTTGGTATAGGCAGTTCGCTGTTGAATTTTATAATCAAATTATTATTTCTTTTTGCTCTGTTGGTTGGCTAATAGTACCCCAGCAGCAACGACGACAACACAACCCCCTGCCACAGCTTCTCAACCAGCAGCTGCAGCTCAACCTCCAGCATCGACACCTGCTTCGACCACACCCTCTACACAATCTGCACCCATCACTGGACAAGCCACACCCCCAGGAGCCGCCCAGGCGCTCAGTAGCGCTGCTGCAGAGTCCGCCCTTCTTATGGGGGAGGAGTACGAAAACATGGTGCGGAACATCACCGATATGGGGTAAGCAACTAATTCTTCCTTGTTGCTTTGTTCTCATCAAATATTTTTTTTAATAACAGGGTGGAAACTGAAAAATTAAAGGTGCTCAGGAAATCAGAAACGAATGTACCCACTTCACCAAATGGAAGTTACTTCTATATTTGAAATTAAGAGATTATCTCAATTTTCATCATTATTCAACATGGTGGGAAATCAAACTATGAAATTCTGTAAACCGAAATCTTGAATTTTATTCAGCAACTTTGCAAGTAACTCAAGGATGTATGCTTGAAAAACCAATAATTGATTCGAAAAAATGGTGTACTTGCATTCGGAGCAACAGCGTTCCATTTATCAAATTGAAAAGATAATATACATGGACGGAAACATCGCTGAGATAATTCTGTTCAGTTTGTTATCAAAATTGTGTTTACCATATCTATTATCATAGTTTTATCTTGGAACGGCTTCACTATCACAATCGGAAATATAATAATAATAAATAAAATTATTAAAAAACAATTCAAGCCCGTAGTCCTGTAGACAATTTTATCTGCTAATATTTTGTTAAAAATTTAACTTTGTTATTCTGTATGATTAGAAACAACTGCTTATACAACAAAACTTTTTTTTAGTTATGCCCGTGATCAAGTAGAAAGGGCGCTAAGAGCTAGTTTTAACAATCCAGACCGAGCTGTAGAATATCTTATTACTGGTATTCCAGTTGTGGATGAACAAGAAGCAGTAAGTTGATATTTATATTTTCTTTGATTCATTAATTTAAGAGCACTGGACAGTTCAATAGATTTGTGGAATAGCTGCTTTGCCATTGCTAGATTATAGGCATGTACTGGCATATCAAATTGCGAGGGATAAGTTTTTTGACTCAAAATAACTCAAAATCCGTTCATCACCAGATGTGCCCACCCTGGAGCAGGGAGCATTTCAACCAGGATATCATAATGTAGAATATACTTGGGATGTGCCATGAGCAGGTTTTTGAATAAGCCAGGAACCTAGCAGCCGGAATGTCGGCCAACTGTAATTATCGATTTTTTCATTCCGCTTCTCTCTTCCATCCATGTATTTCTACTGTACTGTACTGCACTGTATTGCTAAGCTATCACTAATACAAAAAGATGGCTCGATGTTACTTGAAATAAGACCATAATTAGTTAAAATTCATTTTGGGCAGAAAAAATTGCAAGAAATTTATTTTTTTCCAAAAAATTATCCCTTGCCCCCTCTGACTGGCCGTCGGTGACATACATATTTCCGGCAGTTATGTGTGGCGTCTTGTATGTGTGAGAATAGCCAACTTAATCTATTCCATTCCATTTTTTAGAATGTATTAATGTAGTGTATTTTCGATCTTATCAGCATATACATTTTTTTATGTTTAGGTGCAAGAATCAGCTGACATGTCCACCGTGGATGAGCGCGAATCGGACGCCAACGACCCTCTCGCCTTTCTGCGTCAACAACCCCAATTCCAGCAGATGCGCCGAGTGATCCAACAGAATCCACAGCTGCTGAACGCCGTACTGCAGCAGATCGGCCAGACTAACCCCGCGTTGCTGCAGTTGATCTCCCAGAACCAGGAGTCTTTCGTGCGGATGTTGAACGAACCGGGGCAGGGTGGCGGGGTTACAGTCGGAGGAGGAGCGCCGCCCACAGCGGCAGCGCAAGGGGGTGGAGGCGGCGGTGGCGGTACTCCAGCTACAGGTACGTATCACATTAATTTTTGCAAGTGCAAATCATACGAAATAGTTTGTAGAAGTCAGGGCGGTCAATTTTTTCACAGATTTGTAATTCTTTGACCATGTCGATTAATAATAATCATTACTGTGCTTAAAATCTCAGAAAAGGTCTTTATCCATATTTCTGGAGGGCGTGGGGAAGAGGAGGTAACGCTCGAATTGAATAGGGTGAATTCATTCCAAAGTAACTTCCCGAGATGATAGCAGTGTAAGGTAACAATTTTTTGTTGTTGATTTTGTGTTGACAATATCATTTTCTCTTTGTAGGAGTTCCTGCAGGAGTTGGAGGCCTTCCTCAAGGCATGATCCAGGTGACCCCTCAGGACAAGGACGCAATCGAGCGGCTGAAAGCTCTGGGATTTCCTGAGCATCTTGTCGTGCAGGCGTACTTTGCTTGTGAGAAAAACGAAAATCTAGCAGCCAATTTCCTTTTATCGCAAAATTTCGATGACTAGGTCATTTTCACCTCACAGCCACCATCCATCAAAATATACATACGCCACTGGCAAAAATATTTTTCGTCATCCGTTACCTAGCATGGTTGCGAGAAGAGTGGCAAGAAAAGCCACCTGATGTGTCAAAGCGAAAGCTAGCAACATACAATTGCTGGTGACTATCGTGCCTGCTTTTGAACATAGCTATATACACCACCTCTCTCAGATACATGGTAGGTAACGCAAGACGGTAGAATTTTATTGCCAGCGCGGTTATATATAGTTATGTTTTCTTGATCGATTTTTATGTCGTTTTTCCCGTGAATCATTTGTAAGTGAGAAGGCAAATAAGCTGCTACTCGGTATAGGGATGTAATTATTATTCGTCACAACGATATCCCGGCATGAGCTGAATTATTACCTGACGGTAAGAATTTAATCTAACTGGATATGTGTAAATTTCTTATGTTTTGTTCAATAATCTTAATTGTTTGAGCACGGAAAAAGCATACTAACAGATGAAGAACGATCATCATTGTTGCAAAACCATATGCAGCTGGAAAAATCAGCACCAGTTTTATACTTGACAACGACTTATTCAATGTTTGCTGTCCACATCATTTCTGAAAAACAACCCGCTTCAGCACAAAAGTTATTCTTGAATAGTTGCAAGTAACAATTTCTGCTGATCGATATTTTTTTTCAAAACTTTCAGGGCAATATGTGCCGTAAATTATTTCTCCTAAACCGGGTACACGCCTATTTGTTATGAAACTGGTAGAATCTAGGTATATGAAGGGCATATAAAATTATAGAATCATGTTTAAGAAGATATTCATTGAATTGCGTTCAAGATTAATTCTCTTTGGTGCACTTGTTAATACCCAGATTCTGCCCCTAGTGATTGCCTGTTCCCCCAAAAAAACCTCTGCTAGTTCATAAGGTCCAATGTTGCCAGATGTATGCATTTTTAAATACCAGCCTGTAACTTATCCGCCATTATCTTATTAATAATTTATATATTTTCATATACCTGGCAAACAGGACGGTTGTTTCCATTGAGTTGAAATGGGAAAAGGCAAATTGAAAAAACTATTATACAAAAGAAATCGAATTTACATTTATACGTAATTTTATAGAACATTTTATCAAGTGGAGAAATTAAAGGAAACGTTATGTAAGTTTAAGCAGTTTGTAATAAAGGTTTGCTTATGAAAATAACGTTTTGCGTGGTTTTTTGTTTTCTTATATGTATATTGTAGAAATTTACAATATTTATTACCGTGAATTTTGCACACTTGATTCTAAATCTCAACTAATGTTTTTAGTGAAGACTATTTACGTAGGTGAATCATTATTATCAGTAATGACCAGTGATGGAAAGTGTTCTGATAAACATATTTTGATACTTAAATTCCTTAAAATAATCTTGGTGATAGAGCAAACTTACTAATCAGATCATTCTGTATTATTCCATTTATACCATGATTCGTCCTACTGCTACTGGCGAATAAAAATTTGTTAAAATGCCAAATCCTTATTAACCATTCAACTTCCCTGTATCATTTATTAAGAACAGTAAAAAAAATGGAATTTTAATTGACAATACACGTCAATGTTTCCAGGGTAACAGTTGTTATGAAAGCTTCGCCACTAATATGACATGTTGGAATACATATTGATGCTTATGTATTAGTGAAGAATTCAAAATATTTCGTTGCCAGAAATTATAACGTTTATTGCATTGATAACGTCTTATCAATAGAATATACATCATCCGATGACGACGGGACAAAATACACTACTCTGTCGAGGGACTTTCACAACCTCAACACATCTTTAAAGCAGTGAGAACGTCAGTTCAAATTTGAAATATTAATTATAAAATCTATTCCACATTTTGATGAAGCTACTGAGCCATCGAAAAATAAGTAATTTATATCTTTTCCATTAAATATTTTTTTGAGCTAAAGTGGGATAGATCTAGTTTGAAATCTATAACCTTTTTTGCATTTATAAAAATTCATGTTTTTCACAACCAGTTAAAGCAAACAGTAATTGGAAGAATATATGAACAAATTAGTTCACATGAGTTTTTATTTAATATATTGTTGGTATTTGTTGTATATTTTTACGTCATTAACCACTTGTCATATAGTTTTAACGTTTCATAGTGTCCTTATCACCAGTTGGCTTTTTCTGGGAAAATAGTCTTTCAGCTATTTTTGTGACAAGTCTAGATCATAGAATATGATGTAATGCAACAAACGTAAAGTGTGACAAATTGAATTGCTCGGCAGTCGATTAGTTGTACATGAGCAATTTTATTATCTAGTGGCAAGTTTACAAAAATGCATAGGCGTTGAAATCGTATTTCTTATTCGATATGTGGATTGGAGAGATAGGTTTTTTTGGTGGATGGACAGTCTTATAGACCCACGATATTTTTTCTTGTTATGAGGTTTGTATTTTAATTTGCTGTATATAGGCTCAAAATAGAGAAATACCGCTGCTTGGAAGTTACTTTTTATTTAATTTTTAAATGTAATATAATTATATATTTTGGAATCGAGTAATGTTACAGGAAAATATATTCATGAGGTACTTCGTTTATCATTTTTGTTTATCATAGCTACAAATTATAAATATTTAATGGTAATAGTGCATTGCAGTGAATTTTTTTTTTGATTTTTTGAGATTTCTTCTAATAAAACTCATAGTTAATGATGTTCATTTATTGCTCATTCTCATCCAGTTCCTGAGCTAAATATGTACTGCGCTTTTCTGGATTGGTAAGAAGTGGACAACTTTTTGTCAGTTTAAAGAAAATAATTTCAAAAAATGCAATTTTTATTATACAACTGGTACTCACAGCACAACCTTAATCCTAGGGCTACATAAATATATAATATACGTAAATTACTCAAACTAAATCAGTGGCTTTGAAAGTGTCATTGTTGATGGTGGAATAGACATGTCCCTCATTGTTCAGGAATTGTAAGGCATCACTGAAAAAAAAGTATATCTACATAACATGTATAATAATGTATGAAACAATATTTGGACTGGTTCTACAGGCTACATGGAACTTCCGTTTTCAACAGCCGATATTACTGTCTCTGCATTCAGTATGATCCAGTTGCAATATAGACAGGAGAAACAGCTAAACTGCATAAATATAAAGAAATTTGAGTTTCACCAAGTAAGAACATTTTAAATCTTATATGTTAAAATTGTCAGTGAATATAAAATACACTTAAGTAGTACAAAAAACCTGTTGTTCAATTTTCAAGCCGAAAAAACCACTCGAAGATTAATTGGACAATTAGTACTCATCGATATTTTCACCCCGTTTTTTGTACAACTTCACGGTTAAAAGGCTTACTTCACTCTCGCCCTCTGGTTTGGCGGGAAATGTTTCATTATCTCGTCTCTGTGCATGCCGTTTTGCGAGCTGTCTTGTTTCAACAACATGAACACTTTGTGCTGGATAGGAGACATGCCCATATTGTTGGTTCCCCCTCCAGTTCCATCCATATTGTCGTCATAGAAAGTCATAGAGTTAGCCAAAGCAGCTCCTGGATTGTTCGTCTTTATCATCACTTCCTGTAAAATATATTCTTAATGATGTGCATACACTTGCATTGTCTCTGTGAAGAGTCTCATAATTGTCACCAGATAAAACTAAGTTTTTGGCGAAAGCAGCTTCAGTGCCTTGTGAGTGATTTGGTGCTTTCTAGGTACTATTTCAAGAGTATGCTATAATGCTTTTATGTTAGGCTACTGTTTGATGTGACTTTGCTATCGAAAAAAGGTAAATAAATTCGTTTAAAAATTAAGTCAAAGCATTCAAAAGTGATTATTTAGAAATCTTCACAATAAGAAACAAGGACATGAATGATTTTTTTTAAGTTTGATATTTCCAGTCGTCTCACAGGACAACTACTGAAATTGATATCAAAGCTGTTTTTGTATTATACAGCTAAACAAATACTGAATTCTCAGAAAGTTGCATCAAATATATGGTGAGAACTTGAGAGTTTTAATGAAATGTTTGAATCATGAATGTTGTGAGGAATTTATGGACACAGACACAGAAGTGCAAAAAACATGGAAGAACTTTTAGGTGATTTTTACCTTATTTTTGGACATGTTTTCAGCTTCAAGCCTAGAATGAATCACTTGCAGTAAATGATTGTAGACAATATTGGCATCATCGACTGGGAACATTCTCAAGACCATTATGATATTCTCATCTGTGCCTTCCTCTTTCTTTCTGAGGGAGCCAAACACCTATAAGAATATTTGTGGTACAAAAGCAAATCAAGGAAGATCAAATAAAGTGCAATAAAACTTTGTATTTCATTAAACTCCTAAATATTTCCTATAATCTTACTTTAATATTTTAGTTTATTTTAAAAGTTCCACAAATATATTCTTACTAATAATTGAGGTTTATTTTATTTTGCAAAGTTCTGAAACCCAAACTGATCCTCATCTGAGATAAAATGGTGCAACTTATATATACAGTTCGACAACCAACCAACTAGCTTTTCCTCTACAAATCATTGTCAGACTGTGAAAATAACTGTGACTTTTAAATTAACTATGCCCTATCTTGATTATAAAACTAAAATCCAACATTATAATGCCAACTGGCAGACAGACAATTTTTCATAGAGTTTCATATCCTATTTTTCTTTTTCACTGATCTAAAGTAAAACATCCATATATCTAGGATTATCCAGAACTAGAAGGATAAATCATATCACTTGAAGATAACTAAAATGGCTACTCATGTCAGAAGTTAGAGTTTATATAATTAGTTTTAATAGAATTCCAAAAGTAACAGACATTTTCAAGCAGAATCTCATAGTGCTAACTGAAATAATAGTTTACAATCATTTAAACAACTCTGTATGTGGTTTTGAGAGCCCCATAAATAAAAAAATTATTATGACCTGTATTGAGGAATTCAAATCCATCAAATAAACATATAAATGCTTATAGCACTCGTATCATCTACAATTCTATATAAATATGAAACCAGTCTGTAATATATGCTTCGATGCACCATCTCTTCCATGAAAAAAACACCATTATTATCAAGATTATTTTAATATTGCTTCTACATTCATTAAATGTACCTGAACATATGATCCTTCTTTTACTGCAGGCAAATTAGGGGTAGTATCAGAATCATTTTCAAGCCACCAAACTGCTTTAATGGTACCTGTATGATCTTGAATCCTGTAGGTTGCTTTAGTAGACTGTACTTCATAGTCCCTGAGTATTCCCACAAGCACCAACTAGCACAATAAAATAATGAACATGGTTATTGTCTATAGTTGTTGCTCAAAATTTAATTTTGTGTTTCAATAATTTAAAGATTTATTTTGTTTTCAAATTACAAAATGTTACCGCAATGATGGAAAAGAGCAAGTAAGAGGATCTACAATTTACTCGCCTAAAAGTGAACTGTGAACTTTTTTAATATGTCAATATTTTCAACTACCTTTTCCCCACAAAAGTTTTAAAAAAGCATCTACAAACTACATACATATAAAATGACATCAATGCAATGCAATAGCAATGTAAACTGTACTATATGTAACAAAAAAATAATATGGAAAGCAACAAATAAGCCTAAATCAGCATCATGAAGCTCATGAAAATCTAAGATATTACAAAAGATACAATATTAAATATTCCAACAATAAGGCAAATATGTGCAATTCTTAGATTCACAAATAAGGCATTTTTGGTTACATCTTTTGAATTGTTATTTCGGAAATCTTGTGTATAAATTGCATTAATTTATCTTAAAAAAATGTGTTTTATAAATGTAAACTAGTCTAATAATACCTAAAAGAATACAAAATGAATTTATGAACACTTGATAGTGCTACAAGTAGTTTAAACTTTCAATACTTACAATAGAAGCTTTAATGCCAAACAGGCTAAATTCCTCTTCATGACAGTTTTCAATTTGTCGAACTACAAGAGGTATTACACTTTGACTCTTCTTGGGACCCTAGAGGTTAACCATTGGCTTAAACGTTCATTGTATAGATTATGAATAAAATACATACCGATTTCTTAGGAGTATCTGTTTCATTGGTTGTGTTGTTTAGAAATCCACCAGCGGCACTGTTGTCTGCTGAAATATGGTTTAAAACAAGTATAAGGACTATGAGGTATCGGTGCCTGAAAGAGTCAACGGCGGCAAGTTAATGATATCCACTTACCTGAATCGTACCACATAATGCGCAGTTCAAGCTAAAGTTTTCGCACAAAGGTAAAACTGCAATCAATTTTTTTTATCAATGTTTCATCAGATTCTTCCAAAATGTGTGTTTCAGTAGTCGCTATATAGTACAAATTGGATGGCGGGAAATATCAGAAAACATAAAATACAGATTATGTCACAACATTGAGGTTATAAGCACACGACACCAGTTTTGGTTGCATGTTCACGTACTTTAATGTTTTTGTTTTGTGACCAATGACAAAAAACTTTCGCAGGTAGAGTGGTAGGGTATTTGTACTTAATAGCGATGGACTGCAAATAAACAGTTATGTCAGTAGGCTTATTGTTTGGCTTCCATATTATTTTATTATTACATAAGATGTTGTACATCAAACAGTTCCATAACAAATTAACTTGGCCAAAGCCAATTCACAATGAAAAATAGGATAGATCAAATATTATCAAATACTAACATAAATTAATTTGTACCTGGCGATGTTAATTTTTCACTGTGCTACTATAGTGTGATGGGGTACGATAGAGTCTAGTTAAGTTTCGTAATAGTTAATCAGCTTGAAGGAAAAGTTTGTTCATATGAAACTAAACCAATTCATTTAATATTATATATGTTTTTATATTGCCTTCTAAGGCAAAAAGTCTTAACATGACAAAGAATACTATATTAATTGAAAGATTTGTTTATATTATAAGTTAAATAAATATGCTTTTGAAGTCTTCAAAACTCAACAATGTCATTCAACAACCCACATAACACTAAACAAAAGCTTCAAGTTCCTTCATCGAAAAAGCAGTTACGCATTAGCAGCTTACGAAATATCAGCCCATCCCTACTACTAACCTAACCCTATATATGTTCTGTCACCTGTCCTAGGCTTACCTTATATACACAAAATATATAAGGATGTTATATAATAATATATTCTGTCAATTCTGTGTGCCACTTGCCACTGACTACCTGATTTTATCTCTAGCTCAAAAAAGTCTGCGTTGTTCTGAAGTTACTTACACCGACACAATTGTTGGAAAACTGGAATAACCATAGCTGTATTATTGTGGTTATATTCATGTGCAACAAACTGTTTATACGATATAGTAAAGTATAGGAAAGTGTTCTTACTTGCAGCTTGGACATTTACATCCATTTTATTCGCATCGTCTGTATTCTGTATTTTCAAGGGCATACATAAAATAAATTTATGCCTATACATCCCTTGAATATAGAAAAATATGACCTACCAGCCTTCAAAGAAAGTTTTACTAGTAGGGCTTCTTGCAGGGACAGCAGTACTTCTCCATTTCAGCAATCATCTAATTAAGCCTATGGTGTACGAGGACAAAAAAAAGCTTGATATAAATTCTGAAATTAGGCAAAGGACTGAAAAAGGACTATAAAATTCATCAGTTTGTAGTTTTTTCTTTATACAAGTATGTATAAACTGCTATACTAACTGTAGTTTTCTCTAATTATTTTTTGCACACAATTTTTGGTATTTTTTTATTTGCCATGGTATAAAAAATTAGTTATGAAAATGTTCATACATCTTGATCCATGCTTACCATATGTATACATTAGAAGTACTTTCAGTGTCTTAGTTAGGACTTAGGAACTATTATGAAACATAAATATAATGTTTATTTATATTACACTACAAATCTGTGAATGAACATAAAAATCATAGGAGCCAAATTGCTGACTTGTTCAAAAATTTTAGGGAAAATGCATTCATCTATATTCTGGTTGAGATTTTTTAGTTTCTCATTTTATGAACTGTCATGCAATTGCAATTACATTTACATACCAGGCGTTGTTTTATAAAAACCGTGTATTCAAAATATTTCAATTATCTAATAAAATGGATATATAGTAATTATGAAACAAATAGAATGAACATTGTTAAGAAGTTGAGTGGTGTTTAAACAAGATATAGCATAGCAGCACTAGAAAGAAGAGGTTCAAATTTATGAATTTTGCACTAGTTGGAGTGGTCTAATACATTGTGTCAGGGCCGGCCATAGACATTTTGGCGCTCCGGGCAAAACTTGAATTTGGCGCCCCCCCTCTCCGTTTATTAAAGTAAATCTCATGCTCCCATAACAGAGAGTCAAGAGAACGTTGAAAAAAATTTAATTAAAAAAAACATTGTATTGAAAACTCGATCATTAGGTAACAGGTATGTAACAGATAAGCAATTTAGCACTAAGGTAAAATAAAATAACAAAAATTAAAATGAACTAATGCTTACTAATATCCTATAATATAAATGAATGCTAACTAACCAAAGTATTTAGAATGCCTTTTTTCTAACTTTTCTTTCGGCAAACTCACGAACCAGTGATTTTAAGTCTAATTTGTCACTAATTTGGTGTTCTATAGCTATCATTGCCAATCCATTGAGACGATTTTGCGTCTGCATCGTTCTGAGATAACTTTTTATTATTTTTAGTTTTGAAAAGCTTCTTTCCCCTGAAGCCACAGTGACTGGCAATGTAAGTAGGATTCTTAATGCTATACTGAGGTTTGGTACAAGTTTAAGTGCAGCGATAAACTTGAGGACTTCAACGGGGGTTTCCTTTTTTGTTAATAATGACGAAACAATGCTTATTTCATCGGCCAGTTCCAGGGCGTTAAGATCGCTTGAATTTCCATCAGTTAAAACTACTTCCAAATCTTTGCAATAAGCCAGTAGCTCATTTCTGTGCATGTCTTTTAAACCAAAAATATTATACAAAAAGCTGAAATAATTACTGTGAGTATTTAGCAAATTATATCTGGTTTCCAAGGCATTTATTGCTTGATCTACAGTGTGAAAGAAAAGTTCTATTTTATATTTGAGTGGTTTTGTCATGATGAATTGAACTCAACTAGATTTTGT